>JASDDO010000022.1:549567483-550181341 GCA_030015575.1 Agapanthus africanus | reverse complement strand
GCCTTTCCAATGATTTCGTCCGCTTGAGCTGGGATGGCTATCCGCTTTGGGATGGCAGCTTCGGGTATCGCAGGTTTGCGGACGTTCTGGCTCAGTCTGTTGAAAACTGAGGTATTGAAACTGGGCGACTCGTTGAGAGGGATCGCGGCAGTGGTAAGTCGATCAAAGACCGGCTTCTTTGGAGCTTCTTGCGATGTCATTGGGGCATTGAAGTTCATCGGTGGGAGTATGGTCCGAAGAATAGTCCAGTGGTGGCTTGAGTTACTTGCTCCACTGGCATCTTGAAAAGAGAGGCCACTTGGGGCCCGTAAGTCACTCCTCTAGCAGGGACGGGGCGAGAGTTGCAGTTGCGGGTAGTGCAGTTTGAAGCCATCGATCTTCTGTTTTCTGCACGGAGCAAGACACCAAATCTTAATACCTCGAATCCACAGGCAACCACAACAAACCGCGATTTGCTCGTGAACACGACATACGAAGTGTGGAGTGGAAAGAGGAAAAGGTCCCACTGGGCGTGCCAGAATCTGTTCCCCTCCGAACGGCGGACGACGACGTTAGGACGTCTAGCCTGAGGTTCGGGGCAGATGCTATTTGGTTTTATCCGTCTACCTCTCCGAAGATGCCAAGTTGATTTATGGCACCGTGTATCGGAGGTTTAGACGGATGCGGCCGATGTAGCAGACTTCGTCAGATTCCCCCTCGCTTGAGGGGTTTTTGATTGTGGGGATGCTCTTCCCTGCAGGCGTAAGCCCCTGCAGTTAATTACGTTACCGCATCGCGGTAACAACTTTCTCCTTCTCCAGAATTTCACTTCGTGTCGTGTGTGTTTGTTTTGTTTATGGTTGCCCGTGGATTGTATACGGAGACTAAGCGATGTCGTCGCCCGTAGGACGTGGATTAGTCCAAATCCGTATTTACTTAGATTTGGGTTTGGTGTTTTGGTTTAAGGATACGTTAGCCGTATTTAGGCTAAGATCGACTTAAACGTTTGTTAAGGATACGTTAGTCTGATTTGAGACTAAGATCAACTTAACGGGATCGTTTTTTATCCGACAAAAGAGTGTTTGGGGGCTCTATTGTTCCAGTTTAGGGACATAGTGGTCCATATTCTAGTTTAGAGACGTGGGGGTCAATGTTCCATTCTAGGGACGTGGTGGTCCATCGCCAGTTTAGGGACGTGGTGGTCCATGTTCCAGTTTAGAGACGTGGTGGTCCATCGCCAGTTTAGGGATGTAGTGGTCCATCATTAGTTTAAGGACGTTTCGGTCCAACATTAGTTTAAGGACGTTTCGGTCCAACATTAGTTTAAGGACGTTTCGGTCCACGAGTTTAAGGACCCCGCAGTCCGTATACGTATGTGGTCATCGGGACTCGTCACCTCTCTGACGTCGTTGAAGGATTACAACGACAGGTGTCAGAGGAGTTCGGAGATGTACCCTCGAACCGGAGGTAAATTGATTTAAGAGAGCAATCTTGCTCAGTCAATTTAATTTGAGGACTTACGGCCAAAATTGGGCTAAGTCCAGTTGAAAATGTTCAACATTTTATTTGCTTTTGCATTGCATTTATTTTTATTTTTATTTGGGCTCTACCCATAAAGGATGCAAAGCATCAATTTATTTTGGGCTCTGCCCATTTATAAATGATGCAAAGCATCTACTTTATTTGGGCTCTGCCCTTTTTAAAATGCATAGCATTTTTTATTATTTCGTTTGGGCTTTGCCCATTTATAGATGATGCAGAACATCAATTCTGTTTGGGCTCTCCCCTTTTTATTGCGTTACAATTTAATTAGGCCTGCTTGGTCTTTTTGATTTGGGCCTGGCCCTTTAGGAAATGCATTGCATTTGTCAGGCGCTTTGCGCCAATCAGAGAGCGCAAGCGCTTGTGGTGCGCTGCGCTAATGCGCTGCGCCTGCGCTGCGCTAATGCGCTGCGCCTGCGCTGCTGTCACGTGGCGCGCTCTGGTGGCTTGCGCCAATCCAGGAGCGCAACGGCGCAGTTTGCAAGTGCAAGGCACTATAATTTGAGAATCTTTTAGAACCAACGGTTCATGATAAAGTGCAAAGCACTGTTTGTTTTCTTCAATCAAAGAAAACAAGTATTTCTTGTTTTTCTTGTTTTAAAGAACCAGTGGTTCATGAGAAGTGCAAAGCACTGTTTATTATGTGAAGATCATTGATCTTATTCTTAGATAAATGATCTATTAGAAGAAATTTCTTCTATTTTATGAAAGTTTTTTTTACCTTTTTCTTGAGACTTTTTCAGAGTTCTCTCTGTTTGAAGCTCTTGATTTCTCAAAAAAATGTTGATCCTTTTGAATTGAGGTCTAGGGTCTTTTTTATAGTGCTCATAAATTAGTTAAAATTTGTTAAAGAGATCATTCTCTGAGTGATTTGGGGAATTTTCCCCACTGTTGGATCTTTAATCCAAGGGCTTCTGTTTTACAGAAGACAATCTTCTTGTTTTTAACAAGATTGAGAAAAATCTTTCAGAATTTTAATTCTGTTTGGCGCAAGCGCACCAGCTCGTGACACGTGTCGCGCAGCGCATAGCGCAGCGCATAGCGCAGCGCAACTGCACTTGCGCAACTGCGCTGACACGTGTCGCGCAGCGCACAGCGCAGCGCAACTGTGCTAGCGCAACCGTGCTGCCACGTGGCGCGTAGCGCAGAGCGCTGTGCAACTGCGCTAGCGCAACCGTGTTGACACGTGGCGTGCAGCGCAGAGCGCAGGCCAGCTGAAGCGTTGCTTCTTTAATTAAAGTTTGAATTTTAAACAGAGCCTTGCTCTAATTGGGTGCGCTGCCTTGGGCGCTGCGCCCCCTGCGCTAACGTGTCTGATTTTGACACGTGGCGCTCTGCGCGCAGCGCAAGAGATCTGAAGCGTTGCTTCATTTATTTTAACTTTAATTTTCACTTTAATTTTCAAGACAGAGCTTTGCTCTGATTGGAGGAGAACAGAAGCATTGCTTCTTTTCCCACCTTAGAATTTGAACAGAGCTTTGCTCTGATTGGGGTAAACACCGACCTTCCATGTCCTCTCTGGGTTCACCAACCATTTCGTCTTGGTGAAGCGGGCAGAATGCGAACCGTGCTGGTGAACTTCCTCGTCACCAAGATCCCGTCGTCCTTTAACATCCTCCTGAGACGCCCCACCCTAAATGCCCTTCGAACTCAGATCTCAAACTACCACCTCACACTTAATTTCTTTTTGGATAATGGAGGGATGCCAGGCCTACGGGGACCAGCAAACCACCAGGGTCTGTCTTGCCTCAACATCTCTTGCCTAAGAGCAGGACGGCGATTTTTGAGACGCCCACGATCCTCAGGGGTCCCTGGACACACGCAATGACCGAAAAGAAATTCAAGGCGCCCCGGTGGAAGCCATAGCAGAAGTACCCCTCATAGAGGGAGTTGACGGTCAGACTATCCAGATCGGCTCTCTCTTGACAGGGGGCGTTCCCGAAGACCTGATTCAGTTCCTCCGGAACAACTCGGATGTGTTCGCTTGGACATCAACAGACATGCCCGGGATCGACCCCGGGGTGATCTCCCATAAGCTCGGGGTTGACCCAAAAGCCAAGCCAATCCGACAAAAGAAAATAAGTTTCGCACCAATGAAACAAAAGGCGATAGAGGAGAAAGTGGACCGACTGCTCGCGGACGACTTCATCTGGAACCTGGACTACTCGGATTGGCTGGCGAACGTGGTCATGGTCAAGAAAGCGAACGGGAAATGGAGTATGTACGTCGATTTCACTGAGCTGAACAAAGATTGCCCTAAAGACAACTACCCACTTTCTCGGATAGATCAGCTAGCAGACAGCTCGGCCGGCCATGAATTGCTAAGCTTCATGGACATTTTTTCCGGTTATAATCAGATCCGGATGAACCCGGCCGACGAAGAGTTGACCGCCTTCACCACTGACCGGGGAGTCTACTGCTATAGGGTAATGCCCTTCGGACTCAAGAACGCCGGAGCCACGTACCAGGGACTGGTCAACAAGCTGTTTAAACCGCAAATTGGGAAAAAATGGAAGTCTACGTCGACAACATGCTCGTAAAATCCACCTCATCAGCCGAGTACTACAGACCTCGGCGAAACATTTGACATCTTGCGGAAGTACAAAATGAAGCCGAATCCAGCTAAATGTGCGTTCGGCGTCACAAGCGGGAAATTCCTTGGATTCATGGTTACCCACCGAGGAATCGAAGCGAACCCAGAGAAAATCAGGGCCACCATCGATATGGCGACGCCCAAGAGCAATGTTGATATCATGCGACCCACCGGGAGGGTGGCTGCGTTGAGTCATTTTATGTTTAGATCCGGAGAAAAGTGCATCCCTTTCTTCAGAGCCCTAAGAAAAATCCTCAAGTTTGAATGGTCCGAAGAGTGCCAAAACGCTTTCGAACAACTCAAGGCACACCTGGCAACCCCACCGCTTCTCACCCGACAGGTTGAGGGCGACAAGTTATTACTATATCTGGCTGTCTCTGACCAAGCCGCCAGCTCAGTGCTCGTCAAAGAATTCGAAGGTATACAGAGACCGGTCTACTACGTCAGCCATGTTTTCAAGGACGCAGAGACCAGATACCCGGCTATAGAAAAAATAGTCCTTGCGCTTATCATCACCTCCAGGAAACAACGACACTATTTCCAGGCACACACGATCCTCGTCCTCACTGAACGACCCTTAGGGAATATCCTCTCCCCCCCCCCCTCCCCCGAGTCGTCGGACCGCTTAGAGAAATGGAGATGGGAGTTGTCCCAATTCGACATCAAATACCGACCCAGACAGGCTATCAGGGCACATGCCCTAGCCGATTTTGTTGTCGAATGCATCATTCCCACTAAGGAAGGAACGACAACACAAGGGCGTGATTCACGACCCTCAGTCGAGGAGGTACCCGGCCCAATCCCGGACTGGGTACTCTATGTGGATGGATCCTCCATAGAGGAAGGCAGTGGGGCCGGCCTAATCATCTGCACCCTAATGTGGTTGAAATGGAGTACTCTATGAGGCTTAGTTTTAAGGATTCGAACAACGCCGCAGAATACGAGGCCTTATTGGCCGGGTTACGAATCGCCTCCGGAATGGGGCTAAAGGCGATCAAGATACGCAGCGATTCCACGCTAGTCGTCGACTAAGTGACCGGACATTTCGAAGCCCAGGAACCACTAATGATAAAGTACCTGACTGAGGTAAAAAGACTTCGGAGAAATTTTGACGAGGTCCAGGTAGAGCAAATTCCCAGAAACTTGAACACCAAGTCCGATGCCCTAAGCAAACTCGCATCTTCCTATTTGGCCAATCACAAAAGGAATATCCTCTTTGAAGTCCTGCCGTGACCCAGTGTAGAAGATGGAGAAGCAACACTCCAGGTCTACATGACTTGAGGGGATGTCCCGGATTAGAGAAAGCCCATTGTAGAATTTCTAAAAGATGGAGTACTTCCAAAAGACCGGGTCGAGACTCGCCGGCTTCGAGATAAAGCTCGCCATTTCGTATAGAGCAAAGGAAACCTGTACAAGAAGTTGTATACTCAAGCTCTACTCTGATGCATCGATCCCCACGAAGCATACTACATCTTACGAGAAATACATGAAGGGGTCGGAGGGGAACATCAAAGGGCCCACTGCCTGGTCCAAAAGACACTACTCCAAGGGTACTATTGGCCGGGAATACACCAAGATGCCAGAAATCTGGTCAGAAGATGCAAGAACCGCCAACTCTTTGGTAGCATCTCTCGTCTTCTCGCCACCGAACTAACGCCACTAAACTCCCTTTGGCCATTTGCACAGTGGGGGATGGATATGGTGGGCCAGCTCCCCACCGGCACGGGTGGACACAAATACATTCTTGTCGCCATAGAATACTTCACAAAGTGAATAGAGGTCATGCCGATCAGAAAACCGGGCGCCGTCTCTATGATAAAATTCCTACAGAATAATATAATTACCCGATTCAGAATCCCGAGGTGCATCGTCACCGACTATGGAACCAACTTCGAAAATGACAAATTCAGGAAAATTTGCTGCAACTATCCCCAATGCAATGGGTAAGACGAAATAGCGAACCCAAGTGTAATCCGCGGGCTCAGAGCCCACCTGAAGGGAAGACAAGGCAGCTGGGTCGAGGAACTGCCTCGGATACTGTGGGTATTGCGAACATCAAAAAAGATACCTATAGGAGAAACCCCGTTTAGCCTCTGCTACGGTACCGAGGAGATAGTCCCCGCAGAAATTGGATTGCCCGGTTATCTGGTCAAGCACTTTGACAACAAGGCTAACACCTTGGCGGTACGAAGCAACATGGATATCTTGTTGGAAAAAAAAGATCGGGTACAAATTAGAATGGCCTCCTATCAGCAGCAAACCGTCTACTACTACAACGCCCGAGTTAAACATCGAGCCTTCAAGACAGAAGACTTGTAATTAGTGGCCCAAGGCAAGCTACATAAGTTCTTATCGAAGTGGGACGGGCTATTCCTAGTGACAGAGGTATTGCCCGGTGGAGCCTACCGCCTCCAAGACTCCAGAGGGCGTGATTTTCCTCGGCTATATAACGCCGAAAGCTTAAATTGTATAGATAAACTTGTACCTATTTTTCAAATAATACAATTCCCTTCCGTATCGACTAAAATTCCCAAGCTAAGCTCTTACATAAGTAGACTTCTGCGCCGTTGAGGTAAGGGGTAGGGAGAAAGCATAGTTCGGACAATGCAAAAAAAGGGAGAAAGAGATAATACTCCGTAACCAAAAGAAAATTTATTAAGAATTTATTCGGAGGTATTCTTGGCTTCTCAGCCTTACAACTATTACAACAAAGGAGGAAGTGGGTTAAGAAGATATTGACGATGATACTCGAAAGAAAAATCCTCCAGTCGAGCCCAGGTGTAACAACTCCAATTCTTGTGTACATAAAATTGATTAAAATTTAATGTATACTTGAGGTATTTACAAATTCCTGTGACTACTATAAGAATTTGTTTTCTTTTGAACAACAAGAAAAAGCATGTAGCTCACTAGTAAGACCTTGCACTGATGTTACAAAGCATCAGAGTTTAAATCCCATCAGCCACATTATCTTTTTAATTATTTTTCTTTTAATATTTTAGAAGCCTAAAGGTCTAGACGTGCACAACCCGTAAAACCAAGAGTCACAGCCTAAACAAACATGTCCACGAGGCTAGACCAAGCGTCATGGACACGAGGCACCAAGATGAGCCCCGACTCGCCCGACTCGGGCGGGCAAAAACCTTGGCTCTCCGGCGCCGCCGGTTCAACTCGGTCCAAACCCAAAATTTCTTCAACCCTGGCGACTCTTGGACTCCCCCTATAACTCCTGTATTATTTGTTTTTCCTGCACATTTACAGAACACATTAAAACACAATTTGATCCATTTTAATACAAATTTTTAATACACCCTTTCACTACCCTAAAACCCTAATTTTTTTCTATAAATACCACCCTAAAATCACCCCTCCTCACTCCTAAATCCCTGCCCAAACTCTCAAGAAAATTCCCAAGTCTTTTGTGTGCAAATGGAGTTAGCAAAAAGGCGAAGCTCCGACGAACTTCCGGCGACAACTCAAGGAGTTTCCGACGACGAAACGACGCACCGGAAACTCCCACCTCTTCCTCTTTCTCTCCTCTAGCCAATCATCCAGTAAGTCCTTACTTCTTCCTCTTTTCTTTATTCTAAAAACGTTCAAAACTAAAACCCGACGGAAGCGGAGTTAGTCCGACTTCCGATTTGGTTTTTCTTTAAAAACTATAATTTTTCTTAATCAAGATACCTTCATATCATCATATATTGTTCATTAAACATTAATAAATATTTTTAACAAGTTTCATCACAAAAATTTGTTATATGCATCTTTTATCGCAATTTTACATTAAAATACCTTCATGTTTCATTTCGACATGCTTGAACTTTAAAAACTGTATTACCTTAGAAAACTCATGAGGTAATGACCTACCTCCTCACAACACTCATATGTAACATAGCACGATGGAATTTGGGAACATAGATCTGGGAAAATACGACTTTACATATAACTACCTTCAACTATTAATACATTTTTCTATAAGAAGAGTATTTAACAAATCTTTGCAATTGGGCCTCTACAACCCATTTTGGGGAACCCGTTCGGGATGGTGCGGATTATCGGACATACTCGGGCCTAGTAGAGTGAGATGCAGACCTCCGCAAGGAGCATACGATCTCGAAAGATTTTAATACAATTTTCTTTAGAAAATGTGATTTCTATTATAAATGAAACTTATATTTTTAATAAATAAATATATATATATAATTATTATCAAAATATCTATTCTTAATATTTATAATATTCCACATTTCAAAAATTCAAGAAAAACATTCCATTTACAAGAAAATACCATACAATTCCAATATTTCAAATAAATACCTTATACTTTAAAAACTAGGTCATATTTACTAGAAAATTCACATTGAATAAAAGAAATATCTATGAAAACTCTAAAGATGATAATTAAATACTTTAGGTATATTTTTAAAGTATAAAAAAACTATTTTACATAAAAAAAACCTCAAGTTATAATAAATTACAATAAGGACCCTAGTAAACATAGGTTTAAACGGGACTGGTCTCTTGAGCCTCAGGGAGCAGGAGATATGGGTGCTTGCCTATTTAAGGAGACAACTTAACAAACGGTGTTTTCAACACGGTAATTATCTTTGAAAAAGACACAAATCCTGCCGTCCATGTGCAGCAGTTACCGATAGCACCAAAACATAAATCAGGATTCAATTTCTTTTCTAATTGTCTGACACGGACTGAGTCTCAATATAATCAATCTGACTTGAATATGATTCAAGTATGAAATTACAAAACTACAATTCAATATGAATCTATATATTCAATCTATTCAATTTATGTTGACTAAACCGAACCATGGATATACATCCATCTACATGATTCTCCAATTACATCTATTTACTGATATCATGGTTCCGGCAAGTCGTCCATTTATATAAATTAAGACAATACAATCAAGATATCGCGGGGTTTATAAGGGGTAGATTGGTACGGAAGGCGTTAGAAGTGGCACGAGACAGCAACCATAAAGACACCTAACCTGAATTCAATTGCCGTTGTACCGTGGCTGACGGTTCTTTGTACTCCATATACCGTAGTCTTTGATCTAGTGAGACTCCTCCCGTACACACTGGACTCTTCTGTACCAAGCTACAAACAACAGCGTTAACACTAAATACAACATTATAACAATATACTCTCTATTCTGTCTATTCCATTCTTGTCTATTTACGGGACTTACCGAGCGATTTGTTCGCTAACGACATTCTTTTTCTTCTTCTTTGGAATGTCGTCAGGTGTTTCGGACTCACTGGAGATCAAGCCTACCAGCGAGGATTTGGACCAGCTAGCTTTCAACCCAGAACTTTAGATTCCTTGTACACATTTACATTCTGTATTTTCCATTTCTGTTATGCCACTGTTTACGCATTGCTTCCCATTCCATGTATTTACTTTTCAAATGTATTGTAAAAAGAATGTTAATAAATAAAGTTGTTGTTTATTTACATCCTGTCTCTTGTGTACATTTACTTTTGTATTGCTTAGATACGCTTAGCGTGTTTACTTCTGAGTAAATACGTAGCGGCCCGTCGCATCCTCTGCCCGTACACTGGGAAGCGGGGCGTGACACCAGGCAATCTCCGCCTGCTCCCTTTGTCGGTACCCATGGACCCTGGAAGCTATGGATTCGCCGGGGGGGCCCACCGCCGAGCACGACGCCACGACCAATCTCTGCTGGAAACATTCGAGAAGAATGTCTACCGAGCGATCCCGCCTGCTCTTCGAGATCAGGCAAAGCTCATGGGCTGTATGCATCTTTTCAAATGCCTCATCTATCGCCTGCGGGGATAGAGCATTATGAAGACTCGAGGAACACCTCCATATCGCGTAGATTAGCACTTGCAGGAGATGAGATCGGCGGGAAAGTAGACGCCCGCAGTAGCCCTCCAGACGACCTATCACGATCTCATACGTCGCCTCGGAATGATCGAGATCATAGAAATACACGTCGTCCCGAGATACGATCTCCCTGATGGTGTATGTGTGGCCCGTCATCTAGAAGAAACGAAACAGCTAGAAAGAAATCAATGTGGGTATCCGAAGGTGAGACCATACCTTCGATATTTATAGCCTCAACAAAAGTCTTCAAACGGCCGAGATCTTCCCACGTCACAACGCGGATCACGAAATATCGCACTTTCCCGATAAGGCACGTCCATGTGGCGTCTGATTACTGGCCCGCTCTCCCCCAATGCAGGTCACATAAGTTTGAACGACATTCCTAGGAAATCCCTAGAATCAAGAGGGCCAAGATACAAAAGCCCTCGTCAAGAGGCGACTGAGCAGTTTCTTGCTCGGTTCATCCGCTGAGGGCAGCTTCCTGCCCAACCACTCTATGGATCTAAAGCCCTCCTTAAGAGGAGACCGAGCAGTTTCCTGCTCGGCTCATCCGCTGAGGGCAGCTTCCTGACCGACCACTCTGCGGATCTAAAGCCCTCGTTAAGAGGCGACCGAGCAGTTTCCTACTCGGCTCATCCGCTGAGGGCAGCTTCCTGCCCAACCACTCTGCGGATCTAAAGCCCTTGTCAGGAGGAGACCAAACCGTTTCCTGCCCGACTCATCCATGGAGGGCAGCTTCCTGTCCGGCCACTCTGCAGATCCAAAGACCTCGTCAAGAGGTGGCTGAGTAGTTTCCTGCTCGGCTCTTCCAAAGTTGAATCCAGAAACGCCGATCTATCAATACTTAGCATTCGCTCATTCGTACGTGGCACTCGGTCATCACCTCAACTCCGGGATGAGGGAAGACATCGATCTATCAATACTTAGCATTCGCTCGTTCGTACATGGCACTCAATTGTCACCTCGACTTCGCGATAAGGGAGGACTCCGATCTACCTATACTTAGCATCCGCTTGCCCAACGCTCGACACTCGACGTTACATATACTCGACATCCACGAGACACCGACTTATCTACACTTGAAAAAATAGAAACACTGCATGGACGAGCTAAAAATACTTTATTTATATTCAACACTGTGTATAAGGTATTATGGGCTTCCCAGCCTTACAAAATTCCCGGAGGCTTACAAAATTCAATAACAAAAACGAGGGAAGCTCATGTAGATACCTTGCATGATGCTTCCGTCGGGAGCTACGATGGAAACCTTCAGCTCGGCGCTTTCGCCCATCACCTCACCTCCTCCTAGTAGCTCTGCGCTGCCCCCTGGGGCACTCCCTCGGCAAGTGGATACCTTGCATGAAGCTCCTGGTTGTCAAAACCGGGCACAACTTCCTTGACGGCGTCAAGAGTGTTGTGCCATCCGACGGCAGCGGAGTCAGCAAGATCGACGTAGAATTGATCGAAGGCCCTATACTCCTCCACGGCCTTTTCCACTCTGACCTCGGTAAGCTTCGCAGCCTTGGAGGCCGCTCGGGCTTCCCTTTTAAGGGAGTCTGTCTGCTATTTCATGCTGTCGAAGAGCCCGTTAACCTCCTCCATCTGGGACTGAATGGTCCGGTTAGAGTCGGTCAGGAGTCGATAGGACTCCTTCAGTTTGACGACGGTTAGGCCCTCCGTGACCAACCTCGAGTCGAGGAGTGCTGTCCTTTCCTCCGCCTGTCGCAGTTGGGCGAGGAACTCCTCCTCTCGCAAGGAAGATTCACCGGCCTTCTTCATCGCCAGGGCCATCTCCTCAGTCTCCATAGAAGCAAGAAGGGCGCAATGCTGCAGAACCTGCCGGAAGCGAGAACTACGTTAGGATCTAAAATGGAGAAAAAAACCTTAAAGAAATTCTTGTGCGTTACCGACCTGGACGGCCTCCTGAGCTATCGTCGCCGCCTGTGCCTTCATGGTGCCCTGGGGGATCTTGGTCCCCGCCGCCTTCTCCATGTCTGCCAGTAAGCTGTCGGCCACGGAGAGCCCCGAAGACACCTCGATGCAGAACTCACCCTCCTGCGCCTGTATCCCGGCCGGGGGTGGCCGGGAAACCACCCTCTTCTGACTCTTGAGCGGGGATTCAGCAAAAGGCGGAACCTCCGTCCTGGCCCGGAGCACAGGACCCCGCGCATGCTTCAATCCTCCCCCGCGACGTTCCTCCGGAAAGGGAGGGGCTGCGGAAACCCTGGCCGAAAGCGCTTGCCGAAGAGCCGTGCTCGGAGCAGATCGGGACAAGCTCACACCCTTTCCCCCCTGAGCCTTGGCGGCTATAGCGGCCATAATTTTCGAGCGATCCATCGGCTCTGCGAGATACACATAAGAAAAAGATCAGCGGCCGAAAATAGAAAATATTTGCTAAGTTTAAATAGACCGGCGAAAGCACTAACTAACATACGAAGTACGCGGGACTAAGTCCTGCCCAGCTCGAAGGCTGCTTGGAAAGCAGGATATCGGCCTGCTGGATCGGTTCCCACTGAGACACCACCCTTGCCTCTGGGGCATTCGACTGTCAAACCCTAAGACAGTCGGCCATATACCACTTGATAGGCACAGGCCAATCCTCACCCTCCGGGAGCCCGACGAAGATAAACTTTCCTTCCAATCATGGATGGAAGAAGGGACGACCACTACCCTCGACCCGGCCGTCCTACCCTTTGTTGGGGTAAAAATTTACACCCCGGTTGACTAAGTCAAAATCAAAGTCAACCCCAAGCCAGGTGGGCCCAAGACCAGATCAAGCGGGCCCATGCCTAAGTCGAGCCCGTGGCCAGCCCCCCCATGCCAACAACAAAATCATGTAATAAATAATTTTTATGTAATTGTTTATGCATGAATGTAAACAAAATGGGCATAAAGCCAATATTTTGTAAGCACATGGCTTATGTGCAAAAATGAAATGGCACATGAGCCATGGGATGGCTAAAATGCCATTTTTGTAAAGCCCAAGAGGCTATATGTAAATATGTAAGCCTATAAAAGGCAACATGATGATGAATAAAAAAAACACTTTTTCCATTCTCTCAAAAACCTAGGGTTTGTACATCTTTCCCTTTTCTGAAGGTTTCAAACCTTTTTCTTTCTTTGAATTAAATCAAGAGTTTTACTCTTCCTTTTCAAAAACAAGATAGTTTTTCACCACCAAACCCATAAAGGGGAACTTGGATCTGTCTTTATATCCCAAAAAGGAGAGATTTTGAGATCTCACATCTCTTGATCTTCAAGATCCAGCTAACAGAGGAGGAAGAAGAAGAACCCTTTCCATTAACCCCAAAAACACACTTAGGAGTCCAACTCCACTGTGATCTCTCATCCGAGAATCTTTTTAGGCTAAAAGCCTCTTTTCCTCGCCGGCGTTCAAGCGTAGAGCGCCCACGTGCCGACACGTGGCGCGCTTGCGCTCAAGCGCTGAGCGCACAAGCGCAAAGCGCCCACGTGCCGACACGTGGCGCGCTTGCGCTCAAGCGCACAGCGCTCTGGCGCAAGTCGCCCCCGTGCTGACACGTAGTGCGCTTGCGCTCAAGCGCACAGCGCTCTGGCGCAAGTCGCCCCCGTGCTCAGGCGCCTAGCACTCAAGCGCAAGTCGCCCCCGTGCTCAGGTGCCTAGCACTCAAGCGCAAGTCGCCCCCGTACCGACACGTGGCGCACTTGCGCTTGAGCGTCAGGCGCTGAAGCGCAAAGAGCCCACGTGCCGACACATGGCGCGTGTTTCCTGATTTAAAATCAGGAAAGCTTCTGGAAAAGCTTCAGAGGAGAGTCACGTGCTTACACGTGACTAGCGGCCACGTGTTAACACGAGACACCTGAAAAGCATCATCAGATCGAGTTCAGTCTCCTAGCTACGCTGAAGAAAATGGGCTTCAGAAAGAGTCACGTGCTCCCACGTGACCAGGGTCACGTGGTGACACGTGACATTTAAATGCAAGCGTCCAAACACGCAAGTTCTCTGATCGAGTCAAGAAAAAGGGTTCAGAAAGAGTCACGTGCTCCCACGTGACCAGGGTCACGTGTCGGCACGTGACGTTCAAGGCAGCAAGTGCGTTTCCAGAACAACCAAGGAAAGAGAGTTCAAATAAAGGGTCACGTGCTCACACGTGACCAGGGGTCACGTGGTAGCACGTGATGTTTAAGCCGCAATCAGAAGACACAGCGCAGAAGGCTCGTTCCAAAGGGGGTCACGTGCTCACACGTGACCATGGATCACGTGGTCACACGTGACCGGCTTCCAAAGCCCATGTTGACGACAGAATTAAATTCTGAAGGAAATTCGAATCTTTCCAAAGGAAAGTAATTATTTGGGACTAATCAAATTAAAGATTCAGAGATGATTAAATATCATCTATCTATGGAAAATCTCGGCTTTGGGAAAGATTTCCCCCTTAAATCTAACCAGAATATCAAAGGAGAATCTCTGGATTTAAGATCCAATGGTGAATAAAATTCACCTAATAATCCAAAGGCCCAAAATGAATGATGGATGCAAATCAAATCTCCCAATGAAGATTCGTCAAAAAAAACTGATTGATGCGGCTGCCTCTCCTATAAATAGGAGCCAAGAGACAAAAAAAGAGATATACATGCGCAGAGAAAAAAAGGAGAAAAGGAGAAGAGCTTTGATACTTCGAAAAGACTCAGATCTTCTGCAAAAAAACCCTAGGTAAGAAAGGGAAGCCCTTTTGAAAGAAGCAGAATTTAATTCTCAACAGAGTTTAACTCTGATAATATAAAAGCAGAAGAGCATATTTCTTCTCTCTTTGATAGAGGATCTGCAAAGTGCACATCTCCCCTTAAGGTTGAGAATTTAATTCTCAATGGGTTGAGATCCTGCCATGCAGATCCAAAACATAGAGAAGGGGTGCAGGCATGAGAATTTAATTCTCACAGAACTATAGGAATTTAATTCCTCCAAGATAAAAGTAGGGCTAGACCCTACGTCATGGGAATTTAATTCCTTCAGAACAAAAAAAAGAGAGGGTTTAACCCTAATTAAAGAACTTAGTTCTGTTGAAACAACGGGAATTTAATTCCCTTAATCATCATTTCCTCAAAAACTTTTATTAGGGTTTAACCCTATTCAGCCCTTCACATAAACGAGGAATTTAAATCCCACAGAAAATTCAGAGTTAAACTCTATTCCAGAATACAAGTCTTCAAAAGAAAGAAGGATTTAATTCCTCTGAAATTAAAAGTCTCTGGAATTTAATTCCTAAAAAAAGGAGTAACAAATCCTCTAAAAAAAAAACCACATTAAGGCAGGGTCACGTGTCACCACGTGACCCCCCCCCCCAAAAGCCCTACAGAAAACCCCTTTGAGGCGGCACCCCACGTGACCCACGTGACTTTCAGCAGAAGCCTTAACACATAGGCATTTGAATGCCCATCACGTGCTGACACGTGATGCTATCAGAGACACAGTAATTTCAGCAGAACAAATGAAGGAAGGGCGCTCTCACGTGCTGCCACGTGACCCCTCTTGTCTTAGTGTTTAACACTAAATTGAAACTCTCGAACTCAGTGTTAAAATATTGTTGGGCCTTAGTGTTCAACACTAATTAAAAAGCTTTATCTGCAGTATTCAACACTGATCACCTTAGTGTTTAAATACTAATCTGAGATCCTTACTTGCAGTGTTCAACACTGATCCGTTTTAGTGTTTAACACTAATTTGAGAAGCCTTATTGCTGGTGTTTAACACCAATTATCTCTTAGTGTTAAACACTAACTTGTTAACCGCATTCCCAGTGTTCAACACTGATTGCTCTGTAGTGTTTAACACTAGGCTTTGGCCCAATTGGCTAAATGGATAGAGGCAAAGCCTCTCCTTCAATGGACCAGCAAGAGTCAATATTCCAGACCTGACTGGACTTAGCCCAAGCTGGCCATAAGTCCTCAATTTGTGATTAACTGGGCTAATGAGCTCATAACATAATTGATCAGTCTTGACCCAAATTGGGCCAGGGACTATTTAATCCACCCCGGTTCTAGGGTACATCTCTTCACTCCTTTGATACTTGGCATTGTAATCCCTCAATGTCTTCAAAGAGGTGACGGGTCCCGATGACCACTCATGATATGGACTGTGGGGTCCTTAAACCCATGCCTAATGCTAAACTTCCTGGTTACGTGGAAAGCGGATAACGTCACTCTTTGACCCCGTGGAAAACGTCCAGAGCGGATCCTGGTCCTCGCAGAGCATGGCAGTGAACCCATGCGAAGCATCCAGAGCGGAGCCTGGTCCTCGCCTAGCACGGCAGTGAACCCGTGTGAAGCATCCAGAGCACATACCGGACTGTGGAGTCCTTAAACCCATGGACTATGACGTCCTTAACCTTGACCGAGATGTCTTAAAACTAACAACGGACCGCAATGTCCTTAAACTACCCATGGACCGCAATGTCCTTAAACTACCCATGGACCGCAACGTCCTTAAACTACCCACGGACCGCAACGTCCCTAAACTAGAACAATAGAGCCCTCCATATGCTCTTTTGTCGGATCTAAACGGTCCCGTTTAAGTTGATCTTAGCCGCCAAAAATGGCTAACGTGTCCTTAAACCTTTAAACAGATTGGACTACGAATCCCCTAAATTAACTCCGGCTTGAGGGTACATCTCTGAACTCCTCTGACATCCGTCGTTGTAATCTTTCAACGTCGTCAGAGAGGTGATGGGTCCCGACGGCCATACATACGATGGACCACTACGTCCCTAAACTGGAACATCAGAGTCCAAACACTCTTTTGTCGGATCTAAACGATCCCGTTAAGTTGATCTTAGTCACAAAGCTAGACTAACGTATCCTTAACAAACGTTTGAGTCGATCTTAGCCTTAAGTATGGCTGACGTGTCCTTAAACCAAACCCCCAAACCCAAATTTAAGATAATGCGGATTTGGACTAGTCCACGCCCTACGGGTGACGACATAACTCAGTCTCCGTAAACAATCCACGGGCAATAAAACAAACACCCACGACACGAAGTGACCATCTGGAGAAGGAGAAAGTTGTTACCGCAAAGCGGTAGCGTAATTAACTGCAGGGGCTTGCGCCTGCAGGGAAGAGCGTCCCCACAATCAAAAACCCCTCAAATGAGGGGGAATCTGACGAAGTCTGCTACATCGGACGCATCCGTCTAAACCTTCGACACATGGTGCCATAAATCAACTTGGCATCTTCGGAGGGGTGGACGGATAGCACCAATTAGCATCTGCCCCGAACCCCAGGCATTCGGACGTCCCGACGTCCCGGCCGCCGTTCGGAGGGGAACAGATTCTGGCACGCCCGGTGGGACCTTTTCCTCTTTCCACTCCACACTTCGTGTGTCGTGATTCGCGAACCAATCGCGGTTCGCTAATAGTTGCCCTTGGGTCTCAAGGTACTGAGAATTGGCATCTTGCTTATTGCAGAAAGCAAAGGATCGATGGCTTCCATCCCTGTGAAATCCTCCAACTGCTCAGACGGCAACTGCAACCGACGCTCTGCCTCGCCAGGAGGTATAGCCTATGGACCCCAAGCTGCTTCGCTATTCACAATGCCGGTGGAACAGGTCACCCGCGCCACCACAGGATTGTTCTTTGGGACTATGATCCCGCCGACAAACTTTACCGCTCCAGTGCTGGCGAAGGAAACTCTCAAGAGGTCGGTCTTCGATCGTCTTACCCCTACCGCGGCTCCTCTCAACGAGTCGCCCAACGTCAACGCCTCGGTCTTCTCTAGACTGGGCCAGGAATCATGCGAGCTCATTACGGGGCCTACAATCTCAAAGAAGGCTGCTTCTAAGAAAGTGACCGCTCCCATCCCCGAAATCGCCAAGGCAACCTCTCCAGCCAAAAAGTCAGTCTTTACAAGATTGACGGCTCCGGCCTTTGCTCCCGCTTCCCAGAGGACATCGGTCTTCGATAGGTTAACGCCAACAACAACCCCCCATCCACACAGGGAGCAAGACGAAACCATTCTTACCGCTGACCCTACACCGTCCGCTCGACACTCTCGACGTCGCCATTGGCGCCGAGTGAGGAAGACTGGGGGCAACTCCCCCTCCGGATTGACCCCACCATCCCCAGTGGTCGAAGTTAATGCCGCTGTTCCGACCGGGAACAGCTTTGAAATGCTAAATAAGGTGCGAAGGAATTCCCCTACGGCAGTACTGAAGAAGTCTCCTCCCTTACTAAAAAAGGTTGTCCAAACAAAACCCGAACAGCCTCGATCTCCTCAACGACTGTCTTCCAAAATTTATAAGGTTTGGCGACAAGCCCGAGATTCGATCATCGATCCAAACTTCTCTCGCCAGCACAAAAAGCCGAAAATCCAACCTGAAGCTGGTCACCAGGCTAAACCCCAAAAGGCTGTTGATCAACTGACTCATAAAAGGAGGAGGCCAGAGAGGACCCCACAGCATGCAACGACGGCTAAAAACACTAGGCCTAGACGCCCTAAGTCTGGGGGCATGATGGTCCACACTGTATACATGGCCTCTGGAAAGGAGGAGAGCCGCACTTCTACAGGACATCGACCACTAACCCGATCCGTAACGAAATCCCAGGAGCAGCAACAGAAGCTCCAAGAAATGATGAATGCTATGGCCGCGCTCACCGGGCCAAAGGAAAACCCAGAAGCATCCTCAGACGCACGCCGGGAGGAAGAAACCGACGCTGAATTCCTTCGCCGGACACTGGAGAAAAGGGACAAAGAGGCGGCCGAACAAGCGGCCAACATACAACGGATGGGCCTTCTCTTTCAAGACGTGATAGGAATGATGATCCAGCAGGACCTACCCGCCGAAGATCCTCCGATTGTTCTTGAAGACGACCGAGGAGAGACGTCAAATCCACCACCAGCCCTCTCAACGGCCAAGGAAGAGACGATCTCTAAGGCTGACTTGGCTGACTACATAGCCCAGCAAATCCGAGTTCATCACGCAAATGAGGCAGCTGGTCAAACCGTGAAAACCGGGCGTCCGTATCCGAGCTGGTACGACCAAATTAAATACCCACAAGGTTATACGATACCGAAATTCCACGTGTATAAGGGGACCGGCAATCCCCATCAACATGTCGCCCAGTTTCGGGCCCTATGCGGTAACACCGGCGGTGACGATAAATTGTTGCTTCGCCAATTCGTGGGCAGCTTGTCAGAAACAGCGTTCGAATGGTATTCAGAACTCCCGAATGATTCCATCAAAACGTTCGCTGAAATGGAGTTGCTATTCACTCAGCGATTTGCAAGTGCCAGCGAACGCACTCCAATAACTGCACTTATTAACGCCAGGGTAAAACCGAGTGAAACCTGGGTCCAGTACGCTATACGCTGGCGGAACTTGTGGTCGAGATGTGAGCAGCGCATCGAAGAAGCACCTGCGGTGGGCATGTTCGTGGGAACTCTAGACCCTCATGCAACTATCTCCCAGTTTATGATGTTCTTTAAGCCAACCACATTCCAGGCTCTGATTGACAAGTTAGCTCAGATGGACCAGATGGGTCATAGACCACCTACACCGAAGTCGGAGCCTCGGAATGACAAGGGTAAAGGGAGGGCAACCTTTGTTGCGAATGCCCAACAGCAACCTAACGCCCCGAAATCGACGGATCAACTGGAGGAAAGACGCCGATGCTATAATGAGAAGATGAAGCGTCCCTACTCGTTCCCACAAGACAAGACGAAGCGGTTATTCGAGTTGGCAATACGCAACAGACTTATAAACCTACCAAATCCAAGGCGACCGCCACAACCCACCGAGATGAATAACTCCAACTACTGCCCTTATCATCAGACGGTAAGTCATCCGATTGAAGATTGCTTCGTCTTCAAAGGATGGATCGAAGATCAATACCTTCAGGGGAAATTTGTACTGTCCGAAAAGTGGAAGGTGAACCCACCACAACCACATACTCCTAAGAAGGCCGATACACCGGGGGCAACCTGCTCCTTTATCGAAGAAGCTCCATGGGAGGTCGTGTTATCAACGAAGACCAAAAGAATGCTGAGAGACCTCCATGCATGCCCTGCGATCGAATGGAAGGACCCTCTTGAACCTCAAATTATCGAAGGGATGTTGAAGCCCCGCACCATTGCAAAGACTCGTGATAAGGGCCCAAATACTCACGCCCAACCGTCAAAATCTTCAAAGAAAAAGAAGAAGAAATCCAAGAAGCCCGCGAAGCTTGGAGACGAGCGAACAAACTTGCAGAAGCAAATCGATGCGCTGGAAGAATACAATCAAAAGGCGCGAACTCCTGTCACACTGCGAGAGTTCCTTAGTCACATCTCGCAAGATGGAGATGATGAAGAGAGCTCGTCGGACGAATCCGAAGAGTATGTGGCAAGTTGCAACGTGATCTCCCACTCGTTTACCGACGATGAGAAAACTCCTAGCACCAAGAAGCTAGAGACGGAGCCCGAGCCAGAGCGTGCGAGGCTGACAACGGAAATGATCAATGCCTTCTTAGACGAGATTCGTCTAAAAAGTAAAGCGGATCAAGAACGCGAAATGGCGACGCTAACGGGAACCAGAGGCGGGCGACTGGACGGAAGAGTGGAGTTACCCCTGCCAGAACAAAAGGCATCCGAAGTGGACAAGAAAATATTCAAGACAAGGAAAAGGTTCGCCAAAGCCATGTCAATGGGAATGATGCTACCACCTTCGGAAGCAAATACGCACGAAGGGGCGGAAAGGCACCCTGACTATTGCGCGTATCACCGGAAGATCTCACACCCCACGGAGGAGTGCGATGCCTTCAAAATATGGTGGCGAGGATATGTTATCCGTCAGCAACAGTTTATGCGCATGAAACGCAAAAGCCGTCGGGAGCGAAGAAGTACTGTCGGAGGGCATAACAAGACTACTGGCAACTGTTACATGGTTGACGCCAGAGGGTCACAAGTTCTCACCTTCGGGAGCGACTCTGATGAAGAAATGGCTCTGGGCCCTCTCTTTACAGAATCCGTTCTAGGAAAAAAGGAGGAATCAGAGGCCTGCGAGAACATCCAGCTGCGCAACCGCACACTCCCGGAGAAGAATCTCGGGCCCGTCGGCCGAAAAGATAAGGGAAAGGAAAAGATCATTGAAGATATCACTTTAGATGACCAGGCCATAAAAGAGCTAACTAACAAAGACCCTCCCAAAAAGGGTAAGGTGGACTATAACATCCTCGCGCACTTAAGGAAACTACCCTCTCAGCTTAGCATTCTTGATGCCCTTCTATTATCAAAAGAAGCGCGAGACTCACTTATTAAAGCGTTGCAAGAACCTGAACAATTCCAAACCTTTCTCGCCACTGAAAGGATGAAGGATGAACTGGAGGAAGTACATACAGCCGACATCACGTTCGGTGATGAAGACCTCCTCCTCGGGACGTGCGACCACAACCGTCCCCTATATGTCTCCGGATACTGCCACGACATCAAGATAGGCAAAATCCTGGTGGATAATGGATCCTCCGTCAACCTCCTTAACGTTCGGGTGTTGAAGGAAATCTGCATGAGTGTGCAACACCTCGCTCGTGACAAAATTACTATCTCCGGTTTTGACTCTCAATCGTCACGGACTCTCGGATCTGTAATACTGACGTTACGCTTCGGACTTCTCGTCACAGATATCAAATTCCATGTCATTGACGCCAAGACCTGCTACAACGCCTTGCTCGGCCGTCCTTGGCTACACGAGTACAACATCATCCCTTCTACACAACATCAGTGTATGAAGTACTTCAAGGATGGTTTCGAGTACACTGTAACAGGCGAGTTAAACCCGTTTTCTGTGAACGAAGTTCGCAAATACGAAGATGCGAAATACTTTTTGCCAGATTTCGAGGATACAGAAAGGTGTCGCGACCCGGAGAACAAAATCGCCGCCACCATCCCTGTTTTCGGGAGCGATACCGAAGAAGAGGAAGAGATAGTGTATATGGGACCATCCCAACACAACAACCTGGGGGCACCCACCCCCATACCGGTCTTCGGGAGTGATTCGGAGGACGAGGTTAACGCCGTGTTCTCCAGTCGGCTGTCAATACAGGCACCCCTTTGCGATGACCATAGTCTGCAAATCACCATGGTACCGCAAGAACACTATAAGGATCTCGACGCGCTTCGAACCCACAGCGTACAGGACCTGCAAACATTTTACGTCCCTCCCAGGCGAAGGGGTGAGAAGGTGATCTTATTTTACCAATCCTCAGAGTCGAAGGTGGAGAAAGAGATCTGGCACGGCGTGGACGTTACACTTGACAGGCTCCAACCCATCCGTCTGCCTAGATACTATACAAATGGATTGAAAAAGTTATTGAAGCGCCAAGGAGTACCCTTAAAACAGACTGTGCGGCAGGCTCGGTTCTACGACAGGATTTGGGACGTCCCCGGGACTCAGCGCAAATTGCCCAATGGGAAAATGGAAACACTTGGGCTTGGGTACACAAGAACCGGAAAACGGGAGCGAGCCCACGGCAGCTACGCCATATATACCTTTGATGAAGAAGAGGGCGCCCTGTCAGGAGAGGCCAACCCCTCATCAAAACTAAACCCTGCGACCGAAGCGCCAAACCCGTTGTTTAAAGGACGAATGGGCAAGCCTACCACGAAAGCGGATCAGAAAATTCGGGAAGATCACAACCACGAAGCGGCCATCTATGAGAAGGCCAGGACGCAACGTCTATTCCAACAGGCTGCACAGGCTGCAAAAGATAAAGATGTTCACCATCGTCAACCTGTCATACGAAAGGCCCGATGCAGGGACGGGAATAAATTAAGAAGCGAGAGAAGAAGCCGACAACAACGACGCAGGATTAGAGGGTTACGGGTATTGCGCGGCTCGGATTCGTCCCTCACGGAAAAGATGAGTCGAGCATACTCCTTCCCCCGAAACAAGACGGAACGGTTACTCAAGCTCGCCCTAAAACATCAGATGATCACGCTTCCAGAGTCTAGGCATCCTGAGCAAGCTAGCAAGGTCTCTCATCCGGGTTATTGCTCTTATCACCGAGCCATAGGACATCCGACCGAAGATTGCTTCACCTTCAAGAATTGGGTCGAGGACCAATACCGACGGGGTAGATTCGCTTTATCCGATGGTTGGAAAGTAACGCCGCCGCAAAGGCACGAGCCTAAAGCTACGAGAGCAGAACCGGATCCGCCTCGGTCCTGGGAACGGATTCGTACCTGTTATACGATTACGATATTAAAAAAAGAGCCCGAGAACATAGATGACCTTCCCCGGTGCTTCGAGAACAGCGATGATGAGGTAATCTCGGAATTCCCGCCCGCTCCAAAAGAACTGGAAGACGGTATACATACTACCGCAGATAACCTCAGAAAGATTGAGTTGGGATCGGCAGAGGACCCGCGACCAACCTTTGTCAGTGAGCTACTCTCTGAAGAAAGGGTGGCCGCGTTAAAGAACGTGCTTCTACGGCATAAAGACTGCTTCGCGTGGAACTACTCTGAGATGCCAGGATTAGATCCGGAGGTCGCTGTGCACAGATTAGCAATATCCCCAGACATCAGGCCAGTCAAGCAGGCACCAAGAAGGATGCGACTCGAGCTTGAGATGAGCATCAACGCCGAAGTCAAGAAACTGATCGATTCTGGATTTATTCAAGAAGTCCAATATCCCGATTGGATCGCCAATATCGTCCCGGTGATGAAGAAGAATGGGACGGTGCGTATATGCGTGGATTTCAGGGATCTCAACAAGGCCTGTCCAAAAGATGATTTCCCAGTGCCGGTAACCGAGCTAATGATAGATAACACGTCCACTCACGAGATCTTCTCCTTTATGGACGGTTCCTCAGGATACAATCAGATAAAAATGCATCCCGAAGACCAGAAGCACACCGCTTTCCGGACCCCTTTGGGTGTATTTTGCTACAGGGTTATGCCCTTCGGTCTAAAGAACGCCGGCGCTACCTATCAAAGGGCCATGACAAAGATCTTCGATGACCTCATACATGACATCGTCGAGTGCTATATCGACGACCTCGTAGTAAAGAGTATGTCATATGAAGATCACTTAAAGCACCTAGAGACTGTATTTCAACGCCTTCGGCAATATAATTTGAAGATGAATCCCCTCAAATGCGCGTTTGGAGTCTCCTCGGGAAAATTCCTGGGATTCGTCATCCGACACCGAGGTATTGAGATAGATCCGTCAAAGATTAAAGCGATCATGGAAATGCCCCCGCCAAGAACCCTCAAACAATTGCGGTCTCTCCAAGGGAAGCTCGCATACATCCGGCGATTTATCGCAAATCTTTCAGGCAAATGCCGCCCCTACAGTCACCTGATGAAGAAAGGAACCCCATTCGTCTGGGATCAAAAATGCCAAGGCGCACTAGACGAGATCAAGCAGTACCTGCAGAACCCGCCGGTATTAGCTGCGCCGGTCAAGGGAAAACCCCTCATTCTTTATACAACCGCCCTCGAAGGTTCCTTGGGCGCACTATGGGCGCAAGAGAACGATCAGGGGAAAGAGAGAGCACTCTACTACTTAAGTCGAGTTCTACTGGGGGCAGAAAGCAATTACTCTCCCATTGAAAAACATTGCTTGGCGTTAATCTTCGCGATAACAAAGCTCAGGCACTATGCGTTGGCACACGAAGTCTGCCTCATCTCGAAAGTGGATCCTCTTAAATACTTGATGTCAAAAGCCATATTGACGGGACGACTCGCTAAATGGGCCCTGCTCTTGATGGAGTTCTCGATAACATATCAACCTCTCAAGGCGGTGAAAGGCCAGGCCATTGCCGATTTCCTCGCTGAGCACCCGATACCGGCCGACTCTCCTCTAAACTGTGATTTGCCGGACGAGCACGCATTTGATGCAATTGGCGGCAGAGGCACACGATGGGAACTCTATTTCGATGGAGCGTCCTCCATAAAGAAACAGAAACAGGGTAACCCGATCATCAAATCGGGGATAGGCCTTATCTTTGCAACTCCACAAGGAGGAATAATGCGCTTCGCCTTCTCCTTAACAGAGTCAAGGACAAACAATGAAGCCGAATACGAAGCTCTGATAGCAGGCCTCGAAATCGCCATCAACATGGGAATTGAAGACCTCCACATATACGGGGATTCTCAGCTGGTCGTTAGCCAAATAAATGGTGACTACCAAACATGCAAACCGGAGTTGGTGAGATACGGCGAAAAGGTGCGACAACTGTTGGCCCAAATCCCCTCCTATATTCTAGAGAACATACCGCGCGCGGAAAACAGCAAAGCAGACGCGTTGGCCAAGCTCGCTAAAGAACTGGCTGACGAGAACCTCGATGACGTCAGAATCGTAATACAAAGCCGTCGAGTGCTCGCCCCGGCAGAAATACCTCCGGAATTATATAAAGAAAAGGGATCGATTCAACAAGCGACCCTACAAATAAAAGACCGTGAGAAGGCTGAGGACTGGAGGGAAGTCTTCATAGACTACTTTAAGTCCCACCGAATGCCCGAAGAAGCGTCCTCAAGACATCAGCTTATGAAACGAGCTCTATCCTTCGCTTTCGTCAACGATACCCTGTACAAGAGATCGTTTGATTTTCTATGGCTGAGATGCTTGGGACCTGACGAAACGGAACGAGTCGTTCAAGAAGTTCACGACGGACTTTGCGGTTCTCATCAAGCAGGCCCAAAGATGAAGTTAAAAATTAAACGGATGGGTTACTACTGGCCCACGATGATCCAGGACTGCCTCGAGTATGCGAAGCAATGCCACTCATGCCAGATCCATGGGGACTTCATCCACCAACATCCGAATCCACTACACCCAACGGTGGCCAGCTGGCCATTCGAAATGTGGGGGACTGACATAATCGGCCCCATAGAGCCGGCATCAGCCCGGGGGCATCGTTTCATCCTAGCGACAACTGACTACTTCTCCAAATGGGCAGAAGCGGTACCACTAAGGGAAGTGAAGACGGAGAATATTCTCCATTTCTTCAAAACGCACGTCATCTATCGGTTCGGAACTCCACGACGGATTATCTCCGATAATGGGCCGGCCTACCGAAGCCATAAGATTAGCCGCTTCGCACAGCAGCACAATATAGACTGGAGATATTCTTCAGTTTACAACCCACGAGCTAACGGTCTGGCCGAGGCTTTCAATAAGACCTTGACGAAGATCATGAAAAAGACCGTCTCCAGGAATAAGAGAGACTGGCACGAAAGGCTGCAAGAAGCCCTTTGGGCCTATCGAACTACATTCAAGACGGCCACAAACACAACGCCGTACGCATTGGTATTTGGGACGGAAGCAGTTCTCCCCCTTGAGATAGAGTTACCCTCTCTACGAGTGGCAGTCCACCACGAGCTGACGGACGAAGAAAATGCTCACCTTCGGCTTGAGGAGCTTGATGCCCTCGACGAAACCAGGCTCGTAGCGCAACAATATCTAGAAGCCTACAAAGCAAAGATGACGCGCTCATACGAAAGATTGACCAGGCCGAGAATATTCCGCCAAGGCGAACTCGTACTAGTGGTCAAAAGACCTATGATCCCCAATCGTGCCAAGCGGGGAAAATTTGAGCCAAACTATGAAGGCCCGTACATCATAGACAAGGTCTACCAGGGTGGAGCCTATCTACTCGTGGACATGCACGGTGAAAGACCTTTCAGGCCAATAAACGGTCGCTTCTTAAAGAAATACTATGCTTAATAAGCTGCAGCCTAGGTCAATGATAGATGACGACGACTATGTCCGCTCGCTATCTTCCCAGGCTCGGACTTTACAAGCAGCAGCCGGCCTTCCTATAACGACGGACCGAAACGTCCTTAAACTATCTAGGACCGAAACGTCCTTAAACTATCTACGGACCGAAACGTCCCTAAACTAACGCCGGACCGAAACGTCCTTAAACTATCTAAGACCGAAACGTCCTTAAACTATCTACGGACCGAAACGTCCCTAAACTGATGCCGGACCGAAACGTCCTTAAACTAACAATGGACCGAAATGTCCTTAAAACTAACGACGGACCGAAACGTCCATAAACTAACAACGGACCGAAAACGTCCCTAAACTACTACCGCAGCATCCTTGGGCTGACGAGATAAAAAAAAAAAAAAAAAAAAAAAAAAGTATATAAAATAATAAAAACGGTATGTCCATAAGCACAATGGGCACGGATGAAAACCTGAAAAGGCTCCGTGAGTAAAAACAGCAGGACTGCCGGCGAGCGTTTGTGAAAACCCGAAAGGGCGCAACCTCGTTAAAAGACACTTATAGGGTCCTCTCGACCTTGTAAGGAGAAACCACCTGCGTGAGATCCTTACGACTCACAAAGGAGCTGCACACTTAGGGATCCTCACGATTCCTAAGGAGAAAAACACACTTACGAGATCCTCACGACTCGTAAGGAGAATTCTCTTATGGGACCCTCACGGCTCATGAGATTTGAAAGTCTTAAGTTACAGAAACCTGAACCTGTTCTTAAGCAAATCCTCCACAACCTCCGATATTGCCCTACAAGCGGCTCCATACTGACCCTTGTATACAATCCACGGGCGCGAATTAACATTTCCCCAACAGAGTCCAACCCTTGTAGGTCCTCTCGACCCATAAGGGGAAAGTCCTCTTGTAGGGTCCTTACGACTTACAGAGGAGCACACACTTAGGAATCCTCACGATTCCTAAGGAGAAAATACACCTGCAAGATCCTCACGACTTGTAGGGAGAAATACCTTTGTGAGACCCTTGCGGCTCATGAAGTCAAAAGCCTTGGTTAACAGGACCCTTAACCCTGTTTGCTGAGCAACCTTTGTTCGTCATCGACGAAAGTAAATGATGATTCACTCCTAGTAACATTCCAGTTGTAGCGGTGCTGATGCCGAAGTCGGTGCTTAAAATCCAGGCTTGCAGCGAAAAGCTAGCAAGCCACACATGCCTACGAAATAGCCGAAATGATGGGGCAACTTGCAATAAAAAGCAGCAAGTAAAAATGAAGGCATAAAAAATAGCCGAAATGATGGGGCAACTCGCAACAAAAAGCAGCGAGCAGAAAATAAATAAATAGCCGAAATGATTGGGCACCGCGAAAAATAGCCGAAATGATTGGGCAATCGTGATTTTCGCGATATAAAAGCTGAAATGATAGAGCATCGCGGAAAAAGAAATAAAATAAAAATAAAATTTATGCCCTACAGGTAATATTCCGTCGCACCCTGTACACAATCCAAGGGCGTAAACAAAGAAGGGATCATACTTCTCCCCCAGGTTTCATCAGAAGAAGAAGCCAAGTCTCGATGGGCCACAAGCGACCTAGAGATCATCCAAACACTCGTCTCGTAACAACGGACATGACTTCAAACGAAACGGAACAGCGGCAACCCCCAGTTCCATGACTCGGTGATATACACATCACCAAGAGTCAAACCTCCATTCCGTGAAATGCGGATACAATCAACAAACTTCCTGGTTACGTGGAAAGCGGATAACGTCACTCTTTGACCCCGTGGAAAACGTCCAGAGCGGATCCTGGTCCTCGCAGAGCATGGCAGCGAACCCATGCGAAGCATCCAGAGCGGAGCCTAGTCCTCGCCTAACGCGGCAGTGAACCCGTGTGAAGCATCTAGTGCAAACTTCCTGGTTACGTGGAAAGCGGATAACGTCACTCTTTGACCCCGTGGAAAACGTCCAGAGCGGATCCTGGTCCTCGCAGAGCATGGCAGTGAACCCATGCGAAGCATCCAGAGCGGAGCCTAGTCCTCGCCTAACGCGGCAATGAACCCGTGTGAAGCATCTAGTGCAAACTTCCTGGTTACGTGGAAAGCGGATAACGTCACTCTTTGACCCCGTGGAAAACGTCCAGAGCGGATCCTGGTCCTCGCAGAGCATGGCAGTGAACCCATGCGAAGCATCCAGAGCGGAGCCTAGTCCTCGCCTAACGCGGCAATGAACCCGTGTGAAGCATCTAGTGCAAACTTCCTGGTTACGTGGAAAGCGGATAACGTCACTCTTTGACCCCGTGGAAAACGTCCAGAGCGGATCCTGGTCCTCGCAGAGCATGGCAGCGAACCCATGCGAAGCATCCAGAGCGGAGCCTAGTCCTCGCCTAACGCGGCAGTGAACCCGTGTGAAGCATCTAGTGCAAACTTCCTGGTTACGTGGAAAGCGGATAACGTCACTCTTTGACCCCGTGGAAAACGTCCAGAGCGGATCCTGGTCCTCGCAGAGCATGGCAGTGAACCCATGCGAAGCATCCAGAGCGGAGCCTAGTCCTCGCCTAACGCGGCAGTGAACCCGTGTGAAGCATCTAGTGCAAACTTCCTGGTTACGTGGAACGCGGATAACGTCACTCTTTGACCCCGTGGAAAACGTCCAGAGCGGAGCCTGGTCCTCGCCAAGCACGGCAGTGAACCCGTGTGAAGCATCCAGAGCAAATACCGGACTGTGGAGTCCTTAAAATCCACGGACTATGATGTCCTTAACCTCGACCGTGATGTCTTAAAACTAACGATCAACCACCCCGATTCCCTACGGATTTTGCCTTGGTTTAAGGGTACATCTCTTCACTCCTTTGATACCTGGCGTTGTAATTCTTCAACGTCTTCAGAGAGGTGACGGGTCCCTGCAACCGCACATCGGACTGTGGAGTCCTTAAATCCACGGACTATGAGGTCCTTAACCTTGACCGTGATGTCTTAAAACTAACATCGGACTGTGGAGTCCTTAAATCCACGGACTATGAGGTCCTTAACCTTGACCGTGATGTCTTAAAACTAACATCGGACTGTGGAGTCCTTAAATCCACGGACTATGAGGTCCTTAACCTTGACCGTGATGTCTTAAAACTAACATCGGACTGTGGAGTCCTTAAACCCACGGACTATGAGGTCCTTAACCTTGACCGTGACGTCTTTAAACTACGATACCTGGAGAGATCCCTAACCCCGTGAAATACGGAAAAAGGTGATCACACCCGGCACTTGCAGGCCCTCACGACCTGTAAGGAAGAAAAACTCTCTTGAGATCTTTACGACTCTCAGGGGAAAACCCGCTTAAGGATCTTCACGATCTTTAAGAAGAACTCACACCTATGGGATCCTTTCGACCTATAAGGAGAAAAACTCCTTATGAGACCCTCGTGGCTCATAAGATGCAAAAGCCTTAGGAAACAGATCCTAACCCTGAATCCTAAGCCACGGCCGTCTTGCAAGAAGATTAAGATAGATTATCCGCAGAATGCATTCAATGAAAAGGAGACACGTCACTGAGAGGAAAATTGTATCTTTTATTCATGACCCAAAATGGATACAAAATACAATTCAAAATAAAAAAAAAGAGATACTCTTATTCATGAGTATGTACAAAAAGAAAAAAAGATACAAGTCCTCAAGCCGGCGGGCGGTGTAATAATTTCACCAGCTCATCATTTTGTTGTTGAGCTATGGCTTCGTGACGCAAGATCTCCATAAGACGCGCCTCTGCCTGAGCTTGCTGGGCCTGATATGAAGCGAGCCGGGCTTCGAGCTCTTTTTCAATGGCCTTATGAGCCTCAACCCTCTCGCGAGTAAACGTGGCGGCTTTATCAAGAGCCACCACCTCTGTGACGGACTCCTGAAGCACCCGCCATAGCTCATATGATTTGTTGGCCCTGGCTGTGAGATTGGCTCAGAGCTCGCTCAGCGTCTTAAGAGCTAGCTCCCCCTCTGAAAGCTTACGGCCGAACCCTCCTCTCGCACAACAATATGTTCGCTACGCGCCTCTCTACCAGGCCACGTAAGCTCGCTTTCGTAACCACGACCTTAGAAACCAGACACTTACAAGACCATATGAATGAGCTTCCGGTTGCCAGCACTAATCGGTCTGAAACAAGTTCATATCACCTGGTATGAAAAGCAACAATTTTTTTCCAACGTTTATCCTATCGAGCATGTGTTCGCGATTATATGAACATTCGGAAGAGAGATAAAATTCAAGGCTTCGATTCGCACGCAACATGACAACAGTATTGGTAATTGAAGAAAGTTTTCATAAAAAAGGAACACAAAGTTTACTCATACAAGCGGAAACATACATACGAGTACCAAGCCTACAGGGAAGTTCAAAATAAAGCATGCAAAGAGGGGAGACCAAGTTATAAAAAAAAAGGGAATGTCCTACTCTAACGGAAAAGGTCGCCAAACACAGGATCAATGGCACAACGGTTAGTGAAGCAAAGGACAAAATTCTCCATCTCTCTCTCTGCTTTCTCCAGCACATCGAAGCGACGGTTCTCACGAGGAGTCGCTCCCCATCGATTGGCGCCGTGTTCGTCCGCGAAAGCGGACATAATAGCTCGCCGGGTCTTGATCTGGCCCAGCAGATGAATTGAGCAATCCTTCAAAGCCTGAGTGATCAGGCACGCTTCATGAAAGCCCTCGAGCTTCTCTTCCGCCGCGTCAAGCATCGCCAGGGTCATCTCTGCTGGGTGAGGGGGGATGTCGGCAAGCACGGCCGCGAGGATCATCCGGAGCCAAAGAGAACCCATCGGGAGAGGAGACCCCCTACGGATCGAGAGTTCATGCATGGCTGAGTCGCATTCGTTGTCGGTAAGGAGGGGATCCACCAACCGAGCGGCAAAGCGAGGGATCATCTCCTCGATAGGCACTTCCCATGGCTGTCGACGAGCGTGTGGGCGGTTACAGGCCATAGCGTTCAGATACTCCTCAAATTAAATCACGTCGATACGGGAATGAATTTCTCGGTGAAGAGAGAATAGGCCATGACCTCAAGAATATAAAGAAGTGCATTAAGTGCTATGCGCGGAAAATCTTGCATGCGAAAGATGTTTCCAAGGCCCAAAAAAGGAAAGGCATCGAAAATCAAGGAGAAATAACTATTTCCAAGGCTCCTTTTATGCATCTGATAATGCGCGCTAAAAATGCGGCATGGAAAGTTTTGTGAACAGTCCCATCAGATGATCTCGCGTGTAGAACACGTGAGGCCCAAACCTAATGTGCATTTAAAAGAAAGAATATGGAGTAGTACCCTGCATATCAAAGCACAAACGATAATAGTAACAGAATAATAAGATTTCAGAGGAAAAGCATGCAAACACACAGAGACACAATAAAGCTTATCATCCAGACTTCAAGAAGGCGATACAAAATAAAAAAAAATAAAAAAAAAAAAACTTTTACAATGGTAAGGCCTCTGACACGGGGCATGGATTGAGAAAATTGAAATTAACTTTATCCAAGATCTTCCAAGCATTTCGAACCTCCCGAGTATGCTTTCTCTCACGGTCACAGGCATCGGGGTCCCCGCGGATGTCCTCTTCCCTCCGGTAGGCGCCCAGTATGGCTGATTGCTGAAAAATCTGATGAAGGAGATCAATGAGATCATCCCGCCTTCTCTTTGAGATCAAGCCCATAAGGTACACCGAATGCACCTTATCCTCGGCAATGTCCAAGTCCCCGAGCGGTATGCCGGCACAAAAGAGAGGAAGTGCCTCCCGGATCGCCAGCACGATTAGCCTCAGAAGAGAAGAGCGGCGGGGGAGGAGCCTATGGTTGTACTCGTCGAAACGGCTCATGATCTCGGCACACTGAACATCGGTGAACTCTTGGTTCTGACTGCGGCCCAGCGCACGAATGTTCCCATAGGAGATGATCTCGTCAAGTCTATACAGATGGGCATCCATGGTACCTACGATAGAAGTCAAGAGATCCATTACAAAGCCACCATTTCACTAATTGCAGAAGAACAGCCTCGGGCCAAGAGACCCCAAAGATTCTCTGTGTGAAGAAATCGAGTTCTTCGTTGGAATTCAATTCCTTATTAAGAAAAGGGAATTAAATTCCCAAAAAACATTTCGAGGGAATTAAAGTCCAGGGAGTTGAAACGTTGTCATCATCTCCCCGAAGATCATCTAAACCCTAAAAGGATCTACAGTTTGAAGATTAAACAGTTTTATGTTCTCATGGAAAAATATGAAGAAAAAGGGTAAAAACCCTTGTTTTGGATTTAAAATCCAGAGAAATGTGAAGGTCCATCGGTGTCCAAGAACACTACCTGAGGAAAAAGGATCCTTGCCGAACAGAGTTAAACTCTGGGAAATGTTCAAGACAGAGAACTAAGCTCTGGAAGAGGAGAATTAAATTCTCAGAAAAAGTTCTCAGAAGAAGAAAATGGGCAAGGTGAAGGCTCCTATGAAGAGGCAGCGGTATTTATAGAAAACAGTGGAAACGTTTCATCTCCCCAGATCCCTAAGGGAATCCAACGGTCGCGAGAGGTGACAGCGTTGCACTCACGTGCAGACACGTGAGAACAACGCTGTGGGGGCATTTGTTTCCTGATTTAAAATCAGGAAAGCTTCTGGAAAAGCTTCAGAGGAGAGTCACGTGCTTACACGTGACTAGCGGCCACGTGTTAACACGAGACACCTGAAAAGCATCATCAGATCGAGTTCAGTCTCCTAGCTACGCTGAAGAAAATGGGCTTCAGAAAGAGTCACGTGCTCCCACGTGACCAGGGTCACGTGGTGACACGTGACATTTAAATGCAAGCGTCCAAACACGCAAGTTCTCTGATCGAGTCAAGAAAAAGGGTTCAGAAAGAGTCACGTGCTCCCACGTGACCAGGGTCACGTGTCGGCACGTGACGTTCAAGGCAGCAAGTGCGTTTCCAGAACAACCAAGGAAAGAGAGTTCAAATAAAGGGTCACGTGCTCACACGTGACCAGGGGTCACGTGGTAGCACGTGATGTTTAAGCCGCAATCAGAAGACACAGCGCAGAAGGCTCGTTCCAAAGGGGGTCACGTGCTCACACGTGACCATGGATCACGTGGTCACACGTGACCGGCTTCCAAAGCCCATGTTGACGACAGAATTAAATTCTGAAGGAAATTCGAATCTTTCCAAAGGAAAGTAATTATTTGGGACTAATCAAATTAAAGATTCAGAGATGATTAAATATCATCTATCTATGGAAAATCTCGGCTTTGGGAAAGATTTCCCCCTTAAATCTAACCAGAATATCAAAGGAGAATCTCTGGATTTAAGATCCAATGGTGAATAAAATTCACCTAATAATCCAAAGGCCCAAAATGAATGATGGATGCAAATCAAATCTCCCAATGAAGATTCGTCAAAAAAAACTGATTGATGCGGCTGCCTCTCCTATAAATAGGAGCCAAGAGACAAAAAAAGAGATATACATGCGCAGAGAAAAAAAGGAGAAAAGGAGAAGAGCTTTGATACTTCGAAAAGACTCAGATCTTCTGCAAAAAAACCCTAGGTAAGAAAGGGAAGCCCTTTTGAAAGAAGCAGAATTTAATTCTCAACAGAGTTTAACTCTGATAATATAAAAGCAGAAGAGCATATTTCTTCTCTCTTTGATAGAGGATCTGCAAAGTGCACATCTCCCCTTAAGGTTGAGAATTTAATTCTCAATGGGTTGAGATCCTGCCATGCAGATCCAAAACATAGAGAAGGGGTGCAGGCATGAGAATTTAATTCTCACAGAACTATAGGAATTTAATTCCTCCAAGATAAAAGTAGGGCTAGACCCTACGTCATGGGAATTTAATTCCTTCAGAACAAAAAAAAAGAGAGGGTTTAACCCTAATTAAAGAACTTAGTTCTGTTGAAACAACGGGAATTTAATTCCCTTAATCATCATTTCCTCAAAAACTTTTATTAGGGTTTAACCCTATTCAGCCCTTCACATAAACGAGGAATTTAAATCCCACAGAAAATTCAGAGTTAAACTCTATTCCAGAATACAAGTCTTCAAAAGAAAGAAGGATTTAATTCCTCTGAAATTAAAAGTCTCTGGAATTTAATTCCTAAAAAAAGGAGTAACAAATCCTCTAAAAAAAAAAACCACATTAAGGCAGGGTCACGTGTCACCACGTGACCCCCCCCCCCAAAAGCCCTACAGAAAACCCCTTTGAGGCGGCACCCCACGTGACCCACGTGACTTTCAGCAGAAGCCTTAACACATAAGCATTTGAATGCCCATCACGTGCTGACACGTGATGCTATCAGAGACACAGTAATTTCAGCAGAACAAATGAAGGAAGGGCGCTCTCACGTGCTGCCACGTGACCCCTCTTGTCTTAGTGTTTAACACTAAATTGAAATTCTCGAACTCAGTGTTAAAATATTGTTGGGCCTTAGTGTTCAACACTAATTAAAAAGCTTTATCTGCAGTATTCAACACTGATCACCTTAGTGTTTAAATACTAATCTGAGATCCTTACTTGCAGTGTTCAACACTGATCCGTTTTAGTGTTTAACACTAATTTGAGAAGCCTTATTGCTGGTGTTTAACACCAATTATCTCTTAGTGTTAAACACTAACTTGTTAACCGCATTCCCAGTGTTCAACACTGATTGCTCTGTAGTGTTTAACACTAGGCTTTGGCCCAATTGGCTAAATGGATAGAGGCAAAGCCTCTCCTTCAATGGACCAGCAAGAGTCAATATTCCAGACCTGACTGGACTTAGCCCAAGCTGGCCATAAGTCCTCAATTTGTGATTAACTGGGCTAATGAGCTCATAACATAATTGATCAGTCTTGACCCAAATTGGGCCAGGGACTATTTAATCCACCCCGGTTCTAGGGTACATCTCTTCACTCCTTTGATACTTGGCATTGTAATCCCTCAATGTCTTCAAAGAGGTGACGGGTCCCGATGACCACTCATGATATGGACTGTGGGGTCCTTAAACCCATGCCTAATGCTAAACTTCCTGGTTACGTGGAAAGCGGATAACGTCACTCTTTGACCCCGTGGAAAACGTCCAGAGCGGATCCTGGTCCTCGCAGAGCATGGCAGTGAACCCATGCGAAGCATCCAGAGCGGAGCCTGGTCCTCGCCTAGCACGGCAGTGAACCCGTGTGAAGCATCCAGAGCACATACCGGACTGTGGAGTCCTTAAACCCATGGACTATGACGTCCTTAACCTTGACCGAGATGTCTTAAAACTAACAACGGACCGCAATGTCCTTAAACTACCCATGGACCGCAATGTCCTTAAACTACCCATGGACCGCAACGTCCTTAAACTACCCACGGACCGCAACGTCCCTAAACTAGAACAATAGAGCCCTCCATATGCTCTTTTGTCGGATCTAAACGGTCCCGTTTAAGTTGATCTTAGCCGCCAAAAATGGCTAACGTGTCCTTAAACCTTTAAACAGATTGGACTACGAATCCCCTAAATTAACTCCGGCTTGAGGGTACATCTCTGAACTCCTCTGACATCCGTCGTTGTAATCTTTCAACGTCGTCAGAGAGGTGATGGGTCCCGACGGCCATACATACGATGGACCACTACGTCCCTAAACTGGAACATCAGAGTCCAAACACTCTTTTGTCGGATCTAAACGATCCCGTTAAGTTGATCTTAGTCACAAAGCTAGACTAACGTATCCTTAACAAACGTTTGAGTCGATCTTAGCCTTAAGTATGGCTGACGTGTCCTTAAACCAAACCCCCAAACCCAAATTTAAGATAATGCGGATTTGGACTAGTCCACGCCCTACGGGTGACGACATAACTCAGTCTCCGTAAACAATCCACGGGCAATAAAACAAACACCCACGACACGAAGTGACCATCTGGAGAAGGAGAAAGTTGTTACCGCAAAGCGGTAGCGTAATTAACTGCAGGGGCTTGCGCCTGCAGGGAAGAGCGTCCCCACAATCAAAAACCCCTCAAATGAGGGGGAATCTGACGAAGTCTGCTACATCGGACGCATCCGTCTAAACCTTCGACACATGGTGCCATAAATCAACTTGGCATCTTCGGAGGGGTGGACGGATAGCACCAATTAGCATCTGCCCCGAACCCCAGGCATTCGGACGTCCCGACGTCCCGGCCGCCGTTCGGAGGGGAACAGCGCGCTTGCGCTACAGCGCCCTGCGCTCAAGCGCAGAGCGCCCACGTGCCGACACGTGGCACGCTAGCGCCTGAGCGCACAGCACCTGGGCGCACAGCGCCCAAGGCGCTGGCCCCACGCATCCTTTGGATGCCTTTTATCCCTCTTTTTATGTACATACATATACATATGTATACATATTTGCACACACACGTGCTCTACGACACTGTCCCTGTTAGAAAAAAAATTTCTACCGGGGCGCTGCCCTGTACCCCGCAAGGGGGCTGCTAGCCCCCTTGACCCCCAGCCCGCTATCCGGGTAGCGGGACCCCCGTAAAAACTCTGCGTGGCTCCCGATATATCCAAAACCCCTTTTCAAAACACAACACACGCACACCGCACATTGAGTTCGCATGACCAGTTTAACCCGTTAATCGGAGGTTCCCTCGCCCCAAAGGCGAGGGGTAATTAACGGCAGCTTAGTCCGCGGCTGCCGGAGATTCGGATCCCCACAATCAATAAACCCCGGCCTATCCCAGACAGGGGGGATCTGTAGTACGCCTGACAAGCGCGCACGTATTCCCATCTCAATGGGGTGACGAAAAACACCCTACAGATTCTGGCACGCCCGGTGGGACCTATCTCTCCTCCCATATTTCGGGTTAAACGTTCATGCGAACTCAATCAATATACATATCTATATTTATACTAAAATAATGCTTTTTCATGCAGGATTTTCAAGCAACCACCTTTCAACAATGTCTCCGAAGATGAACTCATCTCCCATCTCATACACGATGAAGATGGACTCCAGAACGGTCCTTCCAGACAGTCTCGGGCGACAATAGTAGGAGGAGCCGCTACCATTTGGCTCTATTATGTTCGTGTCAGCTAACGCCATCCCAGCTCCTCAAGCTCCGGTGACCGACAAACGGCCTCGAAAGGCAAGAGGCCAAATGTTGTGGTCTCGAAGGCATCCCAACCCAAACGCAAATCGGTGTCTGGACGGCTTTCCATGGCCCCAACTGGGGGCAAAGCCATCGGAACAAAAGAAGTTTCCAGACGTCGTGGGCAAGCCCAGGCGATACCTTCGACGGACACGCGGGCAGATGTCTTCTCAAGTATCCCATCACTCGGCCTATGGCGGCTTCCCGAAGAGCAGAAGCCTGCCAAGCGCTTAAGGCAGAGAAGCTGAGGCAGAAGCGGCTCAGATATAGAGCCAACAATAGGGCTAGGGCTCTGGCCATATTAAAATTTATGAATTTCCAAAGCCCGGACCGCTCCGCAAAACCAGCTGCCAGTGATGAAAGAATGGCTGAATGTGTTATCCACATTGTCTACATGGCCGGACATGAAGAAACGAACCCTCCTCTTCTTCACAGCCATGGTGATGATATGGTTGACGCTACCCAGCATCGGCTCGATCTAAATGATGAAGAGCCCGCTCAGGCCGATAAGCCAGAGGAGCCCGTGGTTCCTACGGAATTGAGCTCAGGCAATAAAGATTACCCGGTTGTCATAGCCGGATCTACAGAACAAGCATTATTCCAATGGCTTCAAAGGCAATTTCAGGACAGGGATGAGAAGATGGCCGAGGTCTATTCCAAAGCCGACGAGCTGGCAAACGTCGTGGCAGATCTCGCGACCCAAGTCGCCCGATTGTAGTTACAGTAGAATCAAATTTTGGCTCATGAGCCAGGGATTGATATCTGGAGGCAGCCAACTGATATCCCTTTCAACCTAAAAGCGGAGCGCCTTCGCGAAAAACGGCCGCAATCAGCCTCCAGTCCCTCTGATACATACGCCGGGGGGGAATCGCCTCTGAAAGAGAAGCTGGAAAAGGTCTATTCCTTCAAGAGGGAAAATGTCCACAAGATATTCAGGGACACCCTAAGAAACGGTCTACAACTGCCAGAATCAAAGAGACCGCAAGAAAAGAATATGACCGACGACCCAAAATATTGCCCCTATCACAGGGTGATAGGTTATGCCATTGAGGACTGCTTCGTCTTCAAAGATTGGGTCGAAAGGCAATACAGGACGGGAGAGATAGAACTGTCTAAAGGCGCGTTAGCAAACAGTCAAGCTACGACCGCCGATTTCATGCAAATGGAGACCGAAGCCTTTCGGGAACCTAATCCTCCCAGACATGTGCCATTATCTGAAAAGGGCGAACCAAAGACCGATCGGCCTCGAGGACCAGCATCAGTAAAGGCACCCACTCCAATGGAGAGAAAGAAGAAGGTATACTCCTTCAGGAGGGAAGAAGTCCGCAAAATATTCATGGACGCCTTGAACAACGGTCTGCAACTGCCTGTTCCAAAGAGGCCACAGGAAATGAACATGACCGGCAATCCCATATATTGCCCATATCATAGAGTGGTGGGTCATACCATCGAAGACTGCTATATTTTCAAAGATTGGGCAGAGGACCAATATAAGCTTGGAAAAACCTCACAATCTTCGAATGTATCGGCAAGCCACAGAGCTAGGTCATCAACACAACTCCGCCAGGATCAAAGTTCAAGGAGCTGGGATAAGCAAAAAGGACCACCACGTCGTTAAACTGGGAACACCTGATGACCACCACGTCGTTAAACTGGGAATCATCGACCTCTAAGTCGTTAAACTGGGAATGTAAAAAAATATATATGTATGTAAATAAACAAAAAAATGTGTAAATAAAAGAAAAATAAAGAAAAGCCGAAATGATGGGGCAACTCGCAAAAAAAAAATCAATGAGTAAAGATAAACATGAAAATAAAGCCGAAATGATGGGGCAACCGCGAATAAATAGCTGAAATGATAGGGCAATCGCGACCTTCGCGATAAGAAAAGCTGAAATGATAGAGCAATTGCGGTAAAACAAAAAAAACAACTGGCGAATGATGAGTTGCTCCTGGTACCATATTCCAGTGCAGCGATGCATACGCCAACAAAAATCCATTTTTTCAAAATTCTTCCGGCCCTACGGCCAGTCCCCAAATTGACTGCCGTATATAATCCACGGGCTCAAATAATTCTCATCATACCCATGCCCCACCGTAATCACCAGTTACGCGGCTGGTCTCCACCTTTGGAGTTATGCTCCATTGAGAAGACCCACTCATGTGTCCTCACGATACATGAGGAGAACAAACCTTTGTGGGATCCTTACGACTCACAAAGGAAAAACACACTTAGGACTCCTCACGAATCCTAAGGAGAAAATACACATGGGGGGTCCTCACGACTCATAGGGAGAAAATGCTTTTGTGGGACCCTCACGGCCCATAAAATTGAAAAGCCTTAGGCGATAAGGACCTAAACCCGTCTCCTAAGCCATCGCTCCGCCAACAAGAGTAGGCAAATGATGAATTGCTCCTGGCACCTCTGCTTTAGTGTTAGCAACGCTGATGCCGGCCCCTACCCCAAAATTCCAAGCTCGCCATCAATAGACCCCTAAGTCTTTAAACTGGAAACAAAAGACCTCCAAGTCGTTAAACTGGAAACAGATGACCACCAAGTCGTTAAACTGGAAACAGATGACCACCAAGTCGTTAAACTGGAAACAGATGACCTCTAAGTCATTAAACTGGAAACAGATGACCACCACGTCGTTAAACTGGAAACAGATGACCTCTAAGTCTTTAAACTGGAAACAGATGACCGCTAAGTCGTTAAACTGGAAACAGTCGACCTCTAAGTCATTAAACTGGGAACGAGGAAAATCCACTCATGTGTCCTCACGATACATGAGGACAACAAACCTTTGTGGGATCCTTACGACTCACAAAGGAAAAACACACTTAGGAGTCCTCACGACTCCTAAGGAGAAAATACACCTGCGGGATCCTTACGACTCGCAGGGAGAAAATGCTTTTATGGGACCCTCACGGCCCATAAAATTGAAAAGCCTTAGGCGATAGGGATCCGAACCTGTCTCCTAAGCTATCGCTCCCCAATTCCCAAGCGGCGAATGATGAGTCGCTCCTGGTACCATGTTCCAGTGCAGCGATGCAGACGCCAACCAAATTCCAAATTCAAATCCCAATGGCGAATGATGAGTCGCTCCTGGTACCATATTCCAGTGCAGCGATGCAGACGCTAACCAAATTCCAAATCCCATACCCCAATGGCGAATGATGAGTCGCTCCTGGTACCATATCCCAGTGCAGCGATGCAGACGCCAGCCAAATTCCAAATTCCAACGGTGAATGATGAGTCGCTCCTGGTACCATATTCCAGTACAGCGATGCAGAAGCCAACAAAGACACAAAATGTTTTTGTCCCTACGGTCTGGATCATACATCCTGCAAAACCGTATACAATCCACGGGCGTAAAATGATCCCAATCTCTCTCAAGTCCTACCGGTGAGACCGCATTCAAAGTCCCACCAAAAATTAAAAAAATAAAAAAATAAAAAGAATGGTATGTCCACAAGCAAAATGGGAACGGATGAAAACCCGAAAGGGCTCCGTGAGTAAAAACAGCAGGACTGCCGGCGAGTTTGTGAAAACCCGAAAGAGCGCAAACTCGTAAAAAAAAATGAAATGCACTCGCAAAGTCCTCTCGACTTTATGAGGAGAAAATTCCCGCGTGAGATCCTTACGACTCACAAAGGAGCAACACACTTAGGAGTCCCCACGACTCCTAAGGAGAAAATACACCTACGAGATCCTTTCGACTCGTAAGGAGAAAATGCTTTTATGGGACCCTTACGGCCCATAAAATTGAAAAGTCTTAGGTGATAGGGACCTAAAACTTGTCTCCTAAGCCATCGTTTCCTAATAAGCAAATGCAAATGATGGTTCGCTCCTGGTACCATATTCCAGTGTAGCGATGCTGATGCCAAATAAAAACCAATTCCCAAATCCTCTCGGGGCAAATGATGAGTTGCTCCTGGCATTATTCCAGTGCAGCAATGCAGATGCCAAACAAAAAAAAACCAATTCCCAAATCCTCTCGGGGCAAATGATGAGTTGCTCCTGGCATTATTCCAGTGCAGCAATGCGGATGCCAAACGAAAAAAACCAATTCCCAAATCCTCTCGGGGAAAATGATGAGTTGCTCCTCGCATTATTCCAGTGCAGCAATGCAGATGCCAAAAAAACCCCAATTCCCAAATCCTCTCAAAGACGGATGATGATTCGCTCCTGGTACCATATACCAGTGTAACGATGCTGATGTCGACTCAACTCAAACCAACCAATTCCAACATCGACCTCAGCGTCAACAGGCGACACTCCGCGCCGGGGAAAGGTCGATCGGCGACACTCCGTGCCGGGGAAAAGTCAATCCGACACTCCGCGCCGGGGAAAAGTCGATTGGCGACACTACGCGCCGGGGAAAAGTCCACCAGCGACACTCCGCGCCGGGGAAAAGTCGATCAGCGACACTCCGTGCCAGGGAAAAGTCAACTCGACACTCTGCGCCGGGGAAAAGTCGATCGGCGACACTCCGTGCCGGGGAAAAGTCAACCAGCAACACTCCGCGCCGGGGAAAAGTCGATCGGCGACACTCCATGCCGGGGAAAAGTCAACCGGCAACACTCCGCGCCGAGGAAAAGTCGATCAGCGACACTCCGTGCCGGGAAAAAGTCAACCCGACACTCCGCGCTGGGGAAAAGTCGATCAGCGACACTCCGTGCCGGGGAAAAGTCAACCACCGTTACTCCGCGCTGGGGAAAAGTCGATCAGCGACACTCCGTGCCGGGGAAAAGTCAACCCGACACTCCGCGCCGGGGAAAAGTCGATCAACGACACTCCGTGCCGAGGAAAAGTCATCCCGCGACACTCCGCGCCGGGGAAAAGTCGATCAGCGACACTCCGTGCCGGGGAAAAGTCAACCCGACACTCCGCGCCGGGGAAAAGTCAACCCGACACTCCGCGCCGGGGAAAAGTCAACCCGACACTCCGCGCCGGGGAAAAGTTGATCAGCGACACTCCGTGCCGGAGAAAAGTCAACCACCGTCACTCCGCGCTGGGGAAAAGTCGATCAGCGACATTTCGTGCCGGGGAAAAGTCAACCCGGCACTCCGCGCCGGGGAAAAGTCGATCGGCGACACTCCGTGCCGGGGAAAAGTCAACCCGCGACACTCCGTGCCGGGAAAAAGTCGATCAGCGACACTCCGTGCCTGGGAAAAGTCAACCCGACACTCCGTGCCGGGGAAAAGTCAACCTGACACTCCGCGTCGGGGAAAAGTCAACCCGGCACTCCGCGCCGGGGAAAAGTCAACCAGCGGCACTCCGCGCGGGGGAAAGTCAACCCGACACCCCGCGCCGGGGAAAAGTCAACCAGCGGCACTCCGTGCGGGGGAAAGTCGATCAACGACACTCTGTGCCGGGGAAAAGTCAACCAGCGACTTTCCGCGCCGGGGAAAAGTCGATCAGCGACACTCCGTGCCGGGGAAAAGTCAACCCGGCACTCCGCGCCGGGGAAAAGTCGATCAGCGACACTCCGTGACGGGGGAAGTCAACCGACACTCCGCGCCGGGGAAAAGTCGATCAGCGACACTCCGTGCCGGGGAAAAGTCAACCCGACACTCCGTGCCGGGGAAAAGTCGATCAGCGACACTCCGTGCCGGGGAAAAGTCAACCCGACACTCCGTGCCGGGAAAAAGTCGATCAGCGACACTCCGTGCCGGGGGAAAGTCAACCCGACACTCCGCGCCGGGGAAAAGTCGATCAGCGACACTCCGTGATGGGGAAAAGTCAACCCGACACTCCGCGCCGGGAAAAAGTCGATCAGCGACACTCCGCGCCGGGGAAACGTCAAGCAGACACTCTGTCTCGGTGACACGTCAACCAGCCGATACTCCGCCTCGGGGAAACGTCGACCAGCGACACTCCGCGCCGGGGGCACGTCAACGAAATCACTCCGGGCTAGGGAAACGTCTACCATGGACACTCTGTCTCGGAAACGCGTCAAGCGCCGACCGTCCATGTCGTAAAAAGGGCAGTGCATCCCAAAAAGTGGGAACCAAAGCAAGTCGCCTCCACGCAAAAGAAGATCCATCAATTTCATGCACACGACCCACATATGATGTGTGCATTTATTGATGGGTGGCAATTTGTTGGGGTAAAAATTTACACCGCGGTTGACCAAGTCAAAATCAAAGTTAACCCCAAGCCAGGTGGGCCCAAGCCCAGGTCAAGCGGGCCCATTCCCAAGTCGAGCCCGCGGCCAGCCTCCCCGTGCCAACAAAAAAATCATGTAATAAATAATTTTTATGTAATTGTTTATGCATGAATGTAAACAAAATGGGCATAAAGCCAATATTTTGTAAGCCCATGGCTTATGTGCAAAAATGAAATGGCACAGAGCCATGGGATGACTAAAATGCCATTTTTGTAAAGCCCAATGGGGCTATATGTAAATATATAAGCCTATATAAGGCAACATGATGATGAATAAAAAAAACACTTTTTCCATTCTCTTAAAAACCTAGGGTTTGTACATCTTTCCCTTTTCTGTAGGTTTCAAACCTTTTTCTTTCTTTGAATTAAACCAAGAGTTTTACTCTTCCTTTTCAAAAACAAGATAGTTTTTCACCACCAAACCCACAAAGGGGAACTTGGATCTGTCTTTAGATCCCAAAAAGGAGAGATTTTGAGATATCACATCTCTTGATCTTCAAGATCCAGCTAACAGAGGAGGAAGAAGAAGAACCCCTTCCATTAACCCCAAAAACACACTTAGGAGTCCAACTCCACTCTGATTTCTCTTCCGAGAATCTTTTTAGGCTAAAAGGCTCTTTTCCTCGCCGGCGTTCAAGCGCAGAGCGCCCACGTGCCGACACGTGGCGTGCTTGCGCTCAAGCACTCAATGCACAAGCGCAAAGCGCCCACGTGCCGACACGTGGCGTGCGTGCACAACAGCGCCCTGCGCTTGAGCGCAAAGCGCCCACGTGCCGACACGTGGCGCGCTTGCGCTCCAGCGCAAGTCGCCCCCGTGCCGACACGTGGCGCGCTTGCGCTCCAGCGCACGTCGCCCCAGTGCCGACACATGGCGCGCTTGCGCTCAAGCGCACAGCGCTCTGGCGCAAGTCGCCCCCGTGCCGACACGTGGCGCGCTTGCGCTCAAGCTTCAGGCGCTGAAGCGCAAAGCGCCCACGTGCCGACACGTGGCGCGCTTGCGCTACAGCGCCCTGCGCTCAAGCGCAGAGCGCCCACGTGCCCACACCACGTGGGACCTATCTCTCCTCCCATATTTTGGGTTAAACGTTCATGTGAACTCAATCAATATACATATCTATATTTATACTAAAATAATGCTTTTTCATGCAGGATTTTCAAGCAATCACCTTTCAACAATGTCTCCGAAGATGAACTCAGCTTCCATCTCATACACGATGAAGATGGACTCCAGAACGGTCTTTCCGGCCAGTCTCGGGCGACAATGGGAGGAGGAGACGCTACCATTTGGCTCTATTATGTTCGTGTCAGCTAACGCCATCCCATCTCCTCAAGCTTCGGTGACCGACAAACCGGCCTCGAAAGGCAAGAGGCCAAATGTGGTGGTCTCGAAGGCATCCCAACCCAAACGCAAATCGGTGTCTGGACGGCTTTCCATGGCCCCAACTGGGGGAAAAGCCATCGGAACAAAAGAAGTTGCCAGACGTCGTGGGCAAGCCCAGGCGATACCTTCGACGGACACGCGGGCAGATGTCTTCTCAAGCATCCCCATCACTCGGCCTATGGGATGACCCCATATTTATACACTCAACAAGAAAGTATCCAACGGCCCAAATCCGTTCCCGCCGAAACGAAGTGTCACACCCAGCAGCCACCAGGAATCCCCATGGAGACTGGCCATTGGACACGTCCCCCTACATTCGGATTCAGGTAACAACCCCTCGCGTCCAGCCACCCTATGGCGGACACGTGGCACGTAGCCCAACAGACCGAGCGAGCGAAGCAGCGCCCCCATTAAAGCGCAATCATTTTACTGATCCACTGACATCACCAAAGATACGCGCAGGAATGGAGACGCTTCGTGAATCGCCACGTGGACCCAAGAGTCCAAGAGGAGTAGCCGCTAAACGTCACATCATCCCGGCCAACCCATTATAAAGAATCCTCGGCTGAATCATTAAAAACTAGGCAGAACACTCTCCACCTGACCCATAATAGGTCAGAGCGAGAGTAGGGGGCTAATGATGGGGCTCATAATTGGAAATCCCCAGATCATGACACGTGGCGGATGACGTGTCGCCCCCGTAGCCTGCTAGATTCCTGGGGGGCTACGAAGCTGGAGTAAGTATGATATCTTGGGGACTTATCTCGGTACCTCGTCTTTGAGGTTGTACCCAACCTTTTTGAGACCTCCCCTAAGTACCTCCCATGCGCGCCTAACAACCAGTCAACGGCTCGTCCTCGAGCAATCCTACAACCGAGCTTTCACAGCCTCCTTGCTCGTCCTTGAGCTATCCACCGAGCTGAGCTTCCTTAGCTTCTATTATCAACCAAGAACACGGAGCCCGAGCGCCCCCGTAGCGGCTCCGTGTATCTCACCAAAACGAGATTTCCGCCGCTCTGTCCCGCGTCCCGCGCCCCGCGCTGGCGCATCTTCCCATTAATGAGTGTGTCCCGCTATTAATGGACGCAGCCCGCCATCAACGCGAACGTGACACAGGGACGTAACGGACGGCGAGAATCTCGCACTGGTTCGTTCCATGCGACCGCTATATAAACCCTCTCCTCTAGACGATTCGGGTAACAAGAACTCACTCCAATACACCGCTACTCTGCCATTATTTCTCGGTACTTACTTGATCGTTGGAGGGTCCTACCGTGGTTTCCCACTCCAGGATTTCCCTTGCAAGTAGCTCGGCGTCAACTGCAACTGACAACCCATTAAAATCCACACACTCAATTCTCACACCAAATCTCAACCGTTCAGCACCGCAGGCAGCACGATCGACGGAGGACAATATCCGAGGGAGATTCCAACCTCCATCGGTATTGTTCGAGACTTGGGTAGAGACCATATTAGAAGCGTTAGGATGAGGAGACTTACGAAAACCCACTCGTATTAGTACGAGCAAAATACGAAGCGAAGATAGCATCGGTTTGAAGAATCGAGAAAATGAGGTAAAAGAGGGGGAGAAGCTTGTCGTTCCGGTGCATCTTCGACGAATTCTTGAGGTGTGAGGAGTAGTGATGAAGATAGGGCAGCAAAGTTCACAAGAGGAAGAGGAAGAAGAAGTAATGTGTTTTTAAGATCCAGGGTGTAGAAATATAAAAATAATATGTTCATAAGAATATAGATATGCATAGTTTAATTTTCAAACATTCAGAAAAAAAAAACCAGAATCTCCTTGGAATTCGATATCGTTCAACGAGACTTGACTTGGTCAAAAATAAAAATAAAAAATAAAGAGAAGCGTGTCGCTTGAGTTTGAACTTATGACTTTAAGTTAGGAATTTTGCACTAAAACGAAATAGAAGGGAAGAAGGATTTCTTTATTAAAATACTATTAAGTACGAATGGAAGTATGAAAAGCAATACTAGAAAACATAATCCTTTCATTGTTACATTTTCACACATCTAAAACAATATAATCTTATCACAAATCAATAATAAAATCTATCAAAATATTTTTTAATCAAATATCTAACCAAATCTAATAATATGCTATTAAATACTAAATATCTCGATAAAATAAAATTAAGCTTGATATTCCAAAATCCCATCCTTGAAAATAAAATGTAATCTGTGCTATTTCCATCGCATCCTAAGGATGCTCCAAATGCGGTAAGACAAATCATAATAAGGACATGTGATGTCAAGTTCTTGAACCAGAAGATGCGCATAATAAACAGAACATTTATATATCGACAATATGCATGGCCTCAACCCTACAGGGAGGTTCTTCCGACAATACTTATTTTTTCTCCTTTTTCCCAGGTGAATTGAAGCCGAACATCAAATATTTTCTCTTTCCTCTTTCATTTAATGTTATTTAGGTAGTGGGCTCTTCTAAATTTGACCCCTTCTTAAAATCATCATACTCACAAATTCATCATTCGGGTATAATTCGGCGAGATCGAAAATTCGGATTCGGAGAACTATTCGGAAAAAATCGGCAGATATTCGGGAAAGATTCGTCAAGTGTTCGGGAAATATTCGGGAAGGATTTCGAGCAAGAAATTAATATATGAGACGCTGGGTTTTGATTTTGTGAATTATTGCTGTTTTTACAAATAATTCGGGAATAATTCGTGAATTATTCGCAAATAATTCGGCCCGTTCGGCAACGGCGATTAAATCGGCTGATCAAAAATTCGTGAATTATTCGCGAATCATGTGACCATGCTTAAAATAGATGAGTTCAACCAAGCTGGTAAGATATGTGAATTATGAAAAGAAGATCGCTGATTTAAAGCATGTGAGTGATCCAGGAAGTGAGAAACACAAAGACGGGTATATTATGAACCGTGTCTTTAATTTTTGATAAAAAAGAAAAAGAAAGAAAAAATGAAAAGAAACCAAGTCCCTATTCAAATAACATTCTACACTGGGAAAAATTCTTTCATGTACTGGATGCATGGGTCAGGTCATGAAAGAGAAAGAAACAGATGCATGAACCTAAGAGTGTCTGATAAATCCTATCTCTTTCTCTATTTCGTCTCGGCGCATTGCACCCGGTATGCAAAAGCAGATTCTGCTAGCAAAAATGATTCCCCACTAATAGGTTTTTGTCCAATAACACTTTTTGTCAATATCCAATCTTTAACATGAAAATCTTTCGGCAGAAGAGAACAACAAAGCCAATGGAGAACCCAAGGACTTAGAAACAACCGACAACCAACGTATATGCTCATAAAACTAGAAGATGCTAAATAAAATTTGTCAAGGGCTTTTTTGTCACAATGCCCTGACAAAGATTGGTTACTTGATTGTCCCCAATGTGCAGCAAAGACAAAAAGTCAACAAAGAACCCGAGTCAAACTCATAAAAAATGGCATTATCCTTGAATTAATAAATCAAATAAGTAGGAAGATAAATCATCACAAATTCTTCTTGTTTTTTATATCAGGCTTCTTTAATTTCGTATTTATGTTTATGATCCTTAAAATTTTCACCTTTTTTCAAACTTGTGCTTTCAGCTGAAATATACTTTTCTACGTTGGTTAAATGATGGGGATTGAATCAAAATATTCTAGTGCAGAATATAGTATTGAGATCAGTGATTAATATCACAATAAAATGTCGGTGAACCTTAAAGAAAACTGAAAACCTTATAAATATTAACCCTTAGTATCATATATTTGCATATAACCCGAAATTTCAGAACATTTATTCCTCACACAAATTAAGTGTGTGTGTATGAAGATTCCTAGCTTATATGAGGTCAGATATAACATGTTTTGAGAATTTTTTTCTTTAAAATTAAATTTTAGTGGTTAGCTTTCCAATTATACTTTACTTTACTTAGTATGTAAAAATCCATAATCTGAGTTCTTGCTATAAAGGAAAAAATTAGGTAAATATGAAATTCAATACCGCAATACGATATTAAGATAACTTGATGGAATAGTTGCTGAAAAAGTTTAGCATATGTTTTACAAATAAAAACAATGATAAAATTTAAGCAAATTAACTATTGTTGTCCTTTTTATCTTTTGCGCTCAATGCACAAAGAGACATGGCAACTATATTGTATTAAGTTTTCTTAACAATATAAAAAGATATAGGGCAAACATAAAAATTCAGATGCTCTGCTGAGATACACCGTAATCCAATTGTTTCTATCAAGAACACAGATTATAGATCGTGGTCAAACCTTCCGGTTTTATCTATGCTATGCTCTTGCTAGCTTCAAGCTCTAAACATAAAAGGTTTTCATGGGGGTTTGTACAAAATGACCCCATAAATCAATACACTAATTTTTTGGAGCGTTCCAAAAATTAATGCACTATTATGAAAACTCCATCATTTTCTCTGCTATTTAACTCTTTCTTAATAAAATTCTTTTCATACCCATCCCATGAAATCTACCACCTAAAATTAAGAAATAAATAGAAATAAATAAATTCCCACAAACCTACAATTTGCCACCAAATTTCTTTCTTCCCCCAGGCAAAATCCATCTCTTTTTTGTCTCTTGTTTTCTTTCCCTTTCAGCTTTTTTCTCTTTCCTCTTTTTATGCTGGCAAAGCATTTGGTTCTGCGTTCCTCTTTCTTGTATAATAATAAATTAAATAGAGAGAATCAAAGAGGAGACCTTCTTCTTTGATTGAGATTGAGAGATTGATGCTTTTTTTTTCCTTTTTTTTTGGTTGAGGAGAGATGGGCTAAGATCATATGCAAACAGCAGCTAGCGATCCTTCACTGCAGCTGCTTGTCAAAAAATTTCTGTCAGAAGTTTCAAGGTATGGGCTTCTAATTTCCATGGGAACAAAAAAGATTTGATTTTGATTGAAGCCCAGTTGTTTTTTATTGATTGATTCAGTTGGGTAGTTGTTAGTTTCTAGATGATTTATTGAAATTTTATTTAAATCACTTCTTATCTCCAAACTCTGCTTGTTCAATTATATGATCTGTTTATTCAGGAGATATTTATTTTTCTCTGATTGTTTCTATATAAAAAAGAAGAAGCAATCTTTGCATCATATATTTTAAACCAAGTTGGAAAAAAAAGTATGATCATGATCTCAGATGTTAGTTTTAGTTGTGTATGTTCCTGAATTGGGATTTGATCAGGGACTTCGATTGCTGAAAGTTGAGGGCTTTGCTGTTTTTTTATTAAGGCTGTCAAATTTTCCTGCCTCTTGTCTATGTGAGAAATCTCAACCCTTTTTTTTAAATAAATTTATAATTTAGTTTTATTGTCTACAGTCATTGAATTTAGTTTTTTTTGTCTACAGAGATCATTTGCTTTTGGTTAGTGATTTTGCTTGGAAAAGAGAGAAACTCCCAGTAATTTATCTTGTTGTTGAGAGGTATGCCTTGTAATTTAAAGTTAAAACTTAGATCTTATTCAATTTATGGAAAGATGATTTAATTGTATCACAACTTATGTAGGTAGTCTAGAACTCAACAACCGGCGAAGCATAAGCGGAGGATTTCGGCTTTTTTTAATTTAATTTAAATAATTTCTTTGGATTGTTGGTCATCTGGCTTTTGATCTCTTGCCTAGGTTTTTATATTGGTTAAGGATCAAAGCCTTTTTGAGGCTGAACTGAGAATCTCTTCGGTTTGATCTGTTAGAATCATGGCGACACTATCGCATGCTGGATCGAGACGAATGTATTCGTGGTGGTGGGATAGTCATGTTAGCCCAAAGAACTCTAAATGGCTTCAAGAAAACTTGACAGGTATATTATTTCCTGAATTCGAATTGTTTTTTCTGATGTTGTGCACTTGAAATATCATGTATTATTTCTCCTAGTATGAAAATGAAGATTACTTTTCTGACCTCAACAGCTTGCAAAGTTCATATATACAACTTAGTGGCAGCGGTTGACCTAGTTGTTTGATTTACATCTCTTACGTGAATGCTGTTCCTTTAATCATTAAAAAGTTGGATCAATATATTGCACTGATACAGCTTAGTTAGCAAGTCGACTTAGTTGCTTGATTTTTATGGTTCCACACTGAATGTGATCGTTTAAACATTTTAAAATTTGAGTCCAACATGATCATATATGAAGCTTGGCAATAATTTTTTTAAAAAAATTTCATATATCAAGCAGTGATGCATCTGGAATTGAACTACATTTCTGTTATAATTTAATCTAATTTCTCCTGTAAGAATAAGCATCTTAATATTAAAAATGCATATATATTTTAAATATTACTAAATAATTTTGAAATAAGTACCCATGACATCATGGTTGCTAGATAATAATCGTGAAGGATGACATATTGCAGATAAATAGTGCAAAGGACCCATATTTAATTTGGAGAATGAAATATTTATGTTTGCGAGAATATGCTGATCTCTTGGGAAGCCACGTCTGCCTGTATCATAATCACCTAATTTCAGTTTCCTATATTCTAATAATCGATACAACGGAGGTTCTTCTTTTTTCCTCTGTCGTTTACTGAAAACGTCTAAATAATATGCATCAAAATTTTATTTGAGAATGCGACTCCAGTTTACTCTATTCCTTATCTTTTGTTTTAAACATGGATGCAATTTCATATTGCTATCGACATTCTCTTGGTCTTGATTCTTTCTCTATCCAGGAAATTTGGAGTCTTTACTCACTAGTTGTCGAAGCTTAAACCAACAACAACAAGAAGCCTTTATCCCAAACCTTTTGGGCCAGCTATACGATCCCTTTTATACCATTCTACTCCGTTAATGGCCTTCTCATTTAAAATGACAGTTAACATATCTTTTTTCCATTGCCCCTATCCATTTTAGATCTACTACTGGCCTTGTTGGCACCACAAACTACAAGTTTGCCACTTCTAGTAACTTGAGCAGTTATTAACCTAAGAAGGGTTACGGTCTATTTTTAGGTACTCACTTGCTCATAGTTTCCTTGTTAGCGATTTAAAAACCAATTGATATAGGTTTGATGTCAAGCTGGTAATTAAAATCTGATCAATTCTTTTCTGGAGTTCATTTGTCTTTCAGACACGTTCTGTAGCTAATCTGATTTTGGTGGGAAAGTGTTTATCTGTTTATATAATGATAACGTTTGTAACAGTTAGAAATCATTGAATTTGAGAGGAAAAATATTATCAACGATTAATCAAAATACAATGTACAATATGCCTCTCTTTATATAGCCCACAAGATGAAACCTTAATACGTAATATGCATATAATACACATAAACTCCAATACAAAAATAAAAATAAAAAATGATATAAAATATATGATAAAAGATATGCATATTTTAACAGCTCCTCACAAACTCACGGTGGATCATAAACCGAAAGTTTGGACAAGAAATGCAAAAGTTGGGTTCGTGTTTGAGGTTTTGGAAAGAGATCGACCATATGATCGGCGGAATAGATGTAGGTAGAGTCGTTCCATTTGCTTAACGAAGCTTTAGAAGAAACTTCATCGGCGTAGTTGTAAAAGTAGTGTCAGTAATAGTAGGATTATCAACCGTAGCTCGTGCAAGATCAGAAATGTATTTCTGTTGTGACAGAAGATAGTAACGAGGAGAGTAAGCCACTTCGATCCCCAAGAAATAGCACAAATGTCCAAGATTCTTCATTTCAAACTGCTGCTGTAGAAGCTGCTTAAGATATATGATAGTTGTTGAGTCATCACCTGTAATAGTCATATCATCAATATAGATCAAGAGAAAAGCTCGGTCTTGTATACCCGGGGAAAGCTGAGACACCAAGAGGAGGCTCCATGGGGGCACACATAGAACATGACATGACAAAAAAAGCCAATGTCAAAAGATAACAAATGGTGTTGAGTCAAAATCAAGAAGAGGTTCCACCAAGAATTAAAAATGATCAAAAGATCAAGAGGAAGAAGGAGAAGAAGAAAAATGAAATCAAAAGAAAACGGAGAAAAATGAAATCAGAAGAAGAAGAATAGTTAATAGGAAAAAAATAAGACGAAAGAGGAACAAACGTTATCGCTCATATCGAAGTAGAAGTACTAAAAGAGGAAGAAAAAAGAAGAGGAGCAAAGGATATTGTCTATATTGAGGTATTGAAGAAAAAGGAGGAGATGATATCACCAACAAAATAGAAAAAATAGAAGAACAAAGTGAAGTAAATGCCCACGTTGTAATTGCAGGAGAGGAAGACGAAGAAAAAGGAGACGATACGGTCCATAGAGAAGTAAAAGAAGAAAAAGAACCACCAAAAGGAAAAGTTGATCGTAACCATAAATAAGTGGAGGCGGATGAAGAGATAGAAAAAGAAGAAATAAAAGATAGGGCCATCAATATAGAAGTAGAAGCGCTGGAGGAAAGATAAGAAAAAGGAGAAGATGACATCACACATATAGAGGAAAAAGTAGTACAAGAAGAAGAAAAATGAGTAGATGGTATTATCCAAATAGAAGTAGAAGTAGCGAAAGATATAGAAGACAACGATATTAGCGAAAGATGATATCACCTCGATTTTTTTTTGTTTTTGGAGAAGGTCGACGAGATTGGTGGCGGCGGCGGTGACTTCAACAGTGATCTTGAGATCGGTGATGAAGGTGAGGGCTTCGACGAAATCGATCGTGGATAAGATGACTTCGACAGTGATCTTGAGATCAATGATGAAGGTGAAGGTTTCGACGAGATCAGGAAGAAGGTGACTTTGACGGCGGGAGATGTCTTGATGTTATGAAAAGAATCTAGAAATCGCTGATAAAGGACTTTGTAAATTCCAGTAAAAACGTGACGATCGAAGGTTTCAGAAGATGAGAACGGTGATGGTGATTTTGATGTGGAGCATCATGTTGTGGAAAAGCCGGAAAAGATGAGCAAGAAGATGAGGATGAATAGAACTTTGGATGCCTATGATGATGATTTTATCAAAAAGGATTTTGTTGTTATTGGTAATCGCGAAAAAGATAGGAAGAAGGTGAATATAACAGGAAAATCGAAGGGAAGGAGGAGAAGAAGAACATAAGAGGATTCAGATTCATTTGCGATTTCAGATGTTGACGGCGATGATGACAATGATTTTGATGTGAAGCATCAAATAATGGTAAAAAGCAAGAAACGAAGAGCAAGAAGGTGAAATTTAGGTTCGAATAAGAGAAGGAGAAATAGATCGACGGTGGCGTCGGAGTCATCAAATGGAGAGGGATTGGACGATGGGGAGATGTGGCGATTGAGAAAACGAGGTGGTGGAGAGGATCAATCAACGATGACGGCAGCAATCAATGGTAGGGTAAGTTCTGATACCATGTTAGAAACCTTTGAATTTGAGAGAAGAACAATATTATTAACGATTGATCAAAATACAATGGACAATATGTCTCTATATAGTCCACAAGATGAAACCTAATACGTAATATACGTATAATACACGTAAACCCCAATAAAAAAAAGATAAATACAAAATAATATAAAGATATGATAAAATATATGCATATTTTAACCATGACAGTGACAATGACGAGGATTCTGGAAAGAATGATTTGGAGTGTACTTTCTCCTTTTGAAAAATCACTTGTGCATAACTCGCAGGCACAGGAATTTTAATCGAGGGAAACAACGTCCTTGGCTTCTCTAATTAGTGTGGTGGGCTATTCTCCAGTTTCATTAGTGGTTGGGCTTGTATATAAGCAGTTGCGATTTGTCTCATTCTGAATTCTTACTTCTAAATTTCGACTCCTTTTACAACATTAACAACATGCCTCTATCCAAAACTTGTTCCATTTAGCTCTGTTAAAGATCGTTCCTACATTAGCCCCTCATTTTGTGCTGTTTCTAGATTGGAATAAGAAAATGTTCAAGTAAAATTATGTTTACATGCAACATTAGCATGTATTCATATATGTTTTTTTTGGGGTAAATTACTTTAAAACCATCATATTTTCTCTTTTCATTGAAACACTATTGAAATTTGAAAAATACATCAAAAGCAACCGATTCCCGTATTACCCTTAATTACCACCATATGTTGATATGGGTGATATTACCATTTTACCCTATCTTCATCCTCCTGACTTACCCACAACCATCTTTTGTGGTTTTATAAGGTCACAAAAGAGGTCCATGTTAACTTGACAAATGTTTACTAACGAAACGGTAGTTACATGGAGTTTAGTGTACTTTTAAAAAAAAAAGTGTAATGGTGTTGTGTTTTATGTATAACCATTTTTCTCTATTCAAGTTCTAGATGATAAATTATTATCTTACTGAGATGGTGCATGTAACTTTACAGATATGGACGCTAAGGTCAAAGCAATGATTAAGCTCATAGAAGAAGATGCCGATTCCTTCCGGAAGAGAGCAGAAATGTACTACCGAAAACGCCCAGAGCTTATGAAACTAGTGGAGGAATTCTATAGAGCGTACCGTGCATTAGCAGAAAGATATGACCATGCCACCAACGCCCTTCGTCATGCTCAGCGAACGATGGCTGAAGCCTTTCCTGATCAAATTCCATTAATGTTACCCGATGCTGAGCCTAACGCTCCTGAGTTATTTGAATATAGTGATTTTTCCGAAGAAAATGATGTGATTACGAGCAAAGAAGGATCGACTCATGAGAAGCTTGCAAATGGGCGGGCGAAAAAAGAATTGAATATTCAAAGTGTTGTAGTAAAAAGCTTCGGAGACGACGTCGAGGTTGAGAAGTTGAAAGGCACTATCTCGAAACTGGAATCAGAAAAAGAAGCGATTTCTCTTCAGTATCAGTTGTCCCAAGAAAAAATTTCGAAGCTTGAGGCTGATATTTCTCGTAGACAAGAAGACTTCAAGAAGCTTAATATGGAACTGCTAACAGGCGTGACTAACTTGAGGGTTGTTGATGATCAATGCAATCAGCTCGAGAAAAAGAAACAATCGTTGGAAGTTGAAGTTGATATGTTTAAAGAGACAGCAAAAAAGCAACAACAAGAACTTGACATGAAGCAGAAAGGTCTCGAGAAACTTAACATATTGCTGAAAAAGGAACGTGAAAGGTCCATTCAAGCTGAGAAATTGCATTCTCGGTCTCAAGAGGAGGCCAACGTTTTGTCTCTGAAGCTTCAAAAGATGGAAATGGGTAAGGTTAGCTTGGAAGAAGAAATACAGCGGCTTAAAGAAAAAATCGGTAGCTTAAACGAGCAAATTTCCTTTTCTACTTTGAAAATGCAAACCCTACAGCACGAAATAAGTTTGTTGGAGGAATCAAAAAGGAAGCTTGAAGATGAAGTGGGGCTTCATTCAAACGATAAGAAATCTCTTCAACAAGAGGTTTGGTCTATAACGGCAATTAAAAAGGATTTAGAACAGAGACATCTTGAGTTGACAGAAAAAATTGGTGCAGTAAACTTAAATGTCGAGTCTCTGCAGACACTTGCAAAGGAATTACGGGATGGAAACGAAGAGCTTAAAGAGATTTGCAAGAAGCATGACAATGAAAGAACTTTACATTTGGAGAACCTGAAATTTTTAGAGAAGATTACAGAACAAAATGCTGTTTTAGAAAATTCTCTAACAAATTCAAATGTTGAGTTGAAGGAATTGAGAGAAAAGGTCAAGGCATTAGAAGGATCATGTGAAACTCTAACCGGAATGATTTCCATGCACATATCTGATAAGGGAGTTCTAGTGTCCCAGATAGATGCTATGGCTCGAAACATGGAGAAATTATCGGAGAAAAATACGTTATTGGAGAATTCTCTCTCTGATGTGAATGTTGAACTCGAAGATTTGAGGGGAAAATTGAATTCGTTAGAAGATTCTTTCCAATCGCTTGGTGATCAGAATTCTGTTCTTCTTGGTGAAAAGAGTTCCCTTCTAACTCAGGTACCTAGTATTTTTGGAACATGCTATGCATGAGACAAGAAAATGATTATTTTCAAGAGCATTTTTCTTTTGAAAAAATTGTCAAAAGATTCTTATAGAATCGTTTTTAGGACTTACATGCATCGAAATATAAGATTATTTACGATTGTTTCTTTCGCTTTTATTTCACGGACAGTTCTTTCTTTCTAAGCCCGTCATATTTTTCAATGTTTGTATCAGGTTGAAAGCATTCGTTCTAGCCTGGAGAACTTGGAGCAGAGATGTGCAGAACTCGAAGGCAAAAACTTGAATTTAGAAAGAGAGAAAGATCAATTACTTCATCAAGTCTCAGAGCTACAACATTCTTTGCGAATAAAGAAGGAAGAATATGAAACTCTTATGCATTCGAGTAGAAGGCAATTGGCTATACTCGAGAACCAAATTTCAATCCTCCAACAAAAGGGCCGGCTCGATGAAGAAGAGCTTGAAGTCGAACAACATAAGGTCATCAATGCCCAGATGGAAATTTTTGTCTTGCAGAGAATTTTGCATGATATGAACGGCATCAATGTGCTTCTCTCAGATAAATGTGAAAAGTACTTGGAGACATCCAAGCGCCAAGAGAAAATTATTTCAGAGCTCAAGACTTCTGTTTTAGATCATGAAGATGAAAATCATCGTCTAATTCTTGAGAAATCGGTTATTCTCACACTTCTTGAGAGAGAATCTAAGACAAGGTTTGAAGAATTATTTGTTTTGCAGGGTGAAAAACATCAGCTTTTGGGGAATTTACAAACATGCAATAAAAAAGAGGAACTGCTAAAGTCTGATATGGAGATTTTACGTACAAAATTATCTGATTTGCAAGAGGCCCACTCCATTTTACAAAGCGATATCGCCAAGTTGGTTGAAGAGAATCAGTCTTTTTCAAAAAAGATCGATGATTTGAGAGAGAGAAATTACACTATGGAAGAGAATAATCTTGCTCTCATTTTGGAGACTTTGAAGCTTGAAAATCTTTATTTGGTTTTTAGAAGCTACAACGATGAGAAAGCTCAAGAACTGCAGTTACAAAGTGATCTGAATCTGAAGGAAATCAGATCACTTAAGGAAAAATTGGGGGCTTTAGAGGTTGAGAATATGAATCTGAAGGAGTCGCTCATTGATCTCGAGGAATGCAGGAGTCGTTTGGTAATTCTTGAAGATGAAGTGAAAACTGCGAGAAACGCCATTGAAGAGCTGAACCTTGAAGTTGAAATTGGGAAGAATCACTCGTCACAAAAAGAGGTTGATTTAATGCAAGCAAATGTAAACTTCCAAGCTTTACAAGACAAAAACATTGAACTGAGTGGAAAAATCCAGGGTCTTGTGATCGATATTGGTGAGGCTAAAGCTTCAAGAGAAGAGTTCGAGAAGAAAAATCTCACCTTGCTTGAATATAACACTCGCAAGGATATTGAGTTTGCGGATCTTCACCAAGCTAAAGATACACTGAATCGGCGACTTGACAGAACGCTTGAAGAAGGGGAAGAGTTTAGGGCGAGGGAAAAGCATTTGAATCTTGAGATCAAGTCGTGTGAAGCAGAAACTGAAACTTTGTTAACTGATATTCACACGGCAACAATTAATGCAACAATCTTTGAAGAGAAGATGCTTGAACTTCTAATAACTTGTGAGGGCCTTGAGATCAGTGCCATGATACAAAAGGATATGTTCTATGAGGAACTCACTAGAAGAGATGCCTATGAGGATATGATGAAGGAGAAACTTGATGAAGTCTATGGAGAAAACCGAAGTCTGAAGGAAGAAGCTAGTTCGTATTTCCCCCTAATTGTGTCGTTGGGCGATTTTGTCACTTCTCTGGAATGCCACGTTCTTTCATTGGCAAATCATCACTCGTTGAGAAATCAAGAAGATCAGGTAATTTTAAACTCATGCATCACTTTTTGTTGTTCAAGATGGGTAGCAGTTGAAACTAAGGTAGAATTCTAGATGCAATTAGCTCAGGTAACCCTATTGTCTTTCAATAGCTCACAACGGATATGCTTGATATGTCCGACCCCAAAAGTAATTTAGAATCCGCTCTTTAATAAAGCGGAATGGAAGAAAAGAGTTCATATCGCTGACCCAAAAGTTGTTCATGACAAAATCAAAATGTGGTGATAGATATTCATATCGCAGAAACCCTTAAAACCATGATTTTAACACTTTTCTCATGTCTATTTCAGGATATTCCTCAGCCTCTTGAGCAGAAATCGAGCAACGAAGAAGGAAATGAAAATCAAAATGCCACCTTGGCATTTGGAATTCATGAATTAGAAAAGTTGCATGCGAAGGTTAATGCACTTGAAAATGTGGTGATAGATATTCAAAGCCATCTAGAACGTCAAAAATGTGTTTCCAAAACTACTTCACAAGCTTTAGAAGGAGAAAGCGAAGGATTGAAAAAGAAAGGCGATGTTGAAGAGAAACCCGAGCAAATGATGAAAGATATTCAGCTCGATCACGTTGTAAGCTCTTCTCAATATGAAAACGGCACTAGCTCCCACGAATCAAGCGTGATTATCAGCGACGAAACCAAAGAGCTATGGGAAACTTCAGAACGCGATCTAGAGATCCACCAGATTGAAAAAGAGTTGAGCATCGACAAGCTCAAGCTTACCAATAAAGTTATAGAATCGCATAGAGAGATGAGTGAGAAAATTATCGAAAAACTTTCTTCTGATTCTCGAAGGTTAACTCTTCTTCAAAAGAGCGCGAAAGAACTAAAACGCACGATGGAAGTATCCGAACTAAGCAACTCGCCTACAAGTTTCGAATTTAAGAAAGTTAAAGCTGAGCTGAAAGAAGCCGAGTCAGCGATTTCACATTTGATCGACGTCAACAGCAAATTGACGAAGAAGGCTGAAAAGCTCTCTGCATATTCCGATACTCTCGATGAAAGAAAAATTTCAGAAAAATCACGAAGAGGGTCAGATAAGCTTGGCAGGATGGAGTTGGAAATGCAAAAGCTCGAATATATTTGGTTGAAACTGAATGAAGAGCATGATTACAAAAAGGCGATAGCCACAGAGAGGAGGACTCGAGTTATGTTGAGAGACTATCTCTATGGGAAGAGAGAGAGGAGCCCGAGATGGAGGAAAGTTCATTTTTGTGCATGTGTGAGACCAAGAACTATGGATGACTGATCTTTTATTATCAAGTTTGCTTCATGTGTAATAAATAAATTTATTTTCAGAGCTAAAGATTGTAGCTCTTGGCTTGTACAAATTATAGATAGTGAAGATGTTGAGGAAACACAGGCGCGTTCTTCGCTTACCAACTCAACTAATACTGAGCTTATCGGTGAGTTTCCGCCCCTTTTTTCTATTTAAAAATTTCCGTTTGCAAATTTAAGATTATTGTGAGACTAATATTTCTACAACCATTAGCTATTGATATTCCTGAATTTTTTTATATGATTTCTCTTTCTATCATGTTACTATTTGGCATTCAAGCATTTTTACATGCGATGCTGCTGCTGCTTTTATTTTCTTGTTGGGGAGTTCTCTTTTTGTGAAAGAAAAAATATTATATACCAATTTGGCTCTCTATATGGTGGTGGTTATTTATTGTATTGTAATTTCTTGATGATGGTATATGCTTTGTAACTACTCTTCCATTATCTTCCCCCTATGATTTCCCTATGAATAGAGCTGAATATCTGTGGTAATCAGTTATCTTTATTTCAAAAACCTTACTTTTATCCCATAGATTTAACATTTGTTAGTTGTTTGGTGTATTTTTCCTAGAATTCCTGAACGCACGTGTGTCAACGCAAAAAAAAAACCTTTTTCAAGCAGCTAGAGGTTTAAACTCCAATCTGTTCTTCTCCCTGGTGAATGGGACATGGTTCAAAAGGTACATTCCTCCACACCTTTGATATATGGCGCTGTAATTTCTCGGCGTCGTCGTAGAGGTCGTGGGTCCCAACGACCAATAATCTCTCTTTCCAAATAAGGAAGAGATCACCCCATAAGATTATGTAAAAATACAAAAAGCTCTCAAAACAACAGAGAATTTAATTCTCGATAAAAAAGAAAATCTTTCTCCTCTCAAATCCTAGGTAAAGAAACCACAGAGATCAAAACATTTCATTTACCTATCATAGCATATCTAAGGATACAACCCTTCTTAAGAACTTAGTTTTTTCTCCGGATTTGAGATCCACAAGACAAGTTGAGAATTCAATTCTCATCGAGAATATCTTGTTCTTGAGAATAAAAAATTTAGGGAAGAACAAGATTGAAAAGAAAGAAAATGGAGTTCATAATACTCTAGGAACTTAGTTCCTTCAAATCAAGAACTTAGTTCTTTAAAGAATCCGATCCAAGATCTTTAAAATAGTGATCTTGGTGATCCTTAATGGTCAAAACACCATTAAAAGAGATTTAACTTCTCTAAAAATATGAACATGGAAAACATGGAGTTCATAATACTTCAGGAACTTAGTTTCTTCAAATCAAGTACTTAGTTATTAAAGATCATGATCCCAGATACTCAAAATAATGTTCTTGGTGATCGTTAAGGTCAAAATACTATTAACAGAGATTTAATTTCTCTAAAAACATCAACAGAGATTAAATCTCCAAAAATATAGTGCCTCACGTGAAACGCACGTGGGCGCTAGAGAAAATTAGTGATTAGTACTATTGTAGCGCCCTACGTGAAAAGCACATGAGCGCCCAAGGCTAAAAACTCAGCGCCTCACGTGAAAAGTACGTGAGCGCCAGAAAAGAGCAGTGCTTAGCACTATGCTAGCGTCTCACGTGAAACATATGTGAGTGTTGTATATCTTAGTGCTCAGCACTGCTGGGTAGTATAGAAACCCAATCTCAGCCCAAATTGGCTAAGTTTTCTGAGGTTCAAGCTTTTTAAATTTTAAATCAACCGAGCCTATATGCTCGTGATTTCCAAACTGATCTTAGTCTCAAACATGACTAATGCTCTCTCATTGATGATATCCAAAATGATATTTATCCCATACCTCCTAAGATAATCTTAGTCTCAAATATGACTGACGATTCATAGGTCCATCACCTCCTTTCCCTCAAATACGGGATTTAGTTTAAGAGTACATCTCTTCACACCTGTGATATATTTCGTCGTAATTCCTCAACGTTTTCAGAGAGGTGGGGGGTCCTGACAACCAACAACTACTTTCATCCCATATTGATGCACTTCCAAATTGACGTGCACACCTCAAATTGGATCGCACCCCAAATTGGGGTGCGTTCCATATCACAATTGTTCACTTCGTTATATAACAAATACACGTGCTCGCAAAATGAATAAATGTTCTTAAATTAATCTTCATCCTAAACAGGGAACATTGGACCGAAATGTTCTTAAACTAATTTTCGCCCCAAACATGGCGATAATAGACCGAAATGTCCTTAAACTAACATTCGTCCCCAAAACGGGAATGTTGGACCGAGATGTCCCTAAATTAGACATTCGGCCTAAATATGGCGATAATGGACCGAAATGTCCTTAAACTAACATTCGTCCCCAAAATGAGAATAATGGACCGAAATGTCCTTAAACTAACATTCGTCCCCAAAATTGGAATGTTGGACCGAGATATTCCTAAACTAGACATTCGCCCCAAATACGGCGATAATAGACCGAAATGTCCTTAAACTAACATTCGTTCCCAAATGGGAACGTTGGACCGTGATGTCCTTAAACTAAAATAATTGAGCTCATATGCTCATTTGTTTCTAAGTTGATATTGGTCTCAAATATAACTAACGATTCTTAAATCAAACTCAAATATCCTATGAACGGATGGACCTCACAAATGTTAGAAATGCGTGCTAAGTTCATTCTCGTTGGCAAACTAAGCTACCAACGTGAACTCCGTCAAGCAAATCCTTAACCCAAATCCAAATCTCAAATATACAGATTTGGACTAATCTGCGCCCTACGGGCGACAATATAAAATAGTCTCCGTATACAATCCACGAGAAACCCGAAATAAAACAAACACAACACGACATGAAGTGAACCACTGGAGCAGGAGAGTGGTTATTGCAACGCGATAACGTAATTAACTGCAGGGGCTTGTGCTTGCAGGAAAAAACGTCCCCACAATAAAAAAAAACCCTCACAGATGAGAGGGGATCTGATAAAGTCTGCTACAACGGTCACGTTTATCCAAACTTTCGATATATTGTTTCATAAATCAACTTGGTATTTTCGGAGAGGTGGATGGATAAGTCCAAATAGTATCTGCCCCCCAAATTCAGGCAGACGATCCATGTCACGCCCCGCTTCTCAGAGTACGCTAGATTGGGCACGTGACATAGCCAACCATGCTACCTGTGGATAGGAAGTATCCATCCACAGTCACATTACGGCTGTAGAGATATCAAGAACAAAATAAAACTATCTAAAAATATGTCCATAATCCAGAATAACAGGAGTCAATAAATAAATGCGGAAGCAAATGATCCAATACAAATAACTGAAAAGTATGTCCCATAATGCGGGCTCACATCAGGAAATAAATGCAGGAAATAAAACTAACTACTACTGAACTCACAGCTCAGCCTGCTGGCTGAAGTACTCCTGCTCGGACTGCGACAGCGGTACGGAATCTGGGTCATGCAAAACCCAGACGTCAGCGCGTCATGTCAACAAGTAATATAATATGAACAATGTAACAGGCCATGCAAAATAAACATGAATAAAACGAGGGTAGCAATAATGTGAATCAAGCAGTGCAGGGTAGTGTGCAGTGGGTAACTAAACTGTTCTATCAGGTTTTCTATTCTAAAGTCTTTGAAATCAATTGATGAATCGTCGATATAACTCAATAGTATCCCGTGCGTGTCCGGGACCACGGTCAAGATCCTCGGGGCTGAATCCAAGACGTGCCGCTAGGCAGTAACAGGTAGCAGGATGGGCGAGTGATGTTAGCATCATCACTCCGGAGCTGGCCTAGCCCGTAAGACTGATCAGAACAGGTATCGAACTGTTGAGTTACAAGTCGGTTTCACCTTTGATTTCCCCATACCCCCAAGTTATGTATGTCGAGTCAGGTATTCAGTAATCAAGAACTAATACCAACACAGGATCAGGTAAAAGCAGGTTTGTCTGGATAGACAACAGGAACGGTCCATGAGGACCATATGTCAGGTTTGTTGGCATTAGACACAAGATCAGGTAACGGGTCGGGTCTGGTACATCAGGTCAAGTCAACAGTATACGGTACCATGTCAGGTATATCAATATATACATGTGTAGCAATGTCAGGTCAAGATGTAAACAATATCGTGGGTGTGCTCACAATCAGATATATAATCAAACATGGGTATTAACAACATAAAATAAGCAATGAATTACATAATAAGCAGTTTCATTCAAATTACAAGAGTGCTGTAAAACGATATAGCCGTTTAGTCATGTTAACAGGTTTAAGCACCCTTAGCGGTGCAATAATTTATGTAACGGTTCAATACAGTTATTTCAGGTTAAATGCATGCGAGTGTCCGAATGTAACAGAACTACAGGGATAAATGCTACCAGCTGTTTTAACAGTAAAATGTGATTGAACAGGTCGATATGATTATTAGGTTCAATTTGCAAACTGTAGGTTCCATGTTTAACAGTAAAATGATATAATGCAATATTGTAACCGAAAATGGGAAACGATTATACCAAGTTAAATTTTACAGGTTTAGGGTGTCAATACATATATGTAAATATTGTATAGCATGTAGTAAGGGGTACTTGCCTCGACGGGTGGCGAACCGGGAAAAACGGAACGTAACGTCGGCGGGGAAACTCGCGACGAGCGCACGGTTCACGGATTGAACCCAAACAACGAACAAAGGAACCACGCGGGTCGGGGTACCCTGCTGGATCGTCGGACACGTCACCGGCACGGCCGGATTCCGGCGAATAGCGAAACTACACTTTCAAGAATTTCAAGAACAGCCAAACGGAGAATCAAGAAGAGGGAAGAGAAGAAGGATAGAGACGAGGGGGCTCACGAGGGTCTGTGGAGGGATGGTGATTGCCGACCACGTCGACGGAGCTCCGGTGCTTTGCCTGCGATGAACTACGGCCATCAAGAATCGGAACAGAACAAAAAAGGGAGAAGAAGGGAAGAAGGAGAGGAGGAGAGAAGAGGAAGACTTACAGAGGTGATCACAGGAGGTCTGGTGATCGTCGGCGACGACCAGGGGCGGCGCAGGTGGTCGCGGGTGGTGAGCAGGGGCGGCAGCGGAGAGGGCGAGGCCGCTGTGAGGATGCAGGCGCACGGGAAGGAGGACGAGGGCTGTGGTTGAGACGAGGAAGTGCGGGCGCAGGCGACGGTGGTACCGGCGACTGGGTTGCGGCGGCGACGGGGGACAAGGCGGTGGTTAGGGTTCGAGGCTCGGATGGGTTTCTGTTGTTTTGCTTTTGAAAAAAATAAAGGAGGGGAAAATTTTATATAAGAGAGAGAGAATAAGGTTAGAGAGAGAGAGATTTGAGGGAGAGAGAGAAAGAGAGACGGTGAGGGAGAGAGTGAAAGAGATATGAGAGATAGAGAGAGATTGAGGAGGTGGGATCCACGGGATATATGGTTCGTGATTGGCTGAATGGGGAAAAGTTTTTAGTTAAGAAAATATAAAAGATTTTAGAGATTTAATTAACAATAAGGTTTAGTGGAATATATTTTCGAAGGTTTTAAAATATTAAAATTTGGGATTTTGGCGCCGAATAAAATATTTCCAAATCGTGCCCTGGTCGGGTCCAAAAATTTGAAATTGAAATAATAGGATTTTAAGCGTGTTCTAAATTTTAAAATTAAGTGTTTTATGATTAAAAAGCATACCCCCAAAACGGACACATGTGCGCGCGTAGCCGTGCAAACTCGCCCGTTTCATCGAACGGAACGAGAACACGATGCACGGACGCTACCACAGGGTTAGGGGTGTCGAGTAGACCAAGATGAATATTTTTAATTTTATTTTAAATGCCAAAATTTGTTATATGCAGAAATGACTTTGCTAGGTAAAATTTTACAGTAAGTGACAATCAAGCAGGCTAAATGAAATGAATACCACACTAATGCTCAAACAGTAACTGAAAAACAGTAGCATTGGGCTCGGGTGTTACATTATACCCAACTACAAAAAGAATTTCGTCCTCGAAACTCCAAGAATACAAGAAAAACTACAAGAAGAGGTGAGGAAACTTCTGTCGGATTTCATCTTCTCGTTCCCAAGTGGACTCTCCATGCGATCGATTACCCTAAGAAACAAGCACAAGGTGAATAACCTTGTTCTTGAGAACCTTTTCCTTTCGATCCACGATTTCAACCGGTCGCTCCTCAAAAGTCAAATCTTCTCATACTGTTAACTCCGAATGATCCAAAACGTGTGTTTCATCTCGAACATACTTACGGAGTTGAGATACGTGAAACACATCGTGCTCACTTGCCAAGGTCTGCGGTAACGCCAAACGGTACGCTACCTCACCAACATGCTCCAAGATCTCAAAGGGTCCAACGAATCGAGGACTAAGCTTTCCTCGACTCCCAAAACGAATCACCCCTCTAGTCGGTGATATCTTCAAGAACACCAAATCATCCACGGCGAACTCTAGAGGTCTTCTTGACGTGTCTGCCCAACTCTTCTGTCGGTCTGGTGCTGCCTTCATATGATTTCTGATAGTGTTAGCCTTCTTAACTGTCTGCACAACCAAATCTGGTCCCAACAATTTTCGTTCACCGACATCATCCCAACAAACAGGTGAACGTCATTTACGACAAAACAAAGCTTCAAACGGAGCCATCTGGATAGTTGCTTGAAAACTGTTGTTGTAAGAAAACTCCACCAAGTGTAGATGATCCTCCCAAGAACCCTTGAAGTCCAACATGCACGCCCTCAACATATTTTCAAGAGTTTGGATCGTTCTTTCCGACTGACCATCAGTTTGAGGATGATAAGCTGTGCTAAACTTCAATCGAGTCCCCAAACTTTCCTGTAAACTCCTCCAGAAGTGTGATAAGAACCGAGTGTCCCGATCGGACACGATGCTTACCGGTACTCCATGCAATCTTACAATCTCTTGCATGTACCGCTCTGCCAAAGGTTCCGTTGATTGACCAACCCGGAAAGAAATAAAGTGAGCAGCCTTGGTCAACCGATCAACAATCACCTATACTGCATTGTTGCCTTTTGGACTCCGCAGTAATGCCGTCACGAAATCCATGGTTATATGTTCCCACTTCCACTGAGAAATCGGAAGTGGTTGCAATAAATCAGCAACCCTTTGATGTTCAGCCTTAACTTACTGACACACCAAGCACTTCGCCACAAAGCGCGCAATCTCCCGTTTCATGCCTTCCCACCAGAAATGTTGTCGAATATCTCGGTACATCTTTGTACCTCCTGGATGTACAGAATAAGCTGAACTGTGTGCCTCCTTCATAAGCTCTTCACGAACATCTCCCTTTGGCACACATAAACGGCTACCATACCTCAACGAACCATCTTCGTTGATCAGTAAATCCGTTCGTAGTCCAGCTTCAACCTGCTCTCGAAACTTTTGCAGTCTCGGATCCTGCGATTGTGCTGCTTTAATTTTCTCAATCAAAGACGACTGCACTTGCAGCTGCATCAACTGTCCCGTAGAACGCGGTAGCACAACCTCCAAGTCAAATCTTCGAAAATCTGCAACGATCTCCTTCTGCGTGGTTAACACCTGAATTGCTGGTAACCGACTAAGCGCATCCGGCACAACATTAACCTTCCCCGGATGGTACTTAAGATCAAGATCGTAGTCAGCTATCAGCTCCAACCATCTACGCTGCCTCATGTTAAGCTCCTTCTGAGTGAACACATACTTCAAGCTCTTATGATCTGTAAAAACTTCGACCCTTTCACCCAAAAGGTAGTGTCTCTAACTCTTCAAAGCGAAAATCACAGCCGCAAGCTCCAAGTCATGAGTTGGATAATTCTTCTCATGGGTCTTCAATTGTCTCGATGCGTACGCTACAACATTCCCATGCTGCATCAAAACACATCCCAATCCTTTCCTAGATGAGTCGCTGTGAACACCAATCCTCCGGAATTGTCTGGCACGGTCAGAATAGGGGCGGTTATCAACTTCTGCTTCAACGTCTCAAAAGCTAACGCACATTTATCCGTCCATGCAAAAGGTACCTCCTTGCACGTAAGCTTGGTCAACGGCTCTGCCAGACGAGAAAAGTTCTCCACAAATCTCCTGTAGTATCCGGCTAATCCAAGAAAACTTCTTATCTTAGCAACATTCTTTGGAATAGGCCAATCTCGAACAGCTGCAATCTTTTCTGGATCGACGGCAATGCCATCACCAGACACAACATGCCCCAAAAACTTCACTTCCTCCAGCCAAAACTCGCACTTACTCATCTTCGCATACAATTTCTCCTGTCTCAACGTCTGCAGTGCGATCCTTAAATGCTCAGCATGCTCCTCAAAACTCTTCGAGTAAACCAGAATATCGTCAATGAATACCACAATGAACTGATCCAAGAACGGTGAAAAGATTCGGTTCATCAAGTCCATGAATATTGCCGGCGTATTCGTTACTTCGAAGGGCATCACTAAGTACTCGTAATGTCCATACCGAGTTCGGAACGCCGTCTTGCAAATATCTTCTGCTTTCACTCGAACCTGATGATATCCGGATCGCAAATCCAGCTTCGAGAATACCCTCGCGCCATTAAGCTGCTCAAAAAGTTCCCCAATGCGAGGGATCGGGTACTTGTTCTTGATAGTCACCCGGTTTAATTCTCGATAGTCGATGCACATCCTTCTTGTGCCATTCTTCTTCTTTACTAGAAGAACTGGAGCTCCCCAAGGCGAGTTACTGCTTCGAATCCAACATTTCTCAAGCAATTCAGCAACCTGTTTCTTAACTTCTTCCAACTCTAGTGGTGCCATTGGATAATACGCTTTGGATACTGGCGCTGCATCAGGAACAAGATCAGTTGCGAACTCCACGTCTCGCTTCGGCGGTAAACCCGATATATCTTCAAATACGTCCATAAAATCGCGAACAACCGCCAGCCCTTCACTATTATTAACTTCCATTGCTGAAAGAATATTGTTTGTCGGCCTAGCCCTAAACTCGACTGGCCCGACAGAACTGCTTCCTCCAGTGAAGGTAAACTCGGGATGTCCGGGAATCTGGAAAATTACTTTCTTTGCCCTACAGTCAATGTGAGCGTGGAAAGTGCCAAGAAAATCCATTCCCAAGACGACTTCATAGCTGCCCGTATCAATCACCAAGAAATCTACAAAAAGTTCCCGTCCGCACACAACAACTGTACAATCTTTACACTCCTTACTAGATATGATTTTCCCATTCCCAGTGTGTATGTCCCAGAAACTAGACAGGGTCGTGCAAGCAATCGAGTGTGTAGTTATAAATTTGGATGACATAAAACAGTGGGATGCACCAGAATCAAATAATGCCACTGCGGGAAAACCATGAACGAGCAGAATACCTGAAACCACTTCTCCTGATGCCTTAGCTTCCTCAGCTGTCAAGGTAAAAGCTCGAGCCTGATTAGGTCCTTGAGTCAGCTGTTTCTGCCCTTGGAACGGTTTCTGCGGAGGCTTCTGAATATCATCCCTCGTACGAAGCTTCGACGGACAGGCACCAACTGCGTGATCAGCCGCTCCACAAACCAAACAAAGTCCCAGCCTTCTTCGACAATCCTTCTGCACGTGCCCAGGTAAACGGCAGTAGTCACAAATCACGCTCTTTCTTCGATCAACGATCACAGGCTTCTTCATGGGTGCTACACCTCGACGGTCCACTGGAATACCCTTGCGACCATGAGCTCGGTTAGGTACAAATGCGGGCTTCCTTGCCGCAACTGCTGTCTGCTGCAAGCTCCCCTTCATCCCAGATAAACTCTGTTGTTCCCGAGCTGCCGTAAGAACTTGTGAGAAAGTGGTCAAACCCAGGGAGACAATCTGCCTCTGGATGTCCACATCCAAACTGCGCATGAATCTCCGTGCCCTGTCTGCATCGTTAGCGACTAAAGGTCCAGCGAATCTGCCGAGTCTCGTCCAATCTGCTGCATGCACATCCACGGGTGCTCCATTCTGCCTTAGCCCAATAAACTTCTCTTCCATTTCCTCCCGTGCAGTCCGCGGGAAGAATTTCTCCAGGAAACTCTTAGAAAAATCTGCCCACTTGATCGGCTTGGGCAAGCGGGTCTCCTCCACAAGTCACCATTCTTGGGCATAGTCCACTAACTGAATGTGTACCACATCAACTCTTTTGTCATCTGGAACCTGTGCCGCAATCAACAAATTCTCCGTGTCAACTAGCCACTGCTCGGCTGGCAACGGCTCCTCCAAACCAGTAAATGTAGACGGACCCAAACGCCTGAAATCTGCCACGGTCCCTACTCGGTCAACTGGTTTAGCTCCAACGTTGTTTACAGATTGCTGAACGATCTGCAAACCTTCCTGGAACGAGTCTGCTTGCTGCTGGATCAGCTCGGTCTGTCTCTTTTGATTTTCCAGCATTCCTCTTATCACTCCAAGCATGGCGGCTTTGTCCACACGCCTCTGGTACGTCTTCAAATTCTTATCTGCCATATTCCTGAAATCAAAAACACCCAACATTAGCATGATGATAGATTCCATATATAGATCAAGGCTAGAACTCCAAGATACTTAAATAGAGTACCGCATTGTAACTATGCCGCGGTATCATAGCCACAATTACTTAACTCCACCCAAGTCGCCTAAGTCCTAGAGATAACAAGGAATCAGGTTTTCGAGTCGATATGCAAAGGAAGTTTGCACATCGCAAAAGATATAATCAGGAAGAATGTGATTCAAGAATGGTAAACGGCAAGGTGGCAGGACATGTTTCCTAAACACGGGCATCCTGATTCGTGTATTGGGTACAATACCCAACTACAAAAAGAATCAACCCAACTAACCTATGGCTCTGATACCAAAAGAACCATGCCACGCCCCGCTTCTCAGAGTACGCTAGATTGGGCACGTGACATAGCCAACCATGCTACCTGTGGGTAGGAAGTATCCATCCACAGTCACATTATGGCTGTAGAGATATCAAGAACAAGATAAAACTATCTAAAAACATGTCCATAATCCAGAATAACAGGAGTCAATAATAAATAAATGCGGAAGCAAATGATCCAATACAAATAACTGAAAAGTATGTCCCATAATGCGGGCTCACATCAGGAAATAAATGCAGGAAATAAAACTAACTACTACTGAACTCACAGCTCAGCCTGCTGGCTGAAATACTCCTGCTCGGACTGCGACAGTGGTACGGAATCTGGGCCATGCAAAACCCAGACGTCAGCGCGTCATGTCAACAAGTAATATAATATGAACAATGTAACAGGCCATGCAAAATAAACATGAATAAAACGAGGGTAGCAATAATGTGAATCAAGCAGTGCAGGGTAGTGTGCAGTGGGTAACTAAACTGTTCTATCAGGTTTTCTATTCTAAAGTCTTTGAAATCAATTGATGAATCGTCGATGTAACTCAATAGTATCCCGTGCGTGCCCGGGACCACGGTCAAGATCCTCGGGGCTGAATCCGAGACGTGCCGCTAGGCAGTAACAGGTAGCAGGATGGGCGAGTGATGTCAGCATCATCACTCCGGGGCTGGCCTAGCCCGTAAGACTGATCAGAACAGGTATCGAACTGTTGAGTTACAAGTCGGTTTCACCTTTTATTTCCCCATACCCCCAAGTTATGTATGTCGCGTCAGGTATTCAGTAATCAAGAACTAATGCCAACACAGGATCAGGTAAAAGCAGGTTTTTCTGGATAGACAACAGGAACGGTCCATGAGGACTACATGTCAGATTTGTTGGCATTAGACACAAGATCGGGTAACGGGTCGGGTCATGGTACATCAGGTCAAGTCAACATTATACGGTACCATGTCAGGTATATCAATATATACATGTGTAGCAATGTCAGGTCAAGATGTAAACAATATCGTGGGTGTGCTCACAATCAGATATATAATCAAATATGGGTATTAACAACATGAGATAAGCAATGAATTACATAATAAGCAGTTTCATTCAAATTACAAGAGTGCAGTAAAACGATATAGCCGTTTAGTCATGTTAACAGGTTTAAGCACCCTTAGTGGTGCAATAATTTATGTAACGGTTCAATACAGTTATTTCAGGTTAAATGCATGCGAGTGTCCGAATGTAACAGAACTACAGGGATAAATGCTACCAGCTGTTTTAACAGTAAAATGTGATTGAACAGGTAGATATGATTATTAGGTTCAATTTGCAAACTGTAGGTCCATGTTTAACAGTAAAATGATATAATGCAATATTGTAACCGAAAATGGGAAACGATTATACCAAGTTAAATTTTACAGGTTTAGGGTGTCAATACATATATGTAAATATTGTATAGCATGTAGCAAGGGGTACTTGCCTCGACGGGTCGCGAACCGGGAAAAACGAAACGTAACGTCGGCGGGAAAACTCGCGACGAGCGCATGGTTCACGGATTGAACCCAAACAATGAACAAAGGAACCACGCGGGTCGGGGTACTCTGCTGGATCGCCGAACAAGTCATCGGCACGGCTGGATTCCGGCGAACAGCGAAACTACACTTTCAAGAATTTCAAGAACAGCCAAACGGAGAATCAAGAAGAAGGAAGAGAAGAAGGATAGAGACGAGGGGGCTCACGAGGGTCTGTGGAGGGATGGTGATTGCCAACCACGTCGACGGAGCTCCGGTGCTTTGCCTGCGATGAACTACGGCCATCAAGAATCGGAACAGAACAGAATAGAAAAGGGAGAAGAAGGGAAGAAGGAGAGGAGGAGAGAAGAGGAAGACTTACAGAGGCGATCACAGGGGGTCTGGTGATCGTCGGCGACGACCAGGGATGGCGCAGGTGGTCGCGGGTGGTGAGCAGGGGCGGCAGCGGCGAGGGCGAGGCCGCTGTGAGGATGCAGGCGCACGGGAAGGAGGACGAGGGCTGTGGTTGAGACGAGGAGGTGCGGGCGCAGGCGACGGTGGTGCCGGCGACGGGCTTGCGGCGGCGACGGGGGACGAGGCGGTGGCTAGGGTTCGAGGCTCGGATGGGTTTCTGTTGTTTTGCTTTTGAAAAAAATAAAGGAGGGGGAAATTTTATATAAGAGAGAGAGAGAATAAGGTTAGAGAGAGAGAGATTTGAGGGAGAGAGAGAAAGAGAGACGGTGAGGGAGGGAGAGAGAGAAAGAGATATGAGAGATAGAGAGAGATTTAGGAGGTGGGGCCCACGAGATATATGGTTCGTGATTGGCTGAATGGGGAAAAGTTTTTAGTTAAGAAAATATAAAAGATTTTAGAGATTTAATTAACAGTAAGGTTTAGTGGAATATATTTTCGATGGTTTTAAAATATTAAAATTTGGGATTTTGGCGCCGAATAAAACATTTCCAAATCGCGCCCGGGTCGGGTTCAAAAATTTGAAATTGAAATAATAGGATTTTAAGCGGGTTCCAAATTTTAAAATTAAGTATTTTATGATTAAAAAGCATACCCCCAAAACGGACACATGTGCGCGCGCGTAGCCGTCCAAACTCGCCTGTTTCACCAAATGGAACGAGAATACGATGCACGGACGCTACCACAGGGTTAGGGGTGTCGAGTAGACCAAGATGAATATTTTTAATTTTATTTTAAATGCCAAAATTTGTTATATACAGAAATGACTTTGCCAGGTAAAATTTTACAGTAAGTGACAATCAAGCAGGCCAAATGAAATGAGTACCACACTAATGCTCAAACAGTAACTGAAAAACAGTAGCATTGGGCTCGGGTGTTACAATCTATCCCGGTTCATCTCTGTCTTCCGACGGAGAACAAATTATGGCACGGCCGGTAGGACCTGGGGATGACTTCACCGCTGGAGTAGCTGTGTAGCGGATAGGAGTTGAGCTGCAACCTCCGCCGTTAAGACTTTGATTGCAATATAGATCTGAAGGGAGTGGATTGGTGTTTTTGGGGCGATGCGCTAGTTTAGGGACATTCCAGTCCTTTATCGCCATATTTGAGGCGAAATTTTAGTTTAGAGGCATCCCGGTCTTATATTGCCATGTTTGAGGCAGATAATTAGTTTAAAGACTTCTCGGTCCTATATCGCCATATTTGAGGCGAGTAATTAGTTTAAGGACATTTCGGTCCGGTATTGCTGTTCTTGAGACGAAGTTTTAGTTTAAGGACAACTCGATCTGATGTCGCCATATTTGAGGCGAATAATTAGTTTAAGCACATCTCGGTCCGTTATCGTGATGTTTGAGGCGAATAATTAGTTTAAGGACATCTCGGTCCTCCATCGCCATGTTTGGAGCGAATTTTTAGTTTAAGGACATCTCGGCCCAGTGTTGTCATGTTTGAGGTGAATTTTTAGTTTAAGGACATTTCGGTCCGTCATCGCCATGTTTGGGGCGAATGAGTTTCTTTGCATACTACTCTCAGAGTTTTTGACTCAAGAAGATAGCGAGCGAATACAAGCGTCGTCATTGTAACATTTCAGGAAATAAAATATTATTATTTTTTTAGAACTTAAATAATTAAAATAATAAATTTCAGGAATATTATTAAGTACAAGGGTTGGTTTTAATGAAAGGGTATAGCTATATACCGATAATTTGGAAAATTAATATAAATTATTAGTTTTGAAGGTGTTTATGTGATTTGGGAATTTGATGAGCTATTAAACAATTAATTGTATATGGGTTATTACTAAACTCGATTAGTGTTTACTAATTTTTCATTAAGTATGATATGTGCATGACATGCAACATGATATGTTGCATAATACTTGTTGCATTGTTAATTTGTTTGAAAAACCATGCTTCATTTCTTTTATTACTTGGTTTTTCTTTTTGTTTGAAATTAAAAGAAATAAAGAGAGATATTTTGAGAGTGGGGACAAGGAAGTATGGGCAATGAGAGGGGGAGAGAGAGAGGGGGGATATTTTCTTTAGCCATGGCTCCTTCATCCTAATTCTTCATCTCATTGTTCCTTCTTCCTCATTCTCCACCTCCTCTAGCTCTTCACAACACCCCCAAATCCACATCAAAAGCTTATATCCCCTTCATTAAAATTGTGCACATGCTCACTACAAGTATGGTGGACCAAATAAGTTAAGATTTTGAGCCTTTGGGGCAACTCAAGAAAATTCTTTGTTTACCGCCGGAAACCGGGAAGACGAACGTCTTGCCTGAATCTGGGGGCAGATGCTAATTGGTACTATCCGTCCACCTCTCCGAAGATGCCAAGTTGATTTATTGCACCATATATCGAAAGTTTAAACGGATGCGGCCGATGTAGCAGATTTCGTCAGATTCCCCCTCGTTGATGAGGGGTTTTTGATTATGGGGACACTCTTCCCTGCAGGTGCAAGACTCTGCAGTTAATTACGCTACCGCATCGCGGTAACAACTTTCTTCTTCTCCGGATGGTCACTTCGTGTCGTGTGTCTTTGTTTTTGGTTGCCCGTGGATTGTATACAAAGACTAATTTATGTTGTCACCCGTAGGGCGTAGATTAGTCCAAATCCGTATCTTCTTAGATTTGGGTTTGGGGGTTAGGTTTAAGAATATGTTGGTCTCATTTGAGACTAAGATCAACTTAAACGTTTGTTAAGGATACGTTAGTCTAATTTTAGACTAAGATCTACTTAACAGGATCATTTAGATCCAACAAAAGAGCATTTGGGCTCTATTGTTTAGTTTAGGGACATTGCGGTCGATTACCAGTTTATGGACATAGTGGTCCATTACCAGTTTAAGGACATGGTGGTCCAGTGCCAGTTTAGGGACATGGTGGTCCATGAGTTTAAAGGGACCCCACAGTCCGAGGTTAAAGACATCGTAGTCCATGGGCTTAAGGACCCCACAGTCCAGGTTAAGGACATCGTAGTCCGTGGGCTTAAGGACCCCACAGTCCAGGTTAAGGACATCGTAGTCCGTGAGTTTAAGGACCCCACAATCCGATTTAAAGACGTCAAAATCTATAGAATGTATGGTTGTCGGGACCCGTCACCTCTCTGAAAACGTTGAGGGATTCCAACGACATATATCAGAGGGGTTCAGAGATGTAACCTTGAACCAAAGTTGATTGGGAGATTTATAGTCCAATTTGGGACTAAGGTCTGTTAAAAGGTTTATGAGCATATGGACCCAGTTGATATGAGTTGAGGACTTACGGCCAATTTTGGGCTAAGTCCAATAAATGTTTAACATTTTATTGTTCTGGCTACTGAGCCTTTATTTGGGCTTGGCCCTTTTAATAATGCTGAGCATTGGATCCTGACGTTTCTTTTTTGTCCTGTATTAAATGCATAGCATTCATCAGAACAATGTGTGTTCTGACAGTGCGCCACGTGGCGCGCCAGGCGCTTTACGCCAATTAAGAGCGCATTGCGCTTCTGCCAAGTAACGCACACGAAGAGGACACGTGTCACGCTCTGCGATATGCGCCAGTTTATAAGCGCATTGCGCTTTTAATTTATGAGCGCGTTGCGCTAGTTTGTTGGTGCACCAGTGAGTGACACGTGGCGCACTTAGCGCTGAGCGCCAGCCCATGAGCGCAGTGCGCTGTTTCAGAAACGCAAAGCGCAAGTTGTATCCGTGGTTGACACGTGGCACATTTTGGCGCTGAGCGCCGGTCAAAGGAGCGCAAAAGTGCAGTTCAAGAGTGCAAGGCACTTTTCAATAGCGCAAAGCGTATTTGATCAAATTTATGATCTGTGAAGAAGTTTATGTTCCATTTAAAAGAGGCTTTGCCTCAAGATTCAAGAACAACAGTTCTTATTTTGGAAAGGGCTTTGCCTTTGTAGATCAATAATCTATGAATGAAATAAATACTTCTTTTATTTTTATGATGAGATCTTTTGATCTCTTTTTATAAAAGACCTAGATTTATGATCTTTTAAGAAGATAATTCTTCTGTTTTAATGAGATGATTTCATCTCTTTGTGCAAGAATCATTCTTTTTTTACCTTGAAGAAATGATCTTCTTTCAAGAGCTTGCTCTCTTTCTTTTGAGTTTTTTCAAAGTTTGTAGGGGGTTTCTCTATATCAGACTTGAAGTTTTAGGGCCTTTATATAGGGCAAATTGATTTGTTAAATTAGTTAAAGAGATCTTTCTCTGATTGATTTGGGAAAGTTTCCCCACCGTTGGATCTTTGATCCCAGGGCTTCTGTTTTACAGAAGGCAATCTGCTTGTTTTTAACAAGATTGAGAAAATCTTTTCATAACAGAATTTTAATTCTGATTAATTAATGATTTATCATTTATTAGATCTTTTGATCTAAGGGTGGGGAATTTTTTAATTCCAGCGCTGGCGCATCCGTGCTTTGCACGTGGTGCGCTGCTCAGAGCGCAGCGCACTTTGCGCTAGCGCACTGTGTTTGACACGTGGCGCGCAGTGCGCCTAGTGCTGGATCTGAAGCGTTGCTTCAATTTTGAATTTAACTCTTGGCTTTGAGGAATTTATTACATTCTTTGTATGTGGAGTTTTTCCCTTCATTTTTTATTTTATTATAATTTTTTTTATAAGGGAGCAGGTTGTGAGCCAAAATTTTGGCGGGAACATTCTTGAGTTGCCAAATGAGATAAATCCTAAACTTCTAGTGTAGTTTTTAGATTTCCTAATGATCTAGTGTGGTTTAGAGTAAAGTTGATGTAGTTTGGTGATGTTTGAAATTCCAAGATGAAGTTTAGGGGATTCTTGAGTAGTGATGGTGCAATTAAGGTGTAATTGGTGACTACAACCCATCTAGTGTTAAAAATCCTGGACCAAGTGAATTTTGAAACACCAAGACATGAACTTAGAACTTTCTGTGTCGGTTTTGTGATATATTTGGAGGTATACAGGGAATCTGGAGCAACCCGGGACCTTTATAAAAAAAATTAAATATATACATTAACCTAATTAGACCAATAGGAGACCACTACGAGAAGACGAGACCAAACTTCAAAAATTGGGCCGGCAGGAGCGGTTACTGTAGCACACAGGCCGGCCAGATTTTGGCTGTCGAGGTTGGGTTTTCTCCTGTAGCTCACACTCCTCATAACTTAGCCACTGTATTTTTTGTTTTGTTCCAGATTACCTGAGGCAAAATTTGGGAGCGTTTGAGTTAATAACAGTAATGGTTTTCCGATTTCTAAAACATGGATTTGGGCATTTAATTGTGGATTTGGTCGTTGGACGTTTGTACGTCAACGACGAGAGTTCTATGATTTTCTTTGCATTCGTAGGTTATAAGTTCTAACCTATGAGCACTTCAAATGTCGTGTCGGTTTTTGAATCGGATTTTAATGTGATACAATGTATTTTATGATATGTAGGCACTCTCATGTGGACATCGAACAACAAGGAAGAGCGTGACGTTTTTGACTTCGGCAAGCGAGGATCAAGGTGAGTAGATATATATCTAAGGGGAGATCGGGTGAATGGCGTATAGCACCCATGCAAACGTAGAATAGGGTTATTACCATATTATTATTATGGGTTTTGGATGTGACATTGGATACTTGGTGAGTAGGGTATTTAGAAGACCTTAGGTTAGATTAGGTTGATTTAGGAAGACCTATCCAGAGGATGATTACCTTGGAGGCGAATCACAGGTTACATGTAGTCACACACGCACGCACGCACACTTGTTTTTGTGTGTGTGTGTGTGTGTGTGTGTGTATGTGTGTGTGTGTGTATTCATGTATGAGTGTAGGTTTATATACACACACACACACACACACACACACACACACATATATATATATACATACATACATACATATACACGTGAGATGAGGATAGTATATGATACTTGGAGATGAGTCGATATGATCGGGCATGATGCCGTGAGGTTGGATATGTGTTTGGGTCATGATATGATACATGACGTGATGTTATAATGGATCGTTGAGCGATATATATTCATGCATACGATAATACGTGAGTTGATAATATTTGAATGTACCATACTTTAGAACCGTACCCATGATCATGATATTGCATGATGATGAATCGTTATGAATGATGATGTATATATGATAGTTGACCCGTACCCTCGATTATGGGATGACGTACGATGGATTTTACCGTACGAGATTTAGATATGATGATCCGCACTCTTGACTCGAGGATGCCGTACTATATATTATACAGTACGTGACGCTATGCGACTGGATTGCCGACTATTAGGTATATCGACTCGGAATTTAGGTGGATTTCTTACCCTTTTGACTAATTCCTTAGTTTAGTCTTTTAGTTGATTAGGAAGATGTTAGACCATGCTCGAGTCATACCTATTTTCAAAAACTAACGAATCGTGAGTATTTTCAAAAGACAACCCGAGAGATATTACGGATTTTTTCAAAAGACGTACCGTTTCTTAAAAACACCGCAGCCCCTATTTCTAAAAACCACGATTTGTGCTATTTCAAATGCCAAAACCGTATGACTCGTATATAGAAATGTATATTCTTCAATGTTGCGTTTATTATTCATTCTCCGTTATATTCATGTTCTCATTGCATTGCATATTTATACATGTGTTTTCTTAACTATTATGATCTCATTTGTTAGGACACCGGCACTATTACCGATGATGCATATGTCCACGAACACTTGCTTGCCGCCTCACACACATCATCATCGGTAATTGCTATGTCACGTACACTCTAGAGAATATTACTTCATTGATATAACTTGCTAGCTGATAGTTCCAATATATCATTACTATGCTAGTTTAGATATTACATTCTTTACTTAGATACCCATGCATGTGAATATTCATTTGTCATGCAATATTTTGAGGCTTTATGCCGGTAATTCACTGTTTATTTACTCTCGATTTTTGGATTTTGGATTTTCCATGAGATTTCTGGATTCGGAGAAACCGCAAGGATTTTATAAACTCGTTATCATTTCTAAAGATAGAAATTTACGGTTTTCTCGTGATATAATATGTGTGGCGTCCACCATGGGTTTTCTCGGTTCTTGAGTGGTATCATATACCCGATTCGAGGAGGAGGAGGAACCGTCTGCGGGTGCATGGTGGACCCGGTACGGTGCCTCGGGGCAAGAGGGTCGCAGATGATGGTGTTGATCCCGGCAAGGGAGCACTACCGACCGGTTATTTTTGACGCGGCGGATATCCGGAGGATACCGACGTAGTCATGAGATTTGATGATATGGGTTGATCCGGACTGACGGAGCCCGAGATATTGAGATATTGAGACATTGAGATATTGAGATATTGAGATATCGGGATACACACACACACACACAAATATATATATATATATATATATATATATATATATATATATATATATATATATTGTGTCGATGGTTGATACGGATTTTCTGTCGATTTCATTGATGATATTTCGGTTTTTACACTAAAATCTTACTGAGATAAGAAAACAGTTTTCTCGTATAAGATGTAATCCGCTTTCTTTCTTAATGCATTCGTACATCATATATGTGACATGTTGCTACCTGAGGCACTGACATGAGCACTTGGTATTACACTTATGTTTAGATATTTACCCTTACCATTATTAGATGTTTCAGGTTATATTATGAGGATATTACTGTATGACCTAGGAGATAGTCATACTTTCGATTTCTGCTCGGTGATGTCTTCTACTCACGAGTTGGCAACTCACCCCCGTTGTGCCACAGTTTCTTACAGGTTTTGCCGTACAGGTTCCGTAGCGGCTTGCTAGCACTTCACTTTCTTTCGAATGATTGCTTTGGTGGGTGGGTTCAATTGCATTGTGACCACCGTTGTACTTTTATTTATTTCAGTTGTATCTAGTAAGCTCCATCAACCAGACTTGTATATTTAGTAGACTTAGAAAACCACAGTTGTTTATTCTTTCGACCTTAGAGTCGCGCTCATGTATTATTATGGTTTTCTGGCTTCCTTGATGATGTTGAGTTCTTACTTTCTTTCTGAGTCTTGATCCTCGCCCTTCGGCGTTGTATATTCATTTTATCTTGCATGGTTGTTCCGCCATTTGGCGAAGAGCTAGCTCCCGCTTGGGGATGCCTTTTATTATATTGTTTGTACCGTTTTCGGGTTGAAATATACAAAGAAGGTGCTGCCCAAATTTTCAATAACGAAAATGTTTTCAAGTTAGATACAAAGACTGTGTTTTCATACATTACTTATGTATTTAAAGAAAGAACCTGATTTCGTTAAAGCTTATTTCAAAACTTCACCTCCACTATTTTCTCTAAAAGGTTTAGATTTTTGGGCTTTTGGCTTACTTGAATTAGGTGGGGTCCTATAAACTTCACATGATTCAAGTGCCAGTCATGTGCCATTTCGGGTCGTGACAAAGTTGGTATTAGAGTGTTAGGTTTAACCTTGGTTCGAGTCTAGATTTGACTATGCGGAGTCTAGGGCGTATATATATATTCGGAACCTAGACTTGACCTTACGGAACTTAGACTTGGCCGAGGGGGTATTAGATCCGAACTTTCGTCGCGTAGGTTGACCTTCGTTGATAGAGTATGTAACTTAAATAGAGTGATGCACCGTGTGTATGTTCCGCGGCATACTTACGATACACTACTCTGCTTAAGAAGCTTAGGATGTACATTTCTTATGCATTGTATTCCTATTCATTTCTATGATTTATCCTTATCGATATCGGATTGTGGTTTCTGTTACCACGTTTACACGAGCAGAGAAAGAGTTGCGGCTAGAGTTGCGGTCAGCACGAGCTCGTCATGGACGAAGACTGACCAGGATGTTTTCCGGTGACATGAGCTTTTCGATATATTGTTTTACTATGTTTTCTCGTTGACGCGAGCGTTTGATATCTACACCAGATGACCGGACCACCGCTAGAGGCCAGCCAGAATGTGATGACCGTCAATACACCGTTTATTCTTGATGATTGAGGTATTTTCTATCGTGCGGACGGATGAGCCAGCTGTTGCTGCGACTGGCAAGATGTCGCCCCAGATATTTGAAACTATTGCAGCATGAGTTTGTACTTAGGGATATGATAGAAGATCGCTATTCACCCATAGAGAAATGACTAGGACATGTGGTTCGTTTAGATACCCCGATGCGAGATCGCTGGATTTGCTAGCTTTAGCTAGAAGATGACCTCACACATGTAGGGAACCTAGGCACACTAAGGAGGTCTCACAAGCCATCAACCATGCCAAATTCAAAAAATTCTGGTGCCGAGAAACCCTAATGCGATCGTTAACTAGAGTTTAGGCGATACACGATAACTAGTTAACAACTTAACTAAGAGTGAACGGAAAATACAACCTTTGTAGATCCGGTCCTCCACCTCCATGGCTACGTGACGATGTCCCCTCGCTGCGATCATCGGATCCCGGACTCTAGCGTCGGCTTCATCGGAGAAATGGGCGGGCTAGGTCGTCGACTTCGATGCCGAAGATGATCTACGTCGAGGCAATACAAGATCAAGCTCCAACTTCACCAAGTCAAGAAACTTATGAAGAAAACACCCTATACTACTTGGCAAGTGGTAGAGGATGAAGAAATAGGAAGTGGGTTCACTTTGGATTTGGATTTCTCATTTGGAATCATCACTTGACATTTTTGAAGCAAGCTTTTCTTTTCTTTTTCAAGAGGAAGAAGAAGAAGAAGAAAAGAATGAATAATGAATTAATTCCTAAAAGAAAATTTCAAGTGATGGTTATCATAATGCAACCATGGTTTAGTGTAGAGAATAAACTAGGATTTAGTTAAATGGTTAGGTTTAGAAAAGAAACAAAATGGTCAAGCTTTCAAAACTTCATGAAGTTTCAACAAAAGAACAAAATAAGCCACCATTCCATTTATCTTTCCAAAAAGAATAAATAAATAAATGAATAAGCAAAGTAAATATAAACCTTAACCATTAACCTAAACCATGGTTTAAAGCATACACATCCAAGTTTGCATGTATCATCAAACATGATACAATCTAGTGCACAAAACTATATCATATATACAATGTGCACATTCAAGTGAGAAAATAATCTTAAGTGAACCAATACTAATTAATGTAAAGTAATATATCAAATATATAATTATACATTAAATCATTAAATCAACACTTGATTTAAGGATCCGGTCATATTGCATATAACCGGCTAATATCAATAGTAACAACTTATCGAATCAACACTTGATCCGATAACCCGGCTATATCGCATATAACCGATCAATGTCACAAATCGCGAGAATCGAACACAGTATCACATACTGGTATTATTCTCGGTCCCTCACATATCTCATATGCGCTCCTATTTCGTTTCGCTTGAGCCAGGAAACCTCTGTGTAGGACTCTAAAGACTCGTCAATACGCCGGCAGCAGATGATGATCATATCAAGCACCCACAAGCCGCAAGCGGTCTGCTAAACGTAACGGCCACCCGGGTATTGAGCGATCAGAAGATCAATGAGCAAGCTCGCTCACACTCCTGTGAATCCAACCAGTAACACTTACCGCACAGTCCGGTCTGTTCGTCTGATATGTCACATATCTCGCCTAGGGGTGGTAAACGTCAGACCCCAGTAGCTCGATAAGTCGTGTCGATATGAGGTCTATAACAGTTCGAGAAACTACTGGTAACACTTACCAGTAAATCTCAGCAACCCTGGCCAGGGATTTCCGGTTATAGCCAATCGAACACAGCGCAACATCAACTCCCTATACCGGGAGAGACGAATCCCCTCCTATCGCTCATTGCCTCCATGTGATTCGGGACTGTTCCCAAAAACCACCATTTTGCACGCCCTCTTGGACGTGGTAAGGTGGAAATCAAAGCACAGTGGGAATCACATAAGACTCTATGACGATCTCGGGTCTACAGACTAACCTATACCAGTATCACCAGAGAACTGCCATCTGACGTAAGGTATAAAACCATCTGGGAGTTCTCGGCGAGTCCGTCCAGTGTACCCAGTCTCCACTGAGCACCCGTATATCATCTCTGATGTCAAACACCAATGGATATGGGATCATCCATCGCCCATCTGTATGGGTCGAGAAGGTATACGCTAGTCAACTCTGGTATATCGATGCCCTATCTCGATACACCCACGACTAGGGACCTTGAAGGATGTACTTATGGACTACCATGTCCCCACTAGTATGATCCACATCATAGTCCAGGTAGTCAAGTACACATCTTAAGGGCTTTACCAACATGTAACAGAGAGACAATCAGTATACACGTTAAGGCAAAGAGTAACCAGATAGCATACTATCATGTCGAGCAAGAAAATCCTCCCTATATATGTCCCAGCATCTACTACAATATACATCCTATGTACAGTAATGGCCTCTAGGGCATACATATAACTAACAACACAAGCACGTTGCGAGTCGATCGAGAGAGGACGAGTGTAAGCGCATCACTCCGATAATTTGAACGAGTTCCCGAGAAGGTAATTTGGCCAGATGCCTGCTACAAGATGTTTGAGAGGCTGAGTTTGTAGCTTCGGAAAGGAGACTCTAAATATGAGTGCAGCCGTTTAGAGCGCATTTCACACAGCTACGAAGAGATAATTCCAAAATTAGTACGCATTGAAGAAAAGCGAAGTAAGAGGTTCATAAGAGAGCTTGACGAGAAGACGTTCCACCCTATTGGCATCAGAGATGTGATACGCATGCAGAAATGTTGAATATGGATATATCTTTCAGAAGAAGTCGTGATGAGTATGCAGCCGTTCCGGAACAAGAAATGGATTAAGTAAAGGGTGATAACTTCCGGGCAGTTCGGCAGAGATGAGATTTGGGAGAGGCCCCGATAGAATCTTTCAGGAATACTACACAAGAAGACTTGAACCCAGGATCGGTCGTTTTACGCACACTCCGCGGGCCAGAATTGCCATCATTGATGAGATATGATTGATATTTCCTATGTGTACCACGGTTGCACATGATTCGTATTTCTATGTATCAGTTGTACCGATTTTCGTTTTGTGCAGACCCATTGCTCCTGATTTTGATTTCATACCCTCCGATATATTCGATTTTTGAATTCATGCATAGGGATTGCACACAATTTTGACTTATGTATTTGGTGTAATTTACACGAGCTTTTCGTACCTTGATGTGATTTTGTGCACGCAGATGCACGTGTTTATGAGTTTATATATCACGGTATACCTGATTTGGATTGATGTATGTTGTATACCATCGATTTCGATTGTGATATTCGATATTTGTTTTCGTGCACCTTGTGCACTTGATTTGGATTCTTGCGCATGATTGGCGCGCTAGATGCGATTTTGTGCACACCATATGCACTAAATCGGGATTCTTCATGCATATCAGATGCACCTGATATTGTCGTCAGGCACACCCATTGCACTTGACAGATGTTTTCGTGCACACCTGTTGCACTTAGATTTTGTTTCTGTGCACATGTATGGCACATGCAATGATTTCGATTTCCGCGTGCACCAGACGCACGTGGCATTCTCGTACACATTTGGGATCGATTTCTTTTGGGATAGTATGTTTTAAGATATTTACTATTTGGTATAGTAACTGAGCAGAACTAGTCCGAGTACAGTACCTGAATATATTTTTGCATGCATTGATAGTTACCGAAGGGATTTCCAAAAAGGAGCTATAGTCTCAGTATTTTCCTACGTGTCCGAGATGATACGAAACATTTTACAAAGGAAACCCTTCTAAATTATTTCAAAATGGCGAGACGTGTATTTTAAACAAAAGATATATATATATATATATATATATATATATATATATATATATATAGTTATAGTTATCTTTCTTACAATAAACGTCCGCTACTTGTGTCGTGATACATGCATCGCACAGCGACTTAAAAAAGGTTTGGCATGCATTTCTTTTCAGATGTTTTGACGAGTTTACAATGATGCGTACTATGTACATGTTATAGTTTTGAGTATATCATGTTGGTGTTCGTATTGGACTTTGACGTTGGTATCTTCATTATAACTCCGATGATTGCGTGATGCTTGACGGAATTTTGATTTTGAGTTATATACTCGTTTTTCATACGCATGCATTGCGCTAAGATGTGTCTTAAGTATTTAAGATTTCGGAGCCCCGCCGATTTGATTGTTTTGCTGAAATGTTTTAGTATTTGGGGAGTTTAAATTTAAATTCGAGGACCGAATTTATTTAACGGGGGAAGATTGTAACATTTCAGGAAATAAAATATTATTATTTTTTTAGAACTTAAATAATTAAAATAATAAATTTCAGAAATATTATTAAGTACAAGAATTGGTTTTAATGAAAGAGTATAGCTATATACCGATAGGTTGGAAAATTAATATAAATTATTAGTTTTGAAGGTGTTCATGTGATTTGGGCATTTGATGGGCTATTAAACAATTAATTGTATATGGGTTATTACTAAACTCGATTAGTGTTTACTAATTTTTCATTAAGTATGATATGTGCATGGCATGCAATATGATATGTTGCATAATACTTGTTACATTTTTAATTTATTTGAAAAAACATGCTTCATTTCTTTTATTACTTGGTTTTTCTTTTTGTTTGAAATTAAAAGAAATAAAGAGATATTTTGAGAGTGGGGACAAGAAAGTATGGGCAAGGAGAGGGGGAGAGAGAGGGGGGGATATTTTCTTTAGCCATGGCTCCTTCATCCTAATTCTTCATCTTATTGTTCCTTCTTTCTCGTTCTCCACCTCCTCTATCTCTTCACAACACTCCTAAATCCACATCAAAACCTTATATCCTCTTCATTAAAATTATGCACAAGCTCACTACAAGTATGGTGGACCAAACAAGCTAAGATTTTGAGCCCTTGGTGCAACTCAAGAAAATTCTTGAGTTGCCAAATAAGATAAATCCTAAACTTCTAGTGTAGTTTTTATATTTCTTAATGATCTAGTGTGGTTTAGAGTAAAGTTGATGTAGTTTGGTGATATTTGAAATTCCAAGATGAAGTTTAGGAGATTCTTAAGTTGTGATGGTGCAATTGAGGTGTAATTGGTGACTATAACCCATCCAGTGTTAAAAATCCTGGACCAGGTGAACTTTGAAACACCAAGACATGAACTTAGAACTTTCCGTGTCAGTTTTGTGATATTTTTGGAGGTCCACAGGGAATCTGGAGCGACTCGGGAGCTTTATAAAAAAATTAAACATATACATTAACCTAGTTAGACCAATAGGAGACCACTACGAGAAGACGAGACAAAACTTCAAAAAATTGGGCTGGCGGGGGAGGTTACTGTAGCACATAGGCCGGCCAGATTTTGGCTTTCGAGGTTGGGTTTTCTCCTGTAGCTCACACTCCTCATAATTTAGCCACTGTATTTTTTGTTTTGTTCCAGATTACCTGAGGCAAAATCTTGGAGCGTTTGAGTTAATAATAGTAATGGTTTTCCGATTTCTAAAACATAGATTTTGGCATTTAATTGTAGATTTGGTCGTTGGACGTTTGTACGTCAACGACGAGAGTTCTGTGATTGTTTTTGCATTCGTAGGCTATATGTTCTAACCTATGAGTACTTCTGTAACACCCTAGTTCATTTATACCAGTTCTATTTCAAGTATTTCTTTATTTATGGTATTTTCTTGATTTACTGCGTTTTGGGTGCGAATAGTGTATTTGACATCTGTATTTGCGTCCGACCCGACCCGCTTGCTGGAAATCCATTTTGATTCCTGTTTATGATTTATCCCGGCTTGTTATGTGAATCCGTGCACTTTCATTTTTTTTCATATACAGTATACTGGCATTTATCTGGCATCTGCATTTTTAATATAATATTTAAAGTCACATAAAATATTTTAAAAATACATTGCATGGTCTGCATGATACCTCTAACCCCATGGTAGAATCCGCGCATCTTGTTCTCGTCCCGTTCAGTGAAACGGACTTGTTTGGATGACTACGTGCACGTGCGTGCATATGTTTTTTGGGGGTATGCATTTTTTCGTTAGCCGGATATCCAACTTTAATTTTGGTCGACATGTATATTTTTCGTATTTTAAAACTGAATTTTAGACCCGACCCGGACATGTTTTGGACTATACTTGTATTTACCAGAATATCAAATTTTATTTATATAATATTAATTTTATAAACTGATACAAATTAAAATTTAGTTAACTAATAAAAGATTTTTTAAATTTAAATCTAAACTAATTTCCTAACAAACTAACAACCCCTTTCTCTCTCTCTCTCTCCTCTGCATATATATATATTTATATATTTTTTATTTATTTATTTTTTCTTTCCTTATTTAATACACAGCTCTTTTTCTTACTTCTTCTTTCTTCTTTCTTTTTCTTGATCTTGTTTCTTGATTCCGGTGATCACCGCTGGAGCCGTGCTCGTCGCTGACGATCCGAGTGATTCAGTGAACATACCTTGCCTGTGTGATCACCCTCTTGCCTTGCCTGGACCCGTCCCGCATGCCGCGTGTGCGTTACGACGATTTACCGATGTCGGACGTGCCGTAAGTATCCGCCGCGTGATTCGATCGAGACAAGTTTATCTTGCTACATACTATGTTGCTGTATTTATATCTATTTGAATAAATATAGCACTTGTATTTTAAATCATGCATCCCACATTATCATTTTGCATGTTTCACCGTTTTCGGATATCCGTATGCATCCGTACAAGTTATTTCATATCTAGTGCATGTAAATTTATCTTGATACATGCTAGACTACAATATACTGCACCCAATTGAATAATAACATTTCATATGTTAGTGTATATGCCCTAGAGGCCATTACTATATCATACTAGTTTGTATATTACTTGATGGAAGCTTGGGATATTCACAGTTGTATATACAATCTTGCTCGAAATGGTAGTATGCTACTTGGTTTGTCTCTACTTCAATATGTGCATGTGTTTCTTTTAGCATATCGCTGATATACATATTAGTAGAGCCCTTAGGATCTTTGCTTGATTACCAGCGTTGTGATGGCGCTCACACTCGTGGGAGCTGGGTAATCCATAAGCACATCCTTATACAGGTCCCTGGTCGTTGGACTATCGAGACAGGGCATCGATACTCCGGAGTAGACTAGCGTATGCGCTTCTCATCCCAGCGTGGGAGACGGTCTGTCCCACAGCCGTCAGTACGTCGTACTTGAGATAGTATACGGGTGCTCGTTAGGTTACGAGTACACTGGACAGGACTCGTCGGGAACTGTTGGTTGATATTATACCTATCGTCAGTTACTAGTTCCCAGGTGACATGAGTACAGCTTAGTCCGCTGACTTGACACTGTCACTTCGCCTCGAGTGTGTTCCCACTGCACTTTGATTACTACCCTACCACGGCTCAAAGGAGTCGTGCAAACAGGTAGTTTTTGGGTGCAGTCCCGAAGCACTTGGAGGCAGTGACGATTAGACAGGATTCGTCTCTCCCGGTATTGGGGGTTGACATCGCGCTGTGTCCAGGAGAGCCATTACACAAGTAGTCCCTGGTTAGGGCAAGCGAGATATACTGGTAGGTTTCCAGTGTTATCTCAGGGTGTTCTGGGCTACACTCCGACACGACTTGTACCGCTATTAGGGGACTGACGTTCACCGCCCCCTAGGCCCGCCATGCGATGTATCAGACGAACAGACCGGACTGTATGGAGACTGTCACATACAGGCTCAGTAGGAGTTCAGATGGGGTTCACCTCGTCAGTCTTCTTATCGGCATCTACCTGGGGACCGTTACGTACAGCTAGTGCCGCTTGCGGTCTGTGGTTAAACCCACTGCCAGCGTAGTGTCGAGTGTTTAGAGTCCCACACAGAGAGCTATTCGCCTTTAGGAAAAATGAGTAGAGGTCGCATGGTTTTGCGACAGGGTTTGTTCACATCCGCGCACTTGTGCACGTTTGCTGTCCGGACAGCTTATACTAGCGGACTTTGGTTTAAGCCGGATCCTAATATATGATTTGGGATTAGTTTTATCTCTTTGTATTCGTGTTCCTCGGATCACGAATACGGGTGCGTATGCACAGTTGCTTGAGACAGAGGGAGAGGACTTTGATTAGGGTTAATAACCATTGTCATTTTATTAACCCTAATGCTTATGTGTGTGTTATGGTTAATTGATATTAGTTTAATATAATTGTGCATGGTTATGGTTGTTGACCATTTGACTATCTTGACTTGTTGACCTAAGTTGACACTTTGACCATCATCATTTCATTTGGAAAATGCTCTTTGATCCTTGCAATTTGCATTAAAAATGAAATGATAATGGTCATGTCTTGATTAAGCCATGACAATTATCTCACTAATTATCTATTTACAATAATTCACACATATATGTGAGAATGCTTCATATTTTCTCTCATTCTATCATTTACTTTCTCTCTCTTGTTCTTCCTCTTCCTCAAGCTCTCCCCTCTCATGTGTTGAGAAACACTTGAGCTTGAGAAAAACCACTTCTTGATAATCTCTACTCTCATCTAGGGTTCTAGGATTAGCACTTCTAGCACCCTAGTTATTTCTAGCTTGAAGTTGAAGCTAAAGGTTGAGGCTTTCGGGTGGATCCTTCTTCGACGTGAGAAGACGACAAAGGTGACCTCTTTCTACTACTCCAAGGAGCAAGGAGAGAAGGACATAAAGCCATAGGTATAACCATTCTAACACTTAGCAAGTTTCTAGTTAGGTTTAGCTTGTTTTTGTTTAGCAAAGATCCTTCTTTGTCTAGTCCATGTTGCCTATAGTTGATAAAATTTTGATTTTTATTCCGTTTTCCGCCTCCCCGCAAGCACCGGGGTGGGCAACGTGGACTTATAGTGGTATCCGAGCCTAACTAAACATAAACTAGCTAGGTAGTGAAGCGTAACGAAGTTCAATCGGAAAAATCGAAAAACCAAATTTTCAAAACCCTAACTTTATGTTAAAATTTTTTCTGTTCAAAATAAAATAAATCATACTCCAAAAATCATCTCAGGGTTTTGTGAAGAAAGCCACCAAAAACGATCCAGAGATTCGCTCAAAGAGCCGCGGTTCCGCGGCAATAGCAAGCTATTGCCGCGCAACCGCGGCCGTTTTGGCTCGGCTCTGGGTCGAGTTTGGTGCAGTGTTCTTCTGGCTTGGTTTTGGGATTTTTAAGATGGTTTATATGTGCCCAGGTTTTCCAGAAAAGAAATTTGTTTTTGGGGGCCTATAAATCCGTATTTTTTTATCGAACTTCACTACACTTTGACTAAAGGGTTATATCTGTGATGTTTATATGTATTGAACGTCGGCTAATCTCTATATGTCGATTAGTCGGGGTTATACATATCTGTGATCTGTGTTTGATGATGGTATGTGTATATGAATGTGTTGGATTGTCACGGGTGAATAGCCGGGGTGGATGTGAGATGAGTGTTTCTTTTTCTTTCATTCATTGTAACATGTAAATTGATGTAATATTATTATTTGTTTGGCCGCACAACCGGGTCGGGGTTGTAGCCGTCATTGTATAATTCTTTTTACTGTTTTTTCTCCTAGGATAGACCCATGGAGGGGGTGCACAAACTACCGGGTATCTCGAAGTGCCGAGTGGTCTACTCACGGTGTTGAGGGAGGTTGCTTCGCTTCGGGTACTTGGCGGGTAGTTTGCTGCACCCGTAGGGGTCTTGGGTAGGGTATTTGGCTATTCACCGCGACCGTGTAATCCGCTTTTTGTTGCAGGCTCGAACAGATTGCGGATTCCTAGTATATCCAATGTATTCATCTGTGATCTGTAATGTCTATCATTGCTATATATTTATATATGATAACTATTTAGGCGTTGCTTATGTTTTACAGCCGCGCTAGCCCAGCCCCCGCTCTATCGTTAGTTAAGTAACCTAACGGGTGATGACGGGGCCCCGTGGCGAATGCGAATGGCATAAGCGTACGTCATATTTTGGTTATTTTCTGCAATGGTAGGATTAAATGATGGGACGCATTAAAAGAACTAATGCAAGAAAATAAATCAAGTAAAATTCGATTGGAACACTTTGAAAACCACTCGGTTCTTTTCAAAACTAAACTTTTAAACGCGGAGCTTGAACCACTCCTTTTTAAAAGCTACCTCGTTCCATCGATTATATCAAGTTCACTACGTTCACGGTTTCGCCAAAACCATTCGTAGCCCTCCGTCATTCCACATGAATGGTCAAAAGTATTCAAGCTATGTATTTTGGCCAAAGTCAAGGCATAGTGATTGGTAGCTATTGGGTATTCATGTGCAGCATAGATAGATGCGTTGGTTTGGGACAGTCGTGCTGCCATTTTGGCCAAAGTCAAGGGTAGGTACGGGTGGGTCCAAATTAACCAGGAGAATGACGGGTAGAACTTGACATGCGACTTATGATATTTTGGCCAAAGTCAAGGTCATAAGAGCATGGGGCAAAAATCCACATCGGGAGTTTCATAAGTACTGAAACTTGCTAGCTCTGCATACCATTTGGAGTGTGATGATTCTGGTAGGATTCCTTCGGTTTTATCACGCGATGATATTTGGATCCCGATCCTACTGTGAGTATATGCTACTCCTCGGAAAAACTCTCACTTAACGATCAATGCTATAAACTTAGTAGGTGTCTAGAAAGGTGTTAGCGAGGCTACGCCCCCAGGGAAAAGAGGTTCTTAAATTAAGGAACTTCACGAAAGCGTTGGAAAACCTCCCTCGAAGTACCGACACTGGCCTGGATGAACAGTTAAGCAAGTATTGTACGGTGAGATTGATCCTGACTAATCCTTTCTTTATGGTTTGAGAAGGGATTCGAGAGACAGTGGGAGCCATCCAGTTTAGACAAACTAAAAACCACTCTAAACTTGCAAGAGCATCATGCTAAAGTGTTTCTTTTCTCTCTCCTAATTGCAGCGACCATTCAACATGACCGGACTTAAGTTATTACTAGATAAAAACATATTGACAGGGCCAAACTACAAAGATTGGTTCAGGAATGTCAATATGGCGATCACTTACGACAAGTTGGGGTATATCCTTACCACCAAAGTTCCCCCTGTCCCAGGTCCCACCTCCAGCGTCGCGGATGTAGAAATCCGTAAGACATGGGAGATAGATTGCGCGAAGGCCAAATGCCCCGTACTTGCCTCGATGGACAACGAACATCAGAGGAGGCACGAGAATATGGACCTAGAGTCCATATTTCTCCATACAAAAGAACTGTATGGAGAGCGGTCTCGTATCGCAAGATACGAAGTGTCGAAGAAGCTATTTTCGGCAAGATTGGCCGTCGGATCATCGGTAGCGGAACACGTGCTTAAGATGATTGGCTACATAGAGGAGCTCGCGGACCTTGGGACCACGTTGGAGAATGAACTCTATACTGATTTGATTCTCCAGTCCCTTCCTTCCACTTACGCCCAGTTTATCTTAAACTTCAACATGCAAGGAAAGGAGGTTGAACTTTCCGAACTTCTAAACATGTTGAGGAGTGCTGAGGGCACCCTACAGAAAGGTAGGGAGACATCCACTTTGTTTGTAGGAGGATCTTCCTCTTCTAGATCCAGGGCGAAAGCCAAGGGTAAGAAGAAGAAAGCCCCCGCCAAACCAAGAGGCGGTGTCAGTAAAGTGGATACGAAGGGAAAAGGAAAGGCAACAAAGGTAGCGGGAAAGCTGGTGGGGAAGGAAGAATGCTTCTACTGTCACAAAAGTGGTCGCTGGAAACAGGATTGCAAGGCTTGGAAGGCCAGAACATAGGATTTGAAGCGAGTTGCGGCTTCAGCTTCAGGTGTGTATGTTATTGAAAACTGTCTATCAATAAACTCTACATCCTGGGTATTGGATACCGGATCAGGATCTCATATCTGTAATTCTTTGCAGGCGTTGAGAAAGCGTAGAGTTTTGAAGGCAGGTGACATGACCCTCAGAGTTGCAAACGGTGCTAGCATGGATGCTGAGGCCGTGGGGGACTATCAGCTGGGATTGTCGGATGGACATTTTTTGGTTTTGCGTAGTTGTTATTATGTACCAAATGCAACCTGTAATATCATTTTTGTATCTTTATTATCTAAAGAAGGTTATGAATTTGCATTTGTAAGTAATGTAGTGAACATTCACCTTAATCAAGTTTTGATTGGGTCAGGTATATTGAACAACGGTATATACGTTTTAAACCAACCACATATTTTCAATGTCCAGAATACATACAAAAGAAAGTCTCCAGAAATCAATAAAACTTTCTTATGGCATTGTAGACTGGGTCACATCAATGAGAGAAGGTTGACTAAGTTACATGCAGAAGGATATTTGAATCCGTTCGAATATCAATCGTATGCAACTTGTCAATCCTGTCTCAAAGGAAAGATGACAAAGACTCCGTTCACTGGACACGGAGAAAGAGCGAGCGAGCTCTTGGGACTCGTACACAGCGACGTGTGCGGTCCAATGTCTACACATGCACGAAGCGGTTATTCTTACTTCATTACTTTTACGGATGACTTTTCAAGGTACGGTTATGTCTTCTTAATGAAACATAAATCCGAGGCTTTTGAAAAATTCCAGGAATATAAGAATGAAGTAGAAAAACAAACAGGCAAAAGTATCAAGGCACTGAGATCTGATCGAGGTGGTGAATACTTGAGTGCCGAGTTCCTGGGTTACTTAAAAGAGAATGGAATTCTCTCTCGGCTTATCCTCCGTACACTCCGCAACATAACGGTGTATCGGAGAGACGGAACCGAACCCTATTGGATATGGTACGGTCCATGATGAGTAACGCTGAGTTGCCGCAATCGTTCTGGGGATATGCGCTAGAATCAGCTGCATACCTTTTGAACCGAGTTCCAACTAAGACTGTGCCTACTACACCATATCAGATGTGGTGTGGGAAGAGACCCTGTCTTAATCACATTAAGACATGGAGATGTCCAGCTTTTGTAGAAAAGCAGCATGCGGACAAGCTCGAGGCACACTCAGTACAGTGCAAGTTTGTGGGATATCCAAAGAACTCCAAGGGATATTACTTCTATTGCGAAGAGGAACAAAAGGTCTTTGTTTCTCGCCATGCCCACTTTCTAGAACACCAGTTCATAGAAAAAGAACTAAGTGGGAGCGCAATAGAACTGGAAGAAATTCCAGAACCACGAGCTATTACTGAAAGCTTAGTAGAACCAAAGGGTTCGAAAGATCAGGACATTCCCACGCCACTCCGTAGGAGTAGTAGGCAGTCTCATCCACCCGAGAGATACTACGGTTTTCTCATTGACGGGGATAGAGAGGATTGCATCATAGATTGTGATGAGCCTACTAGCTTCCAGCAAGCCATTCAGAGCGCCGACTCGGTAAAATGGCTGGATGCAATGCGGACCGAAATGGAGTCCATGTACACCAACAAAGTATGGACGTTGGACATTGCTCCAGATGGGGTAAAACCCGTAGGATGCAAGTGGATCTTCAAAAGGAAGATTGGTGTAGATGGACAGGTTGAGACCTATAAAGGTAGACTGGTTGCAAAGGGTTTTCGTCAGCGACCTGGTTTGGACTATGACGAAACCTTTTCTCCAGTAGCTATGCTGAAATCCATTCGGATCCTTCTTGCCATTGCTGCCTTCCACGATTATGAGATTTGGCAGATGGACGTAAAGACCGCTTTTCTAAATGGACATTTAGAGGAGTGTGTTTATATGGACCAGCCAGAGGGTTTCATTCAGAGTGGGAGTAGCGGAAAGGTGTGCAAGTTGCTTAAGTCCATTTATGGACTAAAGCAGGCATCGCGGAGTTGGAACATCTGTTTTGATGAGACGGTCAAGGAATTTGGCTTTATCAAAAATCCAGATGAACCATGCATCTATTGTAGATTTGTAGCGAGAACTGTAGTATTCCTCGTTTTATACGTGGATGACATTCTCTTGATAGGAAATGACATTCCTATGGTACAATCTGTCAAGGGGTTCTTGTCACACAGGTTCTCCATGAAAGACCTGGGTGATGCCTCATACATTCTGGGTATCCGGATCTACCATGACAAATCCAAGAGGATATTAGGACTTTCACAGTCCAGGTACATCGACACCATACTGAAAAGATTCAGTATGGAAGATTCCAAGCACGGTAATCTACCGGCTTGTCACGGGATCACCCTCTCCAAAGAGATGTCTCCCAAGACTGATTTGGAGAGGGATCGTATGTCTATTATACCCTACGCTTCTGCGGTAGGCTCTATAATGTATGCGATGTTGTGTACCAGACCGGATGTGGCTTATGCACTGAGTGTGGTAAGCAGGTATCAGTCAAACCCTGGGGAGAAACATTGGATAGCAGTAAAGAACATTCTCAAGTACCTGAGAAGGACTAAGGAGATGTTCTTGGTGTATGGCGGAAAAGACCTCCAGATTGAGGCCTTTGCTGACTCCAGCTTCCAGAGTGACAAGGATGATTCCAAGTCCATGTCGGGTTTTGTCTTTACCCTCAATGGAGGGGCGGTGTGTTGGAAGAGCTCCAAACAGGAAACCGTTGCTGACTCGACTATGGAAGCGGAATACATCGCTGCATCTGATGCCGCAAAAGAAGCTGTCTGGATAAGAAAGTTCTTGAAAGAACTTCAGGTGGTTCCGTCCATTGTTGACCCAATACTTCTGTATTGCGACAACAACGGGGCTATAGCTTTAGCGAAGGAACCCAGGTCCCATCAGAAATCCAGACACATCTTAAGGCGGTATCACCTGATCAGGGAGATCGTGGATCGCCAGGAGATCGAGGTTCGGAGGGTTGCTTCAGAAAATAACACAGCAGATCCATTCACCAAGGCCTTGCCCCAGACTCAGTTCGAGCGGCTGATCGAGATGATAGGTCTTCGATACGCCAGTACATGGCCTTAGTGCAAGTGGGAGATTGTTAGTGTATATTCTCTAGAGGCCATTACTGTATCATACTAGTTTGTATATTACTTGATGGAAGCTTGGGATATTCATAGTTGTATATACAATCTTGCTCGAAATGGTAGTATGCTACTTGGTTTGTCTCTACTTCAATATGTGCATGCGTTTCTTTTAGCATATCGCTGATATACATATTAGTAGAGCCCTTAGGATCTTTACTTGATTACCAGCATTGTGATGGCGCTCACACTCGTGGGAGCTGGGTAATCCATAAGCACATCCTTAGACAGGTCCCTAGTCGTTGGACTATCGAGACAGGGCATCGATACTCCGGAGTAGACTAGCGTATGCGCTTCTCATCCCAGCGTGGGAGACGGTCTGTCCCACAGCCGTCAGTACGTCGTACTTGAGATAGTATACGGGTGCTCGTTAGGTTACGAGTACACTGGACAGGACTCATCGGGAACTGTTGGTTGGTATTATACCTATCGTCAGTTATCAGTTTCCAGGTGACATGAGTACAGCTTAGTCCGCTGACTTGACACTGTCATTTCGCCTCGAGTGTGTTCCCACTGCACTTTGATTACTACCCTACCACGGCTCAAAGGAGTCGTGCAAACAGGTAGTTTTTGGGTACAGTCCCGAAGCACTTGGAGGCAGTGACGGTTAGACAGGATTCGTCTCTCCCGGTATTGGGGGTTGACATCGCGCTGTGTCCAGGAGAGCCATTACACAAGTAGTCCCTGGCCAGGGCAAGCGAGATATACTGGTAGGTTTCCAGTGTTATCTCAGGGTGTTCTGGGCTACACCCCGACACGACTTGTACCGCTATTAGGGGACTGACGTTCACCGCCCCCCTAGGCCCGCCATGTGATGTATCAGACGAACAGACCGGACTGTACGGAGACTGTCACATACAGGCTCAGTAGGAGTTCAGATGGGGTTCACCTCGTCAGTCTTCTTTTCGGCATCTACCTGGGAACCGTTACGTACAGCTAGTGCCGCTTGCGGTCTGTGGTTAAACCCACTTCCAGCGTAGTGTCGAGTCTTTAGAGTCCTACACAGAGAGCTATTCGCCTTTAGGAAAAATGAGTAGAGGTCGCATGGTTTTGCGACAGGGTTCGTTCACATCCGCGCACTTGTGCACGTTTGCTGTCCGGATAGCTTATACTAGCGGGCTTTGGTTTAAGCCAGATCCTAGTATATGATTTGGGATTGGTTTTATCTCTTTGTATTCGTGTGCCTCGGATCACGAATACGGGTGCGTATGCACAGTTGCTTGAGACAGAGGGAGATGACTTTTATTAGGGTTAATAACCATTATCATTTTATTAACCCTAATGCTTATGCGTGTATTATGGTTAATTGATATTAGTTTAATATAATTGTGCATGGTTATGGTTGTTGACCATTTGACTATCTTGACTTGTTGACCTAGGTTGACATTTTGACCATCATCATTTCATTTGGAAGATGCTCTTTGATCCTTGCAATTTGTATTAAAAATGAAATGATAATGGTCATGTCTTGATTAAGCCATGACAATTATCTCACTAATTATCTATTTACAATAATTCATACATATATGTGAGAATGCTTCATATTTTCTATCATTCTATCATTTACTTTCTCTCTCTTGTTCTTCCTCTTCCTCAAGCTCTCCCCTCTCATGTGTTGAGAAACACTTGAGCTTGAGAAAAACCACTTCTTGATAATCTCTACTCTCATCTAGGGTTCTAGGATTAGCACTTCTAGCACCCTAGTTACTTCTAGCTTGGAGTTGAAGCCAAAGGTTGAGGCTTTCAAGTGGATCCTTCTTCGACGTGAAAAGACGACAAAGGTGACCTCTTTCTACTACTCCAAGGAGCAAGGAGAGAAGGACATAAAGCCTTAGGTATAACCATTCTAACACTTAGCTAGTTTCTAGTTAGCTTTAGCTTGTTTTTGTTTAGCAAAGATCCTTCTTTGTCTAGTCCATGTTGCCTATAGTTGATAAAAATTTGATTTTTATTCCGTTTTCCGACTCCCCGCAAGCACCGGGGTGGGCAACGTGGACTTACATCATATTGTTTAATTGTACATCCCACATTTACCAGTTTATCATTTTACGGTTATATGACATCCGTATGCATCCATATCAGTATTTACATAAGTATTCGCATGCTAAATCATCTTGCCACATGGTAGGTATAGTATTATGCATCCATATGAGTAAAATGTTACCCGTTCATCCCATTGTATATCCATACTAAAGTTTTACTGTTTTTGGATACCCGTTTGCATCCATATCATTTAAAATTTATATCGTTGTAATATTTCTTATTATTATCTTTAATTAGTTTATAATCTGTATTTTATAATGTTATACAAAATATAGTTTGAAAATATTATAGTTTACACATGAAACATCGTTGCAAAGCGGATACGACAAATCTGAAATTTACTGTACACCTTACCTTATAAAATTCATTATAAATCATAGACAAATTATTAGTATACGTTCTTTAGTTCGTTACGAAGCTAACTCAGAATACTATAACTCTATGAAATATTTACTTACAAAATAAATTTTTTAAATAACGTAAAATGCGAATGAAAATATCTCTAACTGCTGTCCAGGGAAATTCCAGCAGCAAACTTTCAATTTCGAATGTTCATAACTTTTTGTAGGAACAACCTGAGATATTTTAACTTATAAAAATGAAAACCTTATTGAATTATCTTTGTTTTGGTATAAGACACGTCCCTTTTGGAGAACGTTTGTTATTTTTAAGCTATTTTTACAAATCAGGGTGACACTGAATTTCTGAACGGAACTTTCTTGTGCATGGTTAATCAATACCACTTTTATAGTTATTAATCGGTTTGAATATGTTATCCATGTTAATATTATTATATCAATATCTATTTAATAAATAATAGTGCTTTTGTTTTAATATTCAGCAAATTTTACCGATTTACAGTTTTATAGTATCCGTCTGTATCCGTACGGTTTATTACATATCTAGTTGCATGCCGAGACCATATTATTTCATATTACTGTTGTATTAGTGTACCATGCTTGATAATTGTGCATCCTACTTAATCATGATGTGACCCCTGATCGATATTTGTGCATCCATACTTTTATTGTATATCTGTATTTTCACCCTGATCCCATACTTGCTACAGTTCGATTATGAGCACCCGCTTGATACCTGTGCACTATTTGATATGACCTGATACACTACTACTTGACCTGACTTGATACATGTTCACTACCTGACATGACATGATATATCACTATTTGACATGTTACCTGATCCTATTTCTAATGCCGGCAATCCTGACATATTGTCCCGATGGGCATATCCTGTTGTCTGTATAGACAAACCTATTCTTGCTTGATCCTGTGTTGGCATTAACTCCAGATTATTCAATACCTGACTTACACACACAACTTGGGGGTATGGGGAAATCAAGAATGTAGCCGAACATAACTCAAAGGGCTATTACATCATGTTACCGTGGTCCCGTGGGGTTGAACGGGACATAGACTCACAGTCTATCATATCTTGTTACCGTGGTTCCGTGGGGTTGAACGGGGCATAGATCGATGGATTACGATGAGAATTACATTAATTGATTTCGAATAATTTTAGAGTAGATAACCCTATATCACAGTTTAGATTACTCACTGCACTTCACATGTTTATATCCTGTTCACTGATCTATATTCATGTTACGGTTTACTTGCTACTGATGACTTGTTACTGTTCATACTTCATGCCTGCATATTTCATCACATCCTGCTTGCTTAGAATTATTGATATTATGACGCACTGACATCTGGGTTTTGCATGGCCCAGATCCTCTACCTTTATCGCAAGCTGATCAGGAGTATTTCCGCCGTCAGGCCGAGCAGTGAGGATCATGTTAGTATCCAGTTAGTTTAGTTATTTCCGTACCTTCCAGATTGTTATTGTTATTTGGATTTATTGCTTCCGCATATTATTTCTTGACTCGTTTATTCTGGATCATGGACATGTACTGGATAGTTTATTTTATTTCTGTTGTTCTTGATATCTCTAGACAGCCGTAATGTGACTGTGGAGGGATGTTTCCTAACCACAGGTAGCATGGTTGACTCTGTCACGTGCCTATCTTAGTGCACTCTAGGAAGCGGGGCGCGACAGGGTTTGTTTGGTATCAGAGACATAGGATTTAGGTTATCGGGTTGATTCTTTTGTAGTTGGGTATTGAACCCAATACACGAAGCAGGAAACCCGTAATTAGGAACATGTCCTGCCACATTGTTATCGTGATTCTTGAATCTTATCTTTCTCTTAACCCTTGTCTTGACGATATGCAAACAACTTTACATCTCGGCTTAAAGCCTTTTAGTTCTATTGTTTCTCCTTTCCTATTCCTTCGATTCTGATACTAGGATTTGGCGACTTGAACGGAGTTATGTGATTGTACCCATGAACTGCAGCATGGTTACAATGCGGTACTCTATTTAAGTAACTTGGAGTCCTGGTCTTGAATCATTTCCTTGATTCATGGTCGTGAAATTTCCTTGGTTCTCTCAGTTTCATTGCTTACCAGTTCGTGTTTTGCAGATTTCTTGGTGATTGATACCGGCAGCTATGATGTTGTCTTGGAAATGGACTTTCTCGGCACTTTCCACGTTCATATTGATTGTAGGGCAAAGAAAATGATTTTCCAAATTCCCGGACATCCGGAGTTTGTTTTGCTGGAAGTAGCAGTTCTGTCGGGCCAATTGAGTTTAGAGCTAGGCCGACAAACAGGTTCTTTCGACAATGGAAGTTGATAAGGAGGAAGCGCCAGCTGTGGTTCGAGAGTTCATGGACGTGTTCGAGGACATCTCGGGTTTACCGCCAAAATGAGATGTGGAGTTCACGATCGATCTTGTTCCTGGTGCGGCGCCAATCTCAAAGGCGTACTATCCAATGACACCAGTGGAGTTGGAAGAAGTCAAGAAGCAGGTTATCGAATTACTTTAGAAGGGTTGGATTCGCAGCAACAATTCACCTTGGGGAGCTCCAGTTTTTCTAGCTAAGAAAAAAGATGGCACAAGGAGGATGTGCATCGATTATCGAGAATTAAACCGGGTGACTATTAAGAACAAGTACCCGATCCCTCGCATTAGCGAATTGTTCGAGCATCTTAGTGGCGCAAGGGTATTCTCGAAGCTGTATTTGCAATCCGGATATCATCAGGTCCGAGTTAAATCAGAGGATATTTGCAAGACTGCGTTCCGAACCCGATATGGACATTATGAGTATTTAGTGATGTCATTCGGAGTCACGAATGCACCAGCGATATTTATGGACTTGATGAACCGAATCTTTTCGCCGTTCTTGGACCAGTTTATAGTGGTGTTCATTGACGATATTCTGGTCTACTCGAGGAGTATAGAAGAGCATGCAGAACACTTGAAGATCACACTGCAGACATTGAGGCAAGAAATATTATATGCGAAGATGAGCAAGTGTGAGTTTTGGCTTGAAGAAATGAAGTTTTTGGGGTATGTCGTATTCAGAGATGGAATCACCGCAGTTCAAGATTGGCCGATTCCGAAGAACGTAGCAGAGATCAGAAGTTTTCTTGGACTTGCCGGGTATTACAGAAGGTTCGTGGAAAATTTTGCTCGTTTGGCTGAGCTTTTGACCAAGCTTACACGGAAGGAAGTACCGTTCGTATGGACGGATATGTGTACGTCAGTTTTTGAGGCGTTGAAGCAAAGGTTGATAACCGCTCCTATTTTGACTGTACCAGACGGTTCCGGAGGATTGGTAATTCACAGCGATGCATCTGGGAAAGGTTTGGGATGTGTTTTGATGCAGCATGGGAAAGTTATAGCTTACGCATCGAGACAGTTGAAGACCCATGAGAAGAATTACCCGACTCATGATTTGGAGCTAGCAGCAGTGATTTTCGCTTTGAAGATTTGGAGACACTACTTATTGGGCGAAAGAGTCGAAGTATTCACCGATCACAAAAGCCTGAAGTACGTGTTCACACAGAAAGAGCTTAATATGAGGCATCGTTGATGGTTGGAGCTGATGCCTGACTACGATCTTGATCTTAAGTACCATCCGGGGAAAGTTAATGTTGTGCCTGATGCGCTTAGTCGGTTGCCAGCGATTCGGATGTTGACTGCACAGAAGGAGCTTATCGAAGACTTTCGGAGATTCGAGTTGGAGATTGTGCTACCGCATTCTTCGGGACAGTTGATGCAGCTGCAAGTACAGTCGTCATTGATCGATAATATTAAAGTAGCACAGTCACAAGACCCAAGATTACAGAAGTTTCGAGAACAAGTGGAAGCTGGACTTCGAACGGACTTATTGATTCATGAAGATGGTTCGTTGCGATATGGTAGCCGTTTGTGTGTGCCGAAAGGAGACATTCGTGAAGAAGTTATGAAGAAGGCGCACAGTTCCGCTTATTCCGTACATCCAGGAGGCACGAAGATGTACCATGATCTATGACAGCATTTCTGGTGGGAAGGCATGAAAAGGGAGATTGCTCACTTTGTAGCGAAGTGCTTAGTGTTTCAGCAAGTTAAGGCTGAACATCAAAGGGTTGCTGGTTTATTGCAAGCTCTTCCGATTCCTCAATGAAAGTGGGAACATATAACCATGGATTTCCTGACAGCTTTACCATGGAGTCCAAAGGGCAACAATACAATTTGGGTGATTGTTGATCGATTGACCAAGGAAGCCCATTTCATACCATTTCGAGTTGGTCAGTCAACGGAAGCGTTGGCAGAACGGTACATGCAGGAGATTGTGAGATTGCATGGAGTACCTGTGAGCATCGTGTTCGACCATGACACCCGATTCTTATCACACTTCTGGAGGAGTTTACAGGAAAGTTTAGGGACGCGATTGAAGTTTAGCACAGCTTATCATTCTCAGACAGATGGCCAGTCGGAGAGAATGATCCAAACTCTTGAAGATATGTTGAGAGCTTGCATGTTGGACTTCAAGGGTTCGTAGGAGGATCATCTACACTTGGTGGAGTTCTCGTATAATAACAGCTTCCAGGTGACTATTCAGATGGCTCCATTCGAAGTATTATATGGTCGCAAGTGTCGCTCACCTGTTTGTTGGGACGATATTGGAGAGTGAAGATTGTTGGGACCGGATTTGATCATGCAAACAGTAGAGAAAGTTATTACTATCTGGAATCATATGAAGGCAGCACAAGATTGGCAGAAGAGTTGGACCGATACATCGAGAAGACCTCTAGAGTTCGCTGTTGATGATCTTGTGTTCTTAAAGATATCACCGACTAGAAGAGTGATTCGTTTTGGGAGTCGAGGCAAGTTCTGTCCTCGATTCGTGGGGCCTTTTGAGATTTTGGAGCGTGTTGGAGAAGTGGCTTATCGATTGGCTTTACCACAATCTTTGGTGAATGTTCATAACGTGTTTCATGTATCTAAACTCCGTAAGTATGTTCGAGATGAAACACACGTGCTGGATCATTCGGAGCTGACTGTAAGAGAGGATTTGACCTTTAAGGAACGACCGATGTCGATTGTTGATCGAAGAGAAAAAGGTCCTTAAGAACAAGGTTATCCCTCTCGTACTTGTTTCTTGGGGGAATCGCTCGCACGGAGAATCGAATTGGGAACGAGAAGACGAAATTCGACAGAAGTTTCCAGATCTCTTCTTGTAGATTCTTGATTGTTTATCTTTTCTTGTTTTAGGGAATTTCGAGGATGAAATTTTTTTGTAGTTGAGTATAATGTAACACCCTAGTTCATTTATACCAGTTCTATTTCAAGTATTTCTTTATTTATGGTATTTTCCTGATTTACTGCGTTCTGGGTGCGAATAGTGTATTTGAGATCTGTATTTGCATCCAATCCGACCCGCTTGCTGGAAACCCGTTTTGATTCCTGTTTATGATTTATCTCGGCTTTTTATGTAGATCCGTGCACTTTCAATTTTTTTCATATACTACATACTGGCATTTATCTGGCATCTGCATTTTTAATATAACATTTAAAGTCACATAAAATATTTTAAAAATATATTGCATGGACTGCATGATACTCCTAACCCCGTGGTAGCATCCACACAGCTTGTTTTCGTCCCGTTCAGTAAAACGGACTTGTTTGGATGACTACGTGCACGTGCGTGCATCTGTTCTTGGGGGTATGCATTTTTTCGTTACCCGGTATCCAACGTTAATTTTGGTCGACATGTATATTTTTCGTATTTTAAAACTGAATTTTAGATCCGACCCGGGCATGTTTTGTACTATATTTGTATTTACCATAATATCAAATTTTATTTATATAATATTAATTTTATAAACTGATACAAATTAAAATTTAGTTAACTAATAAAAGATTTTTTAAATTTAAATCTAAACTAATTTCCTAACAAACTAACAACCCCTTTCTCTCTCTCCTCTGCATATATATATTTATATATATTTTATTTATTTATTTATTTTTTCCTTATTTAATACACAGCCTCTTTTTCTTACTTTTTATTCTTCTTTCTTCTTTCTTTTTCTTGATCTTGTTTCTTGATTCCGGTGATCACCGCTGGAGCCGTGCTCGTCGTTGACGATCCGAGTGATCCAGTGAACGTACCTTGCCTGTGTGATCACCCTCTTGCCTTTTCTGGACCCGTCCTCCGTGTGCGTTGCGACGATTTACCGACGTCGGACGTGCCGTGAGTATCCGTCGCGTGATTCGATCGAGGCAAGTTTATCTTGCTACATGCTATGTTACTGTATTTACATCTATTTAAATAATATAGCACTTGTATTTTAAATCATGCATCCCACATTATCATTTTGCATGTTTCACCGTTTTCGGATATCCGTAAGCATCCGTACAAGTTATTTCATATCTAGTGCATGCAAATTTATCTTGATATATGCTAGACTATAATATACCGCACCCAATTGAATAATAATATTTCATATTGTTTAATTGTACATCCCATATTTACCAGTTTATCATTTTATGGTTATATGACATCTGTATGCATCCATATCAGTATTTACATAAGTATTCGCATGCTAAATCATCTTTCCACATGCTAGGTATAGTATTATGCATCCATATGAGTAAAATGTTACCCGTTCATCCCATTGTACATCCATACTAAAGTTTTACTGTTTTCGGATACCCGTTTGCATCCATATCATTTAAAATATATATCGTCGTAATATTTCTTATTGTTATCTTTAATTAGTTTATAATCTGTATTTTATAATGTTATACAAAATATAATTTGAAAATAATATAATTTACACATGAAACGTCGTTGCAAAGCGGATTCAACAAATCTGAAATTTACCGTACACCTTACCTTATAAAATTCATTATAAATCATAGAAAAATTATTAGTATACGTTCTTTAGTTCGTTACGAAGCTAACTCAGAATAATATAACTCTATGAAATATTTACTTGCAAAATAAATTTTTTAAATAACGTAAAATGCAAATGAAAATATCTCTAACTGCTGTCCAGGGAAATTCCAGCAGCAAACTTTCAAGTTCGAATGTTCATAACTTTTTGTAGGAACAATATGAGATATTTCAACTTATAAAAATGAAAATTTTATTGAATTATCTTTGTTTTGGTATAATACACGTTCCTTTTGGAGAACGTTTGTTATTTTTAAGCTATTTTTACAAATCAGGGTGACACTGAATTTCTGAACGGAACTTTCTTGTGCATGGTTAATCAATATCACTTTTGTAGTTATTAATCGGTTTGAATATGTTATCCATGTTAATATTATTATATCAATATCTATTTAATAAATAATAGTGTTTGTGTTTTAATATTTAGCAAATTTTACCGATTTACAGTTTTATAGTATCCGTCTGTATCCGTACGGTTTATTACATATCTAGTTGCATGCCGAGACCATATTATTTCATGTTACTGTTGTATTAGTGCACCATACTTGATAATTGTGCATCCTACTTAGTCATGATGTGACCCCTGATCGATATTTGTGCATCCATACTTTTATTGTACATCCGTATTTTCACCCTGATCCAATACTTGCTACAGTTCGATTATGAGCACCCGCTTGATACATGTGCACTACTTGACATGACCTGATACATTACTACTTGACCTGACTTGATACATGTTCACTACCTGACCCGACCTGATATATCACTACTTGACATGTTACCTGATCCTGTTTCTAATGCCGACAATCCTGACATATTGTCCCGATGGACATATCCTGTTGTCTGTATAGACAAACCTGTTCCTGCTTGATCCTGTGTTGGCATTAGCTCCAGATTATTCAATACCTGACTTACACACATAACTTGGGGTATGGGGAAATCAAGAATGTAGCCGAACGTAACTCAAAGGGCTATTACATCATGTTACCGTGGTCCCGTGGGGTTGAACGGGACATAGACTCACAGTCTATTATATCTTGTTACCGTGGTCCCGTGGGGTTGAACGAGGCATAGACCGATGGGTTACGATGAGAATTACATTAATTGATTTCGAATAATTTTAGAGTAGATAACCCTATAGCACAGTTTAGATTACTCACTGCACTTCACCTGTTTATATCATGTTCACTGATCTATATTAATGTTACGGTTTACTTGCTACTGATGACTTGTTACTGTTCATACTTCATGCCTGCATATTTCATCACATCTTGCTTGCTTAGAATTATTGATATTATGACGCACCGACGTCTGGGTTTTGCATGGCCCAGATCCTCTACCTTTGTCGCAGGTTGATCAGGAGTATTTCCGCCGTCAGACCGAGCAGTGAGGATCCTGTTAGTATCCAGTTAGTTTAGTTATTTCCGTACATTCCAGATTGTTATTGTTATTTGGATTTATTGCTTCCGCATATTATTTCTTGACTCGTTTATTCTGGCTCATGGACATGTTCTAGATAGTTTATTTTATTTCTACTGTTCTTGATATCTCTAGACAGCCGTAATGTGACCGTGGAGGGATATTTCCTAACCACTGGTAGCATGGTTGGCTCTGTCACGTTCCTATCTTAGCACACTCTGGGAAGCGGGGCGTGGCAACTTCGCATGTCGTGTCGGTTTTTGAATCGGATTTTAATGCGATACGATGTATTTTGTGATATGTAGGCACCCTCACGTGGACATCGAACAACAAGGAAGAGCGTGGCGTCTTTGACTTCGGCAAACGAGGATCAAGATGAGTAGATGTATATCTACAGGGGAAGTCGGGTGGATGGCGTATAGCACCCCCGCAAATGTAGAATAGGGTTATTACCGTATTATTATGGGTTTTGGATGTGACATTGGATGCTTGGTGAGTAGGATATTTAGAAGATCTTAGGTTAGATTATGTTGATTTAGGAAGACCTATCCAGAGGATGATTACCTTGGAGGCGAATCACAGGTTACATGTAGTCACACACGCACGCACGCACGCTTGTTTTTGTGTGTATATGTGTGTGTCTGTATTCATGTATGAGTGTAGGTTTATATGTATATATATACACACACACACACACACACACACACATACACATACATACATACATACATACATACATATACACGTGAGATGAGGATGGTATATGATACTTAGAGATGCGTCGATATGATCGGGCATGATGCCGTGAGGTTGGATATGTGTTTGGGTCATGATATGATACATGACGTGATATTATAATGGATCGTTGAGCGATATGTATTCATGCATACGATAATATATGAGTTGATAATATTTGAATGTACCGGACTTTAGAACCGTACTCATGATCATAATATTGCACGATGATGATACCTTATGAATGATGATGTATATATGATAGTTGACCCGTACCCTCGATTATGGGATGCCGTACGATGGGTTTTACCGTACGAGCTTTAGATTTGATGATTAATCCGCACTCTTGAATCGAGGATGTCGTACTATGTATTATACAGTACGTGACGCTATGAGACTGGATCGCCGACTACTAGGTATATCGACTCGGAATTTAGGTGGATTTCTTACCCTTACGACTGATTCCTTAGTTTAGTCTTTTAGTTGATTAGGAAGATGTTAGACCATGCTCGAGTCATACCTATTTTCAAAAACTAACGAATCGTGAGTATTTTCAAAAGACAACCCGAGAGATATTACATATTTTTTTCAAAGGACGCGCCTTTTCTTAAAAACACCGTAGCCCCTATTTCTAAAAACCATGATTCATGCTATTTCAAATGCCAAAACCATATGACTCGTATATAGAAATGTATATTCTTCAATGTTGCGTTTACTATTTATTCTCCGTTATATTCATGTTCTCATTGCATTGCATGTTTATACACGTGTTTTCTTAACTATTATGATCTTGTTTGTTAGGACACCATCATCATTACCGATGATGCGTATGTCCATGAACACTTGCTTGCCAGCTCACACACATCATCATCGGTAATTGCTATGTCACATACACTTTAGAGAACATTACTTAATTGATATAATTTGCTAGCTGATAGTTCCAATATATCATTACTATGCTAGTTTAGATATTGCATTCTTTACTTAGATACACATGCATGTGTATATTCATTTGTCATGCAATATTATGAGGTTTTATGCCGGTGATTCATTGTTTATTTACTCTCGATTTTTGGATTTCGGATTTTCCATGAGATTTCTGGATTCGGAGAAACCGCAAGGATTTTATAAACTCATTATTATTTCTAAAAATAGAAATTTACGGTTTTCTCGTGATATGATGTGTGTGGCGTCCACCAGGGTTTTCTCGGTTCTTGAGCGGTATCATACACCCGATTCGAGGAGGAGAAATCGTCTGCGGGTGCATGGTGGGCCCGGTACGGTACCTCGGGGCAAGAGGGTCGCAGATGATGGCGTTGAGCCTGGCAGGGGAGCACTCTCGACCGGTTATTTTTGACACGGCGGATATCCGGAGGATACCGACGTAGTCGTGAGATTTGATGATATGGGTCGATCCGGACTGACAGAGCCCGAGATATTGAGACATTGAGATATCAGTATATATATATATATATATATATATATATATATATATATATATATATATATATATATATTGTGTCGATACTTGACACGGATTTTCTGTCGATTTCATTGATGATACTTCGGTTTTTACACTAAAATCTTACTGTAATAAGAAAACAGTTTTCTCATACAAGATGTATTCTGCTTTCTTTCTTAATGCATTCATACATCATATATGTGACGTGTTGCTATCTGAGGCACTGACACGAGCACTTGGTATTACACTTATGTTTAGATGTTTACTCTTGCCATTATTAGATGTTTCAGGTTATATTATGAGAACATTACTGTATGACCTAGGAGATAGTCATACTTTCGATTTCTGTTCGGTGATGTTTTCTACTCACAAGTTGGCAACTCACCCCCGTTGTGCCACAGTTTCTTGCAGGTTTTGCCGTACAGGTTCTGTAACGGCTTGCTAGCACTTCACTTTCTTCCGGGTGATTGTTTTGGTGGGTGGGTTCGCTTGTATCGTGACCACCGTTGTACTTTTATTTATTTCAGCTGTATCTAGTAAGCTCCATCAACCAGACTTGTAGATTTAGTAGACTTAGAAAACCACAGTTGTTTATTCTTTCGATCTTAGAGTCGCGCTCATGTATTATTATGGTTTTCTGGCTTCCTTGATGATGTTGAGTTCTTTACTTTCTTTCCGAGTCTTGATCCTCGCCCTTCGGCGTTGTATATTCATTTTATCTTGCGTGGTTGTTCCGCCATTTGGCGAAGAGTTAGCTCCCGCTTGGGGATGCCTTTTATTATATTGCTTGTACCGTTTTCGGGTTAAAATATACAAAGAAGGTGCTGCCCAAATTTTCAATAACGAAAATGTTTTCAAGTTAAATATAAAGACCGTGTTTTCATATATCATTACTTATGTATTTAAAGAAGAACCTGATTTCGTTAAATCTTATTTCAAAACTTCACCTCCACTATACAAAATACATTAAATTAACAATTATGACATGCGAGGATAAAAAACCAGAAATAATAGTGAACATTTCGACTAAACCAGAATTAATGGGTTTACTCACTCAGGTTACTTCCTTATCTTAATGCATGCGAGCAGAGACCATTTTTTAATATGTGCACTGCTCGGCTTTACGATTGACAGTAGCCCCAGATTTTGAATGAAAGCCTAAAATGTTATCTCCCGATACTTTGATCATGAAAATTACAAATTGATCCAATAAAAAGAGGAGTTTGGAAGCGTGAGAAACAATCAATCTAACAAATATCTACTATTTTACCTATGACTTTTCGATCCAGAGACGTCAAGCCCTAATCACAAGTAATGCCTCTGTCGTCTTCTCCGGCTAACATCATCAGAAACTAAGCAAGCAGGACGACCTTCAGCCTCACCATCGGCGTGTAACCCTTCAATGCATGGAATTAAATGCCGATAGAGAAATGGCCGAGGTTGCCACCGATCAAACCTAGGCTAAGGCCGCTCGTGGAACGATCCAGAAGTCCAGCGTACGGTGGGTTTAGATCAAGTCTTGATCGAAGCGAGGTAGGCGGCCTGGTTAGGCCTAAAGGCGGCTTATCAAGTGATCCTGATGTCCAACCCTACGCTCATTAAAACGGATTTAGGTCTAATTCAGTAGCCGGACCGATGTTAAGGTCATTTATGCGAACAATCAAGATATCCAGCTTTTGCATTCGTCCAGTGGGTTTAGCTCAGGTCTCGACCGATCCGGAATGGAGTAGGCATAATGTAATAATTCTTGTAACCATTGAAAATTGTCAAGGTTGGACTCCGTTTAAGGTCCTCGATTCAAACGGTCAGGATGTCCAGCTTTGCACTTGGGCTTTAGATTAAGTCTCGACCGATATATCTGATTATTCATGTTCCAAATTATTAATAATAATGGCCGCCAACTTTGGGTTAGTTATTAACTAAGGGGTCAAACTCATTATAATAGGAAGAATGTTTCTCCCCTTCTTTAAGACACTGTTTTTCCATTGGCTAACCTCACGGCGTAAAATTAACAGAGAACACTATACACTTTTCTAGCTCTTTCACTCACACAGTATCTAAGCTTCAGCAACAGACGGACAACATAATGCCATGATTGAGAAGGCTTTTCCTACAATAAAGATTGCCAAAACCCCACCATGTAACCGAATGGAGGAACAACATCGATCGAAAGATTATCAGGTAACATACATTGAGAAAGACATATTCGATATTATTGATAATGTAACATCATGTTTTCCGATATGATGTATCAGAAAATTTATTGTAAACAATGTTATTTTAAGGCTTACTATGAAATTAGTTTGAAATTCTATTGCATTGTCTTCAACCTAAATACGACGGTTCCCATATATATCTATATGGATCTGGGGAGCTTTTTGTGCCCCGGCTGTCCAAAATTCCTGTGTCCGCCACAGGCCACGATTCTTTGCTCTTTCGATCTGAGAGAGGAATGAGCTGCTCTATTGATCGCAAAATAAAGCCACCATCCTCTTCATTAAATTCTACTTTGTTTAAAGTTCTGTTGTAGCTCCCAACAGCTTCTTTTGGGTGCCCTCTTGCTACTGATGCCTGCAATTAACACATCTGATATTAGAAACAAATAAACTTCTCATATATCTTTTGCTTCGGTTTAGAAAAACTAAGAGAAGGTTATAAACTTTGTTCTTGTTATAATGGTCGTTTGCTTTTGTTAATGTCAAAGTTTTATTTCAAAAATATTTCTCTATAAGAATATTAATTATGAGCCATCAATTGAAACATCGGCACGGAAAATGATTGAAAAAAATAATGAGTATTATGGAAATATAAAATTCAGGGAGAATCGAGAAACGCTAAGTTCATGGTATTTGCTTAGAAGTTATTTTAGTGAAATTTAGCCAACCCAGGAAAAAAAGAATTGTAGCCTGAAAATAAGTATGGGAAATGAATTTGGATGCAATTAACCGACCCAATGCCTGTCGTCAAGTTCGAAAATCTGAAAGCTCCAATCTCTCGACTTAACCCCATCAATGTTGACCGTTATGTTGGTCCAATTAATATGGTGAAATTCCAATCTTTGTAAACCAAATCCCAACCCAGAACCAATGGCTTTCACAAAAGCTTCCTTCAGAGACCAATATCTACAAATATACCAATAAAGATCCAATTGAATATACAATAAAAAGCGGATTCTTACACTAAAACATGAGTATATGCTTGGAATGTTGTCTCTTGATGTTCAAACATATGCCTATGAATCTCAAGTTAACAAAACTGACTAACTGGCGTAAAAATTTATCTGCGTGTTGTGATTATCAAGAAATATGAAACTACTTGATATTTTGACAACGGAAAAATTAGACACGCGAAAAGGAAAAGGCTTTCTGCTAACTCTTGTGATAATAACTCCCAACCTCCACTCCAAAACTCCAAAAGTTTTTTTTGGGAAATTTGAGGGTATATTTTTAACTTCTGACATGTCCTCGTAGGTTGAGCGTGCATTTTATGGGAGGAACTGTGTTTACAAGCAAAAGTAAATATCCTTTTTTCACCCTACCACGTACTGATGGGGTTCTAACCTAGGTTGCTCTGATAGTATTTAAAGTCTCTGCTAATGCACCAAAACTCTGAAAACATAGTGAGAGTTGAGAAATTAATATTACTATATGGCTGAAATGCATATAACCATGAATTTTCAAGTTGTGTGTGATAAATGCCATGAACTTCGAAAGATAGAGATAAGTACCCGAAAGTATTTAATTACCTTACCAAGTGAAAATTTGTTATGATATGACCAAAATACACTTTTGCTCACTGGAGAGAGGAGAGACAGTCAAAGGAGTGAGGAAGGAGTGGACATCATTGAGTTGAAGGTCAAGGATGTGCGGAGGTAGGAGAAAGGCGGATGAAAAGATCAAGTTTTTTAGGCAATTAGGTATGGATCTGAGAGTTCGGAGGTTAAAGATTTTCGAAATTTGGAATTTAGAAATTTGAAGATTTGGGGCTTAAGGATTTAAGGATTTGGATCCAGGACTTTTGAAATCTGGCGATTCAGAGATTTTGGGGTTATGGGTTTAGAAATTTGAGGTTTTAGGGATATGCAGATTTTGAGGTTTAGGGATTTGGGAATTTTGGGATTAGAGATTTTAATGAATTAGTAATTTGAGGGTTTTGAAAGGCTGAGGTGAAAGAGATGAAGAGGTTCGCTCTACCGAATGTTGACATCCGTGTAATACGATCCTCAATTTTGATTACTTAGTTCAAAACTTTATTAAAACGAATTCATAAGTTACTGATGAAGTTTTCAAGTTTATATTTTAAGAACCATTTGCACAAATATATTCAACATCAAGTTAGAATACCTACAATGTGATACGCACTCAAAACGGTGATATAGCATGACAACTCGATACAAGCAACAACGGAATGCAAGCAAATTCAAGATCCAATCACGTCTCAACGTAACAAGTCAAGGAAATGAAGCTCATTAAAGAACCAAAATGAAGATTAGAGTTGTGAGCGATATACATATAATTAGAAATTATCTCATAAGGTTAGAAACCTTATTCCAACATATTCCTAAAACTCAAGACGTCCTTTTCTCTTTTAGAGATGGCTATCCTTTCCGTTAGATTCAAATCTGCCAAGTTCAAAATCTGACTTTTCATACATGTCAGAAAACAGACGTATGTGGCAAACATCTGTATCAGTGAAATTTTGAACAACAGACGTATGTGGCAGATGTCGGTAGTGCAATTCTCAAAATCTACATTTTCTGTATACTTCTCACTAACAACTTTGCTGCCGTCTGTAGAAGGAATTTTTCCTATGAGGCAGACGTCTGTATAGACGTCTTCACGGGCAGTTAAATTGGTTTAATTTGAATTTTGAATTCCGTTTTGAATTGGCACTTACTCCGTTTTCACACGTAGCTTTCTCAAACTGTCATTAACTGTTTTCAGGCAATTTTTGGCAGTTAAGGGCAGTTACAATAACTTCCCATTCAATCCCCTATAAATACCCTTGAGATCACACATTTTAAAAAAAAAACATTCATTGCAAATCTTTTTGAAAATCTTCGTGTTCTTCACGTTTTAACTTGTTCAAAATTTTCATTTCCTCAAGAGCTTTAAACATGTCCAAATCTTTCAAAACAATCCTTGTGCCAAAACCGGTGATAATCTTTTGAAATCAATAGGATTGTGAGTGAGTGTGATCATATGTAATTAACAAGTATAACCTACGTGAAGGGGTGCTTCTCATTTTGCTCGAATTGTGTATTTGGAATGGAAAAAGAGATTTTCCTAATGAAGCATGGATTAGAGAGGAAGGTGCGGGTTTCCTAGAGAATCACGGGTTAGAGAGGAAGAAAACTTGTTTCCTAAGGAATCGCAAGTTCGAATGGTTGATCCTTATGAAGAGGGGTTTTGTTTTTCGTATCCATATGAAGTGGGATTCGTGTACTTCACACATCTAGTGCAGAAATCCTGAGAAGGAGTCTCAGACGGGGACTAGCCACAGGAGTGTGGTGAACCCTATTCAACAGCTCTCTGTGTTTGCATTACTCTTACTCTTTTTATTTTTCATTTCGTGTGTAGATTGACATTTCGAGTTTCTTGTTTAAACTTATTAAATATTTTCCACAGAAACTTGGTAGTCACTATAATATATTAGTTAGAATTTTTTAAATTTGCTATAGGACATACAGTAGCCTTATTCACCCCCTCTAAGGCTATTTTCAATTGGTATTAGAACAGATTGCTCATTTTTTAAATTAACATTTTGAGTCAATAGATCCATAATGACAAACCAACTAAAGGGTCAATCCACCACACGACCTCCACTGTTTAACGACACCAATTTCAATTTTGGAAAACTAAAATGAGAATTTTTCTTCAATGTATAAATTTAGATATAATAGATGAAGCTTTTGTTCTTCCTACCACTAAGCTATATTCTGATGTCGAAAAACATTCAATGAGGCTAAACATTAAGGTTGAGAATGCTCTTCACTTCTCGTTTAACACATAGAAATTCTATGTGTTAAACGACACATGATCTCTGGAGAACTCACGAGACTGCACATGAGGGTACGAGCCAAGTAAAATAAAATAAAATAAATAGGTTAATGCACGGATACGAAATGTTTTCTATGAAAGTAAACGAATCGATTGATTCAATGTATTCTAGATTTAATAACATAGTTACCGAATTATTTAATTTAGGTAAGAAGTTCGTAGATAAAGATAAGAATTATAAAATTCTTCGATTACTAATCTTGTCTTAGTAGCCTAAAATTACGGCTATAGAAAAGGCCAATGATATGAGCACTATAAGTGTTGATACTTTCATTGGTAAACTAAACCTATGAGATGTAATTCGGTGACATCAAGACTAAGGAAGACAACAACCGCAAAAATATCGCACTCAAAGCGTCAACAAATAAAGCCAAAGATTCTATCCCATCAAGCGATGATGAGAGCGAAAACGAAAAGATAGATAACATAGCAAGGTATTTTAAGAAGTTTCTTAAGGTCAGAGCTAACTCTTTTAAGAAACAGATGAACACTTTCAAAGCCATGCGATATTTTGAATGTAACAAAGAAGATCATCTCAAGGCAGACTGTCCGAATCTCAAAGTCAAGAAGGACAAACCAACATGGAAGAGAGGTTCAGAAAAACGTGCATATCAAGCCATCTGGGATGATTCAGATTCAAGCGGATCAAAAAGTGAAGAAGTCGTCAACATGTGCTTTATGGTGATAGACCATGACGATGTAAGTGATAACATTCTTGATATAGAAAGTTTAGGCAAAAATGATTTAATTAACTTATGTTTTATCTTAAAATATAGTTATCAGAAAATCTATATAAAATATAAACAACTAAAAGATAACCGCAGTATAAATAATGATTTAGTAAATAATGGAAAAACCAATGTTAGAAAGTATTGTTTTAAAGAAAAACAAGTTTTAAAAGAAAAGGAAATTTCAAAAATTAGCAATAGTATAGAAACTTTGAAAAATGAAAATTTTGATTAAAAAAGAAAATTGGAAATCAAAGAAAACATAATTCTTAAATTTACAAAAACGAAAGATAATCTTGACGTTTGTTTGGAACTTGTATAAATCACTATAAACGTCAAGATGTAGGTTTTCACGATAATTCAAAATACGAAAACTTACAAAATCTTTTAGAAGTTCAAAACCATATAAAGATAAAAATAGGTTTGCTAATGTAACATGTAACTACTGTGGTAAGTTAGGACATATTACTAGATTTTGTCAAATTAAACTAAATTATTCTTATAAATATCATTTTACTCCTAATCCTAGTGGACCGAGAATGAAATGGATTCCTAAGGTCACACCTCCGTCTTCTTGTTTTGTAGAACCCCAGATCATTTAATGAGAAGTGGATTCTTGATAGCGGTTGCTCGAGACATATGACTGGCAATAACAATTTCTTCCAGACGCTATCAAAAGAAGATGGTGGTACCGTAATGTTTGGCGACAGTAAAAAGGCCAACATAATCGGTAAAGATACCATTTCATTTAAATATAATTCTAATATACTATTATACGTGTTTTATTAGTAGATAATCTAAAACACAACTTATTTAGTGTAAGTCAATTTTGTGATAGGGGTTATAATGTAGTATTTAAAAAAGATGTATGTAAAATTATTTATAACATAACCATTTTAACCGGAAAACATTATAACATATACCTTTTCTACACACATGACTTCAATAATGAAAATTTAAAAGATTTAGTCATAAACAATAACGATGATTCGTGGCTCTGGCATAAGAGGCTAGGTCATGCGTCAATGGACATATAATCCAAGATTTCTAGGAATAACTTAGTTAAAGGCATTCCCATGTTAAAACACGAGAAAGATAAACGATGTGATACTTATAAAAAAGGTAAACAAACCAAAATCTCGTTTAAACCAAATAATGAAGTTTCTATTGATAAACCTTTGCAACTAATCCATATAGACCTATTTGGTCCGAGTAGACATGCAAGTCTAGATGGTAAGTTCTTTGCTTATGTTATAGTAGATGATTACTTTGGATTTACACGGGTGTTCTTTTTTAAAACTAAAGACGAAACCTTTAATATCATCAAATTCTTTTTTAAGAGAATTCAAAATGAGATGAATTTTAGGATTTTCAAAATCAGAAGTGATTATGGTGGAGAATTTGAGAATAATCTTTTCGAAGATTATTGTAATAAGAAAGGATACAAGTATAAGTTCTCGCGTGCCAGGACACCACAGCAAAATGGTGTCGTTGAAAGGAAAAATCGTTTCTTCCAAGAAATGACACGAACCATGTTAAATGAAAACAATATACCCATGTACTTATGGGCAGAAACAGTAAACACGTCATGCTATATCATTAACAGAGTTGGTGTTAGAAAGTTTCTTAAGAAAACATCCTATGAACTCTTGTACAAAAGAATTCCAAATATAAAATACTTCAAGGTATTTGAATTTAAGTGTTTTATATTGAATACACTAGACAACTTAGGTAAATTTGAGTCTAAATGCCACGAACGTATCTTTGGTGGTTATTCCATGACCAGCAAAGCACATCGCGTTTATAATAGAACACAAGTCATACAAGAAACTATGAATGTTGAATTTGACAAAAATAACTCCGTCTCTACAACCTTAGACAATGACGATGAGCCAAATATCTCAAATAGTTTAGAGAATTTATCAACCGAAAAGAATATTGCTAAACCACAGGCAAAAGATTGTACCACAAGTTGTGGAAGAAAATATTCTGAAGGATTGGCAATTTAACCAAAATCACCCAAAAGACTTGATCATAGGTGATATTGATAAAGGAGTTGTTACAAGGTCATCAAGATTCAACACTTGTATTAGCTTTTATCTTCTTGATAAAACCCAAAAACGTTAATGAAGCTATTCTTGATGAAAATTGGATAATAGCCATGCAGGAAGAACTTAATCAGTTCGAAAGAAATAACGTTTGGGATCTAGTTCCAAGACCAGACGATAGATCTATAATAGGAACCAAGTGGGTATTTAAGAACAAACTTAACGAACTAGATAAAGTAATTAGAAACAAAGCCCGCTTAGTTGCTCAGGGATATAATCAAATAGAAGGGATATATTATGATAAAACCTATGCACCAGTTGCTAGACTTGAAGCAATACGTATCATACTTACATACACTTGCTATAAAAACTTCAAAGTCTTTCGGATGGACGCTAAAAATACGTTCTAAACGGTCAAATAGACGAGAAAGTATATATATATCTCAACCCCTGATTTCGAAGATCATAAATTTCCCGATCATGTCTATAAGTTAAGAAAAGCACTTTACGGTCTCAAGCAAGCACCGTGTGCATGGTATGAACGTCTAAGTTCTTTTGTAGAAAATATAGGATTCACGAAGGGTATAGTGGATAAAACTTTATTCACTAAAACCCTTAACAAAGATATCATTTTAGTTTAGATATATATTGACGATATTATTTTTGGATCAACTAATGAACGTCTTTGTGAAGATTTTGCCAGATCTATGCAAGACGAATTTGAAATGAGAATGATGGGAGAACTTAATTACTTCATCTACTTCAAATTAAACAAATGGATAATGACATCTTCATCAATTAAGCCAAATATACTAAGGAATTAATAAAAAAATTTAGCTTAGAAAATGCAAAAACCTGTGAGACACCGATGGCTACCAATACCAAACTCACTGACGATAATGATGGTCAAGACGTTGATACTAGACTTCATCGTGGTGTAATAGGTAGTCTGCTATATTTGACTACTAGTAGACCCGATATCATATTTAATATATGTTTGTGTGAGATTCTAAGCCAACCCTAAGAAATCACATTTGACTACAGTCAAACGAATCCTTAGATATCTAAAAGGAACCGCAAATTTTGGCTTATGGTATCCTAAGAACAACTTGTTTCATTCGACAAATTATTCTGATGCGGATTATACTGGAAGTCTCAAAGATCGAGAGAGCATAAATGACACCTGTCACTTTCTCAGGAATTGTCGTCTCTTGGATTTTCAAAAAGCAAAATTCCGTTGCTCTCTCGACAGCCGAGACAGAATATATTGCTCCCGGTGCATATTGTGATTAATTTTATGAATGAAACACACTTGAAGATTATCAAGAAAGTATTTCACAAATCCCTATACTTTGTGACAACACAAGTTCAGTTCATATGACCAAAAATGCCGATCAACACTTCAGAACTAAACATATTGATGTACGATGCTATTTTCTTCGTGATCATTTTCACAAAGGAGATATCGTATTAGAATATGTGACTACCGAAAGTCAATTAGCCAATATATGCACCAAACCGTTAGATAAGACTATTCACATTTGAGAGGAGTGTTAAATAGATAGAACTTACATCATAAATTTTATTAGCCATAAACTAAAAACCTAAACAAACATAAGACATGCGTCTCTTACAGACGTGGACGTCTTTCTATGATGTCTGTTGACTTGTTTGTTTGACCAATGACTTATTTTGGTCAATGTATGTTAATTATATTTCTAATCATTTAATTTAATGAATTGACACTTGGTTAGTTCTTAAAATTTAAAATTCATTAGGATTCAAAATTAAGAGGAAAATTTTGAAAATTGTTGGTAGTTCTCAAAAAACTTTCAGGTGGTCATTCAACCCCCCTCATTTCTCTCTATAAATAGGATCAAACTCATTCAATTTGATCATTACTATTTCTGAGAGAGATGGAGGCAAACAAAGTTTACAAGAGAAAAAATAAAGTGGAAGAAGGGAAGAGTTCAAAGAAACCAAAAAAGGATCCCAAGGATAAACTCCCGACTCCTAAATCAGAAGAGAATCCAAGCGAAGATTCGGTTCCCCGTCACCCTATCCACCACCATCAATCCCGATTCTATAAAATCTTCCAACCACGGGTGGAATTGTGGTTCTCTTTAGACACTTTTTCAGATGTCACGTGCATTCTCTATGATCCTGAAGACGATATGATCATAAAGAAGAGAACCACCGATTTTATAGAAAAGTTCAAGGAGCAGTAGGGTAGTTTATGTTCCATAGTTATCTTGTGTTAATTGTGTGTCATTTTTTTCTTATAATGTGTTAGTATTGTAATGCATCAGTTTGATCAATAAAATTTGTTTATGTTTGTTAATCTTAATGTTTGTTAGTATATAACACACAAAATAACCAAATACAGATATCACCATAGTCGTCTAGTTCAGATTTACTGACTCTCTCATCTTCATCTTTTTCTCAAGCTCTAGACCATAAATTTCTTGATTTCCCCAATTTCACACCAATTTCTAATCTCCATGGCATCTAAGATCTCCACCAAGTCCGTAGAACCGATGAAGCCAAACTCCAATATGCCATCATCATCAACAACCCCATTCACACCGGAGTGAAGGTCATTTTCCGTGAGATCGCGGAATTTCAACTTCAAGAGCTTTTCGAGTACTAAGGTTTGCTTTCATTCCTCTCCTTCTCATGCCCAACCTATGACAAGGCCGTTCGTCTATTTTACGCCAACCTAACCGGTTACGATCATCCCGATGATTACGTCATCAACGTTTTCAACACATCCATCAAGTTCACCCCGGCACTATTATCTGTATTTTGGGAGTTCCCAATGAAGGAGTAGATGTATACTCTTAAGACCTTGGAGACCTTTGAGTTCGAAGCCCCTCATTTGAAGAAAGTGGCTTCACAAGCGCTCCATAGACCCGACTTTCCCAATCTTTTCAACGATCGTCAATCCAAGACTCTTACCAAGCGTATTCGTGTTATAGCGAACTTCATCTCGCACACGATGACCGTGAAACATAGAACCGCGATATCCTTTATGGCCCCCACAAGTTGCTCACCTATTGCGTCCTTGCGAACATCAAGGTGAATCTCTCATCGTTCCTCGTTCAAAGCATGTGGAAGGTTGCGAGTGGAAAATGGAACCTTACTTATGGCCGAGTGATCGCCAAACTCCTTGAGCATTGCAAAGTCAAAATTCTGGATGTTAAGGATATGGTTCGTGAACCAATAGATTTCGGATCTCGTATCATTAATTTGATGAAGTTGGACCAAGGAGGTAGTTCATTTTAGCCTCCGCAAGAGCCAGTTGATGCCCTTCCTTCACAACTAGACTATGGTTTCACTTCGTTCGAGGCCTGTATCAACTATCGCCTCCAAGCCAATCATGACCACCTCTATGGATTCATGCACCAGATGTCTGGTCAGATTGACCATCTTTATGACCGTGTTGACCACATCGCAGGCTAAGTCAATCAAATCTCCGACCAAATGAGTTTACTCACATCCCAATATCCGTCTAGTGCACCACCACCGACTGATGATTAAGTTAGGATCCGATTTTATGATCCTAGGTTTAGTATTATGTTTTGTTTAGGTTTGAGTGCCTATGTGCACTAAGGTTGTGTCTATGTTTTGGTTGTGATCATTTGTGTGATGTTTTGCATAATGTATTTAGTTATGATGTTATTTATGTATGAAGTTATGGTTATTTTAATGAAAATGGTATGTTTTTCTTTCTTTACTCCAGTCTTTTATTAAAATTTCAATATTACTTCAACACACTAAAACTAAAAGTGACATCCGTAAATTGAAACTCTACATGTCTGTCTCATTTTATTTTTCACTTTTATCAAAATTGATATATTCATGATTGCTTTTTACCCTTCGCCCAAATTTTTTTTTTATATTTTACAAGAGGAGAAAAATATTCATGAATATACTTTTAAGTACTTAATTGGTAATAAAATTCAAATTAAATCACTCTTCTTCATGCCATACTCCTTGAAAAATAGTATCAGTGGTATGAGACACTGATATAAGTTAAAAGATTTTTTCAACTGAGCATGAATTGAGGGGGGTATCTAAATCGAATTTACTTTTTATACATATCACGAATTCTTTAAATAGGTTTTGCTAAATATCAAAAAGGGGGAGATTGTTGACATCCGTGTCACATGATCTTCAATTTTGATTATTTTGTTCAAAACCTTATTTAAACGAATTCATAAGTTACTGATGGCGTTTCCAAGTTTATATCTTGAGTACAGTTTGCATAAATATATTCAACATCAAGCTAGATTGCCTACAATGTGATACACACTCAAAATGGTGATATGGTATGACAATTCGATACAAGCAACAACGGAATGCAAGCAAATTCAAGATCTAATCACGTCTCAACGCAATAAGTTAAGCAAATGAAGCTAATCGAAGAACCAAATTGAAGATTAGAGTTGTGAGTAATATACATGTAATTAGAAATGATCTCATAAGATTAGAAATCTCATTCCAACATATTCCTAAAACTCAAGTCGTCTTCTTCTCTTTTAGAGACGCCTATCCTTTCTGTTGGATTCAAATCTGTCAAGTTCAAAACTTGACTTTTCATACATGTCAGAAAACAGACGTCTGTGGCAGACGTATGTATCAATGAAGTTTTGAACAACAGACGTCTGTGGCAGACGTCCATAGTGCAACTCTCAAAATCTACATTTTCTGTATAGTTCTCAGTGACAGTTCTGCTGCCGTCTGTAGAAGGAATTTTTCCTGTGAGGCAGACGTTTTCACGGGCAGTTAAAATGGTTTAATTTGAATTTTGAATTCCGTTTTGAATGGGCACTTACGCCGTTTTCACACGCAACTTCCTCATACGGCCATTACCTGTTTTAGGCAATTTTTGACAGTTAAAGGCAGCTACAGTAACTTCCCATTCAATCCCCTATAAATACCCTTGAGGTCATCCGTTTTAAAAAATCCATTCATTACAAATCTTTCTGAAAATCTTCATGTTCTTCGTGCTTTAAGCTGTTCAATTTTTTCATTTTCTCAATAGCCTTAAACTTGTCCAAATCTCTCAAAACAATCCTTGTGCCAAAACTGACGATAATCTTTTGAGATCAATAGGATTATAGGCGAGTGTGATCATTTGTAATTAATAAGTGTAACCTACGAGAAGGGGTGTTTCTCATTTTGCTCGAATTGTGTATTCGGAATGGAAAAAAAGATCTTCTTAGGGAGACATGGATTAAAGAGAAAAGTGCGGCTTTCCAAGAGAATCACATGCTAAAGAGGAAGACTTGTTTTCTAGGGAATCGCAAGTTCGAGTGGTTGATCCTTGTGAAGAGGGATTTTGTTCTTCACATCCCTGTGAAGTGGGATTCGTGTTCTTCACACATCTAGTGCAGAAATCCTGAGGATTCTCAGATGGGGACTAGCTACAGGAGTGTGGTGAACCCTAGTCAACAACTCTCTGTGTTTGCATTGCTCTTACTCTTATTATTTTTCATTTCGTGTGTTGATTGCCACTTCAATCTTCTTATTTAAATATTTTCCGCAGAAACTTGGTAATCACTATAATATATTAGTTAGAATTTTTTAAATTTGCCATAGGACATACAGTAGCCTTATTCACCCCCCTCTAAAGCTGTTTTCATCGAAGAGGGAAGAAGAAGGGAGAAAAGAAGAGAGAAGACATGTGTAAAATGTTCAAAATATCGTGTTTTTGGATGTGATAACCGTTTACAATAACGTTTGCCGTTTTCATTTATCCCAATATATCCCCATGCTGGTGGGTTTTTTTGGCGCCAAGGAATGGTAGTTCATGGTACGTTCTTCAATTAGTTTAGTTCATAGTACTTATCGCACAAAAGTTGAAAGTTCATCGGTTCTTTTATGCAGTTTAGGCTTTTTATATTTCAATAATATTATTGTACCTATAGAATGTGGCCAAGATCTCATCAGAATTGCTGGCACCAATGATGCTTTTCCATTCGAAATACGTGAAATATGATGAAAAATTCTTGACAAACTCAAGAACAGCTTCGTTCTTAGGAATATCACTGGATATAATGTCCAATCCGATCAAACACACCGGCTCAGATGCTATGCCTACATAATCCCCATGATGTGACACACTGAAGTTGAAATTTGGAAACGCCGTATTCTCTTCAATTTGCTACAGATAGTTAAACATAATGTTAATACAAAATCCGGCTATTACTGAAACAAAATGAAGAACATTTTGCAAATGTTGATCCACGCTAAGTTTGTCGCACTCAAATTTCAAAAGAACAGCAACAGAGGAAGAGCTGAATAAGGCTGCAAAAATTACCGGTCATTCAAGCTTAATCCTTTATAGTTTCACAGACCACAAAAATATGCAACAACCCATCAAAGCCAGAATAGAACCATATCGAACTTAGATTCAGGATGGGACTAACATTGAAGCAAACAATTCAATATAACAAAAATATATACCAGATATGGTTTACCCTCAGTTGTTCGGTATATGACAATTTTCTCCAATGGGATGTCCCAGACTTCATGCACAAGTGAGTACTGAAGTAATCGACTGACGAGCGCTCTTTTCCTGTCCTCGAATTTGATAAACCTATTTATGCATAATGTTCTTATAAGAGAGCGGAATTAAATGAGTATCTGTCATAATTTTCAATTGATTAATCTGAAACATTAAATTTTTTTCTTTAACAATTTGCGGGTTACATGGATCAGAAAGAATTGTTATTCGTAAGAATAACATTGTTTGTATCTCGAAATTTCGACATGCCCCGATGGATCATATCATTCTGATCATGAGAAATTTGCATTCATAATCAAAAGAGGGTGTAGGAAAAAGATTTCAGCAAAAGCAGCTCTTATTTTATTTGTTACTATATATATGATGATAATAGAATTTTGGGCTTTCAATTTAAATCAAATTAAGCAACTACGCTTGGATTTCTCTTTCATTAATCAAATATATAAACATTCAAATTCTCCTCATAACTATTTTACCATGTAGACCAATTTCCATACTAGTTAGGTGAATATTGAAAAGGAAAGAAAGAAAAAAGAGGATAGAGAAAAGAAGTGACCTAGTAATGGCAGAGTGCTCATGAAGAGGAAGGAAGGACATGAAGGATGAGAATTGATCTTGTGATGGGTTCCAATTTGAGATGCTCAACATCCATCTCCTAATCCCATTCTCCTCTTCTATTTCCATTTTTAGCCGGCCGTTCTTTCCCCTCTTTTTGGCATTTTATACCCAAAATAAAATAAAATCTTGTGACGGTTGTGACGGGGTACATACTGCGTTCATTCGTCATTATAGATGCCTGCTATATTTAGTTATTGAGAATAATGGAGAAAAGAGCCTATAGGAGGAAATTTCTTCCTGGCGTGGAAAAAATACAACCTCCACCAATTTTTTCGACGATCGGTCCCCATCATCTATATCGTTATCATTTAAGATGTGGGTAAACCAAATTTCATGTGATTCTACAACTTTTTCACCGTTGATTTAGTAATGTAAAAAATTCTATTGTCGGTAAACCGTTAATTTTAAACCCACTAAATCAACGGTGAAAAAGTTGTGGAATCACATGAAATTTGGTGTACGCACATCCAAGATGACAACGATGATGATGATGGGTGCCGATCGTCGGAAAAAATGGCGGAGGTTGTATTTTTTCCACGCCATAGGAGGAAATCCCCTCCTATGGCCTCTTTCCTCCATTAATCTCTTAGTTATTATATGATATCCATACGGTTGCATGCTTTGTATGACCTATTTAGATATATATGTCACGTACCGCTTTCCAAAGTACCGAAGCAATGACGTGGCACGGTCCGCAAGCTAACTGTACCGAGGATGGTTTAACCCGATATAGTTACGTTAAGTGTAAAAATGACATGCAGGTAATATTTCAAAACAACAAATAAAAACAAAATCAATTATTCTCATTAACTAAAATCTTTATTACATCACATGTTACCAAATTGAAACCGAGTTTATTACATCCAAAACAGAAGACGAGGCCTAATCGTGTGAGCAACTAGAAAAGAAAAGAAAATCAATTCTAATAGTAGGTGGACAGCTCCGCATGGTCCTCATCTGTTGGCTCCACGCCTTTGTATAGCTCACGTGCCTCATCCTCATCTAACGGACGTTCCAGAAAGAGATAGACGGAAATGAAGTTTGTTAGCGAGTTAAACTCGGATAGGATGTCTCATAACGAAAGATAGGTAAGGAAATATGTGTGTGCGATGTATGACATCATATGTGTGTAGTGATAAATAATATCATGTATTTACTAAGTATTATGAACGTCTTAGCTTGGTAGTGGTACATGTTGGTATTAGCACGTAGTTTTACTAAGCATGGAATTTCCATAGTATAAGTTCACATCCGTATATCAGACTCATCAATAGTATAAGTTAACATCCGTATATCGGAATCATCAATAATATAAGTTCACATACGTATATCGGAGTCATCAATATGTATTCCATACCTAGGATTTGCGTGTCTAACCCTAACCATATCAGATAACATGTCATTTAGGGTATCATGTGTTGTTATGGGCAGTACAATACTCATGCAATTTGGTTCCCATAAAGTTCATGGTATTTTAGGGATATGTTAGTTTGGGAAAGTTCTTTTACAAATATCTCTTAATTATTAAATCTCTACATTATAGGGGCGGATGTAGGGTGGCTTAGCTCTGGCTCACCAAGACTTAAGAGATAAGATACCACGTAAATCCATCAGTTGTCTAATTAATTGGAAATCTAGTCTTGGTAATCCAAGGGTATTTATGTGAAAGTATGGCATTTGGAAACTATAGGGTATTTATGTGAAAATACTACATTCGGAAACTTCAGGGTATTTACGTGAAAATACGACAATTAGAAACTTTATGTAAAAATACTACATTTGGAACTTTTAGGGTATTTTGGAAACTCGAAGGTGTTTTATGTAAGAAAAATACTCTATTTAAATTCTCGAGGGTGTTTTGTGTAAAAATATGCTATCCGGAAATTTTAGGGTATTTGTATGAAAAATAAGAGTTTTGGAAACATATGGTATTCAAATGAAAATATGATGTTTAGAAAGCTTATGGTATTTACATGACAATATGGACTTTGGAAAACATTGAAGTATTTATGCGCCAATACGAAATTATAAGACTAGGTTTTTTTAAAGGAAAACGTTCATTGGTATTTTCAGGGTATTTTAGCGTTAAAGGTCGTATACATTTTTCGGCAGCATTTCAGCTTGTAAAAAGGCATTTTAATGTCACGCACCGCTTCTCAGAGTACGGTAAGGAGACGTGGCGGATCACGCCATGTATTTACTCAGAAGTAAATACGCTAAACGTAAATAAGCAATATAGTAAAGTACACAAGTAAGACATGCGATATAAAAGAACAACTTTTATTTATTAAACATTCTTTACAATACAATACTGGAAAGTAAATACAATACTGGAAAGCAATGCCTAAACAATGGCATGAATTGAAAGTAAAGAATATACAAGTGACTGAGCTCTGGGTCTTCTGAGAACTGCTCCAAGTCGTCTGTGCTGGGCTCGATCTCCAGAGAATCAGGTCCTCCTGACAACATTCCAAAGAAAGAATAGAAAAGGAATGTCGTTAGCGAACAATCGCTCAGTAAGTCCCAAAGAGAGATAGAAATAGACTAAACAGGTAATGAGAATATAACTGGTATAATGTTGATAGTTATGTTAACGCAGTTGTTTGTAGCTCGGTACAGAATATACCAGTGTATACAAGAGGAGTCCAGCTTACCCCGTGGACAATGGTATACGGATCACAATGCCTCGTCAAACCCCACGGGACAACGGCAATGGATATTCATGTTAGGTGTATTAAAGTGACCGCCTCGTGCCATTTTTAACACATTCTGTACTAGTCTATCCTTTTAAAACCCCATAATGTATTTTGTATTGATGTGTATTGTTTTGTTTAATAGATGTAAAACCTGCCGAAACCATGATATTAGTAGTTCATGTAAACGGAAAGGATATAAACTGATAGTCATGTAAACAATGTCAAATGTATATCCATGGTTCGGTCAAATCAATTCATGTTGATATAGATTATATTCTGGTGTAATTGGATTCATGTTGAATCAGAGTTATACTTGAATTATATTCAAGGATGGATTGATTTCAGATTAGATCGAGACTCTGACTGAGTCAGATACTTTAAAACGAATTGAAGTCCTGAATTAGTTTTGGAGTTATCAGTAACTGCTGCACATGGACGGCAGGATTTATGACTTTTTCCAAACCAATTACTATTGATAACCCCGTTTTAGTTGTCTAACTTAAATAGGCAAGCACCCATATTCTCCGGCTCCCTGAGGCTCAAGAGAATTGGTCCCGCTTAAACCTATATTTACTATGATCCTTATTGTAAATTAATACAACTTGAGGGGTTTTTATGAAAAATAGCTTTGATATATTTTCAAAATAAATCTCAAGTATTTAATTATCGTCTTTAGAATTTTCATAGATGTAATTTTAAAAGTGATGAGATAGTCTAGTGGATATAAACCTAACTTTAATAGTATAGGGTATTTTCATGTAATTTGACTTGTATTGATTCTTGATGGTATTTTCATGAACTTTTGTGATTCTTTTCTTTTGATTAGAAAATATGGAATATATTATATATTTAAAATAGATATTTTGGTAATATATATATATATATAATTATTAAAAATAGAATTTATTTATTAATAGAAATCACGTTTTCTTAGAAATTGTAATAAAAATTCCATCGAGATCGTATGCTCCGTGAGAAGGTCTACATCTCGCCCTATTAGTCCGATGGATGTGCGATACCCCGCACCGACCAAATCGGATTCCCCAAAATGGGTTGTAAGGACATAATTGTATGGAATTTAATTAAAACAATCTTAAAGAAATACAGATTTATTAGTTTAGGGTATTTTAATGTAAAAAAATGTATTGTTCCCCAAAATATTGTTCCAAAAGTCATCGTGCTATGTCATGATGAGTGTTGTGATGAGATAGGTCATTACCTCGTGAATTTTCTAAAGGTAATACAAGTAAGCAAGATAAAATATGTCGAAAGTAAGTATGCGATATTAAATCGTAAAAGTGCAATAAACATGGTTTTACATGGAGTTTTATAGTGAAATTGGTTTCTAAATTTTAGTTAATGGTTAATAAGCAAGGTTTATTAATTTGGTTATGAGTTTCTTAAGAAAAATTGTCATTTTAAAGAAATTAGGTTTTAAAAGTCGGTTAACTCCACTTACCGACGTCATTTGAAAAGAGACTTGTTTAGTAGAGAAGAGAGAAGAAAAAGAAAGGACTTACGGATTGAGAAGAGAGAGGGGAGGTATAGGATGGGTTTGCAAGTGTCGTGGAGTCACGGGGTCGCCGGATTTTTCCTGAGTCATCGCCGGAACTTGATTTTGAGCTAACTCCACTTGTACAACTTCTTTTGGAAAATTTAGAGAGTTTTGGTAAAGGATTTCTGAATGAGGAGGGCTAGGGTGGTATTTATAGGAGAAATTAGGATTTAGGGTATTGAAGAATGGAATTAAAATGCATTAACATTTTGGATTAATGCCTATTTTTAATTCTCTGGAAATGTGCAGGAAAAACAAACAGGCTAGGGTTAGTGGGGGAGTCTAAGAGGTGCTAGGATAAAAAAATTTGAAGCATTTGGGAAGGGGGCGCCGACCCCAAAGAAGATCTCGCCGGTCCAATGGGGTTGGTCTGGGCTTGGATTCAAGCCACGTGTCTAGGTCGGTTCCTATAACTCAGTGCACATGTTTGATTTCTGAGACTTTTCATTTTTACGTGTATTGCACGTGTAAACTTTTGGGCTTCTAAAAAGTTTAAAAGAAAAATCAACAAAAATAATATGTGGCTGAGGGGATTCGAACACACGGGCTACGTCACAGCAGTACAAGGCTTTACCAATGAGCTACAAGTGCTTTCTTGCTGTTTTTAAACAACTTAAATTTATAACTTGTGCTCAGGATTTACAAATACTCCATTTGTATATTAACTTAAAAAATTTCTGTACATTATAAACGGAGTCGTTACATTCTACTCTCCTTACAAAAATTTCGTTCTCGAAATTTACAATTTATTACTAACAAGTGAAGGTATCTTGCACGCATGTCGTCTTCTCTTTCCCATGTTGATTCTCCTGGTGAGTCTTTTCTCCACATCACTCGAACCAAGTTTACTTCCTTATTCCGAAGTGACTTCACATTTCTGTCCAGGATTTCAACGGGTTGTTGCTCATAAGATAGGTTCGTCTGTACAGTGAGCTCGGAGTGATCAAGAATGTGACTGGGGTCACTCACATACCTTCTGAGTTGGGATATGTGGAACACATTGTGCACTCCTTCCAATGAGGGTAGAAGTGCCAAGTGATAAGCCACTTCTCCGACTCGTTCTACTATGTCGAACGGTCCAATGAATCTCAGACTTAGCTTACCCCGCTTTCCGAAGCGAATCACTCTATGGTTTGGAGAAATCTTCAGAAAGACATGATCTCCCAGTTTGAACTCCAAGTGACGGCGCATTGCATCAGCCCAGTGCTTCTGTCGATCTTGAGCTATGCGCATTCTTTCTCTGATAGTGCGACTACATCTACGGTTGCTACTATCATCTCAGGTCCAAGGAGTTCTCTATCTCCGATGTCGTCCCAACTTAATGGTGATTGACACTTCCTTCCATAGAGCGCTGCAAAGGATGCCATTTCAATACTCGCTTGGTAGCTGTTGTTGTATAAAAACTCCACAAGATGTAGGTGATCTTCCCACGATCATCCAAAGTCTAACATACACGCTTTTAGCATATTTTCAAGAATCTGAATCGTTCGCTCAAGCTGACCATCTATTTATGGATGATAAGCTATGCTAAAGTTCAGACTCGTTTCCAAGCTAGCTTGCAGACTCTGCCAAACTGTGATCGGAATCCGGTGTCACGATCGGAGACAATGCAAATCGGTACTCTATGTAATCTCACGATTTCCTACATGAATTCATGGGTATCATAGATAGTACACTATGAAAAGTTTAAATCTTACTTAGATTCATACCTCCATGTATTTCTTTGCTAGTGTCTCAGTAGATTGGACAACTCGAAAGGGAATAAAGTGAGCCGACTTTGTGAGTCGATCCATAATAACCCATACCGTGTTGTTACCTTTCGTGCTGTGAGGAAGTGCAGTCACGAAGTCCATGGTAATGTGTTGCCACTTCCATTCTGGGATAGGTAACGGTTGAAGTAAACCAGCAGTCCTGTGATGTTCAGCTTTTACTTGCTGACACACCAAACATTTAGCGACGCTTCTGGCTACTTCACGCTTCATTCCATGCCACCAGTAATGTTGACTTAGATCTTTGTACATTTTTGTACCACCAGGGTGTACTGAGTATGAGGAGCTGTGAGCTTCTTTCATCAACTCTTCCCGAACAGGACCTTGTGGTACACACAATCTGCTGCCGTATCTCAAAGATCCGTCTTCGTGAATGATGAAGTCTGTTCGAAGTCTACTTTCTACTTGTTCTCTGATCTTTGGCAACTTGGCATCACTTGCTTGAGCTGTTTTGATCTGACTGACAATTGTAGACTGAACTTGTAAGTTCATCAAACTTGAAGCATTACCCGGCATGACTACTTCTATCTCCATCTGGTGCAAATCTTGCTGTAGTTTCCACTGTGCGGTAAGATTCATTGATAGTGGTTGACGACTAAGTGCATCAGGTACTACATTCACCTTCCCTGGATGATATTGTAGGTTGATGTTAACGTCCGCCATAAGTTCTAACCATCTTTTCTGCCGCATATTCAACTCTTTCTGAGTAATCACATACTTCAAACTTTTGTGGTCTGTGCAGATATCTACCCATTCTCTAAGAAGATAATGCATGGCGCCAAATCTTGAGAGCAAATATAACGGCTGTCAACTCCAGATCATGCGTCGGATAGTTGCTCTCATGAACCTTCAGCTGCTTTGATGCATAAGCTACAACTTTACCGTGCTGATATAGAACACATCCTAATCCCTTACCGGATGCATCGCAATGTACTACGAAACCTCCAGATTGGTCTGGTATTACAAGAATAGGTGCTGATGTCAATCTTAACTTGAGTTCTACGAAAGCTTGTTCGCATGCTTCTGACTACACGAATTCTTCATCTTTACGCTAGAGCTTGGTCAGGAGTGTTGCAATCTTCGAAAATCCTTCAATAAATCTTCGGTAGTATCCCGCTAATCCCAAGAAACTTCGAATGTTCTTCACTGTCTTTGGTGTCGGCCATTCGCTTACTGCTGCTACTTTAGCTGGATTTATAGAGATTCCTTCACCTGAAACGATATGTCCGAGAAATCCGACTTGTTCTAGCCAAAACTCGCACTTGCTGTACTTGGCATAGAGTTGATGATGTCGCAAAGTCTCCAGGACAATTCATAAATGTTCAGCGTACTCTTTCCGATTCTTTGAATATACCAAGATGTTGTCGATGAATATGACAACGAACCTGTCTAGGTACTCTCGGAAAACTTGATTCATTAGGTTCATGAATATGGCTGGTGCATTGGTCACTCCAAATGGCATTACGAGAAACTCATAATGTCCATAGCGAGTCCTGAATGCAGTCTTCGGAATATCAGACTCTTTGACCTTCACCTGATGATAACCCGAACGAAGATCTAACTTTGAGAAAACGCAAGACCCACTTAGTTGATCGAACAGATCGTCGATTCGCGGTAGTGGATACTTGTTCTTTATCATGACTTCGTTCAAAACTTTATAATCAATGCATATTATATATGAATCTTCCTTCTTCTTCACAAGCAAAACTGGGGATCCCCAACTTGAAGTGTTGGGACAAATCCATCATTTCTGCAGAAATTCATCCAGCTGAGTACGAACTTCCTTCGAACCTTCAGGGATTAATCGATACGGTGCTTTGATCACCGGTTGTGCACCAGGTACTAAATCAATTCCGAATTCAAGAGCTCGATCGGGAGGCAAACCTGATATGTCTTCAGGAAATACTTCGTCGAACTTTCGAACTACCTCTTGCTTGTCTTCTTCTGCCTGTAAAGTTGCAATCACTGCCTTCTTCGGTTTTGATTTGTATGTGCTAGGTTCCAGGGTACGGTCTCTACTTTTGAAATAAAAGACCGGATGCTCTGGAATTTCGAACACTACCCTCCTTTGACGATAGTCGATGGTAACATAGAATGTTCCTAGCCAATCCATACCCAAAACTACATCGAAGTTCAATACGTCCAGCACCTTGAAATCAGCATAAAATTCTCTGCTGCAGACGACTACTGGATACAGTTCATACCCCATTGTTGCTTTTAGAACGCCGTTCCCTGAACTGACATTCCAGTTGGATACGAACGGTGTGACTGGAATCACATGAGTTCGGACGAACCGTTGCGACATAAAGCAATGAGATGCTCTAGTATCGAAAAGTGCTAGTGTAGGAAGTGAGGCTACTAAGATCGTACCTAAGTTATATGGGATAGGTTTTAGGTTTAGGAAAAGATATATGGATGTAAACAAGTATTGAATAGATTTGAAAGATGGAAAGTTACCAGTGATGACTTGGCTATTGGCTTCAGCTTCTTCCGTAGTTATTGTGAAAGCCTGTCACCTAGGTACATTCCTCCTTGCTGGAGAAGCATTCCTCTGTCCGTTCCTCTGTCCCTGAGGTAGGTTCCTTTATGCTTGATGGAACTGACGAGGAGGAGGTGCAGTAGGTCCATGAGGAGATGGAGCTGTGAGAGCAAGACGTGGTGCAGGTGCTTGAATAGCTAGCCACTGCAGATAGGTGATTGCTGGTCTGGGAGCCTGATACTGATTGAGTATTTGAGGACAAGACCCAATATCATGTGTGGATGAGCCACAGACTAAGCAGAAGAGATTAGCACACCTACAATCCTTCGCCAGGTGTCCATTCTTTTTGCAATAAAAGTAGAAATCTGGACTAGGCCGGTTAAAAGGTACTCCCGGTCTCCTGGGTACAAAATGTGGCCTTGAAGAGGCTTCTCCTGCCATCTGAGTGGCAGGGTGCTTCACACCGGCAGAGTGAGGTCTGACCTTCTTCTTCACTACTGCCTCGTATCGACGGGCAGCTTTCAGAGCTAGGTCATTGGTTGGGAAATCCCCTGTAGATAGAGCAGCTTGGATTTCCTTGTCCAACCCTTACTGAAATCGTTTGGTCCTGATCTCAGCAGTCGGAATAAGGTGTGCCGCGAACCTGTTACGGTCTTGTGTTAGCTGTGCAGTATGTTATATTAGATAATCGAATATTAAGACATATCTTACCTGCTCAACATGGTGAACTCTGCATCATACTCATCCACTGATTTGCTCCACATAGAATCTTGTTGTAAGTGGATGAATTGCTGCTCCATGTTGAATCGGGCAGTCTCTGGAAAATACTTCATGTCAAACATGTCGTGAAAGGTCTTCCATTCGATCGGCTGGGCAAGACGGCTTTCTTCTGCTTTCCACCATACTCGAGCGTTATCCGTGAGTTGCAGCTTCGCAACCCTTACCCAAGCAATGTCTGGCACTTGTGCTGCTGCCAGATCGTCCTTAATTGATTGAGCCTATTCTTCAGCTTCCAAAGTGCTCTCTTTCCCAGAAAATTGCTTCGGATGAAGTGCCCAGAATTACTTCACTCCAGGTGCTTCCGCTTTTGGGCGGTTCATTAGTATGGCAGTCTGTTGTTGTTGTCCTTCCAAGAGGCTCTTAATTGCTTCGAGCAGTACCGTCTGCTCGTTGATCGGAGCTGCAATGATAGGCATAAGCGGAAGAGGTGGTGGTGTGGTGTTGCCGATCACGTTGGTGCTAGTATTGTTCGGGGAATCCATAACTTTGAAAGAAAAATAAGGTTAGGATAGATTCAAGGAATATGAAATATAAAGAATGTTTAGTTGTCGAGTCTTATAATTCTTGTATTGCATTGCTTAGGTTTCCATGCAGAACTGACTTGCATGGTAGGGTTCCATGCAGCACTGACCTGCATGGGCCACCAACAAAACCTGTCACTCCCCGCTTCCCAGAGTACGGTAAGAAGACGTGACGGGTCACGCCACGTATTTACTCAGAAGTAAACACGCTAAGCGTAAATAAGCAATATAGTAAAGCACATAAGTAAGACATGAGATGTAAAAGAATAGCAACTTTTATTTATTAAACATTCTTTACAATACAATACTGGAAAGTAAATACAAGAGTGAAAAGCAATGCCTAAACAAAAGAATGAACTGAAAGTAAAGTATATACAAGTGACTAGAGCTTTGGGTCTTCTGAGAACTGCTCCAAGTCGTCTGTGCTGGGCTCGATCTCCAGAGAATCAGGTCCTCCTGACAACATTCCAAAGAAAGAATAGAAAATGAATGTCGTCAGCGAACAATCGCTTGGTAAGTCCCAAAGAGAGATAGAAATAGACTGAACAGGTAATGAGAATATAACTGGTATAATGTTGATAGTTATGTTAACGCAGTTATTTGTAGCTTGTTACAGAATATGCCAGTGTATACGAGAGGAGTCCAGCTTACTCCGTAGACTATGGTATACAGATCACAAGGCCCCATCAAAACCCACGGGACAACGACAACGGATGTTCATGTTAAGTGTATTAAAGTGACCGTCTCGTGCCACTTTTAATATATTCCGTACTACTCTACCCCTTTAAAATCCCGTAATGTATTTTGTATTGATGTGTATTGTTTTGTTTAATAGATGTAAGACTTGCCGAAACCATAATATCAGTAGTTCATGTAAACGGAAAGGATATAAACGGATAGTCATATAAACAATGTCAAATGTGTATCCATGGTTCGGTCAAATCAATTCATGTTGATATAGATTGTATTCTGGTATAAATGGATTCATATTGAATTGGAGTTATACTTGAATTGTATTCAAGGATGGATTGATTTCAGATTATACTGAGACTCTGACTGAGTCAGATACTTTAAAATGAATTGAAGCCTTGAATTAGTTTTGGAGTTATCGGTAACTGCTGCACATGGACGGCAGGATTAATGACTTTTTCCAAACCAATTACCATTGATAACCCTATTTTAGTTGTCTACCTTAAATAAGCAAGCACCCACATTCTCCGGCTCACTGAGGCTCAAGAGAATTGGTCCCGTTTAAACCTATATTTACTAGGGTCCTTATTGTAAATTAATACAACTTGAGGGGGGTTTTATGAAAAATAGTTTTGATATATTTTTAAAATAAATCTCAAGTATTTAATTATCGTTTTTAGGGTTTTCATAGATGTAATTTTAAAATTGATCCGATAGTCTAGTGGATATAAACCTAACTTTAATAGTATAGGGTATTTTCATATAATTTGACTTATATTGATTCTTGATGGTATTTTCATGAACTTTAGTGATTCTTTTCTTTTGATTAGAAAACATGGAATATATTATATATTTAAAATATATATTTTTGTAATATATATATATATAATTATTAAAAGTAGAATTTATTTATTAATAGAAATCATGTTTTTTTAGAAATTGTAATAAAAATTCCATCAAGATCGTATGCTCAATAAGGAGGTCTGCATCTCGCCCTACTAATCCGATGGATATGAGATAACCCGCACCAACCAAATTGGATTCCCCAAAATGGGTTGTAAGGACATAATTGTATGGAATTTAATTAAAACAATCTTAAAGAAATACGGTTTTATTAATTTAGGGTATTTTAATGTAAAAAATTGTATTGTCCCCCAAAATATTTTTCCAAAAGCCATCGTTCTATGCCATGATGAGTGTTGTGATGATGTAGGTCATTACTTCGTGAATTTTCTAAAGGTAATATAAGTAAGCATGATAAAATATGTCGAAAGTAAGTATGCGGTATTAAATCGTAAAAGTGCAATTAACTTGGTTTTACATGGAGTTTTATAGTGATTGGTTTCTAAATTTTAGTTAATGGTTAATAAGCAAGGTTTATTACTTTGGTTATGAGTTTCCTAAGAAAAATTGTTATTTTAAAGAAATTAGGTTTTAAAAGTCAGTTAACTCCACTTACCGACGTCATTTGAAAAGAGACTTATTTAGTAGAGAAGAGAAAAGAAAAAGAAGGGAATTATGGATTGAGAAGAGAGAGGGGAGATAGATTATGGGTTTGCAAGCGTCGTGGAGTCACAGGGTCACCGGATTTGTCCTGAGTCATCGCTGGAACTTGATTTTGAGCTAACTCCACTTGTACAACTTCTTGGACTTGGAAAATTTAGAGAGTTTTGGCAAATGATTTTTGAATGAGGAGGGATAGGGTGTAGGGTGGTATTTATAGGAGAAATTAGGGTTTAGGGTATTGAAGAATGAAATTAAAATGCATTAACATTTTGGATTAATGCCTTATTTTAATTCTCTGAAAATGTGCACGAAAAACAAACAGACTAGGATTGGTGGGGGAGTCCAAGAGGTGCTAGGGTAAAAAATTTGAAGCATTTGGGAAGGGGGGGGGCTGCGCCGGCCCCAAAGAAGATTTCGCCGGTCCAATAGGGTTGGTCTGGGTTTGGATTCAAGCCATGTGTCTAGGACGGTTCATATAACTCAGTGCACATGTTTGATTTCTGAGACTTTTCATTTTTACGTGTATTGCACGTGTAAACTTTTGGGTTTCTAAAAAGTTTAAAAGAAAAATCAGCAAAAATAATATGTGGCTGAGGGGATTCGAACACAAAGGCTACGTCATAGCAGTGCAAGGCTTTACCAATGAGCTACAAGTGCTTTCTTGCTGTTTTTAAACAACTTAAATTTATAACTTGTGCTCAGGATTTACAAATACTCTATTTGTACATTAACTCTAAAAATTTTCTGTACATTATAAACGGTGTCGTTACATTTAATAATCTAGAATCGGGCATTACAACATGAGTATGAAAGAGTGGGGTGGGTCATTACCCCGTGCGTAACTATCTAACAGTGTAAGGTTATGATAATTAGATGTTCAAAGATAACGGTTCAATATTTCGGGGGTTCATAGAATTAGTACGAATAGTTATTTTTTGAAATAAAAACATGAAAAAGAAGTTTATTTTAATTTAAGCATAGATTAAGAAGGCGACGGGATCAATTGGGAGCGAGACGGATCCTAACGTTTGAGACGAGTGAAAGGAACGGGTCGAAAACGTCGAGCGGCACCGTAACACGAATATCTCCTTTCTTGGATTTTTCCTGAGTGCATGGGCGGCACCATAGCGTAGGCGACGAAGAGATGAATACAACGATAATTTTTTCAGAATTTTTGGCCGAGTGGATTGTGAGAAATTCGAGTTGGAAATTGCGGGTATTTATAGGGCTAAAAAATTTAAACTGAAACGGATCACGCGCCGTCATTGAGCGCCGAACACGCGGCCGTTACGCACGCGTTCATCTTGACTATTGGATAGAGAGATCCAATGGTCCCTGCTCATGCACGTAGGCATGTACCGCCCACGCCTAGGCACGCGCTTGCGTAAGCAAGCCGGCGGTCCCTACACGGCCGCCCGCACACGTGGGGTGCCCTGGCCGTTGGATCGATCCAACAGCCCACGTCCCCCCTCGTTTTTATTTTATTTTTCTTTTTTTTATAAACAAAACCGTTTTCTTAAAAATGGATTTTTAATTCGAAAAATTATTTTAAAATAGTTTAAAAATATTGGAAAAATTCTAGAAAAATATATTTTAATGTTTTCTTCCTTTTGTAATAAGATTTGGTCAAAAATAACTTTCTTTTTCCGGTATTAAAAATATCCCATAAATCTTTATCCTGTTCTAAAAATTCAAATTAAATATTTAAAAAATATTAAAAAATATAATAATTGGTTTTAAATATAGAACAACCTTTTAAAAGTGTTTTCCAACAAATGTAGCATTAAAATAATTATCGACTCAAGGAAAATTTTTGTAAGAAGGCTTTATTATGTATTTGAAAAACACAGACTTTACAATCTACCCTTCTTAAAACAATTTCGTTATCGAAATTACAGGGGTAGGAAAAGTTCATATAGAGGGGGTTATAAAAAGATAGGGATAACGTTCTCTCATCTCATCCTCTTTCTCTCCCACGTAAACTCTCCTGGGGAGTCGTTCTTCCACATTACCCTAACGCGTTGAACTGTCTTATTCCTCAGGGTCTTCTTTTTCCAGTCTAAGATCTCAACCGGTTGCTGCTCATAGGTTAGGTCGACCCCCTATGGTGATTTCTGAATGATCCACCACATGACTAGGGTCGCCGACATATTTTCTTAGTTGCGATATATGGAAAACGCTGTGTATGCCTTCCAATGATGGTGGTAAGGCCAAGCAATACGCAACTTCACCAACCTGTTCTAGGATTTCGAACGGGCCGATGAATCGTAGGATGAGCTTTCCGCGCTCCCCGAAACGTATCACTCCTCGATCTCCCAATCCACCAAGGGCAACTCTTCATCCGTCTGCAAGGTGTTTAGTATTTCCTCTTTCGGGCTAGCTCTATAGGTTGCTGGATCTAAGGACTGACTTCCGCTCTCGAAGATGAACATCAGATGATTAGGAATCTTGAACACTACCCTTCTTTTGCGGCAGTCAATGGTAGCATAGAATGTCCCCAACTAGTCCATGCCCAGAACCGCGTCGAAGTTTAGCATATTTATCGCCATAAAATTGGTGTAGAATCCTCGGCCACAGATCACTATAGGACTCAGGTCGTATCCCGTAGTGGAATTTAATACGGTGCTTCCCATGTTGATATTCCATCCAGTGACAAGAGGTGCCATTGGAATAGAGTGGGCGGACACAAACTTTTATGACATGAAGCAGTGGAATGCTCCTGAGTCAAAAAGTGTAAATGCAGAGTAGAAGCTACTAAGAGGATACCTATGTTTGTTTAAAGGAAAGGTTTACGGGATCTTAACTAAGATTCGCAAACGAAAGAAAACAAGTAAGGTACATGAAAGGAAGATTGATTCAAACAGAAAAAGGTACCTATGAGAACTTGTTCGGTGGCCTCAGCTTCCTCGGCTGTTATGGTAAAGGCCTAGCGTTTGGGGGCACTGCGTTGGGCCTATTGGAAAATGCGCTACTGCCGAGGCAAGGGTAGTCCTCTCTGTTGCGCTCCCTGATTGGTTAGCCTAACTGCAGGGAGCGGTCGGGCCCCTTGTTGTAGAGCCCCATTGTTGACCAGCCCATTGCAGTGCCAAGTTGACTCCTCTTCTGAGGACAATCCCTAAGAGTATGGTCAGGAGACCCATAAACTAGGTAGTGCTCGTTCGGTACACGACATTGTCGCATGTAATGCCCGGCCCTGCCGCAGTGGTTGTAGATTATGGTAGTCGGTTGTGAAAAAGGTGGCCCTGCTGTCCTCTTGAATTGTTGATTCCCATTGGGCCTGAAAGATACTCCCTCAGATGTCTGAATTGCCGGTCGCTTAGATCCGGCCGATTGGTCATTCTGCTTGATGCGCTTCTCGAGGTCCTTAAAGCTACGGGCGGCATCGAGGATCGCATCGTAGGTTAGGAGGACAGAAGTAGCCATGGCGGACCGAGTCTTCAAATCTAGCCCCTGCCGAAATCTCTTTGCATAGAGCTCCGGAGTCTCTACCAGGTGAAATACAAACCGAATCAACAGGGCAAACTCTACAGTGTATTCGTCAACAGACTTCTCCCACATCGACTCTTGCTGAAGCTGGACAAACTGCATGGTGTTTTTCGTCACCCTATTAAGATGGGAAATACGCGTCGCTTGTCAGGCGTGTACAGATTCCCCCTGTCCAGGGTTGGCTGGGGTTTATTGATCGTAGGGATCCGAATCTCTGGCGGCTGCGGACTAAGCTTCCGTTAATTACCCCTCGCTCTTAGAGCGAAGAAATCTTCGATTGACGGGTCAAAATAGTCATGCGAATTCAATGTGAAGTGTCGGTATTTGAAAGCAATACATAAGGGCATGTTTATTTCATTTTTCTTATTTATCCTATTTATGACAAGAGATTTTTTTTATTTAAAGAAACACGTTTTTTTAGAAAGGTTTTATTTTATTTATTATTTATATATTTTTATTTTATTTATTTTTATTTTATAAGAAAAAGGGGGGAAAGCCCCCTCCCACTCACGTGAGAGGGAGGCGGGGCTCCCACTAAGTGGGAACCTCCCCTTCACGTGAATGGGAATGGGGAACTCCCACTTAGTAGGAGTTTCCCCCCACACGTGAGAGGGAGCAGGGTGGGAGCTCCTATCCACCTCACGTGAGGGAGCAGGGGCTCCCACTAGGAGCCTCTCCATCACGTAGGGAAGCGGAGGGTGCCCGCGGGGCATGTTCAGTCGAAAATATTGCAATTTTTAACATAACAATTTCCTCACTTTTCTAATTATCTAAGGATGTTTGATATAAATATAACAAATATTGCAAGTTCGTCTGGAAAATATCAATTATCATGTGTTATACATTATAATCAACACTTTTGAAGGAAATTGTATGTTTATTATTTCACATATAATATTGTATATCTTTAACATTCTTCATTGAGATCTTGTGCAGAAATTAGCCCAGATCAGATATCAGAATCAGAAATTCGCCAATAAAATACAGGAAACCAAAGAGTTAAATTCTGGCAGAGATTCAATAAAGAGAAGAAGATTCCAGATATCAAATATAAACCCAGAGACCAACAAAAGAAGGCTCAAGAAATTTGAAGCTATGATCTCAGAAATCGGCCGCGGAACCGCGGCCGAGTCAGCCCGAGTCGCCGTGGATCCGCGGCCGAGTCAGAAGATCGAAGAACGATAATTTTCCAGAAGCTTCCCTGTAACGTCTTACCTTGCTGAGGACGCTTCGTTGTAACAAGCTCGTTCTGGAAACTTCCCTAAAACAAGCTAGATTGTTGATGAAACTTGATAACTACCTAGCTTATTCTAGAAGCCTCCTTATAACAACCGAGCTTATGTGGGAAGCTTGATGAGGGGATATAAAAAGGGAGCTAAGCCTACATTAAAATGGATGTTGATTAGTTGTTGATTTTTAGTAAACAATCACAAAACCAATTTAGATCCAATTCCAAATCAAGATCCAAAATCAAGAATCGTGAGAAATTCATCGAGCGAGATCATTCAAGATCCTTTACGCGAAGCCAATCGTCATCAACGGGCACGTGATCCTCGATAGATCCAAGCTCATGGTGATCGAGCAAAGCGAAGATCGACGGAGAAATTACCTCTTCAAGGGAGTGATCGAGAGCGAATTTTCTTGTAATCCCGGATTGAAGAAGTTGTAATTTGAAGTTGAATAATAAAGGTGATCATTACTTTTAATCTTGCTTTCTTTAAATTTTCACATTATGAAATCTCTATTTGTTGATTCTTCTATTTTCATAATGTGTGAGTAAATCTCCGCTTGTTAAGAATTCGAAGGAATTTGGTAGATCTAATGGTGAGAGAATTCTATATTCATCTTAAGTCTTATGGAGATTATAAACTTTAGCCAAAAGAATTTTATCACAATTTGGGGAGTAGATTGATGATCCTTCTTGCTAAAGGCTAGATATGAATGGCAATTAATGAAAGGACAAGGGGCAATGAAGGAGAAACCCTAGTTTCTTCAAAGGATCCCTAATTCTCATTAATAGGCATCGATCTAGTAGTAATTCTACCAATAGATAAGATGAATCATCTTGAATCATCATCCATGGCTACTAATTCCGTTCGAATCCTATAAGCCTTCTTCAATTTTCTTGATAACTAAATCTTGATATTTTCTTAAAAACAATTTCTTGAATTTCTTGAAACTATTACTTCAATCAAATCTTAAAACAATTTCTTGATTTTCTTTACTATTTTTTTCAACTCAACTAAAGCAAGAATTTACGAGTGCCACAAATCCCAAAGAACGACCCGTACTCACTAACGCTGGCTACATGCGACACCGTTATTAATTGCGGTTATTATACGACTGAAACATTTCATCACTTCTTTACTACAACATCTTTTCTATAAAATCAAAGAGGTGGAATCATTAAGTAGATAAATCAAATGGCGCCGTTGCCGGGGATGTGTGCATAGTTCGTTCGTTCTTGCTATTAGAGTTGAAATATTATTATTCCATCAAAATTTTAAATCAAAATCGCATCGTGTGCTTAACGATTAGTGTTTGAATTTTTGCGAAGGAATTTGGAATCACTGTAGTGAGGAAATCAAGATTCAGAGACATTATAAAGATTCCAGAGGAGCAAAGGAAGCAACAGTGAAAAGAAAAACACCTAACTCCCCCGATCCACCGTGGAACCATGGCGGATTCTAGGTTTTTGCGGCGGATACGCCGTTGAGTTGGTGAATTAGTGCTTCAATTTTCTCTGGTATATTCTCTACTCTCTTCTCTCTCCTTTAATCTTGTCCAATAACAACTTTTCTGCAGGATTCTTTGCAAAGTTTCGCTGCTTAAAAAATACTTGTTGCGAGTTTTGTTATTGGTTGTTTGTGTATATTGTAATACGGAAATTAAGGAGCAAAGACCAAATTCAGATTAGTTGGGGATTTTATTACCCTTCCTAAGCCCTAAAAATCACAAAACTAGCATCCGCATCATCCTTCATTAACTAAAAAATATCTAGACCAAGACTCTAAGGACCGTCGCGCTCAATTAGGACAGAGGAAGGTCGTGGGTAATCTACTGCTTATCCGCATTTCTTTTATGGTGTCTAGGAAAGTGTGTCTAAGGCAAGTGGTTATTTAATTAGGCTCGCTATTTATATAGCGGATACCTCCCACTTACCTGGCACTTACCTGGCCACAGGAGAGATAAAAGGCAGTAGAGGATTTATCCTGCGATTTGTCTTTTGGAAATCTAGGAGCGGTCTAGTGACTTGACCTAGGTGACCTTCGATCTAGGGTTGATTGTGCATTTTTGTTGTGATTTTTCTAAATCCGACTTTTTCAAAAACAAACCAAACATTTCTTTTAATTTACACATACGCTGCCACTTGCGCTAAACTTGCTTAGTGCATGCTCAGTTGGACATGGGATTCTAGTGTCCGTCTTGTCCACTGTTCCCGCCAAAAATTTCTGCGCAAAAGAACCCAAGGTATCAAATAGCGGCGATACGCTTAAGAAAATGGGAACCAGTATCTTCCGGACTGTATTTTGACAAACTCCCGAATGAGAAATAGCTAAATTCTGATAGTATTGAAATCGTATCGAAAAACCCTTCAATTTGATATATTATGGGCCTCATAATTCATCCGGGATCAAAAGTTATGAGGCATCACGTGTCCACATGTGATGGACCTTTAAGAACCCGCTGGAGAAGTTAAAAGATATAAAAAAAAACTCAGAAAAGACCCCAATGGGGCATCACGAGCTCACACGTGACCATGGGTCACGTGCAGACACGTGATGGACTCTTAAGGCCTCAAAAATAATGAATAGAATTAAATTCTAAAATCTGTTCCCTGATTAAAAATCAGAAGTTACCTCAATGAGGTATCACGTGCTCACACGTGACCAATGGTCACGTGTTGACACGTGATGGTTAAAACTGAAGCGTAAATAAACGCTGAGAAAAGGACTCAATTGGGGGTCACGTGCTCACACGTGACCAATCAGCACGTGACAGGCTTCGAAAGCCTTACAGTTTAATAAAATTAAATTCTAAAAGCTTCTAAATCTTTCAAAATGGAAAAGGTCAATGGAGGACCGTTGGATTAAAAATCCAAGGGTGATAAAAATCACCAATTTATGGGAAAATCTTAGACAAGGAAAGATTTCCCTAAATCTCACCAAGAATAACAAACAGAATATCTTTTGGATTTAAAATCCAACGGTGAATAAAATTCGTTGAATGATCTAAAGGCTCATATTAAATATGAAAACAAATCAAATCTTTCAATGAAAGATTTGCAAAACAAATTGATTCTTTTCTTTCTCTTATAAATAGGAGCCAAGAAAAGAAGAGAAGGGATCTACCTTTTGGAGAGAAAAACAGAGAGATGAGAATTTAATTCTCAGGAGAGAAGAACAGAGAGAGGAGAATTTAATTCTCAAGAAAGAAAATCCTAGGTAAGAAAAGAGAGGCTTCAAAGGAGAATTTAATTCTCAAAAGAGTTTAACTCTTATATAAAGAAAAGAACTTAGTTCTTTCTCTGGTTGAGGATCTGTAAAGTGCACATCTCCCTATGAATTGAGAATTTAATTCTCATTGGGTTGAGATCCTGTCATGCAGATCTAAAACACAGAGGAGGAATTGAGTTTTGAGAATTTAATTCTCATAGAATTACAGGAATTTAATTCCTTTGAGATAAAATTAGGGTTTAACACCATATTATAGGAATTTAATTCCTCCAAAATCATGATTAGGGTTTAACCCTACAGAGAATTTAATTCTTAAAGAAATAAAGAGACTTGAAAAATCTCCATGCACGTAAAGAACTTGATCACGTGGTAACACGTGACCCCCATTCTCAATGAGCAGAGAAGAAAAAACAGAACTTGATCACGTGGTAACACGTGACCCTTCCCCTCAATGATCAAAAGAGAACGAACAAGTATTAAGGTCACGTGTTCCCACGTGACCCCTGAAAAGATCCCCAGAAATGAGAAGGAAAAATCACTGAGGCAACGCCTCACGTGCTCCACATGACTCCCGAAATACAGAGAGAAAAAGTAAAAGAAATAAAGGCCTTGGGCGCTCCCACGTGACCTCTTGGCAGACGCTCTAACAATCATTGCATGAATCCTCCTCACGTGTCAGCACATGATGCTCCAAAGTAAAATAAAAAGTGTTTAACACTTAATTGCAGAACAAAGAAAAGGGATCTGGTCCCATCTTTGGGCGCTCTCACGTGTCTACACGTGACCCCTCTTTCTTTAGTGTTTAACACTAATTTAGGGATTATATTTTCAGTGTTCAACACTGATTGTTTCTAGTGTTTAACACTAAATTGAAGATTATATTTCCAGTGTTTAACACTGATTGTCTTTTAGTGTTTAACACTAATTTGAGAGTTCTACCTCCAGTGTTTAACACTGTTTTTCTCTAGTGTTTAACACTACTTTTAGCCAAATCGGCTAATTTTCCAGAGGCAAAAGCCCCTCCTCCAAATGAATCTCAAAATTGAGGAAATCAAGGACAAAATGTTGTCAGAGCCCCCAAACCTCTGTTTAGCACTGCTGAATGATGAGGGGCTGAACCCAGACAAATGTCTAATGGTCCAAAGGGCCAATATTTCAAACATAATTGGACTTAGCCCAAACTGGCCATAAGTCCTCAAATCATCTTGAACTGAGCACATTTGCTCTTTCAACCAACTCATTGGTTCAAGGGTACATTTCTGAACTCCTCTGATATTTGTCGTTGTAATCCTTCAACGTCGTCAGAGAGGTGACGGGTCCCGACGGCCATACATTCAATGGACCACTATGTCCCTAAACTAGAACAATAGAGCCCAAATGCTCTTTTGTCGGATCTAAACGATCCCGTTGAGTTGATCTTAGTCTCAAATTAGACTAACGTATCCTTAACAAACGTTTGAGTTGATCTTAGCCTCAAATATGGCTAACGTATTCTCAAACCAAAACCCCAAACCCAAATCTAAGAAAATATGGATTTGGACTAATCCACGTCCTACGGGCGACGACATAAATTAGTCTCCGTATACAATCCACGGGCAACCAAAAACAAAACAAACACCCACGACACGAAGTGACCATCTGGAGAAGGAGAAAGTTGTTACCGCGATGCGGTAGCGTAATTAACTGCAGGGGCTTGCGCCTGCAGGGAAGAGCGTCCCCACAATCAAAAACCCCTCGAACGAGGGGGAATCTGACGAAGTCTGGTACATCGGCCGCATCCATTTAAACCTTCGATACATGGTGCCGTAAATCAACTTGGTATCTTCGGAGAGGTGGACGGATAAAACCAATTAGCATCTGCCCTGAATCTCTGTCAAGACGTCCCGTCCTGCGCGTCTTTCGGAGGGGAACAGATTCTGGCACGCCCGGTGGGACCTTTTCCTCTTTCCACTCTACACTTCGTGTGTCGTGTTCGCGAACGAATCGCGGTTTGTTATGGTTGCCTGTGGATTCGAGGTACTAAGATTTGGCGTTTTGCTTGGTGCAGAAAGAAAAGGATCAATGGCGTTCACCTGCTCAAAGTGTTCCACATGCAACTGCAACCCACGTCCTGCCTCAACTGGGGGTATATCTTATGGCCCTAGGCGGCTTCCCTGTTCACAATGCCGGTGGAACAGGTCACTCAAGCCACCACAGAATTGTTTTTCGGGACCATGCTCCCGCCAATGAGCTTCACTGCTCTTGTGCCAACACCGGAAGCTCCCAAGAAGTCGGTCTTCGATTGGCTTACAGCTACTGCGGCCCCTCTCAACGGGTCATCCAACTCCAGCTCCTCGGTCTTCGCCAGACTGGGCCAAAATTCCTGTGGGCCTACAATGAAGCTTGCAATCCCAGAGAAGGTTGTTCCGAAGAGGATAGCCATCCTTGCTCCTGAAGTCGTCAAGGCGGCTTCTCCTACCAAAGGGTCGGTCTTTACAAGATTGACTGTTCCGGCTCCCGTTCCGGCTCAAAGGTCCGTCTTTGACAGATTGGATACTGCTGCTCAACGGACGTCGGTCTTCAAGAGGCTGGTACCAGCAGCACCTGACCAGAACATGGGGCATGACAAAGCTATCCCCATAGCTGAACCGACACCATCTGCGCGACATGCTCGCCGTCGTCACTGGCGCCGAGTAAGGAAAGCTGGGGGCAGCTCTCCGTCTGGATTTACTTCACCAGCTCCAACGGTGGAGATCGATGCTGCTGTTCCAACCGGGAACAGTTTTGAACTGCTAAATAAGGTGCGTAGGAATTCTCCTACCGCCGTACTGAAAAGATCTCCTCCTCCGGTGGAGACTGTCATGGAAATAAAGCCGAAGTAGTCCCCTCAACGGCTGTCTTCCAAAGTTTACAAGATCTGGCGACAAGTCTGAGAGTCGGTGGTGGATCAGGACTATCTCCGCCGACAGAAGAAGCTAAAGGCTCAGAAGGAAGAGCACCATCCTGTCAAAACACAACGGACGACAACCACTTGGGTGCCCACTGCAATGGCCCCCTCAACTTCAACCGCTCATAAAAGAAGGAGGCCGGAGAAAGTCCCCATGCCTGCAGTAAATGTTAAAGGTACTGAGCCCAAACGCCTTAAGTCTGGGGGCATGATGGTGCATACCGTCTACATGGAATCCGGGAAAGAGGATAGCCGCGCTTCTACGGGCCACCGACCACTCACCCGATCCATCACGAGAGCTCAAGAACAGCAACAACAGAAGCTTCAAGAGATGCTGACTACAATGGCCGCATTTACCGAGCCAAAAGAAAGCCCGGAGGCATCATCAGAACAGCGTCACGAACAAGAAACTGACGCTGACTTCCTACGTAGAGTCCTCGAAAAGAAGGACAGAGAAGCGGCAGAACAAGCGGCCAACATAAAACGAATGACGCTTCTCTTCCAAGACATGGTCGGGATGATGTTACAGCCGGATTCCCCAGCTGAGCACCCTCCGATCATTATTGAAGACGATAGAGGGGAGACATCGAACCCTCCTCCGGCTCTTTCAACAGCCAAAGGGGAAACCATTTCCAAGGCCGCTCTGGATGACTATATTTCTCAACAAATATGAGCTCACCAGGCGAATGAAGTGGCCGGCCAAGTCGTTAAAACTGGACGACCTTATCCGGACTGGTATGACCAAATAAGGTACCCGCCGGGATATACGATCCCCAAATTCCATGTGTACAAGGGGACATGCAATCCCCATCAACATGTTGCTCAGTTCAGGGCTCTTTGCGGCAATACTGGAGGTGATGATAAACTTCTACTTCACCAGTTCGTCGGTAGTTTAGCAGACACAGCTTTTGAATGGTACTCGGAACTTCCCGACGACTCTGTCAAGACATTCGCAGAGATGTAGTTGCTATTCACCCAGCGTTTCGCAAGCGCCAGCGAGCGCACCCCGATCACGACATTGATCAACGCCAGAGTGAAGCCGGGAGAGACGTGGGCTCAATATGCAATACGGTGGCGTAATCTATGGTCAAAGTGCGAGCAGCGCATCGAAGAAGCTCCTGCCGTGGGCATGTTCGTGGGTACTCTCGACCCTCAAGCGACCATCTCCCAATTCATGATGTTCTTCAAGCCGACCACCTTCCAGGCCTTGATTGACAAGCTGGCCCAAATGGACCAGATGGGCCATAGGCCTTCCTCTTCAAAGACAGAGCCTTGGAATGAAAATGGCAAAGGGAAAGCAACTTTCGTTGCCAATACTCAACAACGGCCGAGCAACTTAAAGCCGGTTGTTCGCCAAAACAACGTGCGTCCACGCCCATCCCTCGAGGAGAGACTGGGACGTCCTTACTCGTTTCCCCAGGATAAAATGAGGAAAATGTTCGAGCTGGCAGTGCGCAACAAGCTCATAAACTTGCCGGATCCAAAACATTCATTGCAGCCATGTGATGTCAACAATCCTAATTACTGCCCTTACCACCAAGCAGTAAGCCATCCAATCGAAAATTGCTTCATTTTCAAAGGCTGGATTGAGGACCAATACCAACAAGGCAAGTTCGCATTATCTGAAAAGTGGAAGGTGAACCCACCACAACCGCACACTCCTAAGAAGAAGGACACACCGGGGGCAACGTGCTCTTTTGTTGAGGAAGCCCCATGGGAGGTTGTTCTTTCGGCCAAAACCAAAAGGATGCTGAATGATCTCCAGACATGCCCGGCGATCAGGTGGAAAAATCCACTGGAACCCGAGATCATCGAGGGAATGCTGAAACCGCGCCCAACTCCAAAAACTGGTGGTGATGGTCAGAGCGCTCACACCCAGCCGTCAAAGTCTTCGAAGAAGAAGACCGAAAACCCCATGAAGCCTGATGACAAGCGCACGGACCTGCAAAAACAGATTGACGCGTTGGAAGAATATAATCAGAAGGCGCGGACCCCAGTCACACTCCGAGAATTCCTCAGCCACGTCCTTGAGGACGGAGATGATGACAAAGACTCGTCGGATGAACCTGAAGATTATGTGGCAAGATGCCGTGTGATCTCTCACTTGTCAATAAATGACGAAGAAGCTCCTTACAAAGAGAAGCTGGGGGCAAATCCTGAGCCAGAACTTCTAGGACCATCAGACGAAATGATTGATGCATTCCTGATCGAAGCCCGTCTTAAAAGCAAAGCTGATCGAGAGCGCGAGATGGCCATATTCGAGAAAGCCAAACGCCGGCGATTAGATGAAAGGGTCGAAACACTCCCACCAGATCAAAGTACATCCGTCGCAAATGAAAGAAGGATCAAGATAAGGAAACGATTTGCCAAAGCCATATCGATGGGGATGAGACTGCCCTCTTTCAGAGAAAATTCTCCCGGTGGTATACATCTTGATGAAACGGACGTACATCCTAACTTCTGCTTATATCATCAGAGGATCGCACATCCTACTGAAGACTGCAACTCCTTTAAGTATTGGTGGCAAGGATATGTCGTTCACAGGCAGCACTTCAACAAGACAAAGCGTGAAGCTCGTAAACAACGGAAAAATGCGACAGATGAGCGTAAAAGAATTGCCGGCAATTGTCATAGGGTTGATCCCAGGGGATCGCGAGTTCTCACCTTCGGGAGCGACTCCGACAAAAAAGTAGCCCTTGGTCCTCTCTTCAAGGAATCCATCTCTGAAACGAAAGAATTGAGGAGCTGCGAGAACATTCAGCCGTGCAATTGCACGCTACCCGGAAAGAATCTCGGACCTGCGAACAAGGGATCGAACAAAAGGGATAAGGGGAATGGAAAAGCGACCTTCGTCGCCAACGCTCAACAACAGCCGAGTAACCCGAGACCGTTTTGTCGTTAAAACAACAAGCCGCGATACCTCAATGAGAAGTTGAAACGTCCTTACTCGTTTCCCAAAGATAAAACAAAGAGATTGTTCGAGCTAGCAGTGCGCAGCGGGTTCATCACTCTGCCAGATCCAAAACGTCCGTTGCAGCCAGGTGACGTTAACAATCCTAACTATTGTCCCTACCACAGAGTAATGGGTCACCCACTCGAAAATTGCTACGTCTTCAAAAACTGGGTTGAAGACTGATACCAACAGGGCAAGTTCGCGCTGCCTGAAAAATGGAAGGTGAACCCACCACAATCACATGCTCCGAAAAAGATGGACATGCCGGGGGCATCATGCTCGTTCATAGAGAAAGCCCCATGGACCACTATGTCCTAAAACTGGCTGTAGACCGAAACGTCGTTAAATTAACGATGGACCACTATGTCCTAAAACTGGCTGTAGACCGAAACGTCGTTAAACTAACGATGGACTACTATGTCCTAAAACTGGCTGTAGACCGAAACGTTGTTAAACTAACGATGGACCACTATGTCCTAAAACTGGCGTCGGACTGAAACGTCCCTAAACTAATGACGGACCGCAATGTCCTAAAACTTGCAAATGACCGAAACGTCGTTAAACTACTATCAACCTGTGGCATCCTCAGGCTGACGTGGTAACAAAAAAAAAAACAAAAAAAAACGGTATGTCCATAAGCAAAATGGGCACGGATGAAAACCCGCAAGGGCTCCGTGAGTAAAAACAGCAGGGCTACCGGCGAGTGTTCGTGAAAATCCGAAAGGGCGCGATCTCGTTAGAAAAAAGAATAAAAAGAATAATAAAAAAAGACGGTATGTCCATAAGCAAAATGGGCACGGATGAAAACCCGAAAGGGCTCCATGAGTAAAAACAGCAGGGCTACCGGCGAGTGTTCGTGAAAACCCGAAAGGGCGCAACCTCGTTAAAACACTTACAGGGTCCTCTCGACCTTGTGAGGAGAAACCGCCCGCGTGAGATCCTTACGACTCACAAGGGAGCAACATACTTAGGGATCCTCACGATTCCTAAGGAGAAATTACACTTGCGAGATCCTCACGACTCGTAAGGAGAACTCTCTTATGGGACCCTCACGGCTCATAAGATTTGAAAGTCTTAAGTTACAGAGACCTGAACCTGTTCTTAAGCAACCCCCACACAACCTTCGATATTGCCCTACAAGCGGCTCATACTGACCCTTGTATACAATCCACGGGCACGAATAAACCTTTCCCTAACAAAGTCCCACCAGCGACTAGGGTTATGTTCGCACGGTGAACAACCCTTGTGAGTCCTCTTGACTTATAAGGAGAAAACTCTCTTGTAAGATCCTTACGACTTATAAGAAACCATGCACTTAGGAATCCTCACGATTCCTAAGGAGAAAACACACCTACGAGATCCTCACGACTCGTAGGGAGAAACACCTTTATGAGACCCTTACGGCTCATGAAGTCAAAAGCGTTAGTAGACAGAACCCTAACCCTGTTTACTAAGCCACCTTTGTTCGACATCAACAAAGGCAAATGATGATTCGCTCCTGGTAATATCCCAGTGGTAGCGATGCTGATGCCTAAAACGGTATCAAATTCCAAGTCCTTTTACGGCAAATGATGATTCGCTCCTGGCAATATTCCAGTCGCAGCGATGCTGATGCCAAGATTGGTATCAGATCCCAAATCCCCTACTCACGAGAAAAAATCAGCGAGCCAAAAAAAATTGCATATGAAATAGCCGAAATGATGGGGCAACTTGCAACAAAATCAGCAAGTAAAAATGTATGCATACAAAAATAGCCGAAATGATTGGGTAACTCGCAATAAAAAGCAACAAGTAAAAAGAAAAATAGCCGAAATGATTGGGCACCGCGAAAAATAGCCGAAATGATTGGGCAATCGCGATTTTCGCGATATAAAAAGCTGAAATGATAAAGCATCGCGGAAAGAATAAAAAATGATGAAAGAATGAAACTTTTTGCCCTACATGTGAGATCACATCGATCCCTGTATACAATCCAGGGGCACAAACAAAGAGGGAACCATACCTTCCCAACAGGCTCCATCAGAAAGTGAAGCCAAATCTCGACGGTTCATAGACAACCTAGAGACAACCTCGACATTTGTCGCAATATTGCAGACACAATGTCAACAAATGAAGTGAAGGAAGATCCCTAGCTTCAGGGTCTCGACGTCAACATCGACAACTTAGAGATCACCAACGGCATTTCTCCTCACTCTAGCAGGATGCAGACACAACGTCAACGAAGGACCTCACGGTCGAAACAAAGCGGAGTGATGGCAAAATCCCAGCTTCACCTCAGCATTCGTCTCGATACAGCAGACGAGATGTCAACGATGGCGTTCCTCCGCAGTCTAGCAGGATGCAAGTGCAACGTCAACAAAAGACCTCACGGTCGAAACAAAGCGGAGTGACGGCGAAATCCCAGCTCCACCTCAGCATTCGTCTCGATACAGCAGACGAGATGTCAACGATGGCTTTCCTCCGCAGTCCAGCAGGATGCAGATGCAACGTCAACAAAAGACCTCACGGTTGAAACAAAGCTGAGCGACGACAAAATCCCAGCTCCACCTCAGCATTCGTCTCGATACAGCAGACGAAATGTCAACAATGGCGTTCCTTCGCAGTCCAGCAGGATGCAAGTGCAACGTCAACAAAAGACCTCACGGTCGAAACAAAGCGGAGTGACGGCGAAATCCCAGCTCCACCTCAGCATTCGTCTCGATACAGCAGACGAGATGTCAACGATGGCGTTCCTCCGCAGTCCAGCAGGATGCAGATGCAACGTCAACAAAAGACCTCACGGTTGAAACAAAGCTGAGCGACGGCAAAATCCCAGCTCCACCTCAGCATTCGTCTCGATACAGCAGACAAAATGTCAACAACGGCGTTCCTTCGCAGTCCAGCAGGATGCAGATGCAACGTCAACAAAAGACCTCATGGTCGAAACAAAGCGGAGTGACGGCAAAATCCCAGCTCCACCTCAGCATTCGTCTCGTTACAGCAGATGCAATGTCAACAACGGCGTTCCTTCGCAGTCCAGCAGGATGCAGATGCAACGTCAACAAAAGTCCTCATGGTCGAAACAAAGCGGAGTGACGGCAAAATCCCAGCTCCACCTCAGCATTCGTCTCGTTACAGCAGACGCAATGTCAACAACGGCGTTCCCTCGCAATCCAGCACGATGCAGATGCAACGTCAGCGAAAGACCCCATAGTCAAAACAAAGCGGAGTGACAGCAAAATCCAAGCTCCACCACGACATTCTTCTCGATACAACAGACGCAGTGCGATCAAATGAAGCGAAGGCCAAATTCCTAGCTTCAGGGTCTTGACGGTAACTCACATAAAACCTAAAAGACAATCGGAGATCATCCCACACCAGCGCGGAGTGGTCACCACCTCGACGTTCGTCTCGATACAGCAGACGAGATGTCACCACAGCGTCCTTCCTCCAATAGGATCCGGACACGCCAAAGCAAATGAAGTGAAGGCCAAATTCCTAGCTTCAGGGTCTTGACGGTAACTCATATAAAACCTGAAAGACTATCGGAGATCATCCCACATCAGCGCAGAGTGGTCACCACCTCGACGTTCGTCTCGATACAGCAGATGAGATGTCACTACGGCATCCTTCCTCCAACAGGATTCGGACACGCCAAAGCAAACGAAGCGAAGGCCAAATTCCTAGCTTCAGGGTCTTGACGGCAACTCATATAAAGCCTGAAAGACAATCGGAGATCATCCCGCACCAGCACGGAGTGGTCACCACCTCGACGTTCGTCTCGATACAGCAGATGAGATGTCACCACATCGTTCATCCTCCAACAGGATTCTGACGCGACAATCAAACAACGGAGCTAGTTCCAAACCTCTAGTTCCAAACCTCGACGGTTCACCAACAACCTAGAGACAACGGCGACACTCGTCTCGATACAGCAGATGCAATGCCGCCAAACGAAGCAAAGGACAAATTCCTAGCTTCAGGGTCTTGATGGTAACTCATATAAAACCTGAAAGACAATCGGAGATCATCCCACATGGAGTGGTCATCACCTCGACGTTCGTCTCGATACAGTAGACGAGATGTCACCACAACGTTCTTCCTCCAACAGGATCCGGACACGCCAAAGCAAATGAAGCAAAGGCCAAATTCCTAGCTTCAGGGTCTTGACGGCAACTCATATAAAGCCTAAAAGACAATCGGAGATCATCCCGCACCAGCACGGAGTGGTCACCACCTCTACGTTCGTCTCGATACAGCAGACGAGATGTCACCACAGCGTTCTTCCTCCAGCAGGATTCAGACGCGACAATCAAACAACGGAGCCACGGCAAAATCCCTAGTTCCAAACCTGGATGGTTCATCAACAACCTATAGACAACCGTGACATTCGTCTCGATACAGCAGACGCAATTCCAGCAAACGAAGCAAAGGCCAAATTCCTAGCTTCAGGGTCTTGATGGCAACTCATATAAAACCTGAAAGACCATTGGAGATCATCCCACACCAGCGCGGAGTGGTTATGACTCATCGGGGCTCTCCAAAATGAGCCTAACATCAAGTAAAAAGCGGCATAGCAAAATTCCTAACGCTTGCTCTTCCGACGGTCAAACTTCCTAGGAAGATTGCTTGAAGACGTCTTGTCCAGCCCCCGAAGGGATCAGAGACACGACAGTCGCAAGGCTACTCGAACAGCAAGATTGCCTATCGAGGGATACATCAGCCAACACGACGGTACGACGGGAAAAATCCTAGTACCACAGACCCTAACGGACCTTTGTCGTAAAGAGCAGAGGTTAACTGTGACGTTAGGACATCCTTGCGAGAACTTCTCGATTCGTCTCGACTCGTAAGGCAAAGCCTTAAGCAATGGGGATTAAAAAACCTGTTTCCTAAGCACTGGGGCCCTCCAAGTCAGTCCAAGATGGACTCTTGCATACTATTCACGGGTCACACTCTCTAAAGTCGAATCTCGACAAGGAGGAAAACAACCACTTACGAGTCCTCTCGACTTATAAGCGGGAAAATTCTCTTGTGAGATCCTTACGACTCTCAAGAGAAAACACACTTAGGAATCCTCACGACTCCTAAGGAGAAAATATACCTACGAGATCCTCACGACTCGTAGGGAGAAAAGTCTTTATGAGACCCTCACGACTCATAAAGTTGAAAAGTCTTAGGTGGCAGATCCTAACCCTGTCTCCTAAGCCATCACTTCCCTACAAAGAGGTTAAGATGGACCATCTATGAGCCACATTTGCCAAAGTTACATGCTACTGAAATGAAGAACTTACTCATGAGCGTATAAACTACTTCACGCCAGAGTAAGACATAAAGAAATAGAAGGGTGCGGCTCATGGAGTTGAGAGTTTGGAACTATATCTCTTAAGAGTCGAGATTTGAGTCAATGATAAATGACGACGCTTGTGTCCGCTCGTTATCTTCTCAGATCAAGATTATGAAAGTTATATACCAACCCGAAATTGGTCATACGCTATGCATTACTCTGCACTACTTCATCCACGTATATACTTACGTGGGCAAAGTAGTGGGGGGCATTTGTTCCCGCCAAAAATTTCTGCGCAAAAGAGCCCAAGGTATCAAATGGCGGCGATACGCTTAAGAAAATGGGAACCAGTATCTTCCGGGCTGTATTTTGACAAACTCCCGAATGAGAAACAGCTAAATTCTGATGGTATTGAAAGCGTATCAAAAAACCCTTCGATTTGATATATTATGGGCCTCATAATTCATCCGGGATCAAAAGTTATGAGGCATCACGTGTCCACACGTGATGGACCTGTAAGAACCCGCTGGAGGAGTTAAAAGATATAATAAAAACTCAGAAAAGACCCCAATGAGGCATCACGTGCTCACACGTGACCATGGGTCTGTTAGTGTATATGCCCTAGAGGCCATTACTGTATCATACTAGCTTGTATATTACTTGATGGAAGCTTGGGATATTCACAGTTGTATAGACAATCTTGCTCAAAATGGTAGTATGCTACTTGGTTTGTCTCTACTTCAATATGTGCATGTGTTTCTTTTAGCATATCGCTTATATACATATTAGTAGAGCCCTTAGGATCTTTGCTTGATTACCAGCGTTGTGATGGCGCTCACACTCGTGGGGGCTGGGTAATCCATAAGCACATCCTTATACAGGTCCCTAGTCGTTGGACTATCGAGACAGGGCATCGATACTCCGGAGTAGACTAGCGTATGCGCTTCTCATCCCAGCGGGGGAGACGGTCTGTCCCACATCCGTCAGTACGTCGTACTTGAGATAGTATGCGGGTGCTCGTTAGGTTACGAGTACACTGGACAGGACTCGTCGGGAACTGTTGGTTGGTATTATACCTATCGTCTGTTATCAGTTCCCAGGTGACATGAGTACAGCTTAGTCCGCTGACTTGACACTGTCACTTCGCCTTGAGTGTGTTCCCACTGTACTTAGATTACTACCCTACCACGGCTCAAAGGAGTCGTGCAAACAGGTAGTTTTTGGGTGCAGTCCCGAAGCACTTGGAGGCAGTGACGGTTAGACAGGATTCATCTCTCCCGGTATTGGGGGTTGACATCGCGCTGTGTCTAGGAGAGCCATTACACAAGTAGTTCCTGGCCAGGGCAAGCGAGATATACTGGTAGGTTTCCAGTGTTATCTCAGGGTGTTCTGGGCTACACTCCGACACGACCTGTACCGCTATTAGGGGACTGACGTTCACCGCACCCCTAGGCCCGCCATGCGATGTATCAGACGAACAGACCGGACTGTACGGAGATTGTCACATACAGGCTCAGTAGGAGTTCGGATGGGTTTACCTCATCGGCCTTCTTATCGACATCTACCTGGGGACCGTTACGTACAGCTAGTGCCGCTTGCGGTCTGTGGTTAAACCCACTGCCAGCGTAGTGTCGAGTCTTTAGAGTCCCACACAGAGAGTTTCCCTGCACTGAGCGAAACGTGTAGAGGCCGTATGGTTTTACGGCAGGGCTATGACCACTTACGTGCACTTGTGTGCGTATGCTGTTCGGGCAGGCAATACCAGTGGGCTTTGGTTTAAGCCAGATCCTAGTATTGCACAGATGGATTTGATTTGTCTTCTGTGCATTCGCATTCTACGGAATGCGGATGCGGGTGTGTATGCACAGTTTTGAGGAGTGATGAAGGAGGAGGTTCCCCATTAGGGTTTTGGCAGTTGGTTCGGCCAAAACCGTAATGTGGCACACTCATTAGGGTTTTGACAATTCGTTTGGTCAAAACCGTTATGAGTCGGAGACATTGTTTACTAATCCTTTTAGTGATAGATTAGTGATGGCTAATTGCATTGACCATTTTACCACTTAGACCCCTCTTGACTTTGTTGACCCGTTGACCGTGTTGACCATTGACCTTCAAGAGGGATCTACACTCTTCTTTTATTTTCTTTTTAATTCTTGAGTTATGATAATGGTCAATTCAATGTGCCATCAACTCTTTCATGATAGGATTAGTAATGATGATTCTTGTGTATTATTGCAACCATGGTTCATTTCATTTGGTTTAATCCCTTTTTCATTATTCTCTTTTCATTCTCTCTTATGAAGTGAGAAGAAAAAGAAAAGCTCCATGGTTGCAAACTTTCTCCTTCTTCTTCCTCCTCTTGATCTCTTCTTTTGATCTCATGTGTTGAGAGAAAAAGAATCCACATAGACAAACACTTCCATCTTTCTCTTCTACACAACCTAAGGCATTTAGATTAGCAATCTCTTTGCCCTAGTTGCCTTGGCTTGAGGCGAAGCTTAGTGTACAACTCTCGGGTGGATCGTCTTCGACTCAAGAAGGCCGCGGAGGTGCCCAAGGTCCGCATCGACGCTTGGAGCTTGGATAGACGAGTGGGACAGCGGGATGAAGACCTGAAGGACCGGTTCCGTGAGGTATACTTTCTACAGCATAGTAGCTAAAACCTCTAAGTGTATACTAGTTTCTAGTTTAGCAAAGATCCCGACTTTTAGTCCATGTTGCCTTGCGCCAAAATCATTGTTTTTCGCCGTTTCCGCCTCCCCGTAAGAACCGGGGTGAGCAACGTGGACTTACAGGGTCACGTGCAGACACGTGATGGGCTCTTAAGGCTTCTAAAATAATGAATAGAATTAAATTCTAAAATCTGTTCCCTGATTAAAAATCAGAAGTTACCTCAATGAGGTATCACGTGCTCACACGTGACCAATGGTCACGTGTTGACACGTGATGGTTAAAACTGAAGCGTAAATAAACGCTGAGAAAAGGACTCAATTGGGGGTCACGTGCTCACACGTGACCAAGGGTCACGTATCAGCACGTGACTGGCTTCGAAAGCCTTACAGTTTAATAAAATTAAATTCTAAAAGCTTCTAAATCTTTCCAAATGGAAAAGGTCTATGGGGGACCGTTGGATTAAAAATCCAAGGGTGATAAAAATCACCAATTTATGGGAAAATCTTAGACAAGGAAAGATTTCCCTAAATCTCACCAAGAATAACAAACAGAATATCTTTTGGATTTAAAATCCAACGGTGAATAAAATTCACTGAATGATCTAAAGGCTCATATTAAATATGAAAACAAATCAAATCTTTCAATGAAAGATTTGCAAAACAAATTGATTCTTTTCTTTCTCCTATAAATAGGAGCCAAGAAAAGAAGAGAAGGGATCTACCTTTTGGAGAGCAAAACAGAGAGAGGAGAATTTAATTCTCAGGAGAGAAGAACAGAGAGAGGAGAATTTAATTCTCAAGAAAGAAAACCCTAGGTAAGAAAAGAGAGGCTTCAAAGGAGAATTTAATTCTCAAAAGAGTTTAACTCTTATATAAAGAAAAGAACTTAGTTCTTTCTCTGGTTGAGGATCTGCAAAGTGCACATCTCCCTATGAATTGAGAATTTAATTCTCATTGGGTTGAGATCCTGTCATGCAGATCTAAAACACAGAGGAGGAATTGAGTTTTGAGAATTTAATTCTCACAGAATTACAGGAATTTAATTCCTTTGAGATAAAATTAGGGTTTAACCCTATATTATAGGAATTTAATTCCTCCAAAATCATGATTAGGGTTTAACCATACAGAGAATTTAATTCTTAAAGAAATAAAGAGACTTGAAAGATCTCCATGCACGTAAAGAACTTGATCACGTGGTAACACGTGACTCCCATTCTCAATGAGCAGAGAAGAAAAAACAGAACTTGATCACGTGGTAACACGTGACCCTTCCCCTCAATGATCAAAAGAGAACGAACAAGAATTAAGGTCACGTGTTCCCACGTGACCCCTGAAAAGATCCCCAGAAATGAGAAGGAAAAATCACTGAGGCAACGCCTCACGTGCTCCACGTGACTCCCGAAATACAGAGAGAAAAAGTAAAAGAAATAAAGGCCTTGGGCGCTCTCATGTGTTCCCACGTGACCTCTTGGTAGACGCTCTAACAATCAGTGCATGAATCCTCCTCACGTGTCAGCACGATGCTCCAAAGTAAAATAAAAAGTGTTTTACACTTAATTGCAGAACAAAGAAAAGGGATCTGGTCCCATTTTTGGGCGCTCTCACGTGTCCACACGTGAACCCTCTTTCTTTAGTGTTTAACACTAATTTAGGGATTATATTTCCAGTATTTAACACTGATTGTTTCTAGTGTTTAACACTAAATTGAAGATTATATTTCCAGTGTTTAACACTGATTGTCTTTTAATGTTTAACACTAATTTGAGAGTTCTACCTCCAGTGTTTAACACTGTTTTTCTCTAGTGTTTAACACTACTTTTAGCCAAATCGGCTAATTTTCCAGAGGCAAAGGCCCCTCCTCCAAATGAATCTCAAAATTGAGGAAATCAAGGACAGAATGTTGTCAGAGCCCCCAAACCTCTGTTTAGCACTGCTGAATGATGAGGGGCTGAACCCAGACAAATGTCTAATGGTCCAAAAGGCCAATATTTCAAACATAATTGGACTTAGCCCAAACTGGCCATAAGTCCTCAAATCATCTTGAACTGAGCACATCTGCTCTTTCAACCAACTCATTGGTTCAAGGGTACATCTCTGAACTCCTCTGATATTTGTTGTTGTAATCCTTCAAAATCATCAGAGAGGTGACGGGTCCCGACGGCCATACATTCAATGGACCACTATGTCCCTAAACTAGAACAATAGAGCCCGAATGCTCTTTTGTCGGATCTAAACGATCCCGTTGAGTTGATCTTAGTCTCAAACTAGACTAACGTATCCTTAACAAACGTTTGAGTTGATCTTAGCCTCAAATATGGCTAACGTATCCTCAAACCAAAACCCCAAACCCAAATCTAAGAAAATACGGATTTGGACTAATCCACGTCCCACGGGTGACGGCATAAATTAGTCTCCGTATACAATCCACGGGCAACCAAAAACAAAACAAACACCCACGACACGAAGTGACCATCTGGAGAAGGAGAAAGTTGTTACCGCGATGCGGTAGCGTAATTAACTGCAGAGGCTTGCGCCTGCAGGGAAGAGCGTCCCCACAATCAAAAATCCCTCGAACAAGGGGGAATCTGACGAAGTCTGCTATATCGGCCGCATCCGTTTAAACCTTCGATACATGGTGCCGTAAATCAACTTGGCATCTTCGGAGAGGTGGACGGATAAAACCAATTAGCATCTGCTCCGAATCTCAGGCAAGACGTCCCGTCTTGCGCGTCTTTCAGAGGGGAACATTCGCGTTTCTTCTATCGACTCCGAAGTCGGTATTTATTCATCTTCTTTTTCTTCACCACAAACCACATCCACCGAGATAGACGGTTCTCCATCAAATTTCAATAACACCACTTTGCCACCACCCGCAGGTGCGCAGAATCTACCGCGTATATCTCTCCAAGAGAGATGCTACCCTATACGTGATCCTCTTTCTACTTGTCTTTCCATTCCACCAGCCAATGGGGATAATTTCGAAATCAAACCACACTATATCAATCTTTTGCCTAAATTTCACGGTCTTGAGTCCGAAGACGCATACGTTTTTATCACCAAATTCGAAAACGTATGCGCTATGATGGGTATGCCACAATTGTCTGTGGATGCTATGAGATTGCGTCTTCTCCCGTTCACTTTGTGCGATTTAGCCGAAAAATGGCTTTATAATACAACCGCACACTCTATTGCCAAATGTGATGAATTTGTTGTAGCATTCCTTAAGAAATTTTATCTCAATCATAAGACCGCCCATGTTAGGAGCGAAATTAATCAGTTTACCCAGCTTCCCAATGAACCATTTTGGAAATGTTTTGAACGGTTCAAGGATCTGCTTGTCCAATGTCCTCATCACGGAATCAATATATGGGATCTGTGCCGAATTATATATGAGTCTATTAATCCTACGACAAAGCAGATGCTTGAAACCATGTGTCAAGGCAATTTCATGTCCAAAGATGATGGTGAAGCCTGGAAATTCCTAGAAAATTTCGCTGAAAACACTTTACAATGGGAAAGTGTTAGACCAATATCATCTAGGGAAGGTATTCATCAACTTGAAGTTTCCATCGCAATGAAAGCCGAAATGGCTGCGATGCAAAAGAAACTCGAAGCTATGGAAAACAAATTTTTCTTAGCCTCCCTAAACCAGGCGACACTTCCTAAAACCGTGTGTGGATGCTGTTCTGATCTATCACATCTGACGGAAGAATGTTCTTTGAATTCTCCGTTTCAAGGTCACGAACACACTAATGCTGCTTTTCAACAGCGACCTAGAAACGATCTTTATTCTTCCACATATAATCAGGGTTGGTGGAATCCCCCTAATTTTGCTTGGAACCAACACCAAACTCAAAACACGGTTCTAAACCAAAATAACTATCAAAGGGTTTCTCCACAGCAACAACAACCTCCACAGAGTCAGCACCCCTTGCAAATACAAACTTTTCAAAATCCTGCCAACAATTCTGCACCTTATAATAATTATTTCCAAACGGTCGGTACCGAAAACTCCTCTTCACTCGAACGAACCTTAGATTTGTTCATGAAACACACCATGCAAATATCAGATGATATAAGGTCTTTTATCGACACCATGAAGAATGACTCCTCCTCCCATGGTGAGAGTATAAAAGTGATAGAAGCACAAATTGCACAATTAAATGCCGCGATGAGTGCTAGAGAGAAAGGGAAACTTCCAGCTCAACCCCTACCGAATCCTGGCTACTCACATCATAATGTGAGTGCCGTTACCACGTTGAGATCTGGAAGAGTGCTAAATAATCATGTTGGTGAAGAGATTGATAATGAGGAATCAATCGATGATACCCCGGCTTCCACTTCTTACCCTATTTCGTCTACTCCATCTTCTTCCAAGCCTATTCTCTGTTTTCCCCAAGGCTCGAACCCTCCACCCACCTCCTTGAGTCCACCTATAATGATTCCCACTACAATTATGGGATCCGTTCTACCCCCTCGATCTTCTCCAATGTTGGACCCAGCTCTTATTGATAAAGCTCCTTATCCTAATAGGTTAAAGGAAAAAAGACCAAGTCCATAAATGGAGAAGATTATGGAAATATTTAAACAGGTTAACATCAATATCCCTCTTCTAGATGCTATACAACAAGTTCCGTCCTATGCGAAAATTCTAAAGGACTTGTGCACTAGAAAGAGGAAAACTCAAGGGCCGAAAAAGATGTTCATGTCGAGTAATGTAAACACAGCTTTTACCCAACAATTACCTAAGAAACGTAAGGACCCCGACTGTCCTATAATTTCTATTTCTATTGGGGGTAAAAATATCAACCGTGCTTTACTCGATCTTGGCGCTAGTGTTAACCTACTTCCTTACTCTGTCTATGAGAAATTGGGTATCGGAGAGTTAAAACCATCGCACTGCACTCTCCAGATGGCAGATCGATCTATCACCAAACTTAGGGGAGAGCTTGAGGATGTGTTGATAAAAGTCGGGGAATTTATATTCCCTTTGGACTTTATTGTTCTAGATACACAACCGGTAGCGAACCCACAGAACCAAATTCCGGTAATTCTCGGTCGACTCTTTTTGGCCACTTCCAACGCTATAATCAACTGTCGAAACGGCTCTATGAACCTTTCCTTCGGGAAGATGTCAATTGAGCTTAATATTTATAAGTTGGGAAGTGAACCCTCCGAACCTTCTGCTCAAATATGTTCTGTCGAATTAATGGATGTTGACAGCAGCGAATTTGAACAGCTTCACAATACTGATCTAGACTCTCTTAATACGTTATTGTTTGACCCTGCTATGTATTATACACATACGGACTCATCTATCGAGCTGTCCGGGTCAACATCTAACGCTGATTATGAACCGTTTATAGAGTCTGAGTATCATCCCGTTCTTGCCGATGAGATTATTCTTCGGGGTATTGATGAAAGCCTTGAAGAAATTTTCGCTGATGAACTCGCATTTTTAGAAAACACGGGAGTTGTGATGAATCAACCCCAAAACAAAGAAGTTGAACCAACACCCCTTCTTCTTGACAATAACGAGCATGCGAGTAATCCATCATCATCATTGTATCGTCTCTCCAAATCGAGACGCAAACCCGTTCTATTAGACCACTTATCTCTTCCCCACTTCTTCCCGGCTCTTTATAACATGTTTTTCCACCAACCGGTGTATTACATCGATAAAATCTTCGAATGGTTGGTATTGACTTACGGTATTTGTAAAGCTTTGCATTGACCAATAACTTTACCCCCCTCTTATGATTTTAAAATTTTAATTTTGTTTAACTCAAGTTTTTGGGGGGGGGGGGTTTATAAATTTTAGCTCTTGAAAATAAAATTTGTACACAAAATTGTGAGCCAAAAAAAAGTTTGGGGGAGGTTTTCACGTCCATATGTTCTTTCCCCTGTTATTAAATTTTCCTCCCAAGTCTACGGGTTTTTGAGATTTAACAGATGATAACAGTGAGGACACTGCTGTAAACAGGTTTGGGGGAGGTTTGTGCTTATTTAAGCATTACTTTGCATTATATTTTGCATAAGCACACAAATTTTAAATTTTTTTCTTTTATAATAAAAGATTAGAAAGTGAAAAATTACATTTAAAAGATTGGAAAAGTTTAAGAAAAACAAGAAAGTTAGTTGTTTTGTTAAACGAAACTAGTAATAAGTAGTTATGAGCCGTTTTCCCAAGGGTTAGTAAGATGAAGGGAGTCACTAATCTGAGGATAAAAATAACTCTGAAAAATATTTTTTATTCTGGAAGCCAAACATTTGAACGTTGATACCCTACTATACGCACTTACACACGTCTTGAAACTCGGGATAGTAGAGGATACCTTGAAATGCTCTTGTCTAAAAGCCAAAGTATGAAAAAAATAATAAATGAAGTATAAAAATATAAAATGGTGAAGAAAAATGAACACTGGTTTTGTAATCACCAAGGAAGCAAAAAAAAAATATAGCGAGGATGCTTCATCACCTAGTGCCTTAGACCAACTGGTTTGGGAGTCACTGCTATGCCTTAGGTGTTGCAAGACGAGGAAATTGCTAATTACGCCTAATAAGTGAGCACATTTAGTAATCGGACGGTTAGTATCTCAAGAAGTATTAACGGTCGCATGAAGAATGTATGAGCAATTCCATCTAAAATATTCATCGACTAAAAAGTACCGAGGTAGATGGACAAGAGTATGATAGCTTGAATTGAATTCTTTGAGTGTAGGGATGTCTTTTACACACACGTAGGGGTATATGATCGATATTTGGAAGAAAGGTAGGGATGAAGAATAAAGGCGATATTTTATTGAGGGATGATGTGATTTCTAACATCTTTTCATGACTATTAAGATAGGGCTCATGACAACCGAAAAGCTAGTGTAGTTGAAAACTCTGATTTTCAAGTTCTTTCTTTTATAGTTCTTATCTTTATATGTAACTTTCACAGTCTTTCTTTTATTATAGGATTTTGTGGGTGCAATCCGCTGAAAACCTTCAGGAGACAACACTCCTCCTACTAAGGACACCTAGAGGTTTAAAGGCTTGTTGCACGTGCTCAGTGCAATCATATTGCCTACAAAAGTGTGCTAGTTAGTTTTTCTCTTTCTTTCTATTTTTCTCCTTCACCTGAATAAAAGAAGTTTGCTCGGGACGATCAAAGTCAAGTTTGGGGGAATTTGTTCAGTCGAAATTATGACAATTTTTAACATAACAATTTCCTCACTTTTCTAATCATCTAAGGATGTTTGATATAAATATAACACATATTACAAGTTCGTCTGGAAAATATTGATTATCATGTGTTATACATTATATGTTGTGCCACGGCAGCGCCCCGGCCGTCTACTCGAGGCCAAAATACGGAATCAAAATTTTCTTAACTTTAAACCGGCGCTACCGCGGACAATAAACCCGGATCGTAACCATTAACCTAGTCCTAGCTAACAAGAGAGTGGGTAGAGAGATATACCAAGCGATCCGTGTACTTCGGTCTTCGTCTCCACTCCGATCTCCTCGCGGAATCTCCGGTCGTCGCCTCCCCGTCGAAATGGGCACCACATCGCCGGGTTCTTTTACCGGCTCCCACCTCTGGACCGAGGCAACTCGGGCGCGAAGTTGGCGAGCCGACGCGTCCAAGAGATGCTGTAGGTGTAGTGTAGAAAACATTGTCTCATTTGGGGTAGTGAAGTTGCCATGATGGAGGAATCAAAGAACTTTGGAGAGAGGTTGAGAATTTAGCAAGCATGCAAATGAGATATGAATAATTCCCCTCATAAAAAATGAACTATCTCTTTTCCCACTAAGTGGCCGGCCTCAATATGGAGAGGGAAAAATGCAAGGGAGGTGAGTGTAGGAAAACCAAGGGGTGACCATAAATAAAGAGATGATAATGAGGTATATATGTCACAACAACACCAAATCAATTCAAATCTCATTTAATGCACCATGATGAGAACAAGAAAAGCAAAGATGCTTTATCAATTATAATGCCTCATATACAAATGACCCCCTCCACAAATACTAATTTGCATAATTGCAAATTAGCCCCTCCATCGGAAAATTCCGGCCGCGAAGGAACAAAGGAAAACTGGCCGGAACGGAATGCAAACTGGCAACTTCAGAAAACTGATCCCGTAATAAATTACAGGAAAACCCCGCGACTGTATATACATACCCGCATTTGTATTCTCACTGAATACAAATGCAAAGAGACAAAAACTACACCGTCTAATACCAGGATCCGGCTTAAACCAAAGCCCGCTAGTAAAATCCGTCCGATCACGATCTGTGCAATACCGCACGTATCTGATCGAACCCTGCCATATCTCTATACGGCCTCTACAGCGTTTCGCCCGAAACTTGAGTAACTGTGTGTGGTGGACTCTAAAGACTCGTCAATACTATGGCTGTGGATTTAACCACTAGCACGTCAGAGGTATTAGCCATACGTGACGGGCTACCAGCTATTGACCAAAAGGGACGTCGATGAGCGAACTCATCCTGACACCCTATTGAGCCTGTCAGTGACAATATCCGTACAGTCCGGTCCGTTCGTCTATGAGTATCGTATGGCGGGCCTAGGGGGTTGGTAAAAGTCAGACCCCCAAAAGCGGTACAAGTCGTGTCGGAGTGTAGCCCAGAACACCTTGAGATACTACTGGAATACCTACCAGTAAATCTCCTGCCTCGGCTGAGGGCTTTGTGTAATGGCTCTCCTAGACACAGTACGACCTCACCCCCAATACCGGGAGAGACGAACCCCTGCAGATCCGCTCATTGCCTCCATGTGTCTCGGGACTGTACCCAACTAAAACCTGTTTGCACGACTCCTTTGAGCCATAGTAGGGTAGTAATTAAAGCACAGTGGGAACTCACATGAGACAAATGACGATCTCAGGTCGATGAACTAACCTGTACACATGTCACTAGGGAACTGCTATCTGACGTCAGGTATAATACCAACTAGCATGTTCCCGGCGAGTCCTGTCCGGTGTACTCATAACCTAATGAGCACCTGTATACATCTTAGGTGAACCAACTGACACCAGTGGCTTGTGAGACCGGCCACCGCCCCTCGTCGGGGTCTCGACTGTATACACTAGTCTACTAATGGAGTATCGATGCCCAGTCTCGAAACTCCCACGACTAGGGACCATTTAAGGATGTGCTTATAGACCCCAACTCCCACGTATATGATCGCCATCATACTGCTGGTCGTCAAGAAATAATCCTAAGGGCTCTATCAGCGTGCAATAGCGACCTGTAAGGTCACCTAAAGCAGTACACGATGATAAAGATAAACCAGATAGCATAATATCATCTTGAGTAAGACTGTCCTACCGGGATAGGTCATCCCTCAATCATTGCAATCACGTGCCTGTGATCCAATAATCGACTCTGAGGGCACTATCTCCAACAATCTCCCACTTGCACTTAAGGCTAATTATTGCGATGTCGCATACTCACAGTCCGTGTGATACCGAACACCCAACTCCTCTACTAGTCAGTCTCACAAAGCTCGTTTGCGAAACTATTGCGTTCGAGGAATAGCCTCAGTGAGTGGATCCGCTGTGATGTTTCTTTCTTTGTCTCTCTATATCTCAAGTTCGCGGAGAAAGGCATCTCTCGAAATGAGCAATACCTGTCTTAGAATGTGTCTGGATGTCTGATGGGACCTAGCTCATAAATGAACTCTAAATCCAAACTTCTTAGACTGTATCGTCAACTGAACTTAATCAGTATCCTGCGTCATGCCTTCCTCAGTATCCCCTTGGACCACCTGTCCAAAATACTGCCCCTCGTCAGAGGGAAAACTATAACTCTGACAGTCACTCTGCCATCCAGGTCACCTTGGAAGCGTGGAATGATAACCGTCTCCTAAAGGAGGCTGTCGATATCATATCCCTAGAACATTCACTTATGTTCTAAAACTGTTTCCGAATGTTTCTCCAGGATTGGATAAATATCAACTTATTGCATCTCCTGCAAAAACAACATCTGGTGTGATACTTGACATCTCATGATTGACTCAATTGCCTAAGCAAGTGATCTGCCAATCATGCACATCCCTCTCCACTTTAGTCTATAAGACACCTTAAGAGAGGCTGACTCCATCACCTGCAGGTACACTACCTTGCCAGGAGTCGTCCATTCTAAATACTCATAGAATGCTGTCTAAGTACCCAGATTGGGAAACCACCCAAATCTAGATCTAAAACCATAGATCTAGTAACCAGAATGTACGGTATAAGATCCAATTCCTATGTGGATAAACTACTGTGTGACAACCAAAGTATCACCGATCGTAGTATAGGAATATCACTTCCTACTCTGTGTGTGTCATCAAATACCAGGACATCACACCCTACTACCTTCATAACAGATCCATCCCTATTCTGATGAAGTCAACCTATGACTGTCACATCAGAAATAGATGATCTATCTCCGCTATATCTGCTTTAGTCTATAAATAGACATAAGCTACTTGTCCACTATGCTTCCGCTGCTCCCACTGACTACGACAACCCTCTGGCAGAGTCATATAAACGTACACTTCTAAAGTTAGTTTAGAACGACGCTATACTCATCCTCCTGCCGGGTCTCACAGTCTGGAACAACAGCAATGGAAAGTCTGGGTAAACAAGAACCTCCCTGCCACCGTCCTTGAGCATACGAAGTACCTCTCGAGTGCCTGAGGTTACCCACCATATCTGCGGAGTTGCCAATGGAATGTCAAACTAGATTGAATCTTTAGGTTCTTATCAAATCTTCAGTAATCGTTTGCGGTTCTGGAATCACTTCCAGTTCTACCATACTCCCACTACTGTTTTCTGAAAAAATCCATTTCTTTTAAAATTGTGGCGAGTGAAGAACAATATCACTATTAATCTTCCAGATGGTAGAAAGTTAACCCTCGTCATAGCCTGGGTCAACCCACAAACAGCCATTACAGAAATGTGCCTTGAGTTATCCAAAGTCTGGTTTTAAGCATAAGCCGGACAACTCCCCGTACCTTAACAATGTCAAGATATGAACTGTTCTATATCCAATATAGAAACAGAGGCACTGATTTAATTGAACCAGATTCAAATCATGCAGCTGTCTCCAGTGCATGTCAAGTAAATGGAGAGAGGCCGATCAGCGTTACTCAACTTAGGAGTGCTTCCAATTATGAGTAACCTGAAAGAGAAGCAAGTTCTCTTAATCATTACTATCAACTGAATACCATACACAAGTATCTACATCTTCGATCATCTTGAAGAATCTCGATACTTGCAACACCTGGTTCTCTACTATACTCTTATACCTATAACTTCTCAAAACTTAGATCCTGTGTTTCTACGAAACACTTGTCTAAGAACCAGAGATGTCATAAGTAAACAGAATATAGTACGAGGACCAACCCCTCTGTCCTAATGGACACTGGACAACATACAATACTCTGTATAAGTCCCGTGAGTCTAATAACTCATTCATTGTGTGTCGTAGGTTGAAAACTGTACTATGGTTATAAAGAATTATACCGCTGTTCAATGCTCCTTACCTAACCATCCACTGATATAGGTAAATGTCATAGACATAATTTCAAAAAGGTATATCTCACTCTATAAAAATAGACGTACAGATATATCAATTTGAAATTGGTGCATAACAACGGATATTCAAAAACCAAATATTTGCCGTCCGGCAAACAACCCAGGTGAGTTCCTCAAATATCACCAATTACAACGAATTCCGATATAACGAGGATGATCACCTAATTCCCAATAACTTACTCCCACTCATCATCTGTAAAACCATACAGATGTGAGAATCATATCTGGTAAATACATACCCTGGAGCAAGTGTCTAATTGGGAAATCAGTTTTCTTTTAACAGTACAAAGTGAAACTGAAACATTGAAATGTTTCGATGGGGTATCCGGGTATTCCTAGTAATGCCTCTTCCATTATCCAGATTCACAACTGTAACCGTATAATTCTTTGCGATCTCTTCAAATCCCTTTATATGTCTTTAGTCATTACCTTCTGTACACCCCTTTAGGCCAAATGGTTTTCTTCCTTCCCTACCTTTCGGCACCAGCCTATGGTTTGGAAGAAAACTATCCAATAAGCATAATGGGTGTACTGTCCTAATCCTAGGAGCACTCGCAATGCGAGAGAAGGTGAAGATAAAAGACACCTGAATAAACCTTATTCCTATTTCTCCTGAACCAGAATCCATCCCCGAATTGGAACAAGTTCCTTTCGAGTTCGTATATAACCATACGATGGAGTATCCAAATAAACTATGGATCTTCGTAGTGATACGGAGTGTCCTGGAGAAATACAAAGGTGATTTAGGATTGGCGAAGAAATACTTGGTTTGGTCATGAATAGCAGTCGCAATTTATTTTGCCCTCTTACTAATCCCTTGATATGTCTTTACTTAATACCTTCTGTTCACCATCGTTAGGCTAATTGGTTTTCTTCATTCCCTACCGGTCGGCACCTGCCTATGGTTTGGAAGAAGACTATCCAATTTGCGTAATAGGTGTACTATCTCCTAAACCAAGAAGTACTCGCAACCTGAGAGAAGGTAAAAGGAAAAGACAACTGAATAGTCCTATTCGTTTTCTCCAGAACCGGAAACCATCCTCGAATAAATTCCTTCGAGTTCGTATATAACCATACGATGGTTTTGTCCAATGGAAGTGGACGTTCGTAGTAATACGGGGTGTCCTGGAGAAAAGGGTAAAAGTAGGAGTGGCAATGAGGTTTGCAACTCTGACAATCCAAAAGCCAGTGTATAAGAAGGTTCGGTCAATTTTGGTCACTAAGTCATAGTCTAGGGTCGGGTCAATGGTCGCTGCCAAAGAGAGAGAGAAAAGAAACACTCAGCGTGCACTCTAACCTAGATCAGAATGGTTATTACTTTATCTAATCAGGAAACCTCCCACTGTAACCTCAAATTCTTCTCCAAACCTGAAAGAAGAATTGGTCGGGATCACCCGAGGAGTAAACCAACTCATCAGTGGGAATCGGGATCCAACTATCATCGTATGATAACTTGACGGAATCCACTCAAGTCACCACACTCCAGAAGGTATGCGCATGCCTGGCAAGTTTCAGTTTTTTTAGAAACTCCCGATGTGTGTTTTTACCCCTAGGACCCAAGTGACCTTGACCGAGCCAACATATCAAAGGATCCTAGTCAAGTTCAACCCGTCATTATCTTGATTGCATTAGACCCACCCATACGAGTCCTTGACTGAGCCAAAATGACCGTACGACTGTCCTAACCAATCACATATCCATAAGACAGAAAAGCATTACAGAGCTACCGCACACTACACCTCGGCTGAGCACGACATACGTAGCACGAATACTAAGCAATACTAATCTGAAATGACGGAGGGCTACGGTTTAACGTAATGAACTTGATATCGTTGAAGGAACCGGATAACTTTTTATAAAAATACAGTGATGAAAACCTTTGCTGAAGAGGTCACTCCCTGTGAAGGGATCTCGGCTCTTTCCCCGTAGAATGAGGTGCAGGATATTCCAACTGAATACCACGATGCAAAGCAAAAGGCAATCGGCTATAGTGAAGTTATTACCCTGACGCAAACTTCTGTCCAAGGGGTCACTCCCGGTGAAGGGATCTCGGCCCTTGCCTCGTCGACTGAGGTGCTGGATATTCATAACCGAATACCACTGTGCAAAATAAAAGAGAACGCCCTTGCAATAACAGATTTTTGAAAAGTGTTCCAACAACATCAGAATAGGTTTGTTTAGCTTGCATTGATCCGAATCAACACAGTCCCATCAATTGATCACACCAATAAAGAACGAAAATAATGATGTACGTATATGCCATCCGCATTCGCCACCGGGTCCCGTCATCACCCGTTAGGTTACTTAACTAACGACAGAGCGGGGACTGGACTAGCGCGGATGCAAAACATATACAACATCTACTAGTATATATATCAATATATAATATTCGCTCAAGGAGTGATAAAATGCAACATCACAGAAATGTAACCAGCATCACAGAACAATACAGATATCTGGGATCCCCGGGTTTCATAGAGCCGCTATTGAAACCCGACGTTCCTCTGGTCGTGTGGATAGCCTGTGCAAAAAGATCCTAGACCCCTACGGGCGCGGCAAGTTACCCGCCAAAACCTGAAGCGAGGCAGCCCCTTTCAACGACGTGAATGGACCACCCAGCACTTCACGGAATCCGGTAACTTGGGCACCCCTCCTGGGTCAACCTGTACCCCCTACGAGTGCGGCGAATAGCCTGCCAATTCTAGAGTGAAACCCCCTCCGTCTCAAAGCCATGAGATGCGGGCTCGTTGCCCTCTAGAACCCGGCTATCCGTGCACCCCTCCGCAGGGTAATCCTAGTACAGAAAGTAAAATATACATACAACGGGTACATCGACCTCGACCCGGTCGTGCCCCAAAAGAATAATACAAACAGGCAGTGACGGCAGTCCACATGTCGGACGCTCGCCCCGCAATATCAAATGTACATATAAAACAAAACTGTACTACCACTGCAACCAGGCTATCCCCCACGACCAATCCGCAACATCACAGCACAACACAGAACATCAACGTGAATGTCACGTTCGCAAATCCGTCTAACCGGGCTATAGCAGTTAGACAGGATTTACCGATCAAATGACATTCACGGTCGCAGATATAATGTAAATACTGTGAACTAACATATTTAAAATTTTCGATCGATCAAATTTTACCAAGTGGGCCCCAAGCACTACTGTAGCACTCAAAGAAAATCTGGGCCCAAACAGAATATTCCAAAACCCCTATTTTCAAGTCCAAGAGCCTCTGGAAAAATTTGGTGCCACGTGGAGTTATTATGGCCGCGGAACCGCGGCCAAAGCATGGGTTTGGCTATGGTTCCGCGGTGGAAAAGTAAGTTTAGGCCACCAAATTTTTGCAGAACCCTTATAATTTCCTGCATGTTCCTCTGCAACGTACTGAAAAATTTTTGGAGCTAAAAAAATTTCGACAGAAAACTGATGCGATAAAAACATGGTTTTTGGAAATTCCGATCGATCGAACTTGTAAACATGTTAGAGCAAGGTAGACTAGGTTAATGGCGTGGCTCTGATACCATGTTGTGCCACGGCAGCGCCCCGGCCGTCTACTCGAGGCCAAAATGCGGAATCAAAATTTTCTTAACTTTAAACCGGCGCTACCGCGGACAATAAACCCGGATTGTAACCATTAACCTAATCCTAGCTAACAAGAGAGTGGGTAGAGAGATATACCAAGCGATCCGTGTCCTTCGGTCTTCGTCTCCACTCCGATCTCCTCGCGGAATCTCCGGTCGTCGCCTCCTCGTCGAAACGGGCACCACATCGCCGGGTTCTTTTACGGGCTCCCACCTCTGGACCGAGGCAACTCGGGCGCGAAGTTGGCGAGCCGACGCGTCCAAGAGATGCTGTAGGTGTAGTGTAGAAAACATTGTCTCATTTGGGATAGTGAAGTTGCCATGATGGAGGAATCAAAGAACTTTGGAGAGAGGTTGAGAATTTTGCAAGCATGCAAATGAGATATGAATAATTCCCCTCATAAAAAATGAACTCTCTCTTTTCCCACTAAGTGGCCGGCCTCAGTATGGAGAGGGAAAAATGCAAGGGAGGTGAGTGTAGGAAAACCAAGGGGTGACCATAAACAAATAGATGATAATGAGGTATATATGTCACAACAACACCAAATCAATTCAAATCTCATTTAATACACCATGATGAGAACAAGAAAAGCAAAGATGCTTTATCAATCATAATGCCTCATATACAAATGACCCCCTCCACAAATACTAATTTGCACAATTGCAAATTAGCCCCTCCATCGGAAAAGTCCGGCCGCGAAGGAACAAAGGAAAACTGGCCGGAACGGAATGCAAACTGGCAACTTCAGAAAACTGATCCCGTAATAAATTACAGGAAAACCCCGCGACTGTATATACATACCCGCATTTGTATTCCCACTGAATACAAATGCAAAGAGACAAAAACTACACTGTCTAATACCAGGATCCGGCTTAAACCAAAGCCCTCTAGTAAAATCCGTCCGATCACGATCCGTGCAATACCGCACGTATCTGATCGAACCCTGCCATATCTCCATACAGCCTCTACAGCGTTTCGCCCGAAACTTGAGTAACTGTGTGTGGTGGACTCTAAAGACTCGTCAATACTATGGCTGTGGATTTAACCACTAGCACGTCAGAGGTATTAGCCATACATGACGGGCTACCAGCTATTGACCAAAAGGGACGTCGATGAGCGAACTTATCCTGACACCCTACTGAGCCTGTCAGTGACAATATCCGTACAGTCCGGTTCGTTCGTCTATGAGTATCGTATGGCGGGCCTAGGGGGTTGGTAAAAGTCAGACCCCTAATAGAGGTACAAGTCGTGTCGGAGTGTAGCCCAGAACACCCTGAGATACTACTGGAATACCTACCAGTAAATCTCCTGCCTTGGCCGAGGGCTTTGTGTAATGGCTCTCCTAGACACAGCGCGACCTCACCCCCAATACCGGGAGAGACGAACCCCTGCAGATCCGCTCACTGCCTCCATGTGGCTCGGGACTGTACCCAACTAAAACCTGTTTGCACGACTCCTTTGAGCCGTGGTAGGGTAGTAATCAAAGCACAGTGGGAACTCACACGAGACAAATGACGATCTCAGGTCGATGAACTAACCTGTACACATGTCACCAGGGAACTGCTATCTGACGTCAGGTATAATACCAACTAGCATGTTCCCGGCGAGTCCTGTCCGGTGTACTCATAACCTAATGAGCACCTGTATACATCTTAGGTGAACCAACTGACACCAGTGGCTTGTGAGACCGGCCACCGCCCCTCGTCGGGGTCTCGACTGTATACACTAGTCTACTAATGGAGTATCGATGCCCAGTCTCGAAACTCCCACGACTAGGGACCATTTAAGGATGTGCTTATAGACCCCAGCTCCCACGTATATGATCGCCATCATACTGCTGGTCGTCAAGCAAGAATCCTAAGGGCTCTATCAGCGTGCAATAGCGACCTGTAAGGTCACCTAAAGCAGTACACGATGATAAAGATAAACCAGATAGCATACTATCATCTTGAGTAAGACTGTCCTACCGGGATAGGTCCTTCCTCAATCATTGCAATCACGTGCCTGTGATCCAATAATTGACTCTGAGGGCACTATCTCCAACATTATAATCAATACTTTTGAAGGAAATTGTATGTTTATTATTTCACGCATAATATTGTATATCTCTAACATTCTTCATTGAGATCTTGTGCAGAAATTAGCCCAGATCAGATATCGGAATTCGAAATTTGCTGATAAAATATAGGAAATCAAAGAGTTAAATTCTGGCAGAGATTCAATAGAGAGAAGAAGATTCCAGATATTAAATATAAACCCAGAGACCAACAAAAGAAGGCTTAAGAAATTTGAAGCTATGATCTCACAAATCGGCCGCGGAACCGCGGCCGAGTAAGCCCGAGTCGCTGCGGATCCACGGCCGAGTCAGAGGATCGAAGAACGAGAATTTTCCAGGAGCTTCCCTGTAACGTCTTACCTTACTGAGGACACTTCGTTGTAACAATCTCGTTCTGGAAACTTCTCTAAAACAAGCTAGCTTGTTGAGGAAGCTTGATAACTACCTAGTTTATTCTAGAAGCCTCCTTATAACAACCTAACTTATGGGGGAAGCTTGATGAGGGCCTATAAAAAGGGACCTAAGCATATATTAAAAAGGATGTTGATTAGTTGTTGAATTTTAGTACACAATCACAAAAACAATTTAGATTCAATTCCAAATCAAGATCCAAAATCAAGAATCGTGAGAAATTCATCGAGCGAGATCATTCAAGATCCTTTATGCGAAGCCGATCGTCATCAACGAGCACGCGATCCTCGATAGATCCAAGCCTCACGGTGATCGAGCAAAGCGAAGATCGACGGAGAAATTACCTTTTCAAGGGAGTGATCGAGAGCGAATTTTCTTGTAATCTCGGATTGAAGAAGTTGTAATTTGAAGTTGAATAATAAAGGTGATCATTACTTTTAATCTTGCTTTCTTTAAATTTTCATATTATGAAATCTCTATTTGTTGATTCTTCTATTTTCATAATGTGTGAGTAAATCTCCGCTTGTTAAGGATTCGAAGGAATTTGGTAGATCTAATGGTGAGAGAATTCTATATTCATCTAAGTCTTATGGAGATTATAAACTTTAGCAAAAAGAATCATTAATGTCCAAATTGTGAGTGAGATCAATTTATTGAGAATTTCATCACAATTTGGGGAGTAGATTGATGATTCTTCTTGCTAAAGGCTAGATATGAATGACAATTAATGAAAGGACAAGGGGCAATGAAGGAGAAACCCTAGTTGCTTCAAAGGATCCCTAATTCTCATTAATAGGCATCGATCTAGTAGTAATTCTATTAATAGATAAGACGAATCATCTTGAATCATCATCTATGGCTACTAATTCCGTTCGAATCCTACAAGCCTTCTTTAATTTTCTTGATAACTAAATCTTGATATTTTCTTAAAAACAATTTCTTGAATTTCTTGAAACTATTACTTCAATCAAATCTTAAAACAATTTCTTAATTTTCTTTACTATTTCTTTCAACTCAACTAAAGCAAAAATTTACGAGTGCCACAAATCCTAGAGGGCAACCCGTACTCACTAACGCTCGCTACACGCGACACCGTTATTGATTGCGGTTATTATACGACTAAAATATTTCATCTCTTCTTTACTACTACATCTTTTCTATAAAATCAAAGAGGTGGAATCATTAAGTAGATAAATCAGGGCACGTGCCCATAGAGTACGAGCGCGGACAGGAAAGAGGGCTAAGCTCTCGGATATGGAGTCAATCTCCTGAAAATGACTTTATCATAGAGTTAAACTCCCGAAAAAGATCTTATAATAGAGTTAAACTCCAAAAGATTTTAAATGAAGTTGAACTTCCAAGAGAATTTGTATTGCGGAGTTAAACTCCAATTTTTTTTTAAAAAAAAATGGAATTAAACTCCCAAAAGAATTTTTATTATGGAGTTAAACTCCTAAAATAATTTTATTTGGAGTTAAACTCCCAATTTTTTTATATGAAGTTAAACTCCCAAAACGATTTTATTTAGAGTTAAACTCCCAAAAGTTTTTATATGGAGTTAAACTCTCAAAACTATTTTATTTGGAGTTAAACTCCCAAAAGATTTCATATGGTGTTAAACTTCCAAATTTTTTTTAGAGGAAGCTGCCACTGAGTGGGACCTTCTATCCCTTCACGTGAGAGAGAGCAAGGGGCTCCTACTTTGTAGGAGTCTCACCCTTTCGTGATGGGGAGAAAGGGGCTCCCACTATGTGTGAGCCCCTCTCATATGATGGAGAGTAGGGAGCTTACGAGTTTGGAGTTAAACTCCAAAAGATCCTCTTTATTATTATTATTATTATTATGAAGTTAAACTCCCAATTTTTTTTTAAAATATGGAGTTGAACTCCCAAAACAATTTTATTTAGAGTTAAACTCCCAATTTTTTTTATATGGAGTTAAACTCCTAAAATAATTTTATTTGGAGTTAAACTCCCAAAAGATTTTATTTTGGAGTTAAATTTGTAAAAAGGATTTTATTTGAAAAGAAGACCAAAAGGGAGTTTCTTGAAACTTCAAAATCTATGTCTTGGATGATGAGAATGAGCCCCTTTCCTTTCTTTGAGCTTTGGATCTGCCTAAGGTGAGGTTTTTTCTATTTTAAGGATGGGTCTTCTTCTTCCTCCTCTTTTTTTTCGCGATCTTGAAGAAGGGTAGTGAGATTTAAAATCTCCTCTTCTAGGAATTTGATGGGATATTTGGGCTCCCTTTCAAAAGTTTTATGGTGGAAAACTATTTCCTTTTAAGAAAACAAGAGTTAAACTTTTAATTTAATTCAAAAAAAGAAAAGAAGAAGGAGGCTTTGAATCTTGAAGAAGGAGGCACAAAACCCTATGTTGATATGGGATGAATCTTCTTTTTTGTTATCATCCATCATGATTCCTTATATAGGCTGTACATTTTACATATGACCCCTTGGGCTTTTCAAAATGGCACATGTGCCTTTCCCATACCATGTGCTTTCTTACTTTGCACTTAAGTCATTGGCTTTTACATAATTTAGGTTTGTTGCCCATTTTATTATATTTATTCATAGGAATTTTATTAAGCCTATTTATGTTTTAACCATTATTCCTTTGGCATGGGGGGCTGGCCTCTTTATATTTGGGCTTGACTTGGGCATGGGTCCACTTGCTTGGACTTGGGTTCGGGCTTAGGTCCACTTGGCTTAGGGTTGACTTTGATTTTGACTTGGTCAACCGGGGTGTAATTTTTGACCTCAATAAAGTGTCCCCATCAATAAATGCACACCGCGTGTATGGGTTGTGTGCATGAAATTTATGGATCTTGTTCTATATGGGAATTGATTTGGTTTGGTCCCCTATGGAGGGTCGACGCTACCATTTTTACGACATGGATGGTCGGTCTGCTATTTTTGCGACTTGGACGGTCGGTGCTGCCATTTTGCGATGTGGATGGTCGGCGCTGCCCTTTTTGCTACGTAAACAGTCGGTGCTTGATTTGACTTTCTCTGCTTCGTGCGGTGTCGGGATTTGATTTGTTTCCGAGGTGGAGCTTGATTCCACCAAGGAGGTTATTGGTTGACTGATGATTTGATTTGTTTTGGGAGTTCCCTACCTGTCTAGCGGGACTTTTGAACTTGGAATCGCTGTCGGGTGGGACGTTGATTTGATATGTTTGATTTCTGCTTTGTTTAGCAGGACTTTTGAATTTGAGAGGAACTCAGAATTTAGATTTTGTTTAGCATCAACATTGCTGTACTGGAATAATACTAGGATCAAATCATCATTTTCTCTGGGAGGACTTAGGATTTAGTTTTTAGGTCGGCATCAACATCGCTAACACTGAAGCGTAATGCCAGGAGCGACACATCATTTGCTTTTTGGGAAAACTTAGGATTTGGGTTTTGGGTCGGCATCAGCACCGCTAACACTGAAGCGTAACGCCAGGAGCGACTCATCATTTGCTATTGCCCGTTGGGGGAGTGATGGCTTAGAATACAGGTTTAGGTCCCTATCACCTAAGGCTTTTCAATTTTATGAGCCGTAAGGGTCTCATAAAAGTATTTCCTCCCTACGAGTCGAGAGGATCTCGTAGGTGTATGTTCTCCTTAGGAATCGTGGGGATTCCTAAGTGTGTTGCTCTTTTGTGAGTCGTAAGGATCTTACATGAGGATTTTCTCCTCACAAGGTCGAGAGAACTTTGCGAGTGTATTTCATCTCTTTTTTGCGCCCTTTCGGGTTTTCATAAACTCGCTAGCAGTTCTGCTATTTTTACTCACGGAGCCCTTTCGAGTTTTCATCCATGCCTGTTTTGCTTGTGGACATACCTTTTTTTAATGTTTCATCGCCGGTTGGACCTCAGATGTAGTCTTTCCAGTAGGAGTTGGGAGAGATAGGGATCATTTGCGCCCGTGGATTGTATACGGTTTATAGGATGTATGATCCAGACTGTAGGGCCGGTGTGCTTGATCCATTTATGACCTGAAGCATTCACGCGTAGTATTTCTTGAGGTATCGGCCATTGATGGGTGGCATATGCCTTTCTCCCTCGGCACTTATAGCTAAGAAACCCATTACTGAGGATCTAACTAGAGAATTAGGGTTAGACAAAGCAAGTAAATATCTTTACTTTAAGTGAACAAGGAATACAACCTTTGTAGACCGTTCCTTCACTTCTAAAGTTCCGTGTAGTAGTCCCTTCGCTCCAAGTAGTGGTCTTCTGGACTCTCGTTAGACTCAACTAAGCGAAAGGAACAAGCTTGCTTGAAGAACTTTGAGGCCGAAGATGATCTAAGTCGAGCAATCTCCAACTCAAGCTACCTCTTCACTAATTGAAAATTGGTGAAGCAAACAACCTATACTAAATGGCTAGTCTAGTGTAGATTGATGAAGTAGGAATTTTTCTCACTTTTGAATTATTTTTCTCACTCTTTTTCTTCACCTCAAGAAAACCTAGAGAGCTCAATGGAGATGAAGAAGAAAATGAAGTCTAGAATAGAATGAGAGTGAAGTGGCAACCATGGGTGAGATAATATCATCTATTATCATTGTAGAGACTTAACCATGGTTAAAGATAATGGTTGGGTTAATAAATATCTAAAGTAAGACAAAATTAGTGGACTAAGTCAATGGTTTCCACAAGCTTCTCCAAGCTTCACAAACCATGCCATTTCCACCTAATTTTGTTTATACTTTAAATAATTAATCACCCTAATTATCTATGGTATGGTATGAGTCTCATACACCCATGTATAATGTATCATCAAGCATGACACAAAGAAATAATACATTAATATATATCACATATATATTAAATGTACAATGAGAAAAGAAATTCTTAAGTGAGCTAATATTAGTTAATATATATTAATATATCAAATATATAATTATATATTAAATTATTAAATCAACACTTGATTTAATAACCAGGCTGTATCGCATACAACCGACTAATATCATATATATCAACTTATCGAATCAACACTTGATTCAATAACCCGGCTATATCATATATAACCGACCGATATCACATATCGCGAGATAAGAATACGGTATCACATACACGTATTAATCTTGGTCCCGCACATATCACATATGTGCCTTACTTCGTTTCGCTTGAGCCAAGAAACCTCTGTGTAGGACTCTAAAGACTCGTCAATACACCGGCGGCAGGTAATGATCATATCAGTTACCCACAAGCCGTCAGCAGTACTAGCTGGACGTAACGGCTACCCGGGTATTGAGCGATCAGAAGATCAACAAGTAAGCCTGCTCATACTCCCGAGTATTGAGCGATCATAATATTAGATTGATTATTATCTTATCTAATCAGGATGGCTCCTACTATTTTTATCAAATCTTCCTTCAAACCCTAAAAGGTAAGACTAGCTGGGATTAATTACACCCTACAAGTTCGCTAACCGTTCAGTCAGGCCAACGTAGGTACTTTGAGGGAGGTTCCCCGTGCTTTCGCACAGATCTAATAAAGTAAACCTCATTTTCCCAGAGGCTTAACCCCGTTAACACCTTTCTAGACACCTAATGGGTTATCTAATTGTAAAGTGCAAAACTCTCCCAGGAGTAACACTTACTCGCAGTGGGTATCGGGATCCAACTATCTCATAGAAGGTAAGCAATCTCATTGCAAATTTTAACACTTGAAATTCCCAATAATATTTTGCCCCTAGCAACTTATGACCTTGACGGAGGTCAACAAATCACAGGCCGCTAGTCAAGTTCAACCCATCATTTCGTGATTGAATTAAACCAACCCGCACGATCCTTGACGGAGGTCAACAAGGCCATACGACTACCCTAATCCAATCGCATCATATGCTTTATCAGATATGCACTAATCAGCTACCGCACACTACGCCTTGGCGGAGGTCAACAAACGTAGCACGGATACTAAATAGTCCTTATCTGAAATGACAGTGGGCTACGACAGGTTTTTAAGAAAACCTTTTGCGTAATGAACTTGATATCGTTGTAGAATCGAGTGATTTGAAAAGGAGTGGTTTAAGCTCCGCTTTTAAAATCAAGTTTTTCAAAATAAACCGAATGGGTGTAGCATCTGCTAGCTTCTGCTAAAGAGGTCACTCCCGGTGAAGGGATCTAAGCTCTTTCCACATCGAATGAGGTGCTGGATATTCTACAAGGAATACCGCTATGCAAAGCAAGAACTAGAGCTACCAGTTTTGAAAATGTGATTCTATAATATCATTAGGTTTCTTTCCTTTCATTAATCTCATTAATGAAGTCCTTTCATTTATTCTTTCTAAGCATCACAGAAGAAACGAAAATACAACGTACGCTTATGCCATCCGCATTCGCCACGGGGTCCCGTCATCCTCCGTTAGGTTAGATAACTAACGGCGGAGCGGGAGCAGGACTAGCGCGGATGCAAAACATAAGCAACGTTTATTATATATCATATGTATAATATTAAGGATTCGTCTCATGCAGTTATATGATCTCATCACAGAACATTGCAGCAGAAGTCAACATATGAAATATAGGATATAGTAGAAGGTCCGTGTTTTAAATCAAGCCAGTAAAAAGCACGGATTCCACGGTCATGATGAATAGCCAAACCCACATCCCTAAACCCCTACGATAGCAGCAAGCAACCTTACCAATTCTAGAGTTAGGAGACCCGGTTTCGACTTCTTGAGATGGTCTCCCACTGGACTCTAGAACCCGGTTACTTATGCTCCCCGCCTTGGGTCTATCCTAATGCAGAAAAGTAAATAATATACATCAATGGTGACATCATCCTTAACCCGGAAGTGCCCTAATAAATGAATATTACATACAAGTATTTACATGAATGAAAATAAAAAACCCTCATCTCACGCAAGAACCCCCGACTATTCAAACACGACGATCCAATATAACATATCACATCAACACATAACATCACATGTCATCAACGTAAGTAAATATGCGTATCCCAATTGTCGTTAACATATAGCAAGGAAACCGGCGATACACCACATATTACACTTACGGTCGCAGAAAAGAAAGTGAAAACTACAACAAATAGAATCCGCAACCACCTTAGACATCATAAACCCGAAATATCACATACTTTGGATTTCATGTCTAACCATTTGAATTCCTTAGACATCATAAACCCGGAATATCTCATATTCCGAATTTCATGCCTAACCTTATAAACCCCGCATTTTAGTCTCAATATTGAAAACACTTTTCAATAACCAGTCGGGTAATTCAACAAGATTCCTGACAACCTGATCGAATGCTCGTCGGAAACTTTAGTAGACGGCCGCGCCCCCGATGCCGTCGACGAAGTGCACTTAGGCGGAACACCTCGGCCACGAGCATCCGGGAGGATGCTTTTGGCAACGGGGTTCTCCTACAGTCACTTGGTCGGGGGTTTGGGGCATGGCTATCTAGTAATGTTACCCGACGAGTATCCGCGTACACTACATGATTGCGACAGAGTTTTATCCATATCAAAACCCCGTGGCAACCGATCAAATGAACTTGAAGCCAAGGGTCCAAGAAGAAGAGAAAGTCATCACCATTGCCACCTTGAAGTCAACCCTATCCTTGAGATGTTTCTAGGTTTACAAAATTTAAACTAGTTTTCACGAAACTAATTATTGTGGATTCCAAATATTGTATCACATATCAATATGAAACCCGAAACAATGTTAAAATACGACTACGAAACACTCCGTATTGCTACTATAGAAAGATAACATCATATGCAATCTTGGCATAATATTGTATATCTCTAACATAAATTGCAATTTTTAACATAACAATTTTCTCACTTTTCTAATCATCTAAGGATGTTTGATATAAATATAACACATATTATAAGTTTGGCTGGAAAATATCAATTACCATGTGTTATACATTATAATCAACATTTTTGAAGGAAATTGTATATTTATTATTCCACGCATAATATTGTATATCTCTAACATCCTTCATTGAGATCTTGTGCAAAAATTAGCCCAGATCAGATATCGGAATCGGAAATTTGCCGATAAAATACAGGAAATCAAAGAGTTAAATTCTAGCAGAAATTCAGAAGAGAGAATAAGATTCCAGATATCTCATATAAACCCTGAGAACAACAGTAGAAGACTCAAGAGATTTGAAGCTAAGAGCTCACCAATCGATCGCGGATCCGCGGCCGAGTTAGGCCGAGTCGCCGCGGATCCACGGCCGAGTTGGGGGCTTCGAAGTCGGGAACTCTCTAGAAACTTCATTGCAACGTCCTAGCTTCTTGGAGACGCTTCTTTGTAACAATCTTGTTCTGGATACTTCTCTACAACAACCTAGCTTGTTGATCAAGCTTCATAACTACCAAGCTTATTCTAGAAGCCTCTCTATAACAACCTAGCTTATGAGGGAAGCTTGATGAGGGGATATAAAAAGGGACCTAAGCCTACATTAAAAAGGTTGTTGAATTTTGTACACATTCACACAAACAATTTAGATCCAATTCCAAATCAAGATCCAAAATCAAGAATCGTGAGAAATTCATCGAGCGAGATCATTCAAGATCATTTACGTGAAGCCGATCGTCATCAACGAGCACGCGATCCTCGATAGATCCAAGACTCACGGTGATCGAGCAAAGCGAAGATCGACGGAGAAATTACCTCTTCAAGAGAGTGATCGAAAGAAATTTTTCTTGTAATCTCGGATTGAAGAAGTTGTAATTTGAAGTTGAATAATAAAGGTGATCATTACTTTTAATCTCGTTTTCTCTAAATTTTCACATTATGAAATCTCTATTTGTTGATTCTTATATTTTCATAATGTGTGAGTAAATCTCCGCTTGTTAAGGATTCGAAGGAATTTGGTAGATCTACTGATGAGAGAATTCTATATTCATCTTAAGTCTTATGGAAATTATAAACTTTAGGAAAAAGAATCATTAATATCCAAATTGTGAGTGAGATAAATTTATTGAGAATTTCATCACAATTTGGGCATTAGATTGATGATCCTTTTTGTTAAAGGCTAGATGCGAATGACAATTAATGAAAGGACAAGGGGCAATGAAGGAGAAACCCTAGTTTCTTCAAAAGATCCATAATTCTCATTAATAGGCATCGATCTAGTAGTAATTCTACCAATAGATAAGATGAATCATCTTGAATAATCATCATGGCTACCAATTCCGTTCGAATCCTACAAGCCTTCTACAATTTTCTTGATAACTAAATCTTGAGCATTTTCTTGAATTCTTTTTCTTGAAAACTATTTCTTAAATTTCTTGAAATGATTACTTCAACCAAATCTTAAAACAATTTGTTGATTTTCTTTACTAGTTCTTTCGACTCAACTAAAGCAAGAATTTACGAGTTCCACGAATCCCAGAGGACGACCCGCACTCACCAACGCTTGCTACACGTGACACCATTATTGATTGCAGTTATTATACGACTAAAACATTTCATCACTTCTTTACTACTACATCTTTTCTTTAAAATTGAAGAAGTGAGAATCCAAAAATTTAGTTCAATCAAATGGCGTCGTTGCCGGGGATGCGTGCGTAATTTGTTCGTTCTTGCTATTTGAGTTGAAATATTATTATTCGATCAAAATTTAAATTAAAAAAACGCATCGTGTGCTTACCGATTAGTGTATGAATTTTGCAAGAAAATCTGGAATCGCTGTAGCAGATAGAAAAATATTCAGATCATTTCACTGAGACCAGAGGAGCATCAGAACCAAAATTTGTTCAAAGATCTGTTCAACTGACTGCGGAACCGTGGCAAGAAGCAGCAATTGGCGACGGAACCGCGGTATTCTTAACGATTTAGGGCTCCAGTTTTCTCTGGTATATTCTATACATTCTTCTCTCTCCTATGATTAGCCCAATAACAACTTTTCTACAGGATTCTTTGCAAAAATTCGCCGCATTAAAAAAATTTTTGTTGCGTATTTTGATATTGGTTGTTTGTGCATATTGTAATACGGGATTAAGGGGCAAAGACCAAATTCAGATTAGGTGGGGATTTCATTACCCTTCCTAAACCCCAAAAATCACAAAACAAGCATCCGCATCACCCTTCATTAACTAAAAAATATCTAGACAAGACTCTAAGGACCGTCGCGCTCAATTAGGACAGAGGAAGGTCGTGGGTAATCTACTGCTTATCCGCATTTCTTTTGTGGTGTGTAGGCAAGTGTGTCTAAGGCAAGTGGTTACTTAATTTGGCCCGCTATTTACATAGCGGATACCTACCACTTACCTGGCACTTACCTGTCCACAGGAGGGATAAAGAGGTAGTAGAGGATTTATCCTACGATTTTTCTTTTGGAAGTCTAGGAGCGGTCTAGTGACTTGACCTAGGTGACCTTAGATCTAGGGTTGATTGTGCATTTTTTGTGACTTTTCTAAATCCGTCTTTTTAAAAAACAAACCAAAAACACACTTTTCTTTTAATTTACACATACGCTTCCACTTGCGCTAAACCCGCTTAGTGCATGCTCAGCTGGACACGGGATTCTAGTGTCCGTCTTGTCCGCGTTTCTTCTATCGACTCCAAAGTCGGTATTTATTCATCTTCTTTTTCCTCACCACAAACCACATCCACCGAGATGGACGGTTCTCCATCAAATTTCAATAACACCACTTTGCCACCACCCGCAGGTGCGCAGAATCTACCACGTATATCTCTCCAAGAGAGATGCTACCCTATACGTGATCCTCTTTCTACTTGTCTTCCATTCCACCAGCCAATGGGGATAATTTCGAAATCAAACCACACTATATCAATCTTTTGCCTAAATTTCACGGTCTTGAGTCCGAAGACGCATACGTTTTTATCACTAAATTCGAAAACGTATGCGCTATGATGGGTACATCACAATTGTCTGTGGATGCTATGAGATTGTGTCTTCTCCCATTCACTTTGTGCGATTTAGCCGAAAAGTGGCTTTATAACACACCCGCACACTCAATTTCCAATTGGGATGAATTCGTTATAGCATTCCTTAAGAAATTTTATCCCAATCATAAGACCGCCCGTGTTAGGAGTGAAATCAACCAATTTTCCTAGCTTCCCAATGAACCATTTTAGAAATGATTTGAACGGTTCAAAGATCTGCTTGTCCAATGTTCTCATCACGGAATCAATAGATGGGATCTGTGCCGAATTATATATGAGGGCATTAATCCTATGGCAAAACAGATGCTTGAAATCATGTGTCAAGGCAATTTCATGTCTAAAGACGATGGTGAAACTTGGAAATTTTTGGAAGATTTTGCTGAAAACACTTTGCAATGGGAAAGCGTTAGTCATTCATCTAGAGGTGGTATCCATCAACTTGATGTTTCTATAGAAGAAAAAGCCGAAATGGCAGTAATGCAAAAGAAACTCGAAGCTATAGAAAACAAATTTTTATTAGCCTCCCTAAATCAGGTGACGCTCCCTAAAACCGTGTGTGGATGCTGTTCCAATCCATCACATCTGACGAAAGAATGTCCTTTGAATTGTCACGCCCCGCTTCCTAGAGTGCGCTAAGACAGGCATGTGATAGAGCCAACCATGCTACCTGTGAATAGAAAACATCCCTCCACAGTCACATTACGACTGTCTAGAGATATCAAGACCAGTAGAAATAAAATAAACTATCTAGTACATGTCCATGAGCCAGAATAAACGAGTCAAGAAATAATATGCGGAAGCAATAGATCCAAGTAACAATAACAATATGGAAAGTAAAACGTAACTAAACTGGATACTAACTGGATCCTCACTGCTCGGCTTGACGGCAGAAGTACTCCTGATCAGCCTGCAACAAAGATAGAGGATCTGGGCCATGCAAAACCTAGACGTCAGTGCGTCATAATATCAAACAATAATATAATCAGGAGGTAACAAGATATGTAGGCATGAGTAGGAACAGTAATAAAAGTATAACAGTAACACGAATAAGGAACAGTGAAGGGTATAAGTATATGTGATGTACAGTAAGTAATCTAAACTAAGCTACTGGGTTAACTACTATCAAGTCATTGAAATCAATTTAATAAATCGTCGATGTAACTCAATAGTATTCCGTGCGTGCCCGGGACCACGGCCCAGATTCTCGGGCTGAATCTGAGACATGCCGCTAGGCATTAAACAAGAAACATGTACAGATGAATGATGTCAGCAGCATCATCCCCGAGCTGGCCTAGCCTATAAAACTGATCAGTATAAGCGTCGAACTGTTGAGTTACAAGTCAGGTTTCATCATTGATTTACCCTTACCCCCAAGTTATATGTTCAAATTAGGTATTGATAAATCTGGAGTTAATGCCAACACAGGATCAAGCAGGTACAGGTTTGTCTAAATAGACAACAGGATATGTCCGACGGACAACAAGTCAGGATTGTCGGCATTAGTAACAGGATCAAGTAACAGGTCAAGCAGTGGTGTATCAGGTCATTTCAAGTAGTGCACAGTGTATCAAATAGGTGCCCAACAGTACAATGTAGCAAGTATTGAATCAGGGTAAAAGTACGGATGTACGATAAAAGCACGGATGCACAAATATTTATCAGGGGTTACATCATGACTAAGTAGGATGCACAGTATTAAGCATAGGGTGTCAATATAACAACAATATGTAATAAGGTGACATGGTATGCGAATAGACATAGAATTAATGGTATGGATGCACAACTATCGATTAGGGGTTACATTTACAGTTCCAATACTAATTAGGATGCATTTGTTAAGCATGGGTGTTACTACAATAGTAATATGAATTAATGTGATTTATAGATGCAGTTATATATATTCTAAATGATATGGATGTAAACGGGTATCCGAAAACAGTAAAACTTTAAAATGAATGCACAATGTGATAAACGGGTAACATTTTACTCATATGGATGCATAATAGTATACCTAGCATGAAGCAAAATGAACTAGCATGCGACTAGATATGTAAATAGTGACATGGATGCACACGGATGTCCGAAGACAGTAAAATAGTAAAATGGTAATGTGGGATGCATAATTAAACAATAAGTAATGTTATTATTCACATGTGTGCAATATATTATAGTATAGCATGTAGCAAGATTAACTTGCCTCGATGGATCACGATACGGATACGCACGGCATGTCCGACGTCAGTAAAATGTCGCAACGCACGCATGGCACACGGGACGGGTCCAAGCAATGCAAGAGGGTGATCACGCAGGCAGGGGACGTCCACAGGGTTGCCTGGATCGGCGGCGGCGGCACAGCTCTGGCGATGACCGGAATCAAGAATTCAAGAAGAGAAAAGAGAAAGAAAAGTTGAAGAAGAAGAAGAAGAAGAAGAAGGAGAAGGGTGTTGCTGTGGTCTTCTCGCATTCTCGGGCTGAATCCGAGACGTGCTGCTAGGCAGTAAAAGGCAGCATGTACAGATGAGTGATGTCAGCATCATCACCCCGGGGCTGGCCTAGCCCATAAGACTGATCAGAACAGGTATCGAACTGTCGAGTTACAAGTCAGGTTTCATTATTGATTTCCCCATACCCCCAAGTTATATGTGTTCAAGTCAAGTATTTAAGTAATCAAGAACTAATGCCAACACAGGAGCAGGTAGGTGCGGGTTTGTCTGGATAGACAACTGGAACGGTCCGTAAGGACTACAGGTTATGCTTGTTGGCATTAGACACAAGATCAGGTAACAGGTAAAGCCATGGTACATCAGGTCAAGCCAGGTAATGTATAAAGGTGTCATGTCATGTCAAGAGTGTACGGTACCATGTCATATCAAGTAGGAAGTGTAACAGGTCATGTCAGGAAGCACAAGATGTCATGTGGGTGCTCATAATCAAACTAACATAAGCATGCGTATAAATAAACAAGCATGTGTACTATCAGAACAATAAACTGGAACATGTAATATGATATGCAAATAGATATAATTTCAAGGATATGGATGCACAGTTATCGATTAGGGTTACATTTATAGTTCCAAAATTAATTAGGATGCAATTTATTAAACATGGAGTGTTAATATCACAGTATTATGTAGTAATGTGATCTATGGATGCAATTATATGTATCTTAAATGCGATGGATGCAAACGGGTATCCGAAAAGTTATAAAACTATAAAATGGTAATGTGGGATGTACAACTAAGAAATATGTGATATAAATATTGATATAATAATATTAATATGGATAGCATATTCAAAGCGATTAATAACTATAAAAGTGGTATTGATTAACCATGCACAAGAAAGTTCCGTTCAGAAATTCAGCGTCACCCTAATTTGTAAAATAGCTTAAAAATAACAAACGTTCTCCAGAAGAGACGTGTCTTATACCAAAACAAAGATAATTCAATAAGCTTTTCATTTTTATAAGTATAAGCATCTCAGTTTGTCCCTATAAAAGCTATGAACATTCGAAGTTGAAAGTTTGATGCTGACATCACTCATCTGTACATGCTGCCTTTTACTGCCTAGCGGCACGTCTCGGATTCAGCCCGAGAATGCAGGCATGAGTAGGAAAAGTAATAAAAGTATAACAGTAACACGAATAAGGAACAATGAAGGGTATAAGTACATGTGATGTACAACGAGTAATCTAAATTAATCTACTGGGTTAACTACTCTCAAGTCTTTGAAATCAATTTAATGAATCGTCGATATAACTCAATAGTATCCCGTGCATACCCTGGACCACGGTCCAGATTCTCGGGCTGAATCCGAGACATGCCGCTAGGCACTAAACAAGAAACATGTACAGATGAATGATGTCAGCAGCATCATCCCCGGGCAGGCCTAGCCTGTAAAACTGATCAGTATAAGCATCGAACTATTGAATTACAAGTCAGGTTTCATCATTGATTTCCCCTTACCCCCAAGTTATATGTTCAAGTCAGGTATTGATAAATCTGGAGCTAATGCCAACACAGGATCAAGCAGGTACAGGTTTGTTTAAATAGACAACAGGATATGTCCGTCGGACAACAAGTCAGGATTGTCGGCATTAGTAACAGGATCAAGTAACAGGTCAAGCGGTGGTGTATCAGGTCATATCAAGTAGTGCACAGTGTATCAAATAGGTGCCCAACAGTACAATGCAGTAAGTATTGAATCAGGGTAAAAGTACGGATGTACGATAAAAGCACGGATGCACAAATATCTATCAGTGGTTACATCATGACTAAGTAGGATGCACAGTATCAAGCATGGGGTGTCAATATAACAACAATATGTAATAATATGACATGGTATGTGAATAGACAAAGAATTAATGGTATGAATGCACAAATATCGATTAGGGGTTACATTTATAGTTCCAATACTAATTAGGATGCACTTTGTTAAGCATGGGTGTTACTACAATAGTAATATGAATTAATGTGATCTATAGATGCAGTTATATATATTCTAAATGATATGGATGCAAACGTGTATCTAAAAACAGTAAAAATTTAAAATGGATGCACAATGTGATAAACGGGTAACATTTTACTCATATGAATGCATAATAGTATACCTAGCATGAAGCAAAATGAACTAGCATGCGACTAGATATGTAAATAGTGACATGGATGCGCACGGATGTCCGAAGACAGTAAAATAGTAAAATGGTAATGTGGGATGCATAATTAAACAATAAGTAATGTTATTATTCACATGTGTGCAATATATTGCAGTATAGCATGTAGCAAGATTAACTTGCCTCGATGGATCACGATACGGATACGCACGGCATGTCCGACGTCGGTAAAACGTCACAACACACGCACGGCATATGGGACGGGTCCAAGCAATGCAAGAGGGTGATCACACAGGCAGGGGACGTCCACAGGGTTTCCTGGATCGGCGGTGGCGGCACAGCTCCGGTGATGACCGGAATCAAGAATTCAAGAAGAGAAAAGACAAGGAAAAGTTGAAGAAGAAGAAGAAGAAGGAGAAGGGTGTTGCTGTGGTGTTGGATCGGGGTATCTGGGACAGTAGAGAAGGAGAGGGAGACGTGACGACGAGTCGTGAGTTTTCCGGCGAGGTTCAGAAAACACGGATCGAGGAAAAGAAAAGAAAGGAAAGAAGAAGAAGAATGGGAACTGGGGTTCACTGTGCTCTGGGATCAGAGGAGGTGGCAAGGGAGCGACGATGGCGATGGGTCGGAGCTCCGGCAAGGTTTCACGGCGAGGTGGCTGCAATTTCCTGATGTCAGATGCTCGGGGGTTTTTGTGCAGGGTCGAAGATGGAGAAGAGGGGTGGTTGCTGAGGAGGTTCAGATGAGGGTGACAGGGTGGTAACGGTGAGGCGGTCGCCGGCGGTGGGTGCAGGCACGGGTTCTTGGATTCTAGGGTTGGGTTCAGTTTGCACGGGAAAAGAAGCTCGGGGTTGGCCTGGGGTTGTTGGTGAGGAGGAGGAAGGGTTGTGGTGATGGGGATGGTGACAACGAGGTGAGGCCGACTATGGTGGTAGACGGTGAGGAGGGGTGCAGGCTCTCGCGTAGGTTAAAGTTGCAGGAGGCGGCGGGGAAAGAAAGAAGACGTAGATGAGAGAGAGAGAGAAGAACGTGGAGAGGAGGTCGAGGAGGTCGGGGTGATGGGATGCCGACGAGGGTGGAGGCGGCGTCGGCGAGCGAAGGCAGGGGGCATGGGTTCAAGTGGCGGGAAAACGAAGAAGAAGATGATGGAGGAGAGAGGAGAGAGAGGATGTGAGGTTCTGGGGTTAAAAGAAAATATGGTATAAAGTAATATATTTATATGTAGAGGAGAGAGAGAGATCGAGAGGAGAGAGAATTTTGTTTGTTATGGAATAAAGAAAGAATATATAGAGATAGAGAGAGACTGGGCTGGGAAAAGGAGTATGGGGTTTTTAAAAAAAATATATATTAAATAGAGAGTAAAGGGAGCTGGGCTGTTAAGATTGATAATATAAAAAAATATATTTAGTTGGAAACGAATATATTAAACTGTTAATATTAAAAGAAATATTATATTAGTTAAATTTGAGTTTTAGGCTAAATACAAAATAGTCCAAAACACGCCCGGGTCGGGTCTAAAAATCCAGTTTTAAAATACGAAAAATATACATGTCGACCAAAACTAAAATAGGATATCCGGGTAACGAAAATGCATACCCCCAAGAACGGATGCACGCATGTGTACGTAGCCATCCAAACAAGTCCGTTTCACTGAACGGGACGAGAACAAGATGCGCGGATGCTACGACAGGGTTAGAGGTAGCAGGCAGGCCATGCAATGTATTTTTAAAATATTTTACTTGACTTTAAATGTTATATTAAAAATGCAGATGCCAGATAAAATGCCAGTATGCGGTATATATAATATGAAAGTGCACGGATCCACGTAACAAGCCAGGATAAATCATAAACAGGAATCAAGACGGGTTTCCAGCAAGCGGGTCGGGTCGGATGCAAGTACAGATGTCAAAAACACTATTCGCACCCAAAACACAATGAATCAAGAAAATACCATAAATAAAGAAATACATGAACTAGAACTGGTATAAATGAACTAGGGTGTTACATGAATTCTCCATTTCAAGGTCAAGAACACACTAATGCTGCTTTTCAGCAAAGACCTAGAAACGATCCTTATTTTTCCACGTATAATCAAGGTTGGAGAAATCACCCTAATTTTGCTTGGAACCAACACCAAACTCAAAATACGGTTCTAAACCAAAATAACTTTCAAAGGGTTCCTCCTCCACAACAACAACCACCACAGATTCAGCACCCCTTTCAACCACAAACTTTTCAAAATCCAGCCAACAATTCTGTACCGTATAATAATTCTTTCCAAACGGCTGGTACCGAAAACTCCCCTTCACTCGAACGAACATTGGAATTGTTTATGAAACATTCCATGCAAATGTCGGCTGATATAAGGTCTTCTATCGATACCATAATGAAGGACTCCGCCTTCCACGGTGAGAGTATAAAATCGATAGAAGCACAAATTGCACAATTAAATGCCGCGATGAGTGCTAGAGAGAAAGGGAAACTTCCAGCTCAACCCCTACCAAATCCTGGCTAATCGCATCATAATATTGTTAGTGTATAAGCCCTAGGGGCCATTATTGTATCATACTAGTTTGTATATTACTTAATGGAAGCTTGGGATATTCACATGTATATAACAGTCTTGCTAAATATAGTAGTATGCTACTTGGTTTTTCTATCTTAATATGTGAGTATACGTATTGATAGAGCTCTTAGGATCTTTCTTGACTACCAGCGTTGTGATGGCAGCCACACTAGTGGGGGCTGGGTAGTCTACAAGCACATTCTTATTCAGGTCCCTAGTCGTAGGATTATCGAGACAGGGCATCGATACTCCGGAGTAGACTAGTGTGTACGCTTCTCATCCCAGTTGGGGAGATGGTCTGTCCCACAGCCGTCAGTACGTCGTACTGGAGATAGTATTCAGGTGCTCGTTAGGTTACGGGTACACCGGACAGGACTCACAGGGAACTGTTGGTTGGTTTTATACCAGTCGTCAGTTAACAGTTCCCAGGTGACATGAGTACAGCATAGTCCGCAGACTTGACACTGCTACTTCGCCTCGAGTGTGTCCCACTGTTCTTAGATTGCTACCCTACCACGGCTCAAAGGAGTCATGCAAACATGTAGCAGTTGGGTGCAGTCCCGAGCACTTGGAAGCAGTGGCGGTTAGACAGGATTCGTCTCTCCCGGTATTGGGGTTGATATCGCGCTGTGTCAGAGAGCCATTACGCAAAGTCCCTGGCCAGGGCAAGCGAGATTTGCTGGTAGGTTCCAGTAGTTTCTCAGGGTGTAATGGGTTTCGCTCCGACACGACTTATACTGCTATTAGGGGACTGATGCTTGCCGCCCCCTAGGCCCGATATGCGATAGTCTTAGACGAACAGACCGGACTGTACGGAGATTGTCACATCAGACTCAGTAGGAGTTCGGATGGGTTTCCTCATCGGCCTTCTTATCGACATCTACCTGGGGACCGTTACGTACAGCTAGTGCCGCTTGCGGTCTGTGGTTAAACCCACTGCTAGCGTAGTAGTCGAGTCTCTAGAGTCCCACACAGAGAGTTTCCCTACTCCAGGAGAAACGATATAGAGGTCGTATGGTTTTACGACAAGGGTTCGGACGTATACGTGTGTTTACGCACGTACGACATCTGGACAGTTTTTACTAGCCGGCTTTGGTTTAAGCCAGTTTCTAGTATCCGGTTATTGGATTTATACAGTCTAAAGTTATTCCGTGTTTTCACGGATAGGAGGGGCGTTCTCGTAATTACGCGAGAAGCTTCTAGAAGATGGTGACTTGGGGGTTAAGGTGACATATGCATTAAATGAGATTAGTGAGTCATTTGAGTGATCCATCCATGTCATTAATGCATCATAAATGCTTAATGACTCATGGAGATGAATCACCCTCTTGTATTTATGAAGCATGATTATTAATCCTTTATTTTCTTTTATTGGATAAATGATAATGCTTGATATATATTATGATAAATCATTATCTCATCTCATTCTCTTGCTCACTTTCTCTCTCCTCAAGCTCTCTCTCTTCAAACCCTAATCCTCCCCTCTCATGTGTTGAGACCAAGGATTAGAATAGACTACTTAATCCTTAACCATTCTCTATATCACCTAGGTTACTTAGATTAGCGATTTAAGAAACCTAGTTACCTCAAGTTAGAGGTGAAGCTTGTAGTAAAGCTCTCGGGTGGATCATCTACTACATAGAGAAGGCCGGAGAGGACGTGGAGAACGTAAAGACGAAGGACTCAGTTCTACAGGTATAATCACTTATCATAGTAGTTAACTCTTCTATGGTTTCTTGGTAGTTATAGTTTAGCAAAGATTCTCGGTTAGTCGATGTTTACGCATAAAACAAGATCGTTTTTCATTATTCCGCCTCCCCGCAAGTCGTGGGGTGTTGTACATCGACTTGCAGTGGTATCAGAGCCTCGCTAAACAATAATTAACTCATTAGCAAAGTCGTATGAATTTCGAACGCAAAACGAACCAAAAAACGACATCGATATCACATGTTTTTGTCGAATTTTAAAAAGGCTCTAAAATTTTTTCAGGTTGCTGCAGAGTAACAAGCATAGAAAGATAAGAACACTGGAGAAAAATGGGTTAGTGAATCGGCCATACAGCCGCGGAACCGCGGCCGATCCCACCGATCCTCCGCGGATCCGCGGCCGAGTTGGGGCTGATTCGACCCAGTTTGCTCTTGTTATTCTTTTGTGATATTGTTGTGTTTTCTGGAATGTTTATTTTCTGCTCAAAGTCTCAGGTGCACAGAGAAGTTTTGGGAGTAGAATATGATATGTTTGCTCGATCGAAATTATACGATGTTTGCTAATTTGATTATATTTGTGATTGTATAATGTGTTCGTAAACCTCCCCTAACTGCTAGTATGTCGGTTGGCAGGGGGTTGCACATTTCTGTAATGATTTTTACTGTTTGTGGTTGTGAACTGTATTGGACTGTTGTGATGATTAGCCGGGGTTTTAAGATGGGTTGTTATATTCATTCATTCAATGAAATTGTAATATGTTGTAATATTATTTTGGGGGCACTCCAGGTTGCGGTTGTTGCCACCGTTGTATTATTTCATTTTACTGTTTTTGCTCCTAGGATAGACCCAAGGTAGGGTGTACAAACTACCGGGTACTTTGAAGTGTTTAGTGGCCTACTCACTTTGTTGAGGGAGACCGCTTCACTTCGGGTACTTGGCGGGTAGTTTGCCGTACCGTAGGGGTCTAGGGTGGGGTAATGGCTATTCATCACAACTGTGTAATCCGTCTTTTGTTGCAGGCTCTAAACAAACGCGGATTGCTTGCAAATCCAATAAAGTTCATATGAGATCTGGAATGCCTATTATTGAGTCAGACGAATGTACAATATCTATATATGATAGCTATTTAGACGTCACTTATGTTTTACACCCGCGCTAGCCTAGCCCCCGCTCTGCCGTTAGTTAAGTAACCTAACGGGTGATGACGGGACCCAGTGGCGAATGCAGATGGTATAAGAGGACGTTGTATTTTCGTTTTTTCTGCAATGATAGGTTAATGATGGGACGCATTATTTTAATGCAAAGAAAATAAACCAAAGTTGAATCGTTGGAACAAATTTAAAAGAAACCACTCGGTTATTTTAAAAGAGCAGAATTTTTAATTGCGGAGCTTTAACCACTCCTTTTAAAAAGCTATCAGGTTCCTTCGATTATATCAAGTTCACTACGTTCACGGTTTCTCCAAAACCAGTCGTAGCCCTCCGTCATTTCTTATGAATGGTCAGTAGTATTCAAGCTATGTTTGTTTAGCCCTTAGTCAAGACATAGTGTTTGGTAGCTGCTGGGGTATTCATTTGTTGCATAGATAGATGATTTGGTTTGGGACAGTCGTATTACTTTGTTTGGCCCTTAGTCAAGAGTATATACGGATGGGTTCAAATCAACAAGATAATGATGGGCAGAACTTGACATGTGACTTATGATTTGTTGGCCCTTAGTCAAGGTCATAAGAACATGGGGCAAAAATCCATATCGGGAGTTTCTAAAGAAACTGAAACTTGCTAGTATTGCATACCATTTGGAGTTTGATGAATGTTGGTAGGATTCCTTCAACATTATCATACGATGATATTTGGATCCCGATCCTACTGTAAGTATATACTACTTATCAGGAGATTCGTCACTTAACGATCAATGGTATAAACCAAGTAGGTGTCGAGAAAGGTGTCAGCGGGGCTACGCCCCCAGAGAAAAGAGGTTATTTAATTAAGGAACTTCGCGAAAGCGTTGGAAAACCTCCCTCGAAGTATCGACACTAGCCTGGTTGAACGGTTAAGCAAGTATTGTACAGTGAGAATAGTCCTGGCTAATTCTTCTTTTATGGTTTGAGGAAGGATTCGAGAAACAGTGGGAGCCATCCAGTTTAGATAAATTAAAAACCAATCTAAACTTGCAAGAGAATCATGCTAAAAGTGTTTTCTTCTCTCTCTCTCATTGCAGCGACCTTGTGACCATGACTAGGTTACATCTAGATAACAAGTTGACTGAATCTAACTTATTTGACTGGCAAAGGTCTGTCCAGATGTCCATTGCCTATGACAAGCTAGACCACCCTATTATTACTCAAGATCCCGCCGTCCCTGGTCCAGTTTCCACCGTCGCGGATATGGATATCCGTCAGACAAAGGAAAAGGATAAAGCGAAAGCCAAGTGCCTCGTGTTGGCTTCAGTTGTTGGTGTATACCAGAAGCAACACGAGAAGATGGACTTATTTTCCATCTTTCTTCATAACAAAGATTTATATGGAGAGCAATCTCATATCGCAAGATATGAGACCTCGAACGATTTAAATCAAGCGAGGTTGGCTGTCGGGTCATCTGTAGGGGACAACGTCCTTACAATGACTAGCTATATTGATGAGCTCAAGGACCTGGAGACCACGTTGGGAAACAGGTCATACGCTGACTTATTTCCACAGTCCCTACCCTCTACTTACACCCTGAAAGAAACCAGGGAGACACAAGCTCTGCTTAATGGGGGACCTTCTTCTTCTACATCCAGGGCGAAAGCAAAGGATGAAAAGAAGAAGACCTCTACAAAGCCGAAATACGGTGTCAGTAAAGTAGGAGGAAAGGGAAGAGCAAAAGTTTCGGGACTTGGTGTAGGAAAGGAGGGATGTTCCTATTGTTATGGGAACGGACATTGGCAGAAGGATTGTAGGGCTTTGGAAGCCAGTAGCCAGGATACGAAGTATGTTGTGCTTCGGCCTCAAGTGTGTTTGTAATTGAGAACTGTTTGTCAATTAACTCTACTTCCTGGGTACTAGATACCGGAGCAGGATCTCATATCTGTAATTCATTACATGCTTTGAGAAACCGTAAAGTTATAAGGGTAGGTGATTTGTCTCTCAGAGTTGCAAACGGAATGAGCGTGGACGCTGAATCCGTGGGAGAATATCGCCTAGGTTTGACAAGTGGGCAGATATTGATTTTACGTAACTGTCTGTATGTACCTAATTTGACTTGTAATATCATATCAGTGTCCTCACTTTCGAGAGAGGGATATGACTTTACATTCGTAAGCGATGTAGTTCACATCCACCTAAATCAAGTTCTGATTGGGTCCGGTACATTAGATGACGGTATATACGTATTGAATCAAGCTCAGGTTTTCAATGTCCAGAACACACTTAAAAGAAAGTCTCCAGAAATAAATCAGGCTTTCTTATGGCATTGTAGACTAGGTCACATCAATGAAACACGATTAACGAAGTTACATAGAGAAGGATATTTGAATCCGTTCGAATATCAATCTTATGCCACTTGTGAATCTTGTCTCATGGGAAAGATGACAAGACTCCGTTTACTGGACGCGGAGTAAGAGCGAGCGAGCTCTTAGGACTCATACACAGTGACGTGTGCGGTCCAATGTCTACACATGCAAGAGGTGGTTATTCCTACTTCATTACTTTTACGGATGATTTCTCTAGGTATGGATATATCTTCTTAATGAAGCATAAATTCGAGGCCTTTGAGAAATTCCAAGAGTACAAGAATGAAGTGGAAAAACAGACAGGCAAAAGTATCAAGACACTGAGATCTGATCGAGGTGGTGAATACTTAAGTGCCGAGTTCCTGGGATACTTAAAAGAGAATGGAATTCTCTCTCAGCTTACTCCTCCATACACACCACAACAAAACAGTGTATCGGAAAGAAGGAATCGAACCCTATTGGATATGGTTCATTCCATGATGAGTAAGGCTGAGTTACCGCGATCTTTCTGGGGTTATGTACTAGAATTAGCTGCATATCTTTTGAACCAGGTTCCAACCAAGACTGTACCTACCACACCATATCAGATGTGGAGTGGGAAGAACCCTGTATTAAACACTTTAGGACATGGGGATGTCCAGCTTTTGTAAAAAAGCAGCATCCGGACATGCTCGAGGCACGCTCAGTACAGTGTAAGCTTGTGGGATATCCAAAGAACTCCAAGGGATATTATTTCTATTACGCAGAGGAACAAAAGGTTTTTGTTTCTCGTCATGCCCACTTCTTAGAAACTGAATTTTTAGAAAATCAGAAGAGTAGGAGCGCAGTAGAACTGGAAGAAATTCCCGAACCACAAGCTGTTACTGAAAGTTTGGTAGAACAAGAAGTTTCAGAAGAAAGGGACATACCAGCGTCTATCCGCAGAAGTAGTAGGCAGTCTCATCCGCCCGAGAGATACTACGGTTTTCTCATAGACGGGGATCGAGAAGATTGCGTCATTGATAATGACGACCCTACTAGCTTCCAGCAAGCCATTCAGAGCGGCGACTCGGTAAAATGGCTGGATGCAATGCGGACCGAAATGGAGTCCATGTACACTAACAAAGTATGGACTTTGGATATTGCTCCAGATGGGGTAAAAACCGTAGGATGCAAGTAGATCTTCAGAAAGAAGATTGGTGTAGATGGACAGGTTGAAACCTATAAGGCTAGACTTGTTGCAAAGGGTTTCCGTCAAAGACCTGGTTTGGACTATGACGAAACCTTTTCTCCAGTGGCTATACTCAAATCCATTCGGGTCCTTCTTGCTATTGCTGCCTTCCACGATTATGAGATCTGGCAGATGGACGTAAAGACGGCCTTTTTAAATGGTAATTTGGAAGAGAGCGTCTATATGGATCAGCCAGAGGGATTCATTCAGAGTGGGAGCAGCGGTAAAGTATGCAAGCTGCTTAAATCCATTTATGGACTAAAGCAGGCATCGCGGAGTTGGAACATCTGTTTTGATGAAACAGTCAAAGAATATGACTTTATCAAAAATCCAGATGAACCATGCAAATACAGTAAGATTGTAGGGAGAGTTGTTGTATTCCTCGTCTTGTACGTGGATGACATTCTCCTAATAGGAATTGATATTCCTATGCTACAGTCAGTCAAGAGATTCTTGTCACAGAAGTTTTCCATGAAATACCTGGGTGATGCCACCTACATTCTGGGGATCCAGATCTATTGTGATAGATCGAAGAGGATGTTGGGACTTTCGCAGTCCAGGTACATAGACACCATATTGAAAAGATTCAGTATGGATGATTCTAAGCGCGGTAACCTACCGGCTTGTCACGGAATCACCCTCTCCAAAGAGATGTCTCCCAAGACTGATTTGGAAAGGGATCGCATGTCGATTATACCCTACGCTTCTGCGGTAGGCTCTATAATGTATGCGATGTTATGTACCAGACTAGATGTAGCATACGCATTGAGCGTGGTAAGCCGGTATCTGTCAGACCCAGGGGAGAAGCACTGGATAGCAGTAAAGAACATTCTCAAGTACCTGAGGAGGACTAAGGAGATGTTCTTGGTTTACGGCGGAAAAGACCTCAGGATGGAGGCCTTTGCGGTTTCCAGCTTCCAGAGTGATAAGGACGATTCCAAGTCCATGTCAGGTTATGTCTTTACCCTCAATGGAGGGGCGTTGTGCTGGAAGAGCTCCAAGCAGGACACCGTTGCTGACTCGACGATGGAAGCGGAGTATATTGCTGCTTGCGATGCCGCAAAAGAAGCGGTCTGGATGAAGAAGTTCCTAACAGAACTTCAGGTGGTTCCTACCATTGTTGATCCAATAACTCTGTATTGCGACAACAACGGAGCTATAGCTTTAGAGAAGGAACCAAGGTCCCATCAGAAATCCAGACACATCTTAAGGCGGTATCACCTGATTAGGGAGATCATTGATCGTCGGGAGATTGAGGTTCGGAGAGTTGCTACTGAAGAGAATATTGCTGATCCATTCACGAAGGCCCTACCTCAGATTCAGTTCTAGAGGCTACGCGAGATCATCGGTCTTCGATTTGCCAGTACATGGCCCTAGTGCAAGTGGGAGATTGTTAGTGTATATGCCCTAGGGGCCATTATTGTATCATACTAGTTTGTATATTACTTAATGGAAGCTTGGGATATTCACATATATATAACAGTCTTACTAAACATGGTAGTATGCTACTTGGTTTTTCTATCTTAATATGTGAGTATACGTATTGATAGAGCTTTTAGGATCTTGCTTGACTACCAGCGTTGTGATGGCAGTCACACTAGTGGGGGCTGGGTAGTCTACAAGCACATCCTTATTCAGGTCCCTAGTCGTAGGATTATCAAGACAGGGCATCGATACTCCGGAGTAGACTAGTGTGTACGCTTCTCATCCCAGTTGGGGAGATGGTCTGTCCCACAGCCATCAGTACGTCGTACTGGAGATAGTATGCAGGTGCTCGTTAGGTTACGGGTACACCGGACATGACTCATAGGGAACTGTTGGTTGGTTTTATACCAGTCGTGAGTTAACAGTTCCCAGGTGACATGAGTACAGCATAGTCCGCAGACTTGACACTGCTACTTCGCCTCGAGTGTGTCCCACTGTTCTTAGATTGCTACCCTACCATGGCTCAAAGGAGTCATGCAAACAGGTAGCAGTTGGGTGCAGTCCCGAGCACTTGGAGGTAGTGGCGGTTAGACAGGATTCGTCTCTCCCGGTATTGGGGGTTGATATCGCGCTGTGTCAGAGAGCCATTACGCAAAGTCCCTGGCCAGGGCAAGCGAGATTTGCCGGTAGGTTCCAGTAGTTTCTCAGGGTGTAATGGGCTTCGCTCCGACACGACTTATACTGCTATTAGCGGACTGATGCTTGCCGCCCCCTAGGCCCGATATGCGATAGTCTTAGACGAACAGACCAGACTGTACGGAGATTGTCATATCAGACTCAGTAGGAGTTCGGATGGGTTTCCTCATCGGCCTTCTTATCGACATCTACCTGGGGACCGTTACGTACAGCTAGTGCCGCTTGCGGTCTGTGGTTAAACCCACTGCCAGCGTAGTAGTCGAGTCTCTAGAGTCCCACACAGAGAGTTTCCCTACTCCAGGCGAAACGATATAGAGGTCGTATGGTTTTACGACAAGGGTTCGGACGCATATGTGTGTTTACACACGTACGACATCTGGACAGTTTTTACTAGCCGGCTTTGGTTTAAGCCAGTTTCTAGTATCCGGTTATTGGATTTATACAGTCTAAAGTTTTTCCGTGTTTTCACGGATAGGAGGGGCGTTCTCGTAATTACGCGAGAAGCTTCTAGAAGATGGTGACTTGGGGGTTAAGGTGACATATGCATTAAATGAGATTAGTGAGTCATTTGAGTGATTCATCCATGTCATTAATGCATCATAAATGCTTAATGACTCATGGAGATGAATCACCCTCTTGTATTTATGAAGCATGATTATTAATCCTTTATTTTCTTTTATTGGATAAATGATAATGCTTGATATATATTATGATAGATCATTATCTCATCTCATTCTCTTGCTCACTTTCTCTCTCCTCAAGCTCTCTCTTCAAACCCTAATCCTCCCCTCTCATGTGTTGAGACCAAGGATTAGAATAGACTACTTAATCCTTAACCATTCTCTATATCACCTAGGTTACTTAGATTAGCGATTTAAGAAACCTAGTTACCTCAAGTTAGAGATGAAGCTTGTAGTAAAGCTCTCGGGTGGATCATCTACTACATAGAGAAGGCCGGAGAGGACGTGGAGAACGTAAAGACGAAGGACTCAGTTCTACAGGTATAATCACTTATCATAGTAGTTAACTCTTCTATGGTTTCTTGGTAGTTATAGTTTAGCAAAGATTCTCGGTTAGTCGATGTTTACGCATAAAACAAGACCGTTTTTCATTATTCCGCCTCCCCGCAAGTCGTGGGGTGTTGTACATCGACTTACAAATATGAGTGCTATTACCACGTTGAGATTTGGAAGAGTGCTAAACAACCATGTCGGTGAAGAGATTGATAATGAGGAATCAATCAATAATACCCCGGCTTCCACTTCCACTTCCACTTCTTACTCTATTTCGTCTACTCCACCTTCTTACGAGCCTATTCTCCGTTTTCCTCAAGGCTCGAACCCTCCGCCCACCTTATTGACACAATCTGAAATGATCCCCACTCCAATTCTGGGATCCGTTTTACCCACACAAACTTCTCCACAAATGTTGGACCCAACTATTATAGATAAAGCTCCTTATCCAAATAGGTTGAGGGCCAACAAACCTAATGCACAAATGGAGAAGATTATGGAAATGCTTAAACAGGTTAACATAAATATCCCTCTCCTAAATGCTACCCAGCAAGTTCCGGCTTATGCAAAAATACTTAAGGACTTGTGCACTGGGAAGAGAAAGACTCAAGTGCTGAAAAAAGTGTTCATGACGAGTAATGTTAGCACAGCTTTTACCCATCAGTTACCAAAGAAACGTAAGGACCCTGGCTATCCTACGATCTCTATTTCTATTAGGGGTAAAAATATTAATCGCGCTCTACTCGACCTTGGCGTGAGTGTTAACCTACTTCCTTACTCTGTCTACGAGCAGTTAGGTATTGGAGAATTGAAACCTGCCCACTGCACTCTCCAGATGGCAGATCGATCCATCACCAAACCTAGGAGTGAACTTGAGGATGTGTTGATAAAAGTCGGGGAATTTATATTCCCTGTGGACTTTATTGTTTTAGACGTACAGCATGTAGCGAACCCACAGAACCAAATTCCGGTGATTCTCGATCGACCCTTCTTAGCCACTTCCAATGCTGTAATCAATTGTCAAAATGGCTCTATGAACCTATCCTTCGGGAAGATGTCAATTGAGATTAACATTTACAAGCTAGGAAGTCAACCATCTAAACCTTCTGCTCATATTCTTGATGTCTGTTCTGTCCACGAGATAGCTCCCGAAAGCTGCAAGGTTGATGAACTTTGCTTTGATGATCTCGACGACATTAGTACATCATTGTTTGATCTTGCACAATATCATAGTGAGGACACTTTTGACGAGTCCAACCCCGAGTTTGAACCTTTTGACTCATCACAAAAGTCAGTAGCGCTTTCCGAGTCAATATCTTTTGCAGGCTATGAACTTCTTCGAGAATCCGAATATCATTCCATTACCACACCTTCTATTGTCTCTCCGCCGACATTAGATCTCAAACTGTCACATTCTCATATTAAATATGCATATTTAGGTGAGAATGAGTCTTTGCCCGTGATCATATCCGCTTCTCTAGCTTTAGAGCAAGAGAACGCTCTTTTGATGGTCTTGAGATCTAATCGGCAAGCATTTGGTTGGACAATGGCAGACATCAAAGGGATTAGTCCCTTGATTGTGGAACATCATATACATTTGATGGATGAACCCAAGCCAACCAAAGACCCACAAAGACGGTTGAATCCCGTCATGAAGGAGACGGTAAAGAAAGAAATCGTCAAGTGCTTAGATAGTGGTATAATTTACCCAATCTCTGATAGCCAATGGGTAAGTCCTATTCATGTAGTTCCTAAAAAGTCTGGCATCACGGTCATAACCAATGAGGTTAATGAGTTGATCCAAATACGCACGCAAACTGGGCGGCGTGTATGTATTGATTATAGAAAACTCAATACCGCAACGAGGAAAGATCACTTTCCTCTACCTTTCATTGACCAGATGTTGGAACGATTAGCTGGACATGAATATTATTGTTTCATGGACGGATACTCTGGCTATAACCAGGTCCCTATTGTCGAAAAGGATCAAGATAAAACAACATTTACTTGTCCTTTCGGTACCTTTGCTTATAGACGCATGCCCTTTGGGTTATGCAATGCTCACGCTACATTTCAGCGGTGTATGATGGGGATATTCTCAGACATGGTCGAGAATTTTTTCGAGATTTTCAAGGATGATTTCTCTATATTCGGGGACTCATTTGAGGATTTCCTATGTCATCTTGATGCTGTTCTTACCCGCTGTAAGGATAAGAACTTAACTTTGAATTGGGAAAAATGCTATTTCATGGTCCAAGAAGGTATTGTGCTTGGACTTGTCATTTCACGAAAAGGCATTGAGGTAGACAGAGCTAAAATAGATGTCATCCATAACCTTCCTCATCCCAAATGTGTTAAAGATATACGATCTTTCCTTGGTCATGTAGGATTTTATAGGAGATTCATTAAGGATTTTAGAAAAATTGCTAGACCCTTAACTCTTCTCTGGGCCAAGGATACAACATTTCACTTTGACTCGGACTGTGAGGCTGCTTTTGAATCGCTTAAGAGATCTCTCACTACAGCCCCCATTCTATCATCTCCTCCTGATTAGAACCATCCGTTTGAGCTTATATGTGATGCATCAGATTTTGCTGTTGGTGCAGTCTTAGGACAACATATTGATTAGATGCCACATGTGATTTATTATGCAAGTAAAACCTTGAATGATCCCCAAATTAATTATACAACCACCGAGAAAGAACTCTTGGCAGTTGTATTTGTATTAGAAAAATTCAGGCCTTACTTGATTGGCTCATCGATTATGGTTTACACCGATCACTCCGCCCTAAAATATCTTTAGTCTAAGAAGGATGCTAAGGCTAGGTTAATACGTTGGATCCTATTATTACAAGAATTTGATCTTGTCATACGAGATAAGAAACGATGTGAAAACGTAGTAGCCAACCATCTTTCACACATCTCTTATTCACCTACTGTGACCTTGCCAATAAACGACTCTTTTCCTGACGAACAGCTCCTGAAAGTATCCTGCAAACCTTGGTTTGTGGATATTGTAAATTATCTAGCAACGAGACTTATTCCCAGCGAATGGTCTAAACAAGACAATCATCGATTTCTATCCTGAGTAAAGCATTTTTACTGGGATGAACCTTATTTGTTTAAGTATTGTCCTGACCAAATCATTCGCAGATGTGTCCCTAATGATGAATTCAAGAGTGTTTTGTCTTTCTGTCGTGATCAGGTATGTGGTGGTCACCTCGGTCCACGTAAGACGGCGGAGAAAATTTTTCAATGTGGTTTTTACTGGCCAACATTATTCAAAGATGAATTTGATCATTGCAAAACTTGTTCATGGTGTCAACACACGGGTCGGATTTCTCGGAGAAATGAGATGCCACTCCAACCTATCTTGGTTGTGGAAATTTTTGACGTTTGGGGTATTGATTTTATAGGTCCTTTTCTCAACTCTTTTGGGAATCTGTATATCTTGTTAGCAGTTGATTACGTCTCAAAATGGGTGGAAGCAAAACCATGTCGCACTAATGATAACAAAGTTGTTATTAAGTTCCTTAAAGAGAATATCTATTCGCGATTTGGACATCCCCGCTGTTCACCGCCGAACACAGAGACGCGACCGCGTAGGTCCGTCTTGCCTGAATTTGGGGGCAGATGCTATTTGGTTTTATCCTTCCACCTCTCCGAAGATACCAAGTTGATTTATGGCACCGTATATTGGAGGTTTAGACGGATGCAGCCGATGTAGCAGACTTCCTCAGATTCCCCCTCGTTTGAGGGGTTTTTTTTATTGTGGGGACACTCTTCCTTGCAGGCGCAAGCCCCTGCAGTTAATTACGCTACCGCATCGTGGTAACAACTTTCTCCTGGAGACTCCAGATGGTCACTTCGTGTCATGTATGTTTTGTTTTATTTTTAGTTGCCCGTGGATTGTATACGAAGACTAATTTATATTGTTCCCCGTAGGGCGTGGATTAGTCCAAATCTGTATTTTCTTAGATTTGGGTTTTGGGTTGGGTATAAGGATACGTTAGTCTCATTTGAGACTAAGATCAACTTAAACATTTGTTAAGGATACGTTAGTCTAATTTTTAGACTAAGATCAACTTAACAGGATCATTTAGATCCAACAAAAGAGCATTTGGGCTCTATTGTTTTAGTTTAGAGACATTGCGGTCTATTAGTTTAGGGACATTACGGTCCAAGGTTAAGGACATCATAGTCCATGGGTTTAAGGACCCCACAGTCCATGAAATGTCTGGTTGTCGGGACCCGTCACCTCTCTGAAGACGTTGAAGGATTACAACGACACATATCAGAGGAGTGCAGAGATGTACCCTTGAACCAATTTTGGTTGGGAGATCTGTAGTCCAATTGGGACTAAGATATGAGATTTATGAGCATATGGGCTCAGTTAATCTGAATGAGGGGTTTATGGCCAACTTGGGCTCAGCTCACTCAGTTAAAATGTTAAACATTTGACAATGATGAGCATTGATTTGGGTTCTGACAGCCTTTCTGTCTTTTATTGAATGCTGAGCATTCATCATAGCTCTAGGTCTTTATTTAAATAACAGTTTATGTTTTTTCAGCGCATGCGTGAGGAACACGTGGTGTGCTTGGCGCTAGCGCCAGTTAATGAGCGCAAAGCGCTTCTGTAATATAGCGTATACGTGAGGAGCAAGTGGCGCGCTTGGCACTAGCGCCAGTCTATGAGCGCAAAGCGCCAGTCTATGAGCGCAAAGCGCCGGTTTATGAGCGCAAAGCGCTATTTGTCCAGTGGCACACACGTGAGGAGCACGTGGTGCGCTTGGCGCTGTGCGCCAGTCCAATAGCGCAGAAGCTCTTCTGATCAGTTTTATGATCTGGAAAATAAATTCTCGTTTATAAGAGACTTTGTCTCAAGGTTCTAGGAATAAAGTTCTTATTTTATTGAAGATATTTCAATCTCTTATTTGGGTGAAAGGCTTTGCCTTTATGGATCTGTGATCCTAAGAGGATTGAATTATTCTCCCCCCTTTTTATAATGAGATGTTCATGATCTCTTTTTGTAAAAAGACCTTAGTCTTATAGATCTATGATCTATGAGAATAATTATGTTCTTCTTCTTTAATGAGATTTTTCTTATCTCTGTTGTTTTTTACCTTGAAGAAAAGTTCTTCTTCTACCGAGAGCTTGCTCTTCTTTCTGAGATTTCTCAAAGTTTATAGGGGGGTTCCTCTATATGAGACTTGAATTACTTCACCTCGTGGCTCGAGTTGCATGTGCTTGGTGCCTTTGGGATTCACAAAAGGCGCCTTTTTTTATGAAAGATATAACTTTTCTCGACTGCTGCGGCTGGTTGACGCTTCTATTTTGGAACCGACTCCATGAGAGGCTCGGGGCTTGCTCCTTCACCCGCGTACCGTCGGGGATGGCATGACCTTTATTGACAAGGTCTTAAGTATCGGCAAAGAATCCGCGAAGGCGGTGCACCCGCTGCGGGACACCTTTAAAGATGGCGCCTCTACCTTGAAAGCTTGGGAGGTTCTCTACCTATATTCGATCAGGCCGGGCTTTCTGGTGTTTAGGCAGAATGATGCGGCATTATTTATGAGATACAACTCGCATTATTTCGCCCAACAATCTAGCTACAGTCAGGGTGTTCCGCTTGAGGCCTTTCTAGCTGAGCCGCCCACCACAGAAGAAGGCATCCGCAGCGCGCTACACCATTTCATGAGGCTCAACACCGGTTCTAACTTTTTTATCAGTGAGCCAAGCTGCGTCCTAAAGGTGTTGAACGTGTACGTGGCGTGGTACCAGCATGCGATGGGTGCTATCATCAGGGAGGAAAAGAATTTGTTGCTTAATCGTAAGGGTGCAGCCCCTGCTGGTAATCCAGCTATTTCTTTGAAGAAACGGACCGTCGTTCATCCTCCTTTGAGAGAGGTTGCTGCAGTTGTGGTCCCGCGCGTGATGCCTGAGCTGCCGCTACCCCGTGCTCCCATGAAAGCGGTGACTGTGGCGTCTCCTGAGTCTGGCGTAGGTTCAGATATCGGGACTCGTCGTCCAAAGGTACCCACCAAGCGTAAGCTTGTGCTAGCGGCTACGGGCACTCGCTCGCAGAAGAGAAAGAAGTCAACACTCTCTGCAGATGTTGCATTCGGCCAGGAGCCTCTTGCTCATTACAGCGAGGGCATAAGTGAATATGGGACCAACGAAGGCTTATTTATGGCACCGGATGATACTGATTTGGAGGCCGCCATCGCAGCTTCCGAGCAACTAGCTAGCCACAAAGCAGGACTGATCATCCTCGCACAGTCAGGTATGCTTCCGTCGTATCTTTGCGTGGTTTCATCACACATTTTTTTTATCATGCTTTGACCGACACTTCTTTTTCAACATGCATCTCCACTGAAGAAGCTCTCGCGGCTTCTCTCAAGACTTTCAAAGAGGAAGAGAGGCTCCGCGTTTCCTTAGGCCTTAGTGCATTTCGGCTCACTGTGCCTCCATTCCCGTTTTATGGGTAAACTAACTCTTCTTTTCCATCTTATTGCAGGGACTACCTCGACTCAGGTTATCCCGAGTGCAGTGCCGACTTCACAGGGCAGTGCGGAGACTCTTCCCAGGCCGGCTATCGAAGTCTCAGCCTCTCCAGTATTGCCAAAAGGGGCTTCACTTAAGCAACTGATGACGGACGCCACAACGGCTCCAGAGGTAGCTCCTGGCTCGGACGATGACATCTCCTTGACGGAGGTCTTAAGAAGATCAGCTCTCACGGCCCAGGCAGAAAGGAAGCGCAGGAGGCATGTAGCAAGAGAACGTAACATTGCCTTGGCTGTAGGTGCAGGCTCGAGCGCTGCTCCCCCTGTCCCTGCTTCTTCAGAGGGTGCTCCGGCTGCCCTGTCTACCGCTCATAGATAGGCGGTACGCGTAGTTCGGGAATCAATTGAAAATCCATCCCAAGGTAACATAACACTGAGTCCTTTTGTCAGAGTTTTAATCTTCAGATTCTCATATACCCTACCCTGCAGGGCCAAGTCCTGGTGAGGAGGTGGCAGGTGAGATGACGGCAACCACCGATCCTGAAATGGCTACTCTTTCTCAGGAGTCTGGGACTGCTCCTATTGCCGTTCTTTCCACCTGCGGTTCCCTGCCATCGCCTGGCGTTGCGAGTGCTGTGACGGCTCTCATGGAATCAGGGGACGAAGCCACGGGTGGCGAAACCCTCCCCCCGATTGAGATCGAAGAAGTCATGATGCTTGGTGATGCTTCCATCACAGTTTTGGCTGATGACCTGTCTAGTAGGTTTCGGGTTGCTGCATTCTTTTCGTTTTGCAATCCCTTCCGAAGAAATTTTGTTCCTTTCGAATGTAGGTGTGGTGAGCGCTGAGGTTGTGACACCTGAAGAAGCACCACCAGCTGCCGCTCTGATGGTCGCTGCCCCTTCGTCTCCTCTTATATTCTCTCAAATGCTGGAAAGTATGGGTTTGCGATTTAAATTAGGACAGCATCTTTCGCGTACTGACTATGTATCATCGTGATCTTGCAGGAGTTCTCTTCGATCATCTGTATCAAGTGTTGAACCCGCACTTCTCCTTCCAGTTGGAAGTTAGTCTGCTTGCTGGTGCTGGTGAGTATAACTTTCTAAACCGACGTCCCTTCTTTTCTTAGACGGGCGACCCGACCGTTGTTAATTTTGAGCTGATTGAAGCACTACAAATTGGAGGAGGGGACGAGGGAATCGTCACGCCACCAGTACTCCCAACTCTGCCCCCTGTCGTAGCTGGTATGGTAGACTCTATTGTTCGTGCATTTTCTTTATCTCTTTAGCCGACATCTGACTATGATTTGTTTGCAGCGGTCGCACTGACTCCATCTCCATTCGAGTCTCGCATCACAATGCCGGCAGGCCCCTTTTCTAGACGTCCATCTTCAAAAGGCGCTGTGACCGGTCTGCGTATGTTGAGCGAATACATTGAAGAGCTTGATGCGGAGGCCCCTACATTCGCTGCAGATTTTGCTGCCGAGGTTAATCCAATGTTGGCGACGCTTGTGAACTTCCATAACGAAGGCATCGTTGAGTCTTGGGTTAACCGCTGCAGAAAGATTGAGGCCTGCCTACATGAGCTTGAGCTTAGGTGTCCTGCTCCTGAGATTCTGGTTTTGAACTCCCAGCGGGCTATGTGGGTCGAGCAGAGCGTGTCCTTCCCCCGCCATTTTGAACAAGAAGCGACCTTGAGGCGGAAGGAACGCGAGGAGGCTTCAGGTGAATCTGCTCGGCTGCGCGCCTAAGTTGAAGCGAATGCCTCGCAACTGAGAGCCGTCTTTGATAATTTGCAGCGATGTATTTCGGACGGGCTGGCATTGAGGCGGAAGCTCAACTTCATTGAGCGGCTTATGCAGAGTCGCGAAGCTATCCAATGGGAAATTGATGAGAAGGTTTCATCGTGCTTACAGCAACGGGCTCGAATTGAAGCGGAGCTGGCAGCGACGGCCGATCATGAGAAGGAGTTGAGAGGAGTGCGCGAACAGCTAGCTGATTTATTGAAGACACCTCCTCCTCAGTAGCTGTTTTTGTATAGATTGAACACTTGTAACCTTTGAATAATATGTATCCATTTTTTTATTCTTTCATATGATTCAACTTGTACTCCATTGAATTCATGAATAAAAGATACACATTTTTTGTTCTACTGTTGCTTTCTTCTCTTCACTGTGTCATCGCCATGTGATTTTAGCAAGTGTGGCCTTTAGATAGTAGAGAACATTTCATCTTAGTTTCCTTGTAGGGTAGCGATGGCTTAGGAAGCAGGTTCAGGTCCGCTGCCTAAGACTTTTCAACTTTATGAGCCGTGAGGGTCTCACAAAGACTTTTCTCCCTACAAGTCGAGAGGATCTCGTAGGTGTATTTTCTCCTTAGGAATCGTGAGGATTCCTAAGTGTGCTTTTCCCTTGAGAGTCGTAAGGATCTCACGAGAGAGTTTTCTTCCTTACAAGTCGAGAGGACTTGTAAGTGGTTGTTTCCTTTCTTGTCGATGTTTGACTTAGGAGAGTGTGGCTTGTAGAAAATCTACCTTGACCTCTCTGCGAGGCAATGATGGCTTAGGACATAGGGTTAGGATCTGCCACCTAAGACTTTTCAACTTTATGAGCCGTGAGGGTCTCATAAAGACTTTTCTCCCTACGAGTCGAGAGGATCTCGTAGGTGTGGTTTCTCCTTAGGAATCGTGAGGATTCCTAGGTACGTTTTCTCTTGAGAGTCGTAAGGATCTCATAAGAGAATTTTCTCCTTACAAGTCGAGAGGACTCGTAAGTGATTGATGAGTTGACCTGCTCCTGAGTCAAAGCATTGCTTTGACGGGGAGTTCGAGGGTTTACTCTGGCTGTTTCCTATGGAGTCAGAATTGACTTTAGCCGTGTTCTACGAGACCAGGATTTGCTCTGGCCATTTCCCACGGGGTCAGGATTGACTTTAGCCGTGTTCTACGGGACCAGGATTTGCTCTGCCCATTTCCCACGGGGTCAGGATTGACTTTAGCCATGTTCTACGGGACCAGGATTTGCTCTGCCTGTTTCCCATAGGGTTAGGATTGACTTTAGCCGTGTTCTACGGGACCAGGATTTGCTCTGGCCGTTTCTCACGGGGTTAGGATTGACTTTAGCCGTGTTCTACGTGACCAGGATTTGCTCTGGCCATTTCCCACGGGGTCAGGATTGACTTTAGCCGTGTTCTACGGGACCAGGATTTGCTCTGGCCGTTTCCCACGGGGTCAGGATTGACTTTAGCCGTGTTCTACGGGACCAGGATTTGCTCTGGCCGTTTCCCACGGGGTCAGGATTGACTTTAGCCGTGTTCTACGGGACCAGGATTTGCTCTGGCCATTTCCCACGGGGTCAGGATTGACTTTAGCCATGTTCTACGGGACCGGGATTTGCTCTGGCCGTTTCCCACGTGGTCAGGATTGACTTTAGTCGTGTTCTACGGGACCAGGATTTTCTCTCTCAGTTGTCTGTGAACCGTCGAGGTTTAGAACAGGAACTTTGCCATGGCTCCAAGGTTGATTGTCGCGTCTGAATCCTGTTGGAATGAGGAGGAACGCTGTTGGTGATCTCCAGGCTGTCTGTGAACCGTCGAGATTTGGAACAGGGACTTTGCCATGGCTCCAAGGTTGATTGTTGCGTCTGAATCCTGTTGGAATGAGGAGGAACGCTGTTGGTGATATCTAAGCTGTCTGTGAACCGTCGAGATTTGGAACAGGGACTTTGCCATGGCTCCAAGGTTGATTGTCGCGTCTTAATCCTACTGGAATGAGGAGGAATGCTGTTGTGGGTCTCCAGGCTATAGATGTGGCCGTCGAGACTTGGAACTAGGGATTCTGCCATGGCTCCGTTGTTTTGACCCTGGGGGTCAGTTGTTGATGTTGCATCTGGATCCTGCTGGAGTTGAGAAGGAATGCCGCTGTTGATCTCTAGGTTGCCTATGAACCGTCGAGATTTGGAACAAGGGACTTTGCCATAGATCCGTTTAGTGGATGTTGTGTTCGTATCCTGCTGGAATGAGAAGGAACGCCGTTGATGATCTCTAGGTTGTAGATGTCGCCGTCGAAATCTGGAACTAGGGACTTTTCCAAGCTCCGTTTGGTGGATGTCGCGTCCGTATCCTGCTGGAATGAGGAGGAACGCTGTTGTGGGTCTCCAGGTTGTAGATGTTGCTGTTGGAGATAGTGCCCTCAGAGTCAATTATTGGATCACAGGCACGTGATTGCAATGATTGAGGGAGGACCTATCCCGGTAGGACAGTCTTACTCAAGATGATAGTATGCTATCTGGTTTATCTTTATCATCGTGTACTGCTTTAGGTGACCATACATGTCACTATTGCACGTTGATAGAGCCCCTAGGATTCTTGCTTGACCACCAGCAGTATGAGGGTGATCATATACGTGGGAGCTGGTAGTCTACAAGCACATCCTTAAAAGGTCCCTAGTCGTGGGAGTTTCGAGATAGGGCATCGATACTCCAGAGTAGACTAGTGTATACAGTCGAGACCTCGATGAGCGGCGGTGGCCGGTCTCACAAGCCACTGGTGTCAGTTGGTTCACCTAAGATGTATACAGGTGCTCATTGGGTTATGAGTACACCGGACATGACTCGCCGGGAACATGCTAGTTGGTCTTATACCTGACGTCAGATAGCAGTTCCCTGGTGACATGTGTACAGGTTAGTTCATCGACCGGGGGATCGTCATTTGTCTCGTGTGAGTTCCCACTGTACTTTGATTACTACCCTACCATGCTCAAAGGAGACGTGCAAACAGGTTTTAGTTGGGTACAGTCCCGAGCCATATGGAGGCAGTGAGCGGATCTTCAGGGGTTTGTCTCTCCCGGTATTGGGGGTGAGGTCGCGCTGTGTCTAGGAGAGCCATTACACGAAGCCCTCGGCCGAGGCAAGAGATTTACTGGTAGGTATTCCAGTAGTATCTCAGGATGTTCTGGGCTACACTCCGACACGACTTGTACCGCTTTTGGGGGTCTGACTTTTACCAACCCCCTAGGCCCGCCATGCGATGCTCATAGACGAACGGACCGGACTGTACGGATATTGTCACTGACAGGCTCAGTAGGGTGTCAGGATGAGTTCGCTCATCGATGTCCCTTTCGGTCAATAGCTGGTGGCCCGTCATGTATGGCTAATACCTCTGACTTGCTAGTGGTTAAATTCACAGCCATAGTATTGACGAGCCTTTAGAGTCCCCCACATTCAGTTACTCAAGTTTTCGGGCGAAACGCTGTAGAGGCCGTATGGAGATATGGCAGCGTTCGATCAGATACGTACGGTATTGCACGGATCAGGATCGGACGGTTAGTACTAGAGGCCGTATGGAGATATGGCAGCGTTCGATCAGATACGTGCGGTATTGCACGGATCAGGATCAGACGGTTAGTACTAGAGGCCGTATGGAGGTATGGCAGCGTTCGATCAGATACGTGCGGTATTGCACGGATCAGGATCAGACGGTTAGTACTAGAGGCCGTATGGAGATATGGCAGCGTTCGATCAGATACGTGCGGTATTGCACGGATCAGGATCAGACGGTTAGTACTAGAGGCCGTATGGATATATGGCAGGGCTTGATCAGATACGTGCGGTATTGCACGGATCAGGATCGGACGGATAATACTAGCTGGCTTTGGTTTAAGCCGGATCCTAGTATAGTACAGTGTAGATTTTGTCTCTTTGCATTTGTATTTCGGTCGGAATACAAATGCGGGTGTGTATACACAGTATCGGGGTTTTTCCTGTAATTTATTACGGGACCAGTTTTTCTGGAGTTGCCAGTTTGCTTTCCGTTTCGGCCATATTTCTTTGTATCTTTCATTGGCCGAAGATTGGTGGAGGAGGGCTTATTTGCATTTGTGCAAATAAGCAATTTGGAAGGGGGTCTTTGCATATTGTTGGATCATGATGGTTTCATGATGGAGCCCCATCCCTTGACCTTCCATGGTTCATGATTGCTTGATTTTTTGTAGCAATCATGGTTGTTGATTAGTTGATGGAGTGTGGTTTTGCTAGTGATGATGATTCTTGCATGATGACCATTCCTCTCACTTGCATTATTCTTGTGGCTATCCCTTTTTCACATATCTCTCTCTTATTCTCTCCTCTCCCACCAAGCCATGGCCGACCAAGCTCAAGGAGGGCTGTCCAAAATTCTAGAGGTGGGGTTTTTGTTCTTTTGCTCTTGGAAAAATTCCACAAGTTCCATCCCTATTAGCTTGTATCATCCCTCCACTCAAATGTCAACTACCTCAACCCCAAATGCGACACAAGTTCCACACTACATTCTACAGCAAATCTTGAGCACGTCGACTCACCAACTTCGTGCCCGAGTTGCCTCGGTATAGAGGTGGGAGCCCGTAAAAGAAGCAGGCGACGTGGTGCCCTTCCGGCGAGGTGATGGAGACCTGACATTCCGCGGGAGATCGGGACGACGACGAGAAGACCGGAGGACTCGGATCACTCGGTATATTTCTCTTCTCCATCTTGTAGTTAGCTAGGACTAGTTTAATGGCACGATCCGGGTTTATAGTGCGCAGTGGTGCCAGTTTGAAAAAATAAAGTTAAGCATCGCTTCCGCATTCCGGCGTCGGATTGACGGCCGGGGCGCCGCCGTGCACTTACATTGGTATCAGAGCCTCGCCATTAACATAGTCTAGCTTTGTCTAATGTGTTTTACATTTCCGATCGAACAAAAATTCCAAAACCGCGTTTTTATACATATCAGTTTTCTGTCGAAATTTTTTTGGCTCCAAAAATTTTTCAGTATGTTGCAGAATGATGTGCAGGGAATCCTAAGAACACTGTAAAATTTTGGTCACCTGATCCTTCCGTACGACCGTGGAACCGCGGCCATAACCCCTCTTTGGCCGCGGTTCCGCCGCAGGAATTTGGGTTCACGTCACCAATTTTTTGCAGTGGGCTTGTGGGCTGAAAATAGGGGTTTTGGTATACTTTGTTTGGGCCCAGAATTTCTGTGAGTGCTACAGTATTGCTTGGGGGCCCACTTGGTAAAATTTGATCGATCAGATATTTTAAACACATTAGTTCACAGTATTTACATTATATCTGCGACCGTGAATGTCACTTGATCGGTAAATCCTGTCTAACTACTATAGCCCGGTTAGACGAATTTGCGAACGTGACTTTCACGTTGATGTTCTGTGTATTGCTGTGGTGTTGCGGATTGGTCGTGGGGGATAGCCTGGATGCAATGCTAGTACAGTTGTGGTTGTATTATGTACATTTGATATTGCGGGGCGAGCGTCCGACATGTGGACTGCCGTCACTGCCTGTTTGTATTATTATTTTGGGGCACGACCATGTTGCGGTCGATGTACTCGTTGTATGTATATTTTACTTTCTGTACTAGGATTACCCCAAGGTGGGGTGCACGGATAGACGGGTTCTAGAGGGCAACGGGCCCGCATCTCATGGCATTGAGACGGAGGGGGCTTCACTCTAGAATTGGCGGGCTATTCGCCGCACTCGTAGGGGGTACAGGTTGACCCAGGAGGGATGCCCAAGTTACCGGATTCCGTGAAGTGCTGGGTGGTCCATTCACGTTGCTGAAGGGGGCTGCCTCGCTTCACGTTTTGGCGGGTAACTTGCCGCGCCCGTAGGGGTCTAGGATTTCATTGCACAGGCTATCCACACGACCAGGGGAACGTCGGGTTTCAGAAGTGGCTCTGTGAAACCCGGGGATCCCAGATATCTGTATTGTTCTGTGATGCTGTACATTTCTGCGATGTTGCATTTTATCACGCCTTGAGCGAAATATTATATATTAGTATATATATTAGTAGATGTTGTATATGTTTTGCATCCGCGCTAGTCCAGTCCCCGCTTTGTCGTTAGTTAGCTAACCTAACGGGTAATGACGGGACCCAGTGGCGAATGCGGATGGCATATACGTATATCGGTATATTTTCGTTCTTTGTGGTGTGATCAATTGATGGGACTGCGTTGATTCGGATCAATGTAAGTTAAAAACAAACCTATTCTGATGTTGTTGGAACAACTTTTCAAAAAGCTGTTATTGCAAGGGCGTTCTCTTTTGTTTTGCACAGTGATGTTCGGTTATGAATATCCAGCACCTCAGTCGACGAGGCAAGGGCCGAGATCCCTTCACCGGGAGTGACCCCTTGGACAGAAGTTTGCGTCAGGGAAATAACTTCACTATAGCCGATTACTTTTGCTTTGTATCGTGGTATTCAGTTGGAATATCCTGCACCTCATTCTATGGGGAAAGAGCCGAGATCCCTTCACCGGGAGTGACCTCTTTAGCAAAGGTTTTTGTCACTATATTTTAAAAAGCTATCCGTTCCTTCAACGATATTGAGTTCATTACGTTAATGGTTTTCGCCAGAAACCATTCGTAGCCTTCCGTCGTTTCATATGGGTGGTCAATAGTATTCAAGCTGTGTATGTTGGCCAAAGTCAAGGCACAGTGATTGGTAGCTATTGGGGTATTCATATGCAGCATAGATAGATGCGTTGATTTGGGGCAGTCGTACTACTATTTTGGCCAAAGTCAAGGGTATGTACGGGTGGGCTCAAATTAACCTGGAAAATGACGGGTAGAACTTGACATGTGACTTATGATATGTTGGCCAAAGTCAAGGTCATAAGAGCATGGGGCAGAAATCACATCGGGAGTTTCTAAAGAAACTGAAACTTGCCAGATATGCGCATACCTTATGGAGTGTGATAGCGTGAGCGGATTCCGTCACATTATCATGCGATGATAGTTGGATCCCGATTCCCATTGATGAGTTGGTTTACTCCTCGGGTGATCCCGACTAGTTCTTCTTTCAGGTTTGGAGGAGAATTTGACGGTACAGTGGGAGGTTTCCAGATTAGATAAATTGGTAACCATTCTGATCTAGGTTAGAGTGCACGCTGAGTGTTTCTTTTCTTTCTCTCTTTGGCAGCGACCATTGACCCGACCCTAGACTATGACTCAGAGACCAAAATTAACCGAACCTTCTTAAACACTGGCTTTTGGATTGTCAGAGTTGCAAACCTCATTGCCACTCCTACTTTTACCCTTTTCTCCAGGACACCCCGTATTACTACGAACGTCCACTTCCATTGGACAAAACCATCGTATGGTTATATACTAACTCGAAGGAACTTATTCGAGAATGGTTTCACGTTCTGGAGAAAACGGATATGACTATTCAGTTGTCTTTTCCTTTTACCTTCTCTCAAGTTGCGAGTACTCCTTGGTTTAGGAGATAGTACACCTATTACGCAAATTGGATAGTCTTCTTCCAAACCTTAGGCTGGTGCCGACCGGTAGGGAATGAAGAAAACCAATTAGCCTAACGATGGTGTACACAAGGTATTATGTAAAGACAAAGAAAGGGATTAGAAGGAGGGCAAAGTAAATTACGACTGCTATTCACGACCAAACCAAGTATTTCTTCGCCAATCCTAAATCACCTTTGTATTTCTCCAGAACACTCCGTATCACTACGAAGATCCACAGTTTATTGGATACTCCATAGTATGGTTATATACAAACTCGAAAAGGAACTTGTTCCAGTTCGGGGATGGATTCTGGTTCAGGAGAAATAGGAATAAGATTTATTCAGGTGTCTTTTATCTTCACCTTCTCTCGCATTGCGAGTGCTCCTAGGATTAGGACAGTACACCCATTATGCTTATTGGATAGTCTTCTTCCAAACTATAGGCTGGTGCCGAATGGTAGGGAAGGAAGAAAACCATTTGGCCTAAAGGGGTGTGCAGAAGGTAATGACTAAAGACATATGAAGGGATGTGGAGAGGTGGCAAAGAATTACACGGTTACAGTTATGAATCTGGATAATGGAAGAGGCATTACTAGGAATACCCGGATACCCCATCGAAATATTTCAATGTTTCAGTTTCGCTGTGTACAGTTAAAGGAAAACTGATTTCCCGATTAGATACTTACTCCAGGGTATGTATTTACCAGGTATGATTCTCACATCTGTATGGTTTTACAGATGATGAGTGGGAGTAAGTTATTGGGAATTGGGTGATCATCCTCATTATATCAGGATTCGTTGTAATCGGTGATATTTGAGGAAGCCACCTAGGTTGTTTGCCGGACGGCAAATATTTGGTTTTGAATATCCGCTGTTGTGCACCAATTTCAAATTGATATATCTATACGTCTATTTTCATAGAGTGAGATATACCTTTTGAAATTATGTCTATGACATTTACCTATATCAGTGGATGGTTAGGTAAGGAGCATTAAACATCGGTGTAATTCTTCTTAACCATAAGTACAGTTTTCAACCTACGACACACAGTGAATGGGTTATCAGACTCAAGGGACTTATACAGAGTATTGTATGTTGTCCAGGGTCCATCAGGACAGAGGGGTTGGTCCTCATACTATATTCGGTTTACTTATGACTTCTCTAGTTTTTAGACAGGTGTTTCGCGGAAACACAGGGTCCGAATTTCGAGAAGTTATAGGTATTTGAATAAAGTAGAGAACCAGGTGTTGCAAGTATCGGGATTCTTCAAGTTGATCGAAGATGTAGATACTTGTGTATGGTATTCAGTTGATAGTAATGATTAAGAGAACTTGCTTCTCTTTCAGATTACTCATAATTGGAAGCATTCCTAAGTTGAGTAACGCTGATCGGCCTCCTTCCATTTAGTTGACATGCACTGGAGACAGCTGCATGATTTGAATCTGGTTCAATTAAATCAGTGCCTCTGGTTCTATATTGGATATAGAACAGTTCATACCTTAACATTGTTAAGGTACGGGGAGTTGTTCAGCTTATGATTAAAACCAGACACTGGACAACTCAAGGCACGTTTCTGTAATGTCTGTTTGTGGGTTAACCCAGGCTATGACCAGGGTTGACTTTCTACCATCTGGAAGATCAATAGTGATATTGTTCTTGACTTGCCACAGTTTTATTAAAAATGGATTTTTTCAGAAAAACAGTAGTGGGTGTATGGTAGAACTGGAAGTGATTCCAGAACCACAAACGATTACTGAAAATTTGATAGGAACCTAAAGATTCAATCTGGTTTGACATTCCATTGGCCACTCCGCAGATACGGTGGGTAACTTCAGGCACCCGAGAGGTACTCCGGTAGCCTCAAGGACGGTGACAGGGAAGTTCTTGTTTACCCCCACTTGCCATTGCTGTTGTTCCAGGCTGCGAGACCCGGCAGGAGGATGAGTATAGCGTCGTTCTGAACCGGCTTCAGAAGTGTACGTGTATATGACTCTGCCAGAGGGTTGTCGTAGTCAGTGGGAGCAGCGGAAGCATTGGTGGACAGGTAGCTTATGTCTATTTATAGACTAAAGCAGATATAGCGGAGATAGATCATCAATTTCTGATGTGACAGTCATAGGTTTGACTTCATCAGAATAGGGGATGGATCTGTTGAGAAGGTAGTAGGGTGTGATGTCCTGGTATTTGGATGACATACACAGAATAGGAAAGGAAACTCCTATACTACGATCGGTTATACTTTGGTCGTCACACAGTGGTTTCTCCACATGGGACTTGGACATTATATCAGACATACTGGTTACTAGATCTATGGTTTTAGATCTAGATTTGGGTGGTTTCCCAATCAGGGTACTTAGAAAGCATTCTAAGAGTATTTAGAATGAACAACTCCTAGCACGGTAGTGTACCTGCAGGTAATGGAGTCACCCTCTCTAAAGGTGTCTTACAGACTAAAGGGGAGAGGATGTGCATGATTGGCAGATCACTTGCTCAGGCAATTGAGTCAATCATGAGATGTCAAGTACCACACCAGATGTTGTTCTTGCACTAGATGCAATAAGTTGACATTGATCCAATCCTGGAGAAACAGTCGAAAGCAGTTTTAGAACATAAGTGGATGTTCTAGGGATATGATAACGACAGCCTCATTCGGGAGACAGTTATCATTCCAGGCTTCCAAGGTGACCTGGACGACAAGGAGGTTGTCAGAGTTATAGTTTTCCTTCCGACGAGGGGCAGTATTTTGGACAGGTGATCCAAGGCAATACTGAGGGAGGCATGGCGCAGGATACTGATTAAGTTCTGTTGACAATACAGTCTAAGAAGTTTGGATTTGGAGTTCATTTATGAGCTAGGTCCCATCAGACATCCAGACATATTCTAAGACAGGTGTTGCTCATTTCGGGAGATGGGTTTCTCCACGAACATGAGATATAGAGAGACATAGAAGGAAACATCCAGGCGGATCCACTCACTGAGGTTATTCCTCGAACGCAATAGTTTCGCAAACGAGCTTTGTGAGACTGACTAGTAGAGGAGTTGGGTGTTCGGTATCACACGGGCTGTGAGTATGCGACATCGCAATAATTAGCCTTGAGTGCAAGTGGGAGATTGTTGGAGATAGTGCCCTCAGAGTCAATTATTGGATCACAGGCACGTGATTGCAATGATTGAGGGAGGACCTATCCCGGTAGGACAGTCTTACTCAAGATGATAGTATGTTATCTGGTTTATCTTTATCATCGTGTACTGCTTTAGGTGACCATACATGTCACTATTGCACGTTGATAGAGCCCCTAGGATTCTTGCTTGACCACCAGCAGTATGAGGGCGATCATATACGTGGGAGCTGGTAGTCTACAAGCACATCCTTAAAAGGTCCCTAGTCGTGGGAGTTTCGAGATAGGGCATCGATACTCCAGAGTAGACTAGTGTATACAGTCGAGACCCCGACGAGGGGCGGTGGCCGGTCTCACAAGCCACTGGTGTCAGTTGGTTCACCTAATATGTATACAGGTGCTCATTGGGTTATGAGTACACCGGACAGGACTCGCCAGGAACATACTAGTTGGTCTTATACCTGACGTCAGATAGCAGTTCCCTGGTGACATGTGTACAGGTTAGTTCATCGACCTGGGGATCGTCATTTATCTCGTGTGAGTTCCCACTGTACTTTGATTACTATCCTACCACGCTCAAAGGAGACGTGCAAACAGGTTTTAGTTGGGTACAGTCCCGAGCCACATGGAGGCAGTGAGCGGATCTTCAGGGGTTCGTCTCTTCCGGTATTGGGGGTGAGGTCGCGCTGTGTCTAGGAGAGCCATTACACGAAGCCCTCGGCCGAGGCAAGAGATTTACTGGTAGGTATTCCAGTAGTATCTCAGGGTGTTCTGGGCTACACTCCGACACGACTTGTACCGCTTTTGGGGGTCTGACTTTTACCAACCTCCTAGGCCCGCCATGCGATGCTCATAGACGAACGGACCAGACTGTACGGATATTGTCACTGACAGGCTCAGTAGGGTGTCAGGATGAGTTCTCTTATCGATGTCCCTTTCGGTCAATAGCTGGTGGCCCGTCACGTATGGCTAATACCTCTGACGTGCTAGTGGTTAAATCAACAGCCATAGTATTGACGAGTCTTTAGAGTCCCCCACATTCAATTACTCAAGTTTTCGGGCGAAACGCTGTAGAGTCCGTATGGATATATGGCAGCGTTCGATCAGATACGTGCGGTATTGCACGGATCAGGATCGGACGGTTAGTACTAGAGGCCGTATGGAGATATGGCAGCGTTCGATCAGATACGTGCGGTATTGCACGGATCAGGATCGGACGGTTAGTACTAGAGGCCGTATGGAGATATGGCAGCGTTCGATCAGATACGTGCGGTATTGCACGGATCAGGATCGGACGGTTAGTATTAGAGGCTGTATAGAGATATGGCAGCGTTCGATCAGATACGTGCAGTATTGCACGGATCAGGATCGGACGGTTAGTACTAGAGGCCGTATGGATATATGGCAGGGTTCGATCAGATACGTGCGGTATTGCACGGATCAGGATCGGACGGATAATACTAGCTGGCTTTGGTTTAAGCCGGATCCTAGTATAGTACAGTGTAGATTTTGTCTCTTTGCATTTGTATTTCGGTCGGAATACAAATGCGGGTGTGTATACACAGTATCGGGGTTTTTCCTGTAATTTATTACGGGACCAGTTTTTCTGGAGTTGCCAGTTTGCTTTCCGTTTCGGCCATATTTCTTTGTATCTTTCATTGGCCGAAGATTGGTGGAGGAGGGCTTATTTGCATTTGTGCAAATAAGCAATTTGGAAGGGGGTCTTTGCATATTGTTGGATCATGATGGTTTCATGATAGAGCCCCATCACTTGACCTTTCATGGTTCATGATTGCTTGACTTTTTGTAGCAATCATGGTTGTTGATTAGTTGATGGAGTGTGGTTTTGCTAGTGATGATGATTCTTGCATGATGACCATTCCTCTCACTTGCATTATTCTTGTGGCTATCCCTTTTTCACATATCTCTCTCTTATTCTCTCCTCTCCCACTAAGCCATGGCCGGCCAAGCTCAAGGAGGGCTGTCCAAAATTCTAGAAGTGGGGTTTTTGTTTTTTTGCTCTTGGAAAAATTCCACAAGTTCCATCCCTATTAGCTTGTATCATCCCTCCACTCAAATGGCAACTACCTCAACCCCAAATGAGACACAAGTTCCATACTACATTCTACAGCAAATTTTGGACACGTCGACTCGCCAACTTCGTGCCCGAGTTGCCTCGGTATAGAGGTGGGAGCCCGTAAAAGAAGCAGGCGACGTGGTGCCCTTCCGGCGAGGTGATGGAGACCTAACATTCCGCGGGAGATCGGGACGACGACGAGAAGACCGGAGGACTCGGATCACTCGGTATATTTCTCTTCCCCATCTTGTAGTTAGCTAGGACTAGTTTAATGTCACAATTCGGGTTTATAGTGCGCGGTGGTGCCAGTTTGAAAAAATAAAGTTAAGCATCGCTTCCGCATTCCGGCATCGGATTGACGGCCGGGGCGCCGCCGTGCACTTACAAGTGCCATCGAGACCTGGCTCTCTTTCTGATGGAGTCTGGTGGGATGATATGGTTTCCTATTTGTTTGTGCCCCTAGATTGTTTACAGGGATCGATGCGATCTCACCTGTAGGGCAAAAGTTTCATTTTATACGTATTATTTTTGTTTTCTTTCCTTGATGCTTCATCATTTTAGCTTTTTGTATCGCGAAAATCGCGATTGCCCAATCATTTCGGCTATTTTTCGCGGTGCCCAATCATTTCGGCTATATTTTTTTTACTCGCTGTTTTTTATTGCGAGTTACCCAATCATTTCGGCTATTTTGTATGCATATATTTTACTTGCTGATTTTTTTGCAAGTTGCCCTATCATTTCGGCTATTTTGTATGCATTTTTGGCTCGCCGATTTTTATCGCGAGTGTGGAACTTGGAATCTGGTGCCAATCTCAGCATCAGCATCGCTACGACTGGAATATTGCCAGGAGCGAATCATCATTTGCCTTGAAAGGACTTGGGATTTGATACCAATTTAGGCATCACCATCGCTACAACTGGGATATTACCAGGAGCGAATCATCATTTTCCTTTGTCAGTTCGAACAAAGGTGTCTTAGCAAACAGGGTTAAGATTCCGTCGACTAAGGCTTTTGACTTTATGAGCCGTAAGGGTCTCATAAAGGTGTTTCTCTCTACAAGTCGTGAGGATCCCGTAGGTGCGTTTTCTTCTTAAAAATCGTGAGGATTCTTAAGTGTTTGTTCTCTTATAAGTCGTAAGGATCTTACAAGAGTGTTTTCTCCTTATAAGTCGAGAGGACTTACAAGGGTTTGTTCACCGTGCGAGCATATCCCTAGTCGCTGGTGGGGCTCTATTAGGGAAATGTTTATTCGTGCCCGTGGATTGTATACAAGGGTCAATATTGAAACGCTTGTAGGGCAGAATCGGGGTGTATGACGGCTTAAGAACAGGTTCAGATCCCTGTAGCCTAAGGCTTTTGAATCCTATGAGCCGTGAGGGTCTCAAAGGGGGAATTCTCCTTATGGGTCGTGAGGATCTCGTAGATGCGTTTTCTCCTTAAGAATCGTAGGGATTCCTAAGTGTGTTGCTCCTTTGTGAGTCGTAAGGATCTCACACAGGTATTTTCTCCTTACAAGGTCGAGAGGACCTTGCAAGTGTCTTTTAACGAGATTGCGCCTTTTCAGGTTTTCACAAACTCGCCGGTAGCCCTGCTGTTTTTACTCACGGAGCCCTTTTCGGGTTTTCATCCGTGTCCATCTTGCTTATGGACGTACCGTTTTTTTTGTCAGCCTTGGGATGCCGCGGTCCGTAGTAGTTTATAGACGTTTTGGTCAATTGCAAGTTTTAGGACATTGCGGTCCATTGTTAGTTTAGGGACATTTCGGTCCGTTGTTAGTTTAGGGACGTTTCGGTCCATAGTAGTTTATAGACGTCTCGGTCAATTGCAAATTTTAGGACATTGCGGTCCATTGTTAGTTTAGGGACATTTCGGTCCGTTGTTAGTTTAGGGACGTTTCGGTCCCTAGTAGTTTATAGATGTCTCGGTCAATTGCAAGTTTTAGGACATTGCGGTCCATTGTTAGTTTAGGAACATTTCGGTCCATTGTTAGTTTAGGGATGTTTCGGTCCATAGTTGCAACGGTTTCGTTGGCTACCACTTATAAAGTTTGGGCTTGGGAAGATAGCGAGCGGACATAGGCACCGTCATCTATCATTAACCAAGGCCGTAACTCGTCAGGCATAGTATTTCTTTAGGAACCGACCGTTTATCGGTCTGAAGGGTCTTTCGCCATGCATATCCATGAGCAAGTAAGCCCCACCCTGGTAGACTTTGTCTATGATGTACGGGCCTTCATAGTTTGGCTTGAACTTCCCTCGTTTGGCACGGTTAGGGATCATAGTTCTTTTGACCATTAGCACGAGTTCGCCTTAGTGGATTGTTCTCGGCCTAGTCAATCTCTCATACGAGCGTGTCATCTTTACTTTGTAAGCTTCCAAGTTTTGCTACGCCATGAGCCGAGTTTCTTCGAGGGCATCAAGTTCCTCAAGCTGAAGATAAGCATTCTCTTTGTCCGTTAGCTCATAATGAATTGCCACTCGTAAGGAGGGTAACTCTATCTTCATAGGGAGTACTGCTTCAGTGCCTAATACCAAAGCATACGGCGTTGTGTTTGTGGCCATTTTGAACGTGGTTCGATACGCCCAGAGAGCTTCATGCAGCCTCTCATGCCAGTCCTTTTTATTTCGAGACACCGTATTTTTCACGATCTTCATCAAGGTCTTGTTGAAAGCCTCAGCTAAACCGTTAGCTCGGGGATTATAGACCGAAGAGTATCTCCAGTCTATATTATGTTGCTGCGCGAAGCGGATGATTTTGTGACTTCTATAGGCTGGCCCGTTATCGGAAATAATCCGTCGCAGCGTGCCGAACCGATAGATGACGTGTGTCTTGAAGAAATGGAGGATATTCTCCGTCTTCACTTCTCTTAGCGGTATTGCTTCTGCCCACTTAGAGAAGTAATCGGTTGTTGCCAATATGAACCGATGTCCTCCGGATGATGCTGGTTCGATGGGCCCAATAATGCCAGTTCCCCATATTTCGAGCGGCCAGCTAGCCACCATTGGATGTAGCGGATTTGGATGCAGCGGATTTGGATGCTGGTGGATGAAGTCTCCATGAATCTGGCACGAATGGCACTGCTTCGCGTATTCGAGGCAGTCTTGGATCATCATGGGCCAATAGTAGCCCATTCTTTTGATCTTCAGTTTCATCTTCGGCCTGACTTGATGAGAACCGCAGCGTCCGTCGTGAGTTTCTTGGACGACTCTCTTTGCCTCTTCAGGTCCCAGGCATCTTAGCCATAGAGAATTATATGATCTCTTATATAAAGTGTCATTGATGAAAGCGAAGGATAGAGCTCGTTTCATGAGCTGATGTCTTGAGGATGCATTTTCAGGTGTTCGACGGAATTTGAAGTAATCTATAAAGTCTTCTCTCCAATCCTCAGCCTTTTCCTGGTCTTTTATTTATAGGGCTGTCGCTTTGGTCGCTTCTTTCTCTTCAGACGACTCCGGAGATATTTCTGCCGGTGCAAGAACCCGACGGCTTTGTACAACGATCCTCACATCATCTAGGTTTTCGTCAGCCATTTCTTTAGCGAGTTTGGCTAACGCATCCGCCTTGCTATTCTCCGCTCGTGGTATGCTTTCCAGGGAGTAGAAAGGGATTTGGGTCAGCAGTTGCTGCACTCTCTCACCGTACTTTACCAACTCCGGTTTGCACATTTGATAGTCGCCATTTATTTGACTAATGACCAGCTGGGAGTCTCCGTATATGAGGAGGTTTTCGATTCCCATGTCGACAGCGATCTCAAGACCTGCTATCAAAGCTTCATATTCGGCTTCATTGTTTGTCCTCGGCTCTGTTAATAAGAAGGCAAAGCGGATTATCCCTCTTTGTGGAGTCACGAAGATGAGGCCTACCCCAGACTTGATTATGGGGGAGCCGTGCTATCGCTTCTTCATGGAAGATGCCCCGTCGAAGTAAAGTTCCCATCGGCTATCACTCCCTCCTTTCTCCCCGTTGATCATGTCGAACGCGTGCTCGTCTGGCAATTCGCAGTTCAAGGGAGAGTCGACAGGTATAAGATTCTCGGCGAGGAAGTCGGCTATGGCCTGGCCTTTCACTGCCTTGAGAGGTCGATAAGTTATCGAGAATTCCATTAAGAGTAGGGCCCATTTAGCGAGCCTTCCCGTTAATATGGCTTTTGACATCAAATACTTGAGAGGATCCACCTTTGATATAAGATGGACCTCATGTGCCAACGCATAGTGCCTGAGCTTCGTTATCGCGAAGATCAACGCCAGGAAGTGTTTTTCAATGGGGGAGTAATTGTTTTCTGCCCCCAGGAGAACTCGACTTAAATAGTAGAGGGCTCTTTCCTTCCCTTGGTCATTCTCTTGTGCCCATAATGCGCCTAAAGAACCCTCAAGGGCGGTTATGTACAGAATGAGGGGCTTCCCCTTGACCGGAGCAGTCATCACTGGCGGACTCTGCAGGTATTGCTTGATTTCGTCCAGTGTGCTGTGGTATTTACGATCCCAGACGAAAGGGGTCCCCTTCTTCATTAGATGACTGTAGGGGCGGCATTTGCTGGAGAGCTTAGCTATGAACCGCCGAATATATGCGAGTTTTTCTTGAAGAGACCGCAGTTGCTTGAGAGTTCTTGGCAGGGGCATTTCCATAATTTCCTTGATCTTTGACGGGTCTATTTCGATGCCTCGATGTCGTACGATGAATCCCAGGAACTTGCCTGAGGAAACTCCGAATGCGCATTTGAGAGGGTTCATCTTCAGATTGTATTTCCGAAGGCGTTGGAACACTATTTTTAGATGCTCCCAATGCTCTTCGTGCGATTTGCTTTTTACCACGAGGTCGTCGATATAACATTCGACAATCTCGTGTATAAGGTCATTAAAGATCTTCGTCATGGCCCTCTAATAGGTGGCGGCGGCGTTCTTCAGACCGAAAGGCATTACTTTGTAGCAGAATATGCCTAGCGGAGTTCGAAAAGCGGTATGCTTTTGGTCTTCGGGATGCATTTTTATTTGATTATACCCTGATGAGCCGTCCATGAAGGAGAAGACCTCGTGAGTGGACGTGTTGTCTATCATCAGCTCGGTGACCGGTACGGGAAAGTCATCCTTAGGACAGGCTTTGTTGAGATCCCGAAAGTCTACGCAGATGCGCACCGTCCCATTCTTCTTCATGACTGGGACAATGTTGGCGATCCAATCGGCGTACTGAACCTCTTGGATGAAGCCGGAGTCGATTAGCTTCTTGACTTCGGCGTTGATGCTCATTTCAAGTTCGAGCCGCATCCTTCTTGGTGCTTGTTTGATTGGCTTGATGTCCGGAGATATCGCCAATTTGTGCATAGCTACCTCTGGATCTAGTCCCGGCATTTCGGAGTAATTCTATGCGAAATAGTCTTTATATTGCATGAGCACGTCTTTTAGCATAGCCACCTTTTCTTCAGACGGTAACTCGCTAACGAACGTAGGCCGCGGGTCGTTTGTCGTTCCCAAATCGATTTTTCTGAGGTTATTTGCAGTAGTATGTATCCTATCTTCCAGCCCTTTTGGCGCCGGTGGAAACTCTGAGATCACCTCGTCGTCATCGTTTTCGAAGCACCAGGGGAGGTCAGCCATATCCTTGCCTATTCCTTCTTCTATCAGCGTTATCGCATGACAGGTACGAGATCGCTTCCAAGACCGATGTTGATCCGACTTTACTCTCGTGTTCGGTTCATGCTTCTGTGGCGGGGTTACCCTCCAACTGCTGGATAGATCAAACCTGCTGAGTTGATACTGGACTTCTACCCAGTCATTGAACATGAAGCAGTCTTTGAGAGGATGTCCTATCGCTCGGTGATAAGAGCAATAATCCGGGCGATGGACTTCGCCTACTTGCTCAGGGTGTTTGGACTCCGGGAGTGTCATCATCTGATGTTTTACGACAAGATCGAATATCTTCCTTGTCTTGCCTTGGGGAAAAGAGTATGCTCGACCCATCTTCTTTACAAGAGACGAATCCAGGCTGCCCAATTCTCAATCGCACGGCTTCTCAGACCCGCTTGGCCACTGTCGGACATTTTTTCCATTCTTTAATTTATTTCTACCTCTGCGTCGGGTCTTTTGTATGACGGGCTGACGACGAGGGGCATCGTCATTTTTCGTAGCTTGCTGAAGGAGGCGCTGCGTTTTGGCTTTTTCGTAAATAGCCATTCGCGGATATGGTCATCCCGGGCCTTTTGACCTGCTTCCCTTATTAGCTTTTCCATCTGTTTTTCAAATGAAGGACTTGGCACTTTCATGGCGGGACCTTGTTTTGGTTCAGGGTTAGCGTCTTCTACTAGAGCATCTCCTTCTTCATCAAAATCATGTATGACGTAGCAGCCATGGAATCACTCCCGTTTCTTGGATTGGACATATCCAAGCCCGATCGTTTCCATTCTCCCGTTGGGCAGTTTTCGCTGAGTTCCGGGGACGTTCCAGATCTTGTTGTAGAAATGAGCTTGTCGAGAAATCTGTTTGAAGGGTACGCCTTGGCGCCTTAACAGCCTTTTTAATCTTTCTGTGTAGTATCTGGGCAGACGGATGGGCTGGAGCCTATCAAGCGGAGAATCGGCGCCATGCCGGATTTCTTTTTCCACTTTGGTTTCCACGGATCGATAAAAGAGGATCGCCTTTTCATCTTTTCGCCTGGGAGGGACGTAGAACGTCTGCAGTTCTTGCACACTGTAGGTATCAAGTGCGCCGAGATCTTTGTAGTGCTCTTGCGGAACTATGACAATTTGCAAACTCCGATCATCGACAGCGAAAGCTTGTATTGATGGCCGAACAAAAAATACTACATTGACCTCATCTTTCGAGTCACCGCCGAAGACTAGCATAGGGGTGGACGGTCCCGGCTTGTTGCATTGGGGTGGCCCTGAATAAATTATTTCTTCTTCCTCCTGAGTATCACTTCTGAAGACCGGAATAGTGGTGATAGCCTTGTTCTTCGGTTTATGGCATATTTCTGTGTCTTCGAAATCTGGCAAGAAATATTTCGCATCTTCGTACTTTTGGACTTCATTCATGAAGAATGGGTTCAACTCCCCTGACACGGTATACGCTAGACCATCCTTGAAATACTTCATACATTGATGCTGTGTAGAAGGAATGATGTTGTACTCGTGTAACCAAGGCCTGCCGAGCAAAGCATTGTAACATGTCTTGGCGTCAATGACGTGAAATTTGATGTCCGTGACGAGTATCCCAAAGCGTAACGTCAGTATCATAGACCCGTGCGTCCGTGATGACTGGGAGTCAAACCCGGAGATGGTGATTTTATCACGAGCGAGATGCTGAACGTTCATGCAGATTTCCTTCAACACTCTTACATTGAGGATGTTGACGGAGGACCCATTGTCAACCAGGATTTTGCCTATCTTGATATCATGATAGTATCCGAAGACATAAAGGGGACGGTTATGCTCGCACGTCCCGAGGAGGAGGTCTTCATTGCCGAAGGTGATATCGGCCGTGTGTACTTCTTCCAGCTCATCTTCATCTTTTCTTCGATTAGGAAAGCTTGAAATTGGTCAGGTTCTTGTAATTCCTTGATCAAAGAATCTCTCGCCTCCTTATATAGTAGAAGGGGCTGTGAGGGGATCTTCCTCAGGTGTGCCAGAACGTTGTAATCTACCTTGTTTTTCTTGGGCGGGTCCTTGGCTGCTAGCTCTTCGACGACTCGATCATCGAAGGCGATATCCTCAGGGACCTTTTCTTTCCCCTTATCCTTTTTATTCAATCCCTTGTTTACGGGTCCGAGATTCTTTTCACATAGCGTGCGATTGCGCAGCTGAATATTCTCGCAGCTCCTTGGTTCTTCCTCTTTTCCTGGGGTGGATTCTTTGAAGAGAGGGCCGAGAGTCATTTCTTCTTCAGAATTGCTCCTGAAGGTGAGAACTTGCGATCCCCCTTTATCAACCATGTGACAGTTGCCGGCAGCTCTTCCTCGTTCGTCTGTCGCATTTTTCCGCTGTCGACGAGCTTCATGCTTCATCCTCTTGAAGTGTTGCCTATGAGTGACATACCCTTGCCACCAATTTTTGAAAGCGTTGCACTCTTCGGTGGGGTGCGCAATCCTTCGATGATATAAACAGTAATTAGGATGCACATCCTCTTCATTAAGGTGTATCTCATCAGAAGTGTTTTCTTCGGAGGGTGGCAGCTTCATTCCCATCGATATGGCTTTAGCGAACCTTTTCCTTGTCTTGAACCTGCTTTTGCTGGTGGCCGAAGTGCTCTTATCTGGTTGGGGTGCTTCAATCTTTCCGTTCAGTAGCCGGCATTTGGCTTTTCCAAATATGACAGTTTCACGCTCTCGATCAGCCTTGCTTTTCAGAAGAGCTTCGTTCAGGAATGCATCAATCATCTCGTCTGACGGTCCTAGGAGCTCCGATTCGGGATCTGCCTTCAGTTTCTCTGCGTCAGGAGCTTCTTCACTGTCTATCGATGAGTGAGAGATCACATGGTAGCTTGCTACATAATCCTCAGGTTCATCTGACGAGTCTTCTCCTTCATCATTTCCATCCTTAAGGATGTGGTTGAGAAACTCTTGGAGTGTGACCGGGGTCCGCACTTTCTGGTTATATTCTTCCAGCGCATCAATATGTTTCTGCAGGTCCGTGTGCTTGTCACCAAGCTTCACAGGCTTTCTGGTCTTCTTCTTCTTCTTCGAAGGCTTTGACGGCTGGGTATGGGCGTTTTGACCATCCCCACCAATTTTTGGTGTCGGGCGCGGCTTTAGCATTCCCTTGATGACTTTGGGTTCTAGCGGACTTTTCCATTTGATCGCCAGGCATGTTTGGAGATCCTTCAGCATTTTTTTCGTTTTGGCCAAAAGAACGACCTCCCATGGAGCTTCTTCTACAAAAGAGCATGATGCCCCCGGTATGTCCGCCTTTTTGAGAGCGTGTGGCTGGGGCGGGTTTACTTTCCAATTCTCGGACAGTGCGAATTTGCCCTGTTGGTATTGATTCTCAATCCACCCTTTGAAGACGAAACAATCTTCGATTGGATGGCCTATCGCTTGGTGATAGGGTCAATAATTGGGATTATTAGCCTCACCAGGTTGCAATGGGTGTTTTGGATCCGGCAAGTTGATGAGCCTGTTGCGCACCGCCAGCTCGAACAGTCTCCTCGTTTTATCCCGGGGAAACGAATAAGGGCGCTTCAGTTTCTCATTGAAGAATCGCCGTCTTTCATCTTGGAAATCAGTTGGCTTTGGACCACTGGGCTGCTGTTGAGCATTGGCGACGAAGGTCGCTTTCCCTTTTCCTTTTTCATTTCAAGATTCCAGCTTTGAAGGAAATGGCCTATGACCCATCTGATCCATTTGGGCCAGTTTGTCAATCAAGGCCTGGAAAGTAGTTGGCTTGAAGAACATTATGAATTGCGAAATGGTCGCCTGTGAATCAAGAGTACCCACGAACATGCCTACCGCAGGTGCTTCCTCGATGCGCTGCTCGCACTTTGACCATAGATGTCGCCATCGTATCGCGTATTGCACCCATGTTTCGCCTGGCTTCACTCTGGCGTTAATTAACGCGGTGATTGGAGTGCGTTCACTAGCGCTTGAGAAATGTTGGGTGAACAACAATTCCATCTCCGTAAAAGTTTTGACGGAGTCGTTGGGAAGCTCTGAATACCATTCAAACGCCGTTTTCGCCAAGCTGCCGATGAACTGGCGAAGCAGTAACTTATCATCCCCTCCAGTGTTGCTACAGAGAGCCCTGAACTGAGCAACATGTTGATGGGGATTGCCTGTCCCCTTGTACACATGGAATTTAGGAATTGTGTATCCTTGAGGGTACTTTATTTGATCGTACCAACCCGGATAGGGTCGTCCAGTCTTAATAATCTGCCCGGCCGCTTCGCTCGCCTGATGAGCTCGTATCTGTTGTGCGATATAGTCATCCAGGACGGCTTTAGAAATGGTCTCTTCCTTGGTTGTTGAACAAGCCGGAAGAGAGTTTGACGTCTCCGCTCAGTCGTCTTTGAGGATAATCGGATGATCTTCAGCTGGAGGATCCGGCTGTAACATCATCCCGACCATGTCTTGGAATAAGAACGCCATTCGTTTTATGTTGACAGCTTGTTCCGCTGCCTCTTTGTCCTTCTTTTCGAGGATTCTACGGAAGAACTCAGCATCAGTTTCTTGTTCTTGACCTTGCTTCGACGATACTTCCGGGCTTTCTTTTGGTCCCATGAGTGCGGCTATAGCTGTTAGCATCTCTTGGAGCTTTTGTTGCTGCTGCTCTTGAGCCCTAGTCACTGATCGCGTAAGCGGTCGATGACCTTTGGAGATACGGCTATCCTCTTTTCCAGATGCCATATAGACAGTATGCACCACTATGCCCCCAGACTTAGGGCGTTTAGGCTTAGTGCCCTTGACATTTGTCGCAGACATGGGAATTTTCTTCGGCCTTCTCCTTTTGTAGGCGGTCGAAATTGAGGGAGCCGTTGCAGCGGGTACCCAAACAGACGACACCTTCTGTGGATTGACAGGATAGTCCTCTTCTCTCCGCGCTTTCATCTTTTCTTGTCGGCAGGGGTAGTCTCGATCAATCACCGAGTCTTGGACTTGACGCCAAACTTTGTAAATTTTGGAAGACAGCCGCTGAGGGGGCTGTTCAAGCTTTTCCTTTGTAGCATTCTTCATAGGTGGAGGAGATCTTTTCATCACAGCAGTCAGAGAGTTCTTTCGGACCCTTTTGAGTGGTTCAAAGCTGTTCCCAGTTGGAACAGCAGCATCAGCTTCCTCCGTCGGAGCCGGCGGCGTAAATCCAGAGGGTGAATTGCCCCCAGCTTTCCTCACTCAGCGCCAGTGGCGACGTCGAGCATGTCGTACATCCAGGATCACCTCCGCTGTTGGATCATCTTTTCCATGCCCTCTGTTTTGAGGAGAGGTTGTTATTGGCGCTAGCCTGTCGAAGACAGACGTCCGCTGAGAGGGAATGGTCAACCTGTCGAAAACCGACCTTCGAGTAGGGAAAGCAGCTTGGACGACCTCAACTGTAGCAGGAGTTGGAGTGTCCTTCTCTGGTATTGTGAGCTTCTTTGCGAGCCCACTTGAGCTTTGACCCAGCCTGTCGAAGATTGAGGCATTGGAGTTGGACGTCCCGCTGAGAGGGGCCGTGGTGGTTGCAAGCCGATCAAAGACCGACTTCTTCGCAGCTTCCTGTGTCGGCATCTGAATGCTGAAGCTCGTTGGTGGGATCATGGTCCTGAAGAATAGCCCAGTGGTGGCTTGGGTCAATTGTTCCACCGGCATTGTGAAAAGGGAGGCCGCTTGGAGCCCGTAGGTTACTCCTCCAGATGAGGCGGAATGGGAGTTGTTGCAATTAGTGCAGTTTGAAGCCATAGATCTTTTGTTTTTCTGCACGAAGCAAGATACCAAATCTTAGTACTTCACATCCAAAGGCAACCATGTCAAACCGCGACTTGTTCGCGAAACACGACACACGAAGTGTGGAGTGGAAAGAGGAAAAGGTCCTACCGGGCGTGCCAGAATCTGTTCACCGCCGAACACAGAGACACGACCGCATAGGTCCGTCTTGCCTGAATTTAGGGGCAGATGCTATTTGGTTTTATCCGTCCACCTCTCCGAAGATACCAAGTTGATTTATGGCACCGTATATCGGAGGTTTAGACAGATGTGGCCGATGTAGCAGACTTCGTCAGATTCCCACTCGTTTGAGAGTTTTTTGATTATGGCGACGCTTTTCCCTGCAGGCGCAGGCCCCTGCAGTTAATTACGCTACCGCATTGCGGTAACAACTTTCTCCTTCTCCAGATGGTCACTTCGTGTCATGTATGTTTTGTTTTATTTTTGGTTGCCCGTGGATTGTATATGGAGACTAATTTATGTTTTCGTCCGTAGGGCGTGGATTAGTCCAAATCCGTATTTTCTTAGATTTGGGTTTTGGGTTGGGTTTAAGGATACGTTAGTCTCATTTGAGACTAAGATCAACTTAAACGTTTGTTAAGAATATGTTAGTCTAATATTTAGACTAAGATCAACTTAACAGGATCATTTAGATCCAACAAAAGAGCATTTGGGCTCTATTGTTTTAGTTTAGGGACATTGCGGTCCATTAGTTTAGGGACATTACGGTCCAAGGTTAAGGACATCATAGTCCATGGGTTTAAGGACCCCACAGTCCATGAAATGTCTGGTTGTCGGGACCCGTCACCTCTCTGAATACGTTGAAGGATTACAACGACACATATGAGAGGAGTGCAGAGATGTACCCTTGAACCAACTTTGGTTGGAAGATCTGTAGTCTAATTGGGACTAAGATCTGAGATTTATGAGCATATGGGCTTTATTAATCTGAATGAAGGGTTTATGGCCAACTTGGGCTCGGTTCACTCAGTTAAAATGCTAAACATTTGACACCGATGAGCATTGATTTGGGTTCTGACAGTCTTTCTGTCTTTTATTGAATGTTGAGCATTCATCATAGCTCTAAGGCTTTATTTAAATAACAGTTTATGTTCTATCAGCGCACGCGTGAGGAACACGTGGCGCACTTGGCGCTAGCGCCAGTTAATGAGCGCAAAGCACTTCTGTGATATAGCGCACACGTGAGGAGCACGTGGCGCGCTTGGTGCTAGCGCCAGTCTATGAGCACAAAGCGCCGGTTTATGAGCGCAAAGCGCTATTTGTCCAGTGGCACACACGTGAGGAGCACGTGGTGCGCTTGGCACTGTGCGCCAGTCCAAGACCGCAGAAGCGCTTCTAATCAGTTTTATGATTTGAGAAATAAATTCTCGTTTATAAGAAACTTTGTCTCAAGGTTCTAAGAACAAAGTTCTTATTTTATAGGAGATATTTCAATCTCTTATTTTGGTGAAAGGCTTTGCCTTTATGGATCTGTGATCCTAAGTGAATTGAATTATTCTCCCCCTTTTTTATAATGAGATGTTCATGATCTCTTTTTGTAAAAATACCTTAGTCTTATAGATCTATGATCTGTGAGAAGAATTATGTTCTTCTTCTTTAATGAGATTTTTCTTATCTCTGTTTTTTTTAGCTTGAAGAAAAGTTCTTCTTCTACTGAGAGCTTGCTCTTCTTTCTGAGATTTCTCAAAGTTTATAGGGATTCCTCTATATGAGACTTGAAGTCTTGGGGCCTTTATATAGGGGAAGCTGATTTGTTCAATCGGTTAAGGAAATCTTTTCTCCAATTGATTTGGGGATCTCCCCATCGTTAGATCTTTTATCCAAGGACTTTTGATTTACAGAAGGCAATCTTCTTGTTTTTAACAAGATTGGGAAATCTTTTCCCATACAGAATTTATTCTGTATTTTGGTGATTTTTTAATCACCATTGGATCATTTGATCCAACGGTGCTCTGATTTACAAAGCACAATCTTTTGTTTGGAAAGATTTTAACAGAATTTCATTCTGGTCAATTGATGATTTATCATCTTTATTGGATCATTGATTTGACGGTGGGGAACATTTAGTTCCAGCGCTAGCGCACTCATGCTTTGCACGTGAGCGCTGCTTCAGAGCGCTGGCGCTCTTTGCGCTAGTGCACTCGTGCTTTGCACGTGTGCGCTGCTTCAGAGCGCTGACGCTCTTTACATGAGCTCACTCGTGCTTTGCACGTGAGCGCTGCTTCAGAGCGCTGGCGCTCTTTGCGCTAGCGCACTCGTGCTTTGCATGTGTGCGCTGCTTCAGAACACTGGCGCTCTTTGCACTAGCGCACTCGTGCTTTGCACGTGAGCGTTGCCTCAGAGCGTTGGCGCTCTTATGAAACACTGCTCATTTCAAATTTTGAAAGCTTGAACAGAGCTTTGCTCTGATTGGGGGAAACACCCGCGCTATAATTAGCGATAATGGGACGCATTTCTGTAATCGGTCTTTCAAGATTTTGATGTAGAAATATTCAATCAACCATAAACTTTCTACACCCTATCATCCCCAAACGAGCGGGCAAGCTGAGATTTCCAATACGCAAATCAAACAAATTTTGGAGAAGACAGTTTCTAAAAATCGTAAAGATTGGTCAACCAAATTGACGGATGCTCTTTGGGTATTCTGTACCGCTTATAAGACCGATCTTGGTATATCTCCCTGCCGTCTAGTGTTTGGAAAGGCTTGCCACCTTCCTGTCGAGATCGAACATAAAGCAATGTGGGCTATTAAACAACTTAACTTCGATTTGAATCAAACCTGCAACTTTCGGAAGATGCAATTAAATGAGCTAAGCGAACTCCGCGATGAAGCTTACGATAATGCGGTGATAGTAAAGAACCGGACTAAGGTATTTCACGACAAAAATATTTTGAGAAAAACTTTTATCCCGGGACAACAAGTCCTTCTTTACTTTTCCCGTCTCCATCTTCATGCGGGTAAGTTAAGATCTCATTGGAAATGACAATTTGTGGTGCAGTATGTATATCCGCACGGGGCAGTTGAAGTTGAAAATATTAAAAACGGTTCAATTTTCAAAGTGAATGGGAATAGATTAAAACCGTATTTTTCCACCGACCCCACGGAGGAGCTCCTGTTTTTACAGGAGCCGATTTATCATAACTAAATTTCCTCCGCCTCACCTCCATGTCTCGATAAACTTGTCTCATCATAAGAATGGAGGAGAGTTTAAAAAGGACTTAATTGAATATCCATATGATTAAAGATAAGTTTGGGGGAGATTTTCACATTCATTTATTTTGTCCCCGTTAATAACTTTTCCTCCCAAGTTTACAGATTTTTGAGATTTAACAGATGACAACAGTGAGGACACTGCTGTAAACAGATTTGGGGGATGTTTGTGCTTATTTACGCATTACTTTGCATTACACATTGCATAAGCACAAAATTTTCAAAAATTTTCTTTTATAATAAAAGATTAGAAAGTGAAAAAATACCTTTAAAAGATTGGAAAAGTTGAAGAAAAACAAGAAAGTTAGATATTTTTTTAAACGAAACTAGTAATAAGTAGTTATGAGTCGTTGTCCCAAGGGTTAGTAAGATGAAGGATGTCACTAATATGAGAATAAAAATAAGTCTGAAAAATAGTCCATATTCTGGAAGCCAAATATTTGAACGTTGATACCCTACTATACGCACTTACACATGTCTTGAAACTCGGGATAGTAGAGGATACCTTGAAATTCTCTTGTCTAAAAGCCAAAGTACGAAGAAAATAATAAATGAAGCATAAAAGTATAAAATAGTGAAAAAAAATGAACACTGGTTTTGTAATCATCAAGGCAGCATAAGAAAAATATAGCGATAGTGCTTCATCACCTAGTGCCTTAGACCGACTGGTTTGGAAGTCACTGCTAAGTCTCAGCTGTTGCAAGACGAGGAAATTGCTAATTACACATAATAAGTGAGCACATTTAGCAATCGGTCGGTTAGTACCTCAAGAAATATTAACGGTCGCATGAAGAATGTATGAGCAATTCCATCCAAAATATTCACCGACTAAAAAGTACTAAGGTAGATGGACAAGAGTATGATAACTTGAATTGAATTCTCCGAGTGTAGGGATGTATTTTACACACACGTATGGGTATATGATCGGTGTTTGGAAGAAAGGTAGGGATGAAGAATAAAGGCGATGTTTTATTGAGGGATGATGTGATTTCTAACATCTTTTCATGACTATTAAGATAGGGCTCATGACAACCGAAAAGCTAGTGTATTGAATACTCTGATTTTCAAGTTCTTTCTTTTATAATTCTTATCTTTATATGTAATTTTCACAGTCTTTCTTTTATTATAGGATATTGTGGGTGCAATCCACTGAAAACCCTCAAGAGACAACACTCCTCCTACTAGGGACACCAATAGGTTTAAAGGCTTGTTGCACGTGCTCAGTGCAATCGTGTTGCCTACGAAAGTGTGCTACTTAGTTTTTCTTTTTCTTTTCTCCTTCACCTGAATAAAAGAAGTTTGCTCGGGACGATCAAAGTCAAGTTTTGGGGAATTTGTTCAGTCGAAATTATGGCAATTTTTAACATAACAATTTCCTCACTTTTCTAATCATCTGAGAATGTTTGATATAAATATAACACATATTATAAGTTTGTGTAACAACTCAAATTTTAGTGTACAAAAATTTGTTTAAATTTTCTTATCATTTCATATACTTTGAATCTGTCCTAACCTAAATTTTCTTTCAAGGTTATGGATTCCCCGAACAACACCAGCACCAACTTCAACAACACTCCACCTCCACTACCAATCTCACCTGCCATCCCTGCTCTGCTCAACGAGCAGGCGGTTCTTCATGAGGCAATCCTCAGCCTCTTAGAGGGACAGCAGTAGCAGACTTCTCTTTTAATGAACCGTCCCGAGGCAGAAGCACCTGAGGTGAAGAAATTCAGGGCCTTGCTCCCCAAACAGTTCTCAGGAAAGGAAAGCCCACTGGAAGCTGAGGAATGGGCTTAGAGTATCGAATATGATCTGGCAGCGACACAAGTGCCAGAGGGAGCTTGGGTCCGTGTTGCGAAACTGCAGCTCACGGACAATACATGGAATTGGTGGAAGGCGGAAGAAAGCCATCTTGAACAACCCATCGAATGGAAGACTTTCCGCGACATGTTCGACGCTAAGTACTTCCCTGAGACTTCCAGGTTCGACAAGGAACAGCAGTTCATCCATCTGCAACAAGGTTCGATGTGGACCAAGTCAGTAGATGAGTATGACGCCGAGTTCATCATGTTCAGTCGGTAAGATATGTCTCAATAATTCAAATTTTTTTCAATATATCATATACAACACAGCTAACACAATACTTTAACAGATTTGCGGCACACCTAATACCGACGGATGAGATCAGAGCACGTCGATTTCAACAAGGTTTAGTTTCGGAGATCCAGGCTGCACTGGCCACAAGAGATTTTCCGACTCATGAATCGGCTCTGAAAGCCGCCCGCCGTTATGAAGCAGTGGTAAAGGCGAGGGACAGACCTCAGTTTGCAAGAGTTAAGTGCCCTGTCAATCAGATAGCAGGAGGAGCCTTGTCAAGGCCACATTTTGTGCGAAGGAGACCGGGAGTACCGAACAACCGTCCCAGCCCAGCCTTTTATACCTGCTGTTAGTTATATGTGTGCCCTAGAGGCCATTACTGTACATGCGATGTATATTGTAGTGGATGCTTGGACATATATAGGGAGGACTTTCTTGCTCGATATGATAGTACGCTATCTGGTTGTACTTTATCTTAACATGTACTCTGATTGTCTCTTTTGTTACATGTTGATAAAGCCTTTAGGATTTGTACTCGACTACTGGGACTATGATGAGATCATACTAGTGGGGCCACGGTAGTCTATGAGTACATCCTATAACTGTTCCTAGTCGAGGGTGTGTCGAGACAGGGCATCGATACACCAGAGTTGACTAGCGTATACGCATCTTGACCTATATGATGGGCGATGGATGATCCCATATCCATCGGTATTTGACATCAAGGATGGTGTACGGGTGCTCAGTGGAGACTGGGTACACTGAACGGACTCGCCGAGAACTCCTAGATGGTATATATACCTATTGTCAGATAGCAGTTCTCTGGTGACACTTGTACAGGTTAGTCTGTAGACCCGAGATCGTCATAGAGTCTTGTGTGATTCCCACTGTACTTTGATTTCCTCCATACCACGGCTCTACTGAGTTGTGCAAACAGGTGGATTTTGGGCACAGTCCCGAATCATATGGAGACAGTGAGCGATAGGAGGGGTTTCCTCTCTCCCGGTGTAGGGAGTTGATGTCGCGCTATGTTTGATCGGCTATAACACCTAAATCCCTGGCCAGGGTTCTCGAGGTTTACTGATAAGTGTTATCAGTAGTTCCTCGACCTGTTATGAGCCATAAATCAACATGACTTATAAAGTTACTGGGGTCTGACATTTACCACCCCTAGACTTCATATGCGACGTATCAGACGAAGAGACCGGACTGTACGGTAAGTGTTGCTTACAGGCTCGTAAGGGTTGTGATGAGTTCGCTCGTCGGCCACCTTTTCGTCATGTACCTGGGTAGCCGTTACGTACAGCTAGTGCCACTGACGTGCTTGTGGTTAAACCCATTGCCAGCGTACTGACGAGTCTTTAGAGTCCCACATAGAGGGTTCTCTCGTTCAGGCAAAAGATGTAGAAACCGTAAGTTGTTACGGCAGCCGTAAAGTGTTGCGGCAGGTTTTCGATTATGTTCGTGTAATTGTTACAGGAATAATAATCGGAAGAATAATACTGGACGGATACCGGTATTATATTATTGGATTAATGGTATTCGTATTTTTCGGAATTCGGATGCGGGTATACAGTATACGGTATACGGTATACGGAGGAGGGGTATTTTTATTTGTTACAAAATACCTTCTAGAAGATGCCACCTCATAATGACATAATTATGACATCATTTATTTTGTGAAAATAAATAAGTGAGGTGTAAATTAAAAGGTATAAGCATGATAACATGGTTGTTGAAGTGGATGTACTATTAATGCATGATACTTCTTTCATAATACATGCTTTAGTTAGTGCTAAATTCTTTTTCCATCATGCTTGAACTTTTTAATTATAAATGCAATTATTCTCTCCTCCATTTCTTCTTATAAATACCTTCACATGAGATGTGAAATCAAGGCATTCAAATCCTACACAAAATTATGATAAGTGTATCATAACAAGTTTATAAGAAGAGAGAAAGAAAAATGATGGCGATCATTCTTCCTAGCTTTAACCCTCACATGAGATGTGAATCCAAAGCTTAGGATTTCAAGTTAATCCAATACAATTATCTCTACATCATCCTAGTGACCTCTTCTAGCAAATTTGGTCTCTCGGTTAAACTCTTGAGAAGAGTTTCAAGCTTGCACGAAAATTCTCGGGTGGATCATCTAGGTCTTCGGTGGCCGGAGATCGAAGACATAGGCAACATCTTAATGAGCCAAGGAGTCCACAAAAGAGGAGAAAGGAGCAAAGGAGTTGCATCAAAGAGAAGACCCGAAGGACCGTATCATCAAGGTATAATCCCTAACATAGTAGATAAGATCTCTAGTTAGGGTATACTAGTTGTGGTTTAGACAAGATCTTCAGTTAAGTGCGTGTTGTATGCAAAGAAATTTTTTGTTCATCGCTTCAGCCGCGCCACAAGAGTTGTGGGAGCATGCAGCACTAACCAACAGTGGTATCAGAGCCTAACTAAACCACAATTAGATGTTAGCCAAAAGTTAGAAGCTCGATCGACAGTTTTTTCTCCCGAAAACTCGTATTCTGCCCTTGCTGCTGTCAGTTTTTGAAAGTGTTCCAAAACAAATTTGACATATCTTAAAAATACATGCAGGGATTTATAAGATCACTGTAGAAAACCGGAGTCCCAACTCGCCAAGACTGCCGCGGAAGCACGGCCAAACCCTGGGTTTGGCCGCGGATCCGCGGCCGAGTCAACGCGAAGTTGACTCGGTTTGCTACAGTAATCCTTTATTTGCTAAATATGTTTTCTGGGATATGTAGAATTTTACAAAGGTGTTTGTACAGGGACATGTCAAGTGTTGGCATGGTTTTTAAAAATCATCGATCGAAATTCTAAAGTGCTTGGCTAATCGGGTTTTCTTTTCTGTTATATGTGTTTGAAACGTCCGCTAATTGCTATATGACGATTAGTGGGGGTTGCACATATGGATATCATGAGATGGTATGTGTATATGAATGTATTGGATCGTTGTGATGAATGGCCGGGGGGTGTGAGAAGAGTGTTTTTCCTTTTCTATCATTCCATGTAATTTGTAAAAAGCAATGTTATATTGTATAATTTCTTTTTACTGTTTTTGCTCCTAGGATAGACCCAAGGTGGGGTGCACAAACTACCGGGTTCTCCAAGTGCCGAGTGGCCTACTCAATTGTTGAGGGAGGTTGCTACACTTCGGGAATTCGGCGGGTAGTTTTCCGCACCCGTAGGGGTCTAAGGGGGGGGGGTTTGGCTATTCATCACGACCGTGGAACCCGTTTTTCATTAAGGGCTTGAATGAAATACGGAATTCCTAGTATATCCAATGCATTCATCTGTGATCTGAAATGGTTATATTTATATATGAGATATATATATATTAAACGTTGCTTATGTTTTGCACCCGCACTAGTCCAGCCCCCGCTCTGCCGTTAGTTAAGTAACCTAACGGTGCATGACGGGGCCCAGTGGCAAATGCGGATGGCATAAGCGTACGTTCTATTTGCGTTTCTTTTCTATGATGTTTGGGAAACGTAAAAGATAGGAAACGTAAATGATGGGACCACATTAATGTGATTAATGTTAAAAGAAAGAAACCTAAAGATGTTGTAGAATCAAATTTTTTGAAAAAGGGTAACTCTAGCTTTTGTTTTGAATAGTGGTATTCTTGAATATCCTGCACCTCATTCGATGAGGAAAGGGCCGAGATCCCTTCACCGGGAGTGACCCCTTTAGCGAAACTGGAAAATGTTACAAAGAACTCGAATTGATTTTATAGTTGATCTAACTTTGCTTTGCATCGTGGTATTTACATATCCAGCACCTTATTCGATAAGGAAAGAGCCGAGATCCCTTCACCGGGAGTGACCTCTTTAGCAAAATTAGAAAGATACTACAAAACCATTCGATTTTTAAACTGGAGCTTAAACCACTCCTTCCCACTTGATTCTACAACGATATCAAGTTCAAAACGTTAAAGGTTTTCATAAAAACCATCCGTTGCCCTCCGTCATTTTAGGACGCAGAGTACTTAGTATTCGTGCTACGTATGTCGACCATAGCCGAGGCGTAGTGTACGGTAGCTAAGTGATGTATTCCTACAAAGCATATGATGCTATTAGTTAGGACATTCATGTGATTATGTTGATCATAGTCAAGGGTCATATGGGTGGGTCTGGCTAATCACGAAATGACGGGTAGAACTTGGCTAGTACTTATGATATGTTGACCATAGCCAAGGTCATAAGTGACTAGGGGTAAAAACCATATCGGGAATTTCAAGAGTTGAAATTTGCAATGAGATTGCATACCTTCTATATGATAGTTGGATCCCGATCCCGCTGCGAGTAAGAGTTACTCCTGGGAAAGCTTTACACAAGACAATTTGATGAAATTATGGGGTGTAATTATTCCCGGCTAATCTTACCTTTTAGGGTTTGAAGGAAGATTTGATAAAAACAGTAGGAGACATCTGGATTAGATAATAACCAATCTAATCTTGCAAGAGCATACGCTAAAGTGTTTTCTTCTCTCTCTCTCTCCAGATAGTGACCATAGCATGCCTTAATCAAGATAATAAATACGGATATATTGACTGAACCCGCTTGTTATATTGAGCTGGGGAACGTTGGTCCCGCTCCAACTTATAATTGTTATAAGACAGAGCAGGAAATAGGGAAATACCAGAATTCCTATGCCGCCCAAATGAAGAAAGTGCATATGATGCATCTCCTTCGGGTGTGTTCATTACAAAGAACTGTTTCTCAGTATCCTCTGCATCCTGGGTATTTGATACTGGATCATGATCCCAGATATGTAATCTGTTACATAGGGCTACAAAAGGGTAGAAAAACTGAGAACGGGTGATAAGTTTCATGAGACAGAAAACGGGGCAAGTGTTGCAGCCAAGTTTGTTGGTCACTGTCACCCTGTATTAAGAATACATTGATTCTGAACAAATGCTATTAGATACCGAACCTGATATACAAAATCATATCAATCTCTTTATTAGTAAAGAAATGATAAAATTTTGTATTGATGGATAATGTTTTTGAACATTTCCTATATCAAGTGTTGATCGGTTCAGGCACGTTATCTAAAAGCATAGACGTTCTAAATCAAACTACAGTTCTCAGTATACAGAACACACACAAGAGGAAGAGTTCAGAAATGAACGGATCCTTCTTGAAGCATTATAGACTAGGTCAGATCAATGCGACCCGGCTGGCTGAAGTTACATTTTAGATGTATATTTAAACCAGTTTGAATTTACATCTTGTGAAACTTGCCAGTCATGCCACAAAGATTGAATGACCATAGCTCTGTTTATTGGAAACAGAGAGAGTTAGTGAACTCTTGAGATTGATACATGATGATGTATGAAAGGCCCCCTGTCTACATATGCCTTGACCGGTTCCTTGTACTTCGTTACATTCTCTGATAATCTCTCAAGATTCAGACATATGTTCCTGTTGAAACATAGGTCCAAAGCTTTTGAGATATTCACAGAATATAAATTAGAAGTAGAGAACCAAAAACGGGTATAAGTATTATGTCCTTTGATGAGATCAAGGAGGAGAATACTTGTGCATGGAAATCCTGGACTATTCTAAAAGAGAATGAGATTCTCTCTCAGTATTACTCCTCCGTATACACCATAGCACGATGGTATATCGGGACGGAGCGAATGCACCCTATGTGATATGGTGTGCTCCATGATGAGTACTACTGAGTTTCCTATTATCCTTTTGGGAGTTATGCACTTGTGAAGCTGCATACCTATTGAATAGGGTTCTAATCAAATCAGGTGCCTACTACTCCATATGTGATATGGTATGGGAAGAGCCCATCTCTTAAAGATGTTAAGATTTGGGGTTGTCCGGCCTATGTCTAAAAACCAAAATCCGGACAAGCTCGAGGCAAAGTCAAAACTGTAGAAGTTTGTTGGATATCCCAAGCATAAGCAAGGGAATATCTTCTACCTAACCGAGGAACAAAAGTTGTTTTGTTTCTCAACATGCCATCTTTGTGAAAGGGAATTTCTTGTGAAGAAATTAGTGGTCATAAGGTAGAACTGGAAGGCGTTCCAGCTATACAAACTACAACAGATGACCTAACAGAGGAACAAAAGTTGTTTTGTTTCTCATGCATGCCACCTTTGTGAAAGGGAATTTCTTGTGAAGAAATTAGTGGTCATAAGGTAGAACTGGAAGGCGTTCCAGCTATACAAACTACAACAGATGACCTAACTGAGGAACAAAAGTTGTTTTGTTTCTCAGCATGCCACCTTTGTGAAAGGGAATTTCTTGTGAAGAAATTAATGGTCATGAGGTAGAACCGGAAGAAGTTCCAGCTACAGCAGATGATTTGGTAGAACCAAAGGATTCAATAGACTCAAACGAACCTCACCCTCTCCGCCGATCTAGTAAGATTCTTTACCCACCTAAGAGATACTTCGGTTTCTCTATGACAGTGGGAGCGAGGATTTTATATTACCCCAGCGCGTCCCGAGACCGGAAGGTGTTCCGGCGGGTTGTAGTCCTCGCAATGGGGACTGCATAGAAAGTAGCTGCTGAGGGACCCGTTTGTGCCACGGCGACCCTATGGGATGGGGTTGTTGCCTGACCAAAGTGGTATGACCTAACTAGTTTCGAGAAGGCCATCAGGAGTGGGACTCTGTGAGAATGGCTGGATGCTTAGCGATCTGAAATGGAATCCTTATACACCAACAAAGTATGGACTTTGGTTGCTTTGTCTGAAGGGTTAAATCCCCATCAGGAGCAAGTGTATCTTGAGAAGATTACTTGGTGTACATGGAAAAGATTGAGACTTTCAAAGCTATGCTTAAGTCCATCCAGATCCTACTTGCCACTGCTACATACCTTGACTGTGATATCTGGTGGTTGGGTGTCATGACAGCTTTTCTAAATGAAGTTTTAGAAGAGAGCGTCTATAAGTACACAGCCAGAGGGCTTCGTAGACAGTGGGAGCAGCAGAAAAGTGTGCAAGATGTTTTATACGATAAAACAGGCATCGCGGAGTTGGAACATCTGTTTTGATGTGGTAGTCAAAGAGTTTGACTTCATCAAAATAATATATGAACCTTGTATATACATAAAAGGTAGTAGGGAGTATGGTGGTGATCCTCGTAGAGTATGTGGATGACATACTCTTGATAGGGATGGAGTTTCCTATGCTACGCTCAGTCAATCTCCTCTTATTATAAATATTCTCCATATAGGATCAAAGGTGATACCTCCTAAATCCAGGGTTTTGGATCTATGAGATAGATCTAAATGGGTATTAGGATACTCACTAGTTGTAGTGAGATAGTATCAATTGATCCTGGGGAGAATCACAGCGGAGTTGGAACATTTGTTTTGATGTGGTAGTCAAAGAGTTTGACTTCATCAAAATGGTTGAACCTCGTGGTATGGAGTATGGTGGTGATCCTCGTAGAATACGTGGATGACATACTCTTGATAGGAAAGAGTTTCCTATGATACACTCGGTCAATCTCCGCTAATCACATAAGATTCTCCATATAAGATCAAGGTGATACCTCCTAAATCCTGAGTTTTTGATCTATGCGATAGATCTAAATGGATGATAGGATACTCACTAGTTGTAGTGAGATAGTATCAATCGATCCTAGGGAGAATCACTGGAAAGGTTCCAGGGTGATAAAGACGACTGAATGTCAGTCGCAGTCATTGTCTTTACCCTTAGTAGAGGGACGGTATGTTAGAAGAGTTCCAAGCTAGATACCGTGACATACTAGAAAGGCAAGATACGTCATTATTAAAGATGCTACCAAAGATAAAAGTCTGGATATATATAAGTTCATAAGATGAACTTCGTTCCTACCATTGTGTGACAATGGAGTTATGGCTTTAGCCAAGGAACTACCGTCCCATCAGAAATCCAGATATAATTCTTAGACAGCACCACCTGATCATGGAGATGGTTGATCTCCAGGGAGATCGTGGTTAGGAGAGTAGATACAGAGGAAAACAGAGCGGATCCACTCACTAAGGTTTTTTCCCAGTAGAGACTTTTATGGGATTGTTGAGTATGAGATACTTAAACCACAGCTGATTGTTTGGTATATGATACCACAACAGATGGCCCTAGTGCAAGTGGGAGATTGTTAGTTATATGTGTGCCCTAGAGGCCATTACTGTACATGCGATGTATATTGTAGTGGATGCTTGGACATATATAGGGAGGACTTTCTTGCTCGACATGATAGTACGCTATCTGGTTGTACTTTATCTTAACATGTACTCTGATTGTCTCTTTTGTTACATGTTGATAAAGCCCTTAGGATTTGTACTCGACTACTGGGACTATGATGAGATCATACTAGTGGGGCCACGGTAGTCTATGAGTACATCCTATAACTGTTCCTAGTCGAGGGTGTGTCGAGACAGGGCATCGATACACCAGAGTAGACTAGCGTATACACATCTTGACCCGTATGATGGGCGATGGATGATCCCATATCCATCGGTGTTTGACATCAAGGATGGTGTACGGGTGCTCAGTGGAGACTGGGTACACTGAACGGACTCGCCGAGAACTCCTAGATGGTATATATACCTATTGTCAGATAGCAGTTCTCTGGTGACACTTGTACAGGTTAGTCTGTAGACCCGAGATCGTCATAGAGTCTTGTGTGATTCCCACCGTACTTTGATTTCCTCCCTACCACGGCTCTACTGAGTTGTGCAAACAGGTGGATTTTGGGCACAGTCCCGAATCATATGGAGACAGTGAGCGATAGGAGGGGTTTCGTCTCTCCCGGTGTAGAGAGTTGATGTCGCGCTATGTTTGATCGGCTATAACACCTAAATCCCTGGCCAGGGTTCTCGAGGTTTACTGATAAGTGTTATCAGTAGTTCCTCGACCTGTTATGAGCCATAAATCAACATGACTTATAAAGTTACTGGGGTCTGACATTTACCACCCCTAGACTTCATATGCGACGTATCAGACGAAGAGACCGGACTGTACGGTAAGTGTTGCTTACAGGCTCGTAAGGGTTGTGATGAGTTCGCTCGTCGGCCACCTTTTCGTCATGTACCTGGGTAGCCATTACGTACAGCTAGTGCCACTGACGTGCTTGTGGTTAAACCCATTGCCAGCGTACTGATGAGTCTTTAGAGTCCCACATAGAGGGTTCCCTCGTCCAGGCAAAAGATGTAGAAACCGTAAGTTGTTACGGCAGCCGTAAAGTGTTGCGGCAGGTTTTCGATTATGTTCGTGTAATTGTTACAGGAATAATAATCGGAAGAATAATACTGGACGGATACCGGTATTATATTATTGGATTAATGGTATTCGTATTTTTCGGAATTCGGATGCGGGTATACAGTATACGGTATACGGTATACGGAGGAGGGGTATTTTTATTTGTTACAAAATACCTTCTAGAAGATGCCACCTCATAATGACATAATTATGACATCATTTATTTTGTGAAAATAAATAAGTGAGGTGTAAATTAAAAGGTATAAGCATGATAACATGGTTGTTGAAGTGGATGTACTATTAATGCATGATACTTCTTTCATAATACATGCTTTAGTTAGTGCTAAATTCTTTTTCCATCATGCTTGAACTTTTTAATTATAAATGCAATTATTCTCTCCTCCATTTCTTCTTATAAATACCTTCACATGAGATGTGAAATCAAGGCATTCAAATCCTACACAAAATTATGATAAGTGTATCATAACAAGTTTATAAGAAGAGAGAAAGAAAAATGATGGTGATCATTCTTCCTAGCTTTAACCCTCACATGAGATGTGAATCCAAAGCTTAGGATTTCAAGTTAATCCAATACAATTATCTCTACATCATCCTAGTGACCTCTTCTAGCAAATTTGGTCTCTCGGTTAAACTCTTGAGAAGAGTTTCAAGCTTGCACGAAAATTCTCGGGTGGATCATCTAGGTCTTCGGTGGCCGGAGATCAAAGACATCGGCAACATCTTAACGAGCCAAGGAGTCCACAAAAGAGGAGAAAGGAGCAAAGGAGTTGCATCAAAGAGAAGACCCGAAGGACCATATCATCAAGGTATAATCCCTAACATAGTAGATAAGATCTCTAGTTAGGGTATACTAGTTGTGGTTTAGACAAGATCTTCGGTTAAGTGCGTGTTGTATGCAAAGAAATTTTTTGTTCATCGCTTCCGCCGCGCCACAAGAGTTGTGGGAGCATGCATCACTAACCAACACCTACTGCAAGAGAGCTGGACACATGATGAAAGACTGATGGCGAGCCAACCGTCTTTGCTTAGTCTGCGGCTTAGCTGCTCATGATATTGGGTCTTGTCCCCAAAGACAAAACCCAGTTGCTGCACCCAGGCCAGCGATCAATTACCAGCAGCGACGAGCCCTTCAGGCACCTGCTCCAAGACTTGCACTACCTGCTCCACCACCTAGAGGACCACAAGCTGCACCTCCTCCTCGTCAGTTCCATCAAGCTCAATGGAACATTCCGAGGAATGCTCCTCAGGTCAGGAGGAATGTACCACGGTGACAGGCTTTCACGATGACGGTGGAAGAAGTTGAGGCCATTGGCCAAGTTATCACTGGTAACCCTTTTCTTCTCAACCTTTCTTTTAGTCTTCTACTTATCTACATACTTTTCCCTATACCTAAAACATATCCCACATACCTTAGGTACAATCTTAGTAGCCTTACTTCCTGCACTAGCACTCTTCGATACTGGAGCATCTCACTGCTTTATGTCGCAACGGTTCGTCCGTACTCATGCGATTCCAGTCACACCGCTTGTATCCAGCTGGAATGTCAGTTCAGGAAATGGCGTTCTAAAGGCAACGATGGGATACAGCTTGTGTCCATTAGTCGTCTGCAGCAGAGAATTCTATGCCGACTTCAATGTGCTGGACATACCGAACTTCGATGTGGTTCTAGGTATGGATTGGCTCGGAACCTTTTATGCTACCATTGACTGTCGTCAAAGGAGGGTAGTATTTGAGATTCCAAATCATCCGGTCTTCTATTTCAAAAGTGGAGACCGTACCCTGGAGCCAAGTACATACAAAGCGAAGCCAAAGAAGGCAATGATTGCAGCAACTCAAGCGGAGGAAGAATCAAGGCTAGAAGTGGTTCGAGAGTTCGATGATGTGTTTCCTGACAATATATCAGGTTTGCCTCTCGATCGAGCTCTTGAATTCAGCATTGATTTAGTACCATGAGCACAACCGGTGATCAAAACACCTTATCGATTAAGTTCAGAAGGTTTGAAGGAAGTCCGAACACAGTTGGATGAATAATTGGTGAAATGATGGATTCGTCCCAGCACTTTAAGTTGGGGATTACCAGTACTGCTTGTGAAGAAGAAGGAAGGTTCATACAGAATGTGCATTGATTACAGAGCCTTGAACGAAGTCACGATAAAGAACAAGTATCCACTCCCGTACATCGACGATTTATTCGATCAGCTAAGTGGATCTTGTGTTTTCTCTAAATTAGATCTTCGTTCAGGTTATCATCAGGTGAAGGTCAAGGAAGCTGATATTCATAAAACGGCTTTCAGAACTCGCTATGGTCATTACGAATTTCTAGTGATGCCATTTGGAGTGACCAACGCACCAGCAATATTCATGAACCTGATGAATCAAGTTTTCCAGGAGTACTTAGACAGGTTTGTTGTCATCTTCATCTACGACATCCTGGTGTATTCAAAGAGTCGGAAAGAGCATGCCGAACACCTACGAATTGTCCTGGAAACTCAACGACAACATCAGCTCTATGCCAAGTATAGCAAGTGCGAGTTTCGGCCAAATCAAGTTGGTTTTCTTGGACATATCGTATCAGGTGAAGGAATCTCTGTGGATCCAGCGAAAGTTTCAGCAGTAAGCGAATGGCCGACACCAAAGTCAGTGAAGGACATTCGGAGTTTCTTTGGTTTAGCTGGATATTACAGAAGGTTCATTGAAGGTTTTTCAAAGATAGCCACACCCCTGGCCATGCTCACACGTAAAGATGAAGAATTCGTGTGGTCAGAAGCATGCGAACAGGCTTTCGTAAAACTCAAGTCAAGGTTGACATCGGCGCCTATTCTCGTTATACCGGACCGGTCTGGAGGTTTCGAAGTGCATTGAGATGCATCTGGTAAGGGATTAGGATGTGTTCTACATCAGCACGGTATGGTTATGGCTTATGCTTCAAGACAGCTGAAGACTCAGGAGCGCAGTTATCCGACACATGATTTGGAATTGGCAGCCGTCATCTTTGCTCTCAAGATTTGGCGCCATTATCTTCTTGGCGAACGAGTGAACATATACACAGATCACAAGAGTCTGAAATATGTGTTTACTCAGAAGGAGCTTAATATGCGGCAGCGAATATGGTTAGAACTCATGGCGGACTTTAGCATCAACCTGCAATATCACCTAGGGAAGGTGAATGTGGTTTCAGATTCTCTTAGTCGCCAACCATTAGCAATGCATCTCACCGTTCAGTGGAAGCTTCAACAAGACTTACATCAGATGGAGATTGAAGTAGTCATGTCAGGTAATGCTTCAAGTTTGATGAATTTACAAGTTCAATCTACCATTGTCAACCAGATCAAAGCAGCTCAAGCAAGTGATGCTAAGTTGCAAAAGATCAGAGAACAAGTGGAGAATGGACTCAGAACAAACTTCATCATCCATGAAGATGGATCTTTATGATACGGCAGCAGGTTATGTGTATCAAAAGGTCCTGTTCGGGAAGAGTTAATGAAAGAAGCTCACAGCTCTCCCTACTCAGTACACCCTGGAGGTAAAAAGATGTACAAAGATCTACGTCAGAATTACTGGTGGCATGGAATGAAGTGTGAAGTAGCCAGAAGCGTCGCTAAATGCTTGGTGTGTCAGCAAGTAAAGGCTGAACATCACATGACAGCTGGACTACTTCAACCGTTACCAATCCCAGAATGGAAGTGGCAACACATCACAATGGATTTTGTGACTGCTCTTCCTCGTAGTGTAGGGTTACTAGGCACACTAATGAGGTCTCACATGGCATCAACCATGCCAATTTCAAATTTTACAAGTGCCGAGAAACCCTAATACGGATCGTTAACTAGATGAATAGGCGAAACATGCAACTAGTAAACTGCTTTACTAATAAGTGAACGGAAATACAACCTTTGTAGATCTGGTCCTCCACCTCCATAGCTCCGTGATGATGTCCCCTCGCTGCGATCATCGGATCCCGGGCTCTAGCGTCGGCTTCATCGGAGAAATGGGCGGGCTAGGTCGTCGACTTCAATGCCGAAAATGATCTACGTCGAGGCAACTCAAGGTCAAGCTCCAACTACACCAAGTCATGAAACTTGTGAAGAAAACACCCTATACTACTTGGCAAGTGGTAGAGGATGAAGAAATAGGAAGTGGGTTCACTTTAGAATTGGATTTCTCACTCTTTTCATGAAATCACCATTGAAGGTTGCAAGCTCTCTTCTTCTTGAAGAAGAAGAAGAAGAAAAAGAATGTGATAAGTCTTTTTAAAAAATAGGAAATAATATGATACTTATCATATTTGCAACCATAGTTAGGTGTAGAGAATAAACTAAGGTTAGGTTGAATGGTTAGGGTTAAGCATGAAACAAAAATGGTGGACTTATTCAAAGCTTCATGAAGCTTGAACTAGAAAACAAATCAAGCCACCATTTCTCTTCATCTTTCCAAAATGAATAAATAAATAAATGAATAAGTAAATAAACAAAACCCTAACCATTAACATAACCATGGTTTAATCACACACACAAACCCTCATGTATCATCAAACATGATACAATCAAATGCACAAAAGTATATCACATATACAATGTGCACATCAAGTGAGAAAATCCATTTAAAGTGAACCAATACTAGTTAATGCAAAGTAATATATCAAATATATAATTATACATTAAATCATTAAATCAACACTTGATTTAATGATCCGGTCATATCGCATATAACCGACTAGTATCAAGTGTATCAATGTATCGAATCAACACTTGATTCGGTAACCCGGCTATATCACATATAACCTGCCGATGATACAAATCGCGAGAATAGAATACGGTATCACATACACGCATTATTCTCGGTCCCGCACATATCTTATATGCGCTCCTATTTCGTTTCGCTTGAGCAAGGAAACCTCTGTGTAGGACTCTAAAGACTCGTCAATACGCCGGCAGCAGGTGATGATTATATCAAACACCCACAAGCCGCAAGCGGTTTGCTAAACGTAACGGCCACCTGGGTATTGAGCGATCAGAAGATCTACGAGTAAGCCCGCTCACACTCCTGTGAATCCAACCAGTAACACTTACCGTACAGTCCGGTCTGTTCGTCTGATATGTCGCATATCTTGCCTAGGGGTGGTAAACGTCAGACCCCAATAGCTCGATAAGTCGTGTCGATATGAGGTCTATAACAGTTCGAGAAACTACTGGTAACACTTTCCAGTAAATCTCAGCAACCCTGGCCAGGGATTTCCGGTTATAGCCAATCGAACACAGCGCAACATCAATTCCCTATACCGGGAGAGACGAATCCCCTCCTATCGCTCATTGCCTCCATGTGACTCGGGACTGTACCCAAAAACCACCGTTTTGCACGCCCTCTTGGACGTGGTAAGGTGGAAATCAAAGCACAGTGGGAATCACACAAGACTCTATGACGATCTCGGGTCTACAGACTAACCTGTACCAGTGTCACCAGAGAACTGCCATCTGACGTAAGGTATAATACCATCTGGGAGTTCTCGGCGAGTCCGTCCAGTGTACCCAGTCTCTACTGAGCACCCGTATATCATCTCTGATGTCAAACACCAATGGATATGGGATCATCCATCGCCCATCTGTATGGGTCGAGAAGGTATACGCTAGTTTACTCTGGTATATCGATGCCCCGTCTCGATACACCCACGACTAGGGACCTTGAAGGATGTACTTATAGACTACCATGTCCCCACTAGTATGATCCGCATCATAGTCCAGGTAGTCAAGTACACATCCTAAGGGCTTTACCAACATGTAACAGAGAGACAATCAGTATACACGTTAAGGTAAAGAGTAACCAGATAGCATACTATCATGTCGAGCAAGAAAGCCCTCCCTATATATGTCCCAGCATCCACAACAATATACATCCTATGTACAGTAATGGCCTCTAGGGCATACATATAAGTAACAATCTCCCACTTGCACTAGGGCTATCTGTAGCAGTGGTTGCAGTATCTCATACTCAACCATCCCATAAAAGTCTCTCTCAGGGAAAAGGCCTTTGTGAGTGGATCCGCCGTGTTGTCCTCTGAGTCTGCTCTCCTAACCTCGATCATCCTGGAGATCAACTATCTCCATGATCAGGTGATGCTGCCTCAGAATATGTCTGGGTCACTGATGGGACGGATGTTCCTTGGCAAAAGCCACAACTCCATTGTCACACAATGGGAGGAACTAAGTTCATCTCATGAACAAATATACATCCAGACTGCCTATTTGGTAGCATCTTAAGTAGCGATGTATCCAGCCTTTATCGTCTAGTATGCCATGGTATCTAGCTTGGAACTCTTCCAACATGCCGTCCCTTTACTGAGGGTAAAGACAATGCCTGCGACTGACATTCAGTCGTCTTTATCACCCTGGAACCTTTCCAGTGATTCTCCCCTGGATCAATTAATACCATCTCACTACAGCTAGTGAGTATTCTAACACCCAAATAACATCTATCGCATAGATGAAGACTCAGGATTTAGGAGGTATCACTTTGATCCTACATGGAGAATCCATGTGATAAGCGGAGATTGACCGAGCGTAGCATAAGAAACTCCTTTCTTATCAAGAGTATGTCATCTACGTACTCTACGAGGATCACCACCATACTCCCTACTACCTTTTTGTATATACAAGGTTCATCTACCATTTTGATGATGTCAAACTGTTTGACTAACTCATCAAAACAGATGTTCCATCTCCGCGATGCCTGCTTTAATCTATAAAGCATCTTGTACACGTTTCCGCTGCTCCTACTGTCTACGAGGCCCTCTGGCTGTGTTCTTATAGACGTTCTCTTCTAAATCATTATTTAGAAAAGCAGTCATGGAACCCAACCACCAGATATCGTAGTCATGGTATGTAGCCGTGGCAAGTAGGATCTGGATGGACTTAAGCATAGCCACTGGAAAATGGTTTCATCATTATCCACGCCTGGTCGATGACGAAAACCTTTAACAAGTCTAGCTTTGAAAGTCTCAACTTTTCCATCTATACCAAGTAATCTTCTCAAGATATACTTGCTCCTGATGGGGATTTAACCCTTCAGATATAGCAACCAAAGTCCATACTTTGTTGGTGTATAAGGATTCCATCTCAGATCAATAAACATCCAGCCATTCTTACAGAGTCTCACTCCTGATGGCCAGCTCGAAACTAGTTGGGTCATCATCTCATGATGCAATCCTCGCTCCCACTGTCATAGAGAAACCGAAATATCTCTAAGGTGGGTGAGGAACCCTACTAGATCGGCGGAGAGGCTGAGGTTCGTTGGAAACTATTGAATCCTTTGGTTCTGTCAAATCATCAGCTGCAGTTTGTATAGCTGGAACATTTCCAGTTCTTCATAACAGACCTTGCCTCGAGCTTGTCCGGATTTTTCTTTTAGACATAGGCCGGACAACCCCAAATCTTAACTAACTTAAGATATGGGCTCTTTCCTTTCCATATCACATATGAAGTGGTAGGCAGCTGATTTGATTTGAACCCTATTCAATAGGTATGCAACTTCATAAGTGCATAACTCCCAAAAGGAAATAGGAAACTCAGTAGTACTCATCATAGAGCACACCATATCATATAGGGTGTGATTGCTCCGCCCCGATACAACGTTGTGCTGTGGTGTATTCGGAGGAGTAATGCTGAGAGAGAATCTCATTCTCCTTTAGAATAGTCCTGGAATTCCATGCACAAGTATTCTCCTCCCTGATCTCATCATAGGACATAATACTTATACCCGTATTTTGGTTCTCTACTTCTAACTTATATTCTGTGAATATCTCAAAAAGGTTCGGACTTGTGTTTCAACAGGAACATATGTCTGAATCTAAAGAGATCATCAGAGACTGTCATGAAGTACAAAGAATCGGTCTTGGCATGTGTAGACAGGGGACCTTACATACATCAACATGTATCATCCCAAGAGTTCAACTAACTCTTTCTCTACTTCCAATAAACAGAGCTGTGGTCATCTTATCTTTGTGACATGACCGGCAAGTTTTCACAAGATGTAAATTCAAACTAATTTAAATATGCATCTAAATGCAACTTCAGCCAGTCGGGTCGCATTGATATGACCTAGTCTACAATGCCTCAAGAAGGATTCGTTCACTTCAGAACTCTTCTTTTTGTGTGTGTTCTATATACTAAGTACTGTAGTTTGATTTAGAACATCAATGCTTTTAGATAACGTGCCTGAACCGATCAACTTTTGATATAGGAAATGTTCAAAACATTATCCAACAATACAAAATTATATCCTTCTTTACTAATAAAGAGACTGATATGATTTTGTATATCAGGTTCGATATCTAATAACATTCGTTCAGAATCAATGTATTTTTAATACAGGGTGACAGTGACCAACAGACTTGGCTGCAACATTTGCCCTGTTTTCTGTCTCATGAAACTTATCACTCGTTCTCAGTTCTTTACTTATCTGTAGCCCATGTAACAGATTACATATGCGGGATCCTGATGCGGTATCATATACCCAGGACGTAAAGGACATTGAGAAACAGTTCTCTGTAATGAACACACCCGAAGATGATGCATCGGTATGCACTTTCTTCGTTTGGGCGGCACGGGAAATCTGGTACTCCCCAATTTCCTGCTCTGTCTTATAACATTTATAAGTTGGAGCGGGACCAACGTTCCCCAGCTCAGTATAACAAGCGGGTTCGGTAAATATATCCGTTTTATTATCTTGATTAAGGCGTGATAAGGTCGCTACCAGGAGAGAGAGAGAGAAGAAAACACTTAGCGTGCGCTCTAGCAAGATCAGATTGGTTATTATTTTATCTAATCAGGATGACTTCCACTGTTTTTATCAAATCTTCCTTCAAACCCTAAAAGGAAAGACTAGTCGGGATTAATTACACGCTACAAGTTCGCCAATCTTTCAGCCAGGCCAGTGTCGGTACTTTGAGGGAGGTTCCCCGTGCTTTCGCACGGACCTAATTACAGTAAACCTCGTTTTCCCAGAGGCGTAACCTCATTAACACCTTTCTAGACACCTACTTGATCGGCTAATTGTAATGTGTAAAACTCTCCCAGGAGTAACAATTACTCGCAGTGGGTATCGGGATCCAACTATCTCATAGAAGGTATGCAATCTCATTGCAAATTTCAACACTTGAAATTCCCGATAATTTTGCCCCTAGCGTCCTATGACCTTGACGCAGGCCAACAAACCATAGTGCACTAGTCAAGTTCAACCCGTCATTTCCTGATTAAATTAAACCCGCACGACCCTTGACGCTGTAGGGTTCCTAGGCACACTAAGGAGGTCTCACAAGGCATCAACCATGTCAATTTCAAATTTTACGAGTGCCGAGAAACCCTAATACGGATCGTTAACTAGATTTTAGGCGAAAATGAAAACAAGTTAACAACTTAACTATGAAGTGAACGAACATACAACCTTTGTAGATCCGTTTCTCCACCTCCATGGCTCCGCGATGAAGTTTCCTTGTTATCCAAATCGAATCCATGACTCTAGCATCGGCTTCATCGGAGAAATGGGCGGGCTAGGTCATCGACTACGATGCCGAAGATGATCTACGTCGAGGCATCACTAGATCAAGCTCCGACTTCACCAAGTCATGAAACTTGTGAAGAAAACACCCTATACTACTTGGCAAGAGGTAGAGGATGAAGAAATAGGAAGTGGGTTCACTTTAGAATTGGATTTCTCACTCTTTTTCTCAAGTTGCCATTGTTGGTAGCAAGCTTCTTCTTGTTGAAGAAGAAGAAGAAGATGGAATATGTTATGATAAGTTATTTGCAAATAGAAAATAAATGAATACTTATCATAATCCAACCATGGTCAAGTGTAGAGAATGAACTAGGGTTAAGTGGAATGGTTAGGGTTAAGCATGAAGACAAAATGGTCACTTGGTCAAAGCTTCATGAAGCTTCAACAACAAACAAAGAAAGCCACCATTTTCTCTTTTTTCTTTTCCAAAATAAATAAACAAAAGAAAGAAATAAATGAATAAGAAAATGAAAACCCTAACCATTACACAACCATGGTTTAATCTTTACACAAACCCAAGTGAGCATGTATCATCAAACATGATACAAACAAGTGCACAAAAGTATATCACATATACAACTTGTGAACTTCAAGTGAGAAAATCCATTTAAAGTTAACCAATACTAGTTAATGTAAATTAATATATCATATATATAATTATACATTAAATCATTAAATCAACACTTGATTTAACGATCCGGTCATATCGCATATAACCGACTAATATCAATAGTAACAACTTATCGAATCAACACTTGATCCGATAACCCGGCTATATCGCATATAACCGATCAATGTTACAAATCGCGAGAATCAAATACAGTATCACATACTGGTATTATTCTCGGTCCCGCACATATCTCATATGCGCTCCTATTTCGTTTTGCTTGAGCCAGGAAACCTCTGTGTAGGACTCTAAAGACTCGTCAATACGCCGGCAGTAGGTGATGATCATATCAAACACCCACAAGCCGCAAGCGGTCTACTAAACGTAACGGCCACCCGGGTATTGAGCGATCAGAAGATCGAAGAGCAAGCCCGCTCACACTCCTGTGAATCCAACCAGTAACACTTACCGTACAGTCCGGTCTGATCGTCTGATATGTTGCATATCTCGCCTAGGGGTGGTAAACGTCAGACCCCAATAGCTCGATAAGTCGTGTCGATATGAGGTCTATAACAGTTCGAGATACTACAAGTAACACTTACCAGTAAATCTCAGCAACCCTGGCCAGGGATTTCCGGTTATAGCCAATCGAACACAGCGCAACATCAACTCCCTATACCGGGAGAGACGAATCCCCTCCTATCACTCATTGCCTCTATGTGATTCGGGACTGTACCCAAAAGCCACCGTTTTGCACGCCCTCTTGGATGTGGTAAGGTGGAAATCAAAGCACAGTGGGAATCACACAAGACTCTATGACGATCTCGGGTCTACAGACTAACCAATACCAGTGTCACCAGAGAACTGCCATCTGACGTAAGGTATAATACCATCTGGGAGTTCTCGGCGAGTCCGTCCAGTGTACCCAGTCTCTACTGAGCACCCATATATCATCTCTGATGTCAAACACCAATGGATATGGGATCATCCATCGCCCATCTGTATGGGTCGAGAAGGTATACGCTAGTCTACTCTGGTATATCGATGCCCCGTCTCGATACACCCACGACTAGGGACCTTGAAGGATGTACTTATGGACTACCATGTCCCCACTAGTATGATCCGCATCATAGTTCAGGAAGTCAAGTACACATCCTAAGGGCTTTACCAACATGTAACAGAGAGACAAACAGTATACACGTTAAGGTAAAGTGTAACCAGATAGTATACTATCATGTCGAGCAAGAAAGTCCTCCCTATATATGTCCCAGCATCCACTACAATATACATTCTATGTACAGTAATGGCCTCTAGGGCATACATATAACTAACAATCTCCCACTTGCACTAGGGCCATCTGTTGCAGTGGTTGAAGTATCTCATACTCAACCATCCCATTAAAGTCTCTCTCTGGGAATAGGCCTTCGTGAGTGGATCCGCCGTGTTATCCTCTGAGTCTGCTCTCCTAATCTCGATCACCCTGGAGATCAACTATCTCCATGATCAGGTGACACTGCCTTAGAATATGTCTGGATCGTTGATGGGATGGAGGTTCCTTGGCATAAGCCACAACTCCATTGTCACACAATGGGGGGAACTAAGTTCATCTCATGAACAAATATACACCCAGACAGCCTCTTTGGTATCATCTTAAGTAGCGATGTATCCTGCCTTTATCGTCTAGTATGCCACGGTATTCAGCTTTGAACTCTTCCAACATACCGTCCCTCCATTAAGGGTAAAGACAATGCCTGTGACTGACATTCAGTCGTTCTCATCACCATGGAACCTTTCCAGTGATTCTCCCCAGGATCAATTGATACCATCTCACTACATGTAGTGAGTATCCTAACATCCAATTAGATCTATCTCATAGATCCAAAACCCAGGATTTAGTAGGTATCACTTTGATCCTATATGGAGAATCATTATGATAAGCGGAGCGTAGCATAAGAAACTCCTTCCCTATCAAGAGTATGTTATCCACGTACTCTACGAGGATCACCACCATACTCCCTACTACCCTTTTTGTATATACAAGGTTCATCTACCATTTTGATGAAGTCAAACTCTTTGACTACTTCATCAAAACAGACGTTCCAACTCCGCGATGCCTGCTTTATCACATAAAACATCTTGCACGCGTTTCCGCTACTCCCACTTTTTACGAAGCCCTCTGGCTGTGTTCTTATAGACATTCTCTTCTAAATCATTATTTAGAAAGGCAGTCATGGCACCCAACCACCAGATATCGTAGTCATGGTATGTAGCCGTGGCAAGTAGGATCTGGATAGACTTAAGCATAGCCACTGGAAAAAGGTTTCATCATTATCCACGCCTGGTCGATGACGAAAACCTTTAACAAGTTTAGCTTTGAAAGTCTCAACTTTTCCATCTACACCAAGTAATCTTCTCAAGATATACTTGCTCCTGATGGGGATTTAACCCTTCAGATATAGCAACTAAAGTCCATACTTTGTTGGTGTATAAGGATTCCATCTCAGATCGCTAAGCATCCAGCCATTCTTACAGAGTCCCACTCCTGATGGCCAGCTCGAAACTAGTTGGGTCATCATCTCATGATGCAATCCTCGCTCCCACTGTCATAGAGAAACCGAAGTATCTCTCAGGTGGGTGAGGAACCCTACTAGATCGGCGAAGAGGCTGGGGTTCGTTGGAAACTATTGAATCCTTTGGTTCTACCAAATCATCAGCTGCAATTTGTATAGCTGGAACATTTTCAGTTCTACATAACTGACCTTGCCTCCAGCTTGTCCGGATTTTGCTTTTAGACATAGGCCGAACAACCCCAAATCTTAACTAGCTTAAGACATGGGCTCTTCCCATACTATATCTTATATGGAGTGGTAGGCTGTGATCTGATTTGAACCCTATTCAATAGGTATGCAACTTCATAAGTGCATAACTCCCAAAAGGAAATAGGAAACTCAGTAGTACTCATCATAGAGTACACCATATCTAATACGGTGCGATTGCTCCGCCCTGATACACCGTTGTGCTGTGGTGTATTCAGAGGGGTAATGCTGAGAGAGAATCTTATTCTCTTTTAGAATAGTCCAGGATTTCCGTGCTCAAGTATTCTCCTCCTCGATCACATCAAAGGACATAATACTTATACCCGTATTTTGGTTCTCTACTTCTAACTTATATTCTGTGAATATCTCAAAAGGTTCGGACTTGTGTTTCAACAGGAACATAGGTCTGAATCTCGAAAGATCATCAGAGAATGTAATGAAGTATAAAGAACCGGTCTTGGCATGTGTAGACAGGGGACCTAACATACATCAACATGTATCAATCCCAAAAGTTCACTAACTCTTTCTCTGCTTCCAATAAACAGAGCTGTGGTCATCTTATCTTTGTGACATGACTGGCGAGTTTCACAAGATGTAAATTCAAACTGATTTAAATATGCATCTAAATGTAACTCAAGCTAGTCGGGTCACATTGATATGACCTAGTCTACAATACTTCAAGAAGGATTCGTTCATATGTGAACTCTTCCTCTTGTGTGTGTTCCGTATACTAAGAACTGTAGTTTGATTTAGAACATCAATGCTTTTAGATAACGTGCCTGAACCGATCAACTTTTGATATAGGAAATGTTCAAAACATTATCCAACAATACAAAATTTTATCATTTCTTTACTAATAAAGAGACTGATATGATTTTGTATATCAGATTCGGTATCTAATAACATTCGTTCAGAATCAATGTATTGGTAATACAGGGTGACAGTGACCGACAGACTTGGCTGCAACTCTTGCCCCGTTTTCTGCCTCATGAAACTTATCACCCGTTCTCAGTTCTTTACCTATCTGTAGCCCATGTAACATATTACATATGCGGGATCCTGATCCGGTATCATATACCCAGGACGTAAAGGATACAGAGAAACAGTTCTTTGTAATGAACACACCCGAAGATGATGCATCATATGCACTTTCTTCGTTTGGGCGGCATGGGAATTCTGGTAATCCCCAATTTCCTGCTCTGTCTTATAACAATTATAAGTTGGAGCGGGACCAACGTTCCCCAGCTCAGTATAACAAGCGGGTTCGGTCAATATATCCGTTTTATTATCTTGATTAAGGCGTGACATGGTCGCTACCTGGAGAGAGAGAGAGAAGAAAACACTCAGCGTGCGCTCTTGCAAGAATAGATTGGTTATTTATTTTATCTAATCATGATGGCTCTCACTGCTTTTTATCAAATCTTCCTTCAAACCCTAAAAGGAAAGACTAGCCGGGATTAATTACACGCTACAAGTTCGCCAATCTTTCAGCCAGGCCAGTGTCGGTACTTTGAGGGAGGTGCCCCGTGCTTTCGCACGGACCTAATTAATGTAAACCTCGTTTTCCCAGAGGCGTAACCTCGTTAACACCTTTCCAGGCACCTACTTGATCGGCTAATTGTAATGTGTAAAACTCTCCCAGGAGTAACTCTTACTCGCAGTGGGTATCGGGATCCAACTATCTCATAGAAGGTATGCAATCTCATTGCAAATTTCAACACTTGAAATTCTCGATAATATTTTTCCCCTAGCACCCTATTGTTAGTGTATATGCCCTAGAGGCCATTACTGTATCATACTAGTTTGTATATTACTTAATGGAAACTTGGGATATTCACCTTGTATAAACAATCTTGCTCAATATAGTAGTATGCTACTTGGTTTGTTTCTACTTCAATGTGTACATGTGTTTATATTAGTATATCACCTATACGCATTAGTGGAGCCCTTAGGATCTTTGCTTGATTACCAGCGTTGTGATGGCAGTCACACTAGTGGGGGCTGGGTAATCTATAAGCACATCCTTATACAGGTCCATAGTCGCAGGACTATCGAGACAGGGCATCGATACTCCGGAGTAGACTAGCGTATGCGCTTCTCATCCCAGTGTGGGAGATGGTCTGTCCCACAGCCATCAGTACGTCATACTGGAGATAGTATACGGGTGCTCGTTGGGTTACGAGTACACTGGACAGGACTCGTCGGGAACTGACATGTTGGTATTATACCTATCGTCAGTTATCAGTTCCCAGGTGACATGAGTACAGCTTAGTCCGCTGACTTGACACTGCCACTTCGCCTCGAGTGTGTTCCCACTGCACTTTGATCACTACCCTACCACGGCTCAAAGGAGTCGTGCAAACAGGTGGTGGTTGGGTGCAGTCCCGAAGCACTTGGAGGCAGTGACGGTTAGACAGGATTCGTCTCTCCCGGTATTGAAGGTTGACATCGCGCTGTGTCTAGGAGAGCCATTACACGAGTAGTCCCTGGCCAGGGCAAGCGAGATATACTGGTAGGCTTCCAGTGTTATCTCAGGGTGTTTTGGGCTTCACTCCGACACGACTTGTACCGCTATTAAGGGACTGACGTTTTACCGTCCCCTAGGCCCGACATGCGATGTATTAGACGAACAGACCGGACTGTACGGAGACTGTCACATTCAGACTCAGTAGGAGTTCAGATGGGGTTTCACCTCGTCAGCCTTCTTATCGGCGTCTACCTGGGGACCGTTACGTACAACTAGTGCCGCTTGCGGTCTGTGGTTAAACCCACTGCCAGCGTAGTGTCGAGTCTTTAGAGTCCCACACAGAGGGTATTCGCCTCTGGGCAAAACAGAGTAGAGGTCGCATGGTTTTGCGGCAGGGTTCGTTCTCATCCGCGCACTTGTGCACGTTTGGAGTCCGGGCGGATTATACTGGCGGGCTCTGGTTTGAGCCAGATACTGGTATATGTTTTGGGGTTGCTTTTATATCTCGGTATTCTTGTTCCTCGGAACGAGAATACAGGTGTGTATGCACAGTTGCTTGAGGCGGAGGATGAAGTTTTTTCTTTAGGGTTTCGGAACGGATGCGTATGCACAGTTGACAGTCGTCATTTTCCAAACCCTAATAGATTTATGAAATATCAATTAATAATAGTAATTAAATGAAATATTGTTATGGTTGATTTTGTTGACTTGTTGACCATGGTTGACTTATTGACCATGGTTGAATGTTGACCACCATCATTGCTTTGCAAGGATACTCCTTGATTCTAGCTTACACTCATTTAATGAAGTGATGATAGTGGTCATTCCAAATACAACCATCAACTATTTTCATTTTCAATTATTATTATTAATTAGATAATTCCTTTTCTTTTAGTTATGGTTGCAAAAGAAAAGAGCTCATTCTATCATAATCATTCTCTTTCCACATTTCATCTTCTTCTTCCTCAAGCTCAAGGTGAATCCTTCTCATGTGTTGAGAATCCCTCACCTTAAAAGAAAAACACCCCTTAGATACTCTCTACTCTCTCTCTAAGGTTCAAGGTTTAGCAAGCCGGAGATCCTAGTTCACTCAAAGTTCGAGAAAGAGCCCAAAGGTTGAACCCTCAGGTGGATCCATCTTCGACGGAAGAAGGCTACGAGGCAAGAACCATCAACCTCTACAAGGTTTGAAGAAGAAGGAGTTCAAGTTAGGTATAACTTTTCATCCGAGTAGCTAACACTCCTTTGTATGCTTGCTAGTTTAGTTTAGACACGATCCCGACCTTGTTTAGTCCATGTTGCTCCTCATGACAAATTTTGATTGTTATATCGTTTCCGCCTCCTCGTAAGTACCGGGGATGGCAACGTGGACTTACAGTGGTATCAGAGCCTAACTAAACTTAAACTATCTTTGTAGCGAAGTGTATGGAAGTTCGAAACGAAAAAAATCGCAAAACCGGAAAATCTAAAACCCTAAGTTTCTGTTGAAATTTTTTATGCTCTAAATGAAAAACTTTATACTCCTAAAATCGGCTCAGGGTTTTGTGAGAACACCCACCAAAAACGATCCCATGAATCCTTCAAACTGTCACGACCCGAAAGTACGGAACGTGACCGGCACTTAGATTACGAAGCGTCTAGAGGCGCCACGTGACCTAAGTAAGCCGAAGCCCAGAGATCTAAACCATAAAAGAAGAAAAAGAAGAAAAGAAAAGAAAACAAGTATAAAAACATCAGCAAATTTTACCAAAAATTTCGGCAGAGTCTCCTCTGTAAAAACTGGCCCCCAAACGGGTACAACAAGTATAATATGAATAAACAATAAAAAGCATCCCCAAACGGGTGCTAGCTCAACGCCAACAGGCGGAAACAACCACAACAAACACAATAATATACAACGCCAAAGGGCGAGGCTCAAAACTCAAAAGAAAACAAAACCACCAGATCAGAATAATACATGCACGACTCTAAGGTCGAAATAAAAGACTGGTCCAATAAACTTATCAAGTAATACAAATATGGTTGATGCAGCTTACTAGATACAAATGAGTGAATAAAAGTACAATGGTGGTTCAGATACAAGTGAACCAACCTACCGTGCAAATCACCCTGAAGAAAAGATGTGCCAACAAGCTGCCACGGAAACCTGTACATCGAACCTGTAATAAAATTTGGCACAACGGGGGTGAGTTGCCAACTCGTGAGTAGAAGACATCTACGAAAAGAAATCGAATGCACGACGCTATCCTAGGTCATAATAATGCACTATTATATTCCAATCAACAGTAATAGCAGGGTAAAACTACGTGTAAGTGCAGATACTCCGTGCTCGTGTCAGTGCCTCATATAATACTATGTCATATGAAATGAAATGCATGCACCATGAATGTAAAGTAACAAATCCTGAAATCCAGATATATATGTATAAGAAATCTTTAGTTATTATCATAGAAAAATGTGTTTAAGAATCTGAAATCTCAACAATGAAATCCATGGAAATCCGTGTCAAGCATCGACACAACACATGTAATCTCAAGTCTCAATATCTCGGGCTCCGTCAGTCCGGATCGGCCCATATCATCAAATCTCACGACAACGGTCGGTATCCTCCGGATATCCGCCGCGCCAGATATCACCGGTAGGTAGCCTTCCCCTGCCAGGCTCATCGTCTACAACTCGATCTTCTTGCCCCGGGGTACCATACCGGGCCCACCATGTACCCGAGACGGTTCATCCACTCCTCGAATCGGGTCTCGAAATCCAACAGAAAACATGAAATACTCATGGTGGACGACCCATACATCACGAGAAAACCGCATCTTATTTAAAAAGAGAAGAGGAGAGAGAGAGAAGTTTTTATATATTTTTGCGGTTTTCCCCAAAAATCCAGAAATCTCATAGAAATCCAAATCTCAAAATCATGAGTAAGTATATGATAAGTGTCAGCATATGCCCATACTACTGTGCGATAACATGAAATATGAATGCATGAATGTCTAAGTAATAAATATCATGTCTTATACTAATGTCAGAGAATAATCACAATATTATATCTGTCTAGTTGCTAACTGATTCTATCCATAAAAGACAATATGATCTAGAGTGTACGTGACATAGCAATTACCGATGATGATGTGTGTGAGCCGGCAAATAAGTGTGCGTGGAATATGCGCATCATCGGTAATAGTGCTGGTGTCCTAACAGGTAAAGTTTATACTGATTATAGCAACATATAAAAGAACATGCCCATGATGATTACAGTACGAATGCAAATACAGGTGTGCATTATCCACTCCTCTGCGAGATACGAGTACAACTACCACTATGTGAGTCGAACCTAAACCAGTGTCCATCTAATATCCTAAGGAACTAACCTAAGAAACTAGTCAGTAAGAAACAAGCATCTACCTAAAGTCTGAACCAATATCTCTAATAGTCGGCGATCCCGCCTCAATAGCGTCGCGTACGTAGTACGGCTTTCTCGAATCAAGAGTGTGGATCAATCATCATATCTAAGCCTCGTACGGTAAAATCCATCGTACGGCATCCCTATATCGGGGTACGGGTCAAGTATCTCCTAGGTGTCTCATTATTCGTAATGCGTCATCATCAACACATCTCATGATCAAGGTTCTAAACTGTGATCGCATACATCAATCATATATCATTGCCATCGTGATAGCATCATTAGTTTATCCTCAAAAATATCATGTCATATGTATCATATTGATTAAGTCATACTTATATGATATCGGCATCAGGTCATACCAATATAATGTCGTAATCAAGTTATACATATATCATATCGTGATCAGTCACAAGTTACAGTCCGGGTACTATTCTAGCGTCCCATGTACATCAATATCACCACCACTCTTTATGATTTATATATTCATGTTCATTATCTCCTTCTCTAATGATCCGCTAACACTTTAATACGACTGTATAGCCAAGAATTTCGGCATCAAGCCCCGTTACATTGTTTCATCATATCTCGGATATCATATCACATCAATGAATCACATATACGTGTTGTATATATATGTATATACCTATACCTCGTTCTATATATATACATATACATGTATACCCCATGTCGAGTTTCAGCGTGTGTGCGTGGGTGTGTTTCTATCTGAAACCTACGAACCTCTTCCAAGGTACTCATTCTCGGATATGGTTTTCCTAAATCAGTCTAGTCCAGCCTAGGGTCAATACTAGGGTCCTACTAGGGTCACATCTGATTTCCTAATGTCAATAAGTACCATTCCTATTCTACGTTGCGGGGGTGCTAAACGCCATCCACCCGACTTCCCCCCGTAGATATACATCTACTCACCTGGTCCATGTCTGCCGAAGACGGTGTCGCCATCCTCCTCTTCATCGCCCGCAGTCCACATGAGGGGTACCTAAACGCAAGCATATAAATAGCATCGTAAACCGAATCACATACAAAAGTCAAACGATACCAGGAACAAGCACAGGTTAAAACCTATGTCCCGTCCACGCAAAAGAACCAAATACCGCTCGATATCGGCGTACAAACTCCGATGGATTGAGATAACATCATCAAACAACTTGTAGTTTTAAAACACATTACTTATACCATAAAACACGATTAAATCCATCGAAACCCTAAAATCTATCAAACCGTCCAATTTCGCAAAAACCCGAAAATGCCAATTTACCGTTTTTCATCAAAACTTGACATTTAAATGAAACTAATGGTCATAAAACTCATTAAATATCATTACTAGACTATACAAACCATTACTATATTTTTATTACACAATTTTGCATTTATTTGAAATTTCTAGTTTGCAACTTTTAACAATTTTAACAATTTTCAAGCAAAATACCACAATTCCACCACAAAACATAATTTTGCATGAATTAATGTATTAAACCACAATTCATGATGATAATGATTTAATGAAACCATAAATTATATTTTTAATCTCCTTTATTTAGGAATTTTCAAAATCTAGTTTACAAAATAATAGCATTTTATTAGTATTTTCCAATTCTCAAAGTAATCTAGTGATCTAACTAAGTTTTTCTTTCCATTTACATGCTAATACTCTCACTAAAACTACAATCTAATGATAGCAACTTTAATTGGAATTTTATATTACACACAAACACATTTTAGAAAAATTTAGTTAGCTAATTTCCTTATTTAAAACAATTTTAAATGAAAATTTTACAATTTAACAACCATGCAATATTTTCCAATTCTAAAAGTGTTAAACTAACTATTATAACCCTAATTAATTATTAAAAACCCTAACTTGAATTTACAACCCTAACTTGCATTTTTTTAAAAAAACATAGAATTAATTCATTAAATCTAATTAAGCTTAAATGATCATCTAATAACAATAAATCAAAAGAAAGAAAATTATACCTCCAAAATGTGAAATCCAAACAAGAAATGAGCCTCCAAAATACATGCTTTCCCACTCCAAAATCCATATAAAAAAGGGTAGAGAATAAAGGGTATGAAGAGATTAGGATTTTGTGTATTTTTTGTTGAATTTTTGATGTAATTTGATGGATTTTTGTGCAAAAATGAGGTGGAAATGGGGGGGGGGGCAGCCATGGGGGGTTTGTGGCCGGCCATGGAGAGGGAGGAGGGTGGAGAGAGAGAAAAAATGTGTGGTATTGTGTAGAAAGTTCATAAATAATGCATTTTTTCACTTAAACCCTTTATTATCTAACTTTTTCAATTTAACCCTTTTCCTATAAATTTCTAGAACCATGGAGAGATTTTGGAAAAGTTTTTGCATATTACACACTTGATTCTAATATACCATGGCTCATTTTTACAAATTAAAACCATTCAAATTTGTAATTTACACTAATTTAGTGTAAAAAATAAAGCTTATGTTAATATTTAAAATATTTAATTTAGGAAAAATATTTAATTAAAATAAAAATTTATAAGTGGCTAAATAAACACTATTTACTAGTAATTACATAATTAAATAGGTATTTTTGAATTTATAATGAAAAACAATTGCGGTTTGATTTTACGAAAAATACATTTTGCTTTACCGAAAATCATAAAATCCACTTAAACAATTTTATTCATTTAATTATTTATTTAATTATTTTTAAAATGTTACAATCTTCCCCCCTTTAGGAAATTCGGTCCCCGAATTTAAATTGAAACTCCCTTTCCAAATACTAAAACATTTAGCAAAACACTCAAATCGTCGGGGCTCCGAAATCATCAATACATAACAAAAATCAACTCCGTCAAGCATGACGCAATCATCGGAGTTATGGCGATAATAAAATATCATAACCCAATGTGAAAACCATCATAATATACATCAATCTATAACTTATATATAGTGTGCATCATAGTGAAACCGTACAAATATCCGGATAAGGAAATATGCAAACCCCTTTTTGAAAATTGCCGTGTGATATACGTGTCACGGCATAAGTAGCGGACGTTTATTTAAAAAAATAACTATATATATATATATATCTTTTATTTAACATACACGTCCCGGCTGGTTACTAAATCAAATAATAATCATTATGAAAATATACTGCTCAAACTAAAATCAATCCCAATCACATCAATAAAATATCATGTGCGTCCGGTGCGCACTGAAATCGAAACCAAATACAGATACCATGAATACACACAACAACAAAACTAAGTGCAACAGGTGTGCACCAAAAACATCTGTCAAGTGCAACGGGCGTGCACGACTCAATATCAGGTGCATCTAATCTGCATAAAATTCCGATTTAGTGCATCTGGTGTGCACAAAATCGCATCAAGTGCGCCAAGTATGCGCAAGAACCCTAATCAGGTGCACATGGTGCACGAAAACATACATTGAATATCAAAATCGAATCACAGCACAAAAATGCATGAAAACTAGGTCGAAACATATGTCAAAATCACGTGTAACCCCTATGCACGAAATCAAATCAAAAATCTCAAAAAAATATATAAACCAAATCAAGTGTACTGATTGTGTACTAAACAACATCAATACAATTGATACATGAAACACAAATAGAATGAAATGAAGGTACACACATGAAATACCAATCATAGAACAAAGTCCTCAAAATACCAAAATCCAATCAACGAGAAATATGAAATTCAAATCACTAAATCACAATCGTAAACACTATCGTCAATGTGCGCCTCTTTCCTCTGATGTCGACTGCTTCGAACTCGTTCTTTCATAGGTGTGCTGACTGTGCTACCAACGGCAATACTCATGTCTAGAGTTTCCCACATAGTCGATCCCTTCACTTGATGTCTGGACTACATTAAACTTTTCGATCGATCCATCAAAATCCCATAATTCCCCGAGAGCTCAACACTCAAGTACAGTTTAAAAATATCCGGTACATACCCCAGCATCGATGATCCAGCTGTAGAAGGGCAAACCCAAGCCTCACTAATGGCACAGCGGAACTGCCGTAAACCCTAAGGTTCAAGGGCGTTCTCGTGGTCATTATGTCGAGTTAGGGTTTCATTCTTCTAGAGGGTCCATCGAAATACCTGCATGTTCTTCCGAATACCTTAAACTTGGGAAAATGGTTTTCTGATAATCGTTCGAACCCTTTAACTTCATCCGGACGGCATGTGAATACCCTTCGTCCGCACGCTAAGCAATGCTTCAATCCTCAAGAATAACCAATACTCTAATGGTTATCGCATTCGAGCGAAGCTCCCTCTGCCAGTGCGCCTGTGGTAACAGAATCACCCTCCGACATCGACGAAGATAGATCAAAGGAACGAATGAAATACGGTGCAAACAATGTAAATCCTAGGGCTCCTTAAGCTGAGTAGCGTATCGTAAGTATGCCGCGGACCATACCCACGGTACGTTACTCTACCTAAATCGCCTACTCCATCAACCAAGGGTCACCTAGACTTATACAGGGTTAAACCTAGCGCTCTGATACCAACATTGTCATGACCCGAAAGTACGGAACGTGACCGGCACTTAGATTACGAAGCGTCTAGAGGCGCCACGTGACCTAAGTAAGCCGAAGCCCAGAGATCTAAACCATAAAAGAAGAAAAAGAAGAAAAGAAAACAATTATAAAAACATCAGCAAATTTTACCAAAAATTTCGGCAGAGTCTCCTCTGTAAAAACTGGCCCCCAAACGGGTACAACAAGTATAATATGAATAAACAATAAAAAGCATCCCCAAACGGGTGCTAGCTCAACGCCAACAGGTGGAAACAACCACAACAAACACAATAATATACAATGCCAAAGGGCGAGGCTCAAAACTCAAAAGAAAACAAAACCACCAGATCAGAATAATACATGCACGACTCTAAGGTCGAAATAAAAGACTGGTCCAATAAACTTATCAAGTAATACAAATATGGTTGATGGAGCTTACTAGATACAAATGAGTGAATAAAAGTACAATGGTGGTTCGGATACAAGTGAACCAACCTACCGTGCAAATCACCCTGAAGAAAAGATGTGCCAACAAGCTGCCACGGAAACCTGTACATCGAACCTGTAATAAAATTTGGCACAACGGGGGTGAGTTGCCAACTCGTGAGTAGAAGACATCTACGAAAAGAAATCGAATGCACGACGCTATCCTAGGTCATAATAATGCACTATTATATTCCAATCAACAGTAATAGCAGGGTAAAACTACGTGTAAGTGCAGATACTCCGTGCTCGTGTCAGTGCCTCATATAATACTATGTCATATGAAATGAAATGCATGCACCATGAATGTAAAGTAACAAATCCTGAAATCCAGATATATATGTATAAGAAATCTTTAGTTATTATCATAGTAAAATGTGTATAAGAATCTGAAATCTCAACAATGAAATCCATGGAAATCCGTGTCAAGCATCGACACAACACATGCAATCTCAAGTCTCAATATCTCGGGCTCCGTCAGTCCGGATCGGCCCATATCATCAAATCTCACGACAACGGTCGGTATCCTCCGGATATCCGCCGCGCCAGACATCACCGGTAGGTAGCCTTCCCCTGCCAGGCTCATCGTCTACAACTCGATCTTCTTGCCCCGGGGTACCATACCGGGCCCACCATATACCCGAGACGGTTCACCACTCCTCGAATCGGGTCTCGAAATCCAACAGAAAACATGAAATACTCATGGTGGACGACCCATACATCACGAGAAAACCGCATCTTATTTAAAAAGAGAAGAGGAGAGAGAGAGAAGTTTTTATATATTTTTGCGGTTTTCCCCAAAAATCCAGAAATCTCATAGAAATCCAAATCTCAAAATCATGAGTAAGTATATGATAAGTGTCAGCATATGCCCATACTACTGTGCGATAACATGAAATATGAATGCATGAATGTCTAAGTAATAAATATCATGTCTTATACTAATGTCAGAGAATAATCACAATATTATATCTGTCTAGTTGCTAACTGATTCTATCCATAAAAGACAATATGATCTAGAGTGTACGTGACATAGCAATTACCGATGATGATGTGTGTGAGCCGGCAAATAAGTGTGCGTGGAATATGCGCATCATCGGTAATAGTGCTGGTGTCCTAACAGGTAAAGTTTATACTGATTATAGCAACATATAAAAGAACATGCCCATGATGATTACAGTACGAATGCAAATACAGGTGTGCATTATCCACTCCTCTGCGAGATACGAGTACAACTACCACTATGTGAGTCGAACCTAAACCAGTGTCCATCTAATATCCTAAGGAACTAACCTAAGAAACTAGTCAGTAAGAAACAAGCATCTGCCTAAAGTCTGAACCAATATCTCTAATAGTCGGCGATCCCGCCTCAATAGCGTCGCGTATGTAGTACGGCTTCCTCGAATCAAGAGTGCGGATCAATCATCATATCTAAGCCTCGTACGGTAAAATCCATCGTACGGCATCCCTATATCGGGGTACGGGTCAAGTATCTCCTAGGTGTCTCATTATTCGTAATGCGTCATCATCAACACATCTCATGATCAAGGTTCTAAACTGTGATCGCATACATCAATCATATATCATTGCCATCGTGATAGCATCATTAGTTTATCCTCAGAAATATCATGTCATATGTATCATATTGATTAAGTCATACTTATATGATATCGGCATCAGGTCATACCAATATAATGTCGTAATCAAGTTATACATATATCATATCGTGATCAGTCACAAGTTACAGTCCGGGTACTATTCTAGCGTCCCATGTACATCAATATCACCACCACTCTTTATGATTTATATATTCATGTTCATTATCTCATTCTCTAATGATCCGCTAACACTTTAATACGACTGTATAGCCAAGAATTTCGGCATCAAGCCCCGTTACATTGTTTCATCATATCTCGGATATCATATCACATCAATGAATCACATATACGTGTTGTATATATATGTATATACCTATACCTCGTTCTATATATATACATATACATGTATACCCCATGTCGAGTTTCAGTGTGTGTGCGTGGGTGTGTTTCTATCTGAAACCTACGAACCTCTTCCAAGGTACTCATTCTCGGATATGGTTTTCCTAAATCAGTCTAGTCCAGCCTAGGGTCAATACTAGGGTCCTACTAGGGTCACATCTGATTTCCTAATATCAATAAGTACCATTCCTATTCTACGTTGCGGGGGTGCTAAACGCCATCCACCCGACTTCCCCCTGTAGATATACATCTACTCACCTGGTCCATGTTTGCCGAAGACGGTGTCGCCATCCTCCTCTTCATCGCCCGCAGTCCACATGAGGGGTACCTAAACGCAAGCATATAAATAGCATCGTAAACCGAATCACATACAAAAGTCAAACGATACCAGGAACAAGCATAGGTTAAAACCTATGTCCCGTCCACGCAAAAGAACCAAATACCGCTCGATATCGGCGTACAAACTCCGATGGATCGAGATAACATCATCAAACAACTTGTAGTTTTAAAACACATTACTTATACCATAAAACACGATTAAATCCATCGAAACCCTAAAATCTATCAAACCGTCCAATTTCGCAAAAACCCGAAAATGCCAATTTACCGTTTTTCATCAAAACTTGACATTTAAATGAAACTAATGGTCATAAAACTCATTAAATATTATTACTAGACTATAAAAACCATTACTATATTTTTATTACACAATTTTGCATTTATTTGAAATTTCTAGCTTGCAACTTTTAACAATTTTAACAATTTTCAAGCAAAATACCACAATTCCACCACAAAACATAATTTTGCATGAATTAATGTATTAAACCACAATTCATGATGATAATGATTTAATGAAACCATAAATTATATTTTTAATCTCCTTTATTTAGGAATTTTCAAAATCTAGTTTACAAAATAATAGCATTTTATTAGTATTTTCCAATTCTCAAAGTAATCTAGTGATCTAACTAAGTTTTTCTTTCCATTTACATACTAATACTCTCACTAAAACTACAATCTAATGATAGCAACTTTAATTGGAATTTTATATTACACACAAACACATTTTAGAAAAATTTAGTTAGCTAATTTCCTTATTTAAAACAATTTTAAATGAAAATTTTACAATTTAGCAACCATGCAATATTTTCCAATTCTAAAAGTGTTAAACTAACTATTATAACCCTAATTAATTATTAAAAACCCTAACTTGAATTTACAACCCTAACTTGCATTTTTTAAAAAAAACATAGAATTAATTCATTAAATCTAATTAAGCTTAAATGATCATCTAATAACAATAAATCAAAAGAAAGAAAATTATACCTCCAAAATGTGAAATCCAAACAAGAAATGAGCCTCCAAAATACATGCTTTCCCACTCCAAAATCCATATAAAAAAGGGTAGAGAATAAAGGGTATGAAGAGATTAGGATTTTGTGTATTTTTTGTTGAATTTTTGATGTAATTTGATGGATTTTTGTGCAAAAATGAGGTGGAAATGGGGGGGGGGGCAGCCATGGGGGGTTTGTGGCCGGCCATGGAGAGGGAGGAGGGTGGAGAGAGAGAAAAAATGTGTGGTATTGTGTAGAAAGTTCATAAATAATGCATTTTTTAACTTAAACCCTTTATTATCTAACTTTTTCAATTTAACCCTTTTTCTAGAAATTTCTAGAACCATGGAGAGATTTTGGAAAAGATTTTGCATATTACACACTTGATTCTAATATACCATGGCTCATTTTTACAAATTAAAACCATTCAAATTTGTAATTTACACTAATTTAGTGTAAAAAAATAAAGCTTATGTTAATATTTAAAATATTTAATTTAGGAAAAATATTTAATTAAAATAAAAATTTATAAGTGGCTAAATAAACACTATTTACTAGTAATTACATAATTAAATAGGTATTTTTGAATTTATAATGAAAAACAATTGCGGTTTGATTTTACGAAAAATACATTTTGCTTTACCGAAAATCATAAAATCCACTTAAACAATTTTATTCATTTAATTATTTATTTAATTATTTTTAAAACGTTACACAAACCGCCGCGCTTCCGCGGCCCCAGCTATTCTTCTCGCCGCGGATCCGCCGCCGTTTGGGATCTTCATGTGATCGTGTTTTGTGCAGTGTTCTTCTGGTAGGGTTTTGGGATTTTTCAAATATGTGATATGTGCCCAGATTTTCCAGAACAGAAATTTGCTTTTGGAGTCCTATAAATCCGTATTTTTATCGAACTTCGCTACACTTTGTCTATATTGGTTATATCTGTGATGTTTGAATGTATTGAACGTCGGCTAATCGCTATAAGTCGATTAGTCGGGGTTATACATCTCTGTGATCTGTGTTTGATACTGGAATGTGTATATGAATGTGTTGGACTGTCGCGGGTGAATAGCCGGGGTGGATGTGAGATGAGCTTTTGTTTTTCTTTCATTCATTGTAAATGTAAATTGATGTAATATTATTGTTTGTTTGGCCGCACAACCGGGTCGGGGTTGTAGCCGTCATTGTATAATTCTTTTTACTGTTTTTGCTCCTAGGATAGACCCATGGAGGGGTGCACAAACTGCCGAGTACTTGGCGGGTAGTTTGCCGCACCCGTAGGGGTCTTGGGTGGGGTATTTGGCTATTCACCGCGACCGTGTAATCCGCTTTTCGTTGCAGGCTCGAAAGGATTGCGGATTTCTAGTATATCCAATGTATTCATCTGTGATCTGTAATGTCTATCATTGCTTTCTATTTAGGCGTTGCTTATGTTTTACAGCCGCGCTAGCCCAGCCCCCGCTCTGTCGTTAGTTAAGTAACCTAACGGGTGATGACGGGGCCCCGTGGCGAATGCATATGGCATAAGCGTACGTCATATTTTGGTTGTTTTCTGCAATGGTAGGATTAATTGATGGGACGCATTAAAAGAACTAATGCAAGAATATCACGCATTAAAAGAACTAATGCAAGATAATAAACCAAGTTAAAGTCGTTGGAACACTTTCGAAAAACCACTCGGTTCTTTTCAAAACTAACTTTTAAATGCGGAGATTGAGCCACTCCTTCTAAAAGCTATCATGTTCCATCGATTATATCAAGTTCACTACGTTCACGGTTTCGCCAAAACCATCCGTAGCCCTCCATCGTTTCATATGAATATTCAACAGTATTCAAGCTGTGTTTGTTGGCCTTAGTCAAGGCACAGTGTTTGGTAGCTGGTGGGTATTCATATGTTGCATAGATAGAATGCGTTGGTTTGGGACAGTCGTATTGCCTTGTTGGCCATAGTCAAGGGTATATACGGGTGGGTTCAAATTAACCTGGATAAACGACGGGTAGAACTTGACATGTGACTTATGATTTGTTGGCCTTAGTCAAGGTCATAAGAGCATGGGGCAAAAATCCACATCGGGAGTTTCATAAGTACTGAAACTTGCTAGATTTGCATACCATTTGGAGTGTGGTGATTCTGGTAGGATTCCTTCAGTTTCGTCACGCGATGATATTTGGATCCCGATCCTACTGTGAGTATATGCTACTCCTCGGGAAATTTTTCACTAAACGATCAATGCTATAAACCTAGTAGGTGTCTAGAAAGGTGTTAGCGGGGCTACGCCCCCAGAGAAAAGAGGTTCTCTAATTAAGGAACTTCGCGAAAGCGTTGGAAAACCTCCCTCGAAGTACCGACACTGGCCTGGCTGAACGGTTAAGCAAGTATTGTGCGGTGGGATTGATCCCGACTGATTCTTCCTTTATGGTTTGAGGAGGGATTCGAGAGACAGTGGGAGCCATCCTGTTTAGACAAATTAAAAACCATTCTAAACTTGCAAGAGCATCGTGCTAAAGTGTTCCTTCTCTCCCCCCTGCAGCGACCAAATCGAAATGACTGGACTTAAGTTACTTCTAGATAAAAATATACTGACAGGGCCAAACTACAAAGATTGGCTCAGGAATGTCAAAATGGCAATCACTTACGACAAGCTGGGGTATCTTCTTACCACCAAAGCTCCCCCCGTCCCAGGTCCCACCTCCAGCGTCGCGGATAAGGAAATCCGTAAGACTTGGGAGATTGATTGCGCGAAGGTCAAGTGCCTCGTGCTTGCCTCTATGGACAATGAACACCAGAGGAGGCACGAGAATATGGATTTGGAATCCATATTTCTTCATGCAAAAGAACTGTATGGAGAGCAGTCTCGTATCGCAAGATACGAAGTGTCGAAGAAGTTATTTTCGGCAAAGCTGGCCGTCGGATCATCGGTAGCGGACCACGTGCTTAAGATGATTGGCTACATTGAGGAGCTCGCGGAACTTGGGACCACGTTGGAAAGTGAACCCTATACGGATTTAGTTCTCCAGTCCCTTCCATCCACTTACGCCCAGTTTATACTGAACTTCAACTTACAAGAAAAGGAAGTTGAACTTTCAGAACTCCTCAACATGCTGAGGAGCGCAGAGGGCACCCTATAGAAAGGTAGGGAAACACCCGCTTTGTTTGTAGGAGGATCTTCTTCCTCTAGGTCCAAGGCGAAAGCCAAGGGAAAGAGGAAGAAAGCCCCCGCCAAACCAAGAGGCGGTGTTAGTAAAGTGGGTACGAAGGGAAAGGAAAAGGCAACAAAGATTGCGGGGAAGCTTGTGGGAAAGGAGGAATGCTTCTATTGTCATAAGAGTGGACACTGGAAGAAAGATTGCAGGGCTTGGAAAGCCAGGATACAGGAACTAAAGCAGGTTGCAGCTTCAGCTTCAGGTGTGTATGTTATTGAAAACTGTCTTTCTATAAACTCTACTTCCTGGGTATTGGATACCGGATCAGGATCTCATATCTGTAATTCTTTGCAGGCGTTGAGAAACCGTAGGTTTTTGAAGGCAGGTGACATGACCCTCAGAGTTGCGAACGGAGCTAGCATGGATGCTAAAGCCGTGGGGGACTATCACCTGGGAATGACAGATGTGCATGTTTTGGTTTTGCGTAATTGCTTTTTTGTACCCAACGCAACTTGTAATATCATTTCTGTATCTTTGGTTTCTAAAGAAGGTTATGAATTTGCGTTTGTAAGTAATGTTGTAAACATTCACCTTAATCAAGTTCTGATTGGGTCAGGTACACTGAGCAATGGTATATACGTATTAAACCAACCACAGATTTTCAATGTCCAGAATACACACAAAAGAAAGTCTCCAGATATTAATCAGGCTTTCTTGTGGCATTGTAGACTGGGTCACATCAATGAGACACGGTTGACTAAGTTACATAAAGAAGGATACTTGGATCCGTTCGAGTATCAGTCTTATGCCACTTGTGAATCTTGTCTCATGGGAAAGATGACAAAGACTCCGTTCACTGGACACGGAGAAAGAGCGAGCGAGCTCTTGGGACTCGTACACAGCGACGTGTGCGGTCCAATGTCTACACATGCGCGAAGCGGTTACTCTTACTTCATTACTTTTACGGATGATTTTTCAAGGTACGGTTATGTCTTCTTAATGAAACATAAGTCCGAAGCCTTTGAAAAGTTCCAGGAATATAAGAATGAAGTAGAGAAACAGACCGGCAAAAGTATCAAGATTCTAAGATCGGATCGAGGTGGAGAATACTTAAGTGCCGAGTTCCTGAATTATTTAAAAGAGAACGGAATTCTCTCTCAGCTCACTCCTCCATACACTCCGCAACACAACGGTGTATCGGAGAGACGGAACCGAACCCTATTGGATATGGTACGGTCTATGATGAGTAAGGCTGAGTTACCGCGATCTTTCTGGGGTTATGCACTGGAAACAGCTGCACATCTCTTGAACCAAGTTCCTACTAAGACAGTGCCTACCACACCATATCAGATGTGGAGTGGGAAGAAACCCTGTCTTAAATCCTTTAAGACATGGGGATGTCCGGCTTTTGTAAAAAAGCAGCATACGGACAAGCTCGAGGCACGCTCAGTACAGTGCAAGTTTGTGGGATACCCAAAGAACTCCAAGGGGTACCTTTTCTATTACGCAGAGGAGCAAAAAGTCCTTGTTTCTCGTCATGCCCGCTTCTTGGAAACTGAGTTTTTAGAAAATCAGATAAGTGGGAGCGCAGTAGAACTGGAAGAAGTTCCAGAACCACAAACCATTACTGAAGTCTTAGAGGAACCAGAGGGTTCAAAACAACAGGACATTCCTACGCCGCTCCGCAGGAGTAGTAGGCAGTCTCATCCGCTCGAGAGATACTACGGTTTTCTCATAGACAGGGATAGAGAGGATTGCATCATAGATTATGATGAGCCTACTAGCTTCCAGCAGGCCGTTCAGAGCGTTGACTCGGTAAAATGGCTGGATGCAATGCGGACCGAAATGGAGTCCATGTACACCAACAAAGTATGGACGTTGGACATTGCTCCAGACGGGGTAAAACCCGTAGGATGCAAGTGGATCTTCAAAAGGAAGATTGGTGTAGATGGACAGGTTGAGACCTATAAAGCTAGACTTGTAGCAAAGGGTTTCCGTCAAAGACCTGGCTTGGACTATGACGAAACCTTTTCTCCTGTGTCTATGCTGAAATCCATTCGGATCCTTCTTGCCATTGCTGCCTTCCACGATTATGAGATTTGGCAGATGGACATAAAAACCGCTTTTCTAAATGGAAATTTAGAGGAGTGTGTTTATATGGATCAGCCAGAGGGTTTCATTCAGAGTGGGAGTAGCGGAAAGGTGTGCAAGTTGCTTAAGTCCATCTATGGACTAAAGCAGGCATCGCGGAGTTGGAACATCTGTTTTGATGAGACGGTCAAGGAATTTGGCTTTATCAAAAATCCAGATGAACCATGCATCTATAGTAGATTTGTAGCGAGAACTGTAGTATTCCTCGTTTTATACGTGGATGACATTCTCTTAATAGGAAATGACATTCCTATGCTACAATCTGTCAAGGGGTTCTTGTCACACAGGTTCTCCATGAAAGACCTGGGTGATGCCTCATACATCCCGGGGATCCGGATCCATCGTGATAGATCCAAGAGGATATTAGGACTTTCACAGTCCAGGTACATCGACACCATACTAAAAAGGTTCAGTATGGAAGATTCCAAGCGCGGTAACCTACCGGCTTGTCACGGGATCGCCCTCTCTAAAGAGATGTCCCCCAAGACTGATTTGGAGAGGGATCGCATGTCTGTTATACCCTACGCTTCTCCGGTAGGCTCTATAATGTATGCGATGTTGTGTACCAGACCGGATGTAGCTTATGCACTGAGTGTGGTAAGCCGGTATCAATCAAACCCTGGGGAGAAACACTGGATAGTGGTGAAGAACATTCTCAAGTACCTGAGAAGGACTAAGGAGATGTTCTTGGTGTATGGCGGAAAAGACCTCCAGATCGAGGCCTTTGCTGACTCCAGCTTCCAGAGTGACAAGGATGATTCCAAGTCCATGTCGGGTTTCGTCTTTACCCTCAATGGAGGGGCGGTGTGTTGGAAGAGCTCCAAACAGGAAACCGTTGCAGACTCGACTATGGAAGCGGAATACATCGCTGCTTCTGATGCCGCAAAAGAAGCTGTCTGGATGAGGAAGTTCTTGAAAGAACTTCAGGTGGTTCCGTCCATTGTTGATCCAATACCTCTGTATTGCGACAACAACGGGGCTATAGCTTTAGCGAAGGAACCCAGGTCCCATTAGAGATCCAGGCACATCTTGAGGCGGTATCACCTGATCAGGGAGATCATGGATCGCAAGGAGATCGAGGTTCAGAGGGTTGCTTCAGAAGAGAACACTGCAGATCCATTCACCAAGGCCCTGCCCCAGACTCAGTTCGAGCGGCTGATCGAGATGATAGGTCTTCGATACGCCAGTACATGGCCTTAGTGCAAGTGGGAGATTGTTAGTGTATATGCCCTAGAGGCCATTACTGTATCATACTAGTTTGTATATTACTTAATGGAAGCTTGGGGTATTCACCTTGTATAAACAATCTTGCTCAATATAGTAGTATGCTACTTGGTTTGTTTCTACTTCAATGTGTACATGTGTTTATATTAGTATATCACCTATACGCATTAGTGGAGCCTTTAGGATCTTTGCTTGATTACCAGCGTTGTGATGGCAGTCACACTAGTGGGGGCTGGGTAATCTATAAGCACATCCTTATACAGGTCCTTAGTCGCAGGACTATCGAGACAGGGCATCGATACTCCGGAGTAGACTAGCGTATGCGCTTCTCATCCCAGTGTGGGAGATGGTCTGTCCCATAGCCATCAGTACGTCGTACTGGAGATAGTATACCGGTGCTCGTTGGGTTACGAGTACACTGGACAGGACTCGTCGGGAACTGACAGGTTGGTATTATACCTATCGTCAGTTATCAGTTCCCAGGTGACATGAGTACAGCTTAGTCCGCTGACTTGACACTGCCACTTCGCCTCGAGTGTGTTCCCACTGCACTTTGATCACTACCCTACCACGGCTCAAAGGAGTCGTGCAAACAGGTGGTGGTTGGGTGCAGTCCCGAAGCACTTAGAGGCTGTGACGGTTAGACAGGATTCGTCTCTCCCGGTATTGGGGGTTGACATCGCGCTGTGTCTAGGAGAGCCATTACACGAGTAGTCCCTGGCCAGGGCAAGCGAGATACACTGGTAGGCTTCCAGTGTTATCTCAGGGTGTTTTGGGCTTCACTCCGACACGACTTGTACTGCTATTAGGGGACTGACGTTTTACCGCCCCCTAGGCCCGACATGCGATGTATTAGACGAACAGACCGGACTGTACGGAGACTGTCACATTCAGACTCAGTAAGAGTTCAGATGGGGTTTCACCTCGTCAGCCTTCTTGTCGGCGTCTACCTGGAGACCGTTACGCACAGCTAGTGCCGCTTGCGGTCTGTGGTTAAACCCACTGCCAGCGTAGTGTCGAGTCTTTAGAGTCCCACACAGAGGGTATTCACCTCTGGGCAAAACAGAGTAGAGGTCGCATGGTTTTGCGGCAGGGTTCGTTCTCATCCGCGCACTTGTGCACGTTTGGAGTCCGGACGGATTATACTGGCGGGCTCTGGTTTGAGCCAGATACTGGTATATGTTTTGGGGTTGCTTTTATATCTCGGTATTCTTGTTCCTCGGAACGAGAATACAGGTGTGTATGCACAGTTGCTTGAGGCGGAGGATGAAGTTTTTTCTTTAGGGTTTCGGAACGGATGCGTATGCACAGTTGACAGTCGTCATTTTCCAAACCCTAATAGATTTATGAAATATCAATTAATAATAGTAATTAAATGAAATATTGTTATGGTTGATTTTGTTGACTTGTTGACCATGGTTGACTTGTTGACCATGGTTGAATGTTGACCACCATCATTGCTTTGCAAGGATACTCCTTGATTCTAGCTTACACTCATTTAATGAAGTGATGATAGTGGTCATTCCAAATACAGCCATCAACTATTTTCATTTTCAATTATTATTATTAATTAGATAATTCCTTTTCTTTTAGTTATGGTTGCAAAAGAAAAGAGCTCATTCTATCATAATCATTCTCTTTCCTCATTTCATCTTCTTCTTCCTCAAGCTCAAGGTGAATCCTTCTCATGTGTTGAGAATCCCTCACCTTAAAAGAAAAACACCCCTTAGATACTCTCTACTCTGTCTCTAGGGTTCAAGGTTTAGCAAGCCGGAGATCCTAGTTCACTCAAAGTTCAAGGAAGAGCCCAAAGGTTGAACCCTCAGGTGGATCCATCTTCGACGGAAGAAGGCTACGAGGCAAGAACCATCAACCTCTACAAGGTTTGAAGAAGAAGGAGTTCAAGTTAGGTATAACTTTTCATCCGAGTAGCTAACGCTCCTTTGTATGCTTGCTAGTTTAGTTTAGACACGATCCCGACCTTGTTTAGTCCATGTTGCTCCTCATGACAAATTTTGATTGTTATACCGTTTCCGCCTCCTCGTAAGTACCGGGGATGGGAACGTGGACTTACACCTATGACCTTGACGGAGGTCAACAAACCATAGGCTACTAGTCAAGTTCAACCCGTCATTTCTTGATTGAATCAAACCCACCCGCACGACCCTTGACGGAGGTCAACAAGGTCGCACGACTACCCTAATCCAATCTGCATCATATGCATAAGCAGATAAATACTAGTTAGCTACCGCACACTACGCCTTGACGGAGGTCAACAAACGTAGCACGAATACTAAGTAGGACTTATCTGAAATGACGGAGGGCTACGACAGGTTTTTCTGAAAACCTATTGCGTAATGAACTTGATATCGTTGTAGGATCGAATGAATTTTAAAATGGAGTGTTTTTGAGGCTTTTCTAGTTTTGCTAAAGGAGTCACTCCCGGTGAAGGGATCGTCGGTCCTTTCCTCGTCGAATGAGGTGCGGGATATATCATATATATCACTGTGCAAAGCAAAACTCTTAAAAGCAATCAAAAGACAAACCGAGTGTGTAGCATCTGCCAGTTATTGCTAAAGGAGTCACTCCCGGTGAAGGGATCTCGGTCCTTTCCTTATCGAATAAGGTGCAGGATATATCATATATACCGCTGTGCAAAGCAAGAACTGTAGCTACCTGTTTTATTTTGAAATTCGATTCCACAACATCTTAGGTTTCTTTTCTTTCATTAATCACATTAATGAAGTCCCATCATTTAAAATACCTAAACATCACAGATAAATACGACGTACACTTATGCCATCCGCATTCGCCTCGATGTCCCCTCGTGCACCGTTAGGTTAGGTAACTAACGGCAGAGCGGGGCAGGGCTAGCGCGGGTGTAAGACATAAGTAACGTATATATAATATATCATATATACTATATACAGTATCTATCACAGAACATCAAATGATCACATCATAGATATCGCAGCAGAAAATATCATATGAAATATTGGATATACTAGGATGTCCGTGTTTTCAATACGAGCCAGTATAAAACACGGATTCCACGGTCGCGATGAATAGCCAAAACCCACACCCCTAGACCCCTACGAGAGCGGCAAGCAACCCTACCAATTCTAGAGTTAGGAAACCCGGACTCGACTCCTCGAGTTGGTCTCCCACTGGACTCCAGAACCCGGTTACTTGTGCCCTCCTCCTTGGGTCTATCCTAGTGCGGAAAAGTAAATAATATACATCAACGGTGACAACTTCTGCAACCTGGAAGTGCCCCAATAAAAGAATATTACATACAAGTTTTTACATGAATGAAAATGAAAAACACTCATCTCACATAAAAACCCCCGGCTATTCAAACACGACGATCCAATATAACGTATCCAGCAACACATAACATCACATGTCATCAACGTAAGTAAACATGCGTATCCCAATTGTCGTTGACATATAGCAACGAAACCGGCGATATCACATATTACGCTTACGGTCATAGAAAAGAAAGTGTAAAACTACAACAGTTGGAATCCGCAATCTCTTTAGACATCGCATGCCTAATCAAATGAATTACTTAGACATCGCATGCCTAACAATTATAAACTCCGCATTTTAGTCTCTTTATCGAAAACTCTTTTCAATATCAAGTCGGGCAATTCAACAAGATTCCCGAAAAACTGATCGAATGCTCGCCGCAAACTTTAGTAGGCGGCCGCACCCCCGATACCGTCGACGAAGTGCACCAAGGCGGAACACCGCTGCCGCTAGCACCCGAACGGATGCTTTCGGTGACGGGGTTCTCCTACAGTCACTTGGTCGGGGCTATGGGGTGTAGCAGTCTATTAAGTTTATCCGGCGAGTATTCGCGTACGCTACGTGATTGCGACGGACTTTTGATCGCATCAAAATTCCGTGGCAACCGATCAAGTGAGACTAAACTGCTATGTTTATAACTTCATTCAGTTATCTCATAACTACTTGTGAATTCCAATTATTGTATCCCATTCCAGATAAACAGAAAATGTTAAACTTTCCGATCGAACAGTCAAACACCCAAGTTTTCCCGATACAGCTCAATACATGAAATAGGTTTAAAAACATTCACTTCGTGCCTCAGTACCAACGGTCCAGCCGTAGAAGGGTCAAGCCAACGCCTCACATGTGGCACGCCGTACTGCCCCAAACCCTAAGGTTCAAAGGGCAGTTCAAGACGGTCACATAATCGAGTTAAGGTTTGTTGTCTTCTAGAGGGACCATCGCATTACTTGCACTACTTAGAACGTCATTAAACTACGGAAAGATCCAACACTTGGAAATTTCCCGACAAGGGAAAAGGTGGGTATTTATATCCGGTCGAACTTTTTAACATATTCTAAAATATCCGGAAAGCCACATAGACAAAATCTGATAATCCGATCGAATCATCTACGCCCCAAAACATCCCAGAAAACTCAACTCTTGAGTGCAAATTAAAAATTCCCAGAAAACTCAGCACCTGAAAACATGAATTACTGTGCAAACTTTGGAGGCAAATTCCATCAATTGGCCGCGGAACCGCCGCAGAAGCCAGGCTTCCGCCGCGGTTCCGCCGCGCTTTGGATGCTTCATGAGGTAATTTTTGCGCCGTAATTCTTAGAATTCCCTGCTGAATTTTTTAAGCATTTTTAATCTGGAAAAAACCCCATTTTTGAAAAAAGTCCAGAGAGCATGAATGATTAAGGTTTCGATGTTCGTTCGGATTTCAAACGTCGTCTAGACTGCGCCTAAGGCTCTAGCTAGGCTCTGATACCACTGTAGGGTTCCTAGACACACCAAGGAGGTCTCACAAGGCATCAACCATGCCAATTTCAAATTTTACGAGTGCCGAGAAACCCTAATACGGATCGTTAACTAGATTTTAGGCGAAAACGAAAACAAGTTAACAACTTAACTATGAAGTGAACGAACATACAACCTTTGTAGATCCGTTTCTCCACCTCCATGGCTCCGCGATGAAGTCTCCTCGCTGTCCAAATCGAATCCATGACTCTAGCATCAGCTTCATCGGAGAAATGGGCGGGCTAGGTCATCGACTACGATGCCGAAGATGATCTACGTCGAGGCATCACTAGATCAAGCTCCCACTTCACCAAGTCATGAAACTTGTGAAGAAAACACCCTATACTACTTGGCAAGAGGTAGAGGATGAAGAAATAGGAAGTGGCTTCACTTTAGAATTGGATTTCTCACTCTTTTTCTCAAGTTGCCATTGTTGGTAGCAAGCTTCTTCTTGTTGAAGAAGAAGAAGAAGATGGAATATGTTATGATAAGTTATTTGCAAATAGAAAATAAATGAATACTTATCATAATCCAACCATGGTCAAGTGTAGAGAATGAACTAGGGTTAAGTGGAATGGTTAGGGTTAAGCATAAAGACAAAATGGTCACTTGGTCAAAGCTTCATGAAGCTTCAACAACAAACAAAGAAAGCCACCATTTTCTCTTTTTTCTTTTCCAAAATAAATAAACAAAAGAAATAAATAAATGAATAAGAAAATGAAAACCCTAACCATTACACAACCATGGTTTAATTTTTACACAAACCCAAGTGAGCATGTATCATCAAACATGATACAAACAAGTGCACAAAAGTATATCACATATACAACTTGTGAACTTCAAGTGAGAAAATCCATTTAAAGTGAACCAATACTAGTTAATGTAAATTAATATATCATATATATAATTATACATTAAATCATTAAATCAACACTTGATTTAACGATCCGGTCATATCGCATATAACCGACTAATATCAATAGTAACAACTTATCGAATCAACACTTGATCCGATAACCCGGCTATATCGCATATAACCGATCAATGTTACAAATCGCGAGAATCAAATACAGTATCACATACTGGTATTATTCTCGGTCCCGCACATATCTCATATGCGCTCCTATTTCGTTTCGCTTGAGCCAGGAAACCTCTGTGTCGGACTCTAAAGACTCGTCAATACGCCGGCAGCAGGTGATGATCATATCAAACACCCACAAGCCGCAAGCGGTCTGCTAAACGTAACGGCCACCCGGGTATTGAGCGATCAGAAGATCGACGAGCAAGCCCGCTCACACTCCTGTGAATCCAACCAGTAACACTTACCGTACAGTCCGGTCTGATCGTCTGATATGTCGCATATCTCTCCTAGGGGTGGTAAACGTCAGACCCCAATAGCTCGATAAGTCATGTCGATATGAGGTCTATAACAGTTCGAGATACTACAGGTAACACTTACCGGTAAATCTCAGCAACCCTGGCCAGGGATTTCCGGTTATAGCCAATCGAACACAGCGCAACATCAACTCTCTATACCGGGAGAGACGAATCCCCTCCTATCGCTCATTGCCTCCATGTGATTCGGGATTGTACCCAAAAGCCACTGTTTTGCACGCCCTCTTGGACGTGGTAAGGTGGAAATCAAAGCACAGTGGGAATCACACAAGACTCTATGACGATCTCGGGTCTACAGACTAACCTGTACCAGTGTCACCAGAGAACTGCCATCTGACGTGAGGTATAATACCATCTGGGAGTTCTTGGCGAGTCCGTCCAGTGTATCCAGTCTCTACTGAGCACCCGTATATCATCTCTGATGTGAAACACCAATGGATATGGGATCATCCATCGCCCATCTGTATGGGTCGAGAAGGTATACGCTAGTCTACTCTGGTATATCGATGCCCCGTCTCGATACACCCATGACTAGGGACCTTGAAGGATGTACTTATGGACTACCATGTCCCCACTAGTATGATCCGCATCATAGTTCAGGTAGTCAAGTACACATCCTAAGGGCTTTACCAACATGTAACAGAGAGACAAACAGTATACACATTAAGGTAAAGTGTAACCAGATAGCATACTATCATGTCGAGCAAGAAAGTCCTCCTTATATATGTCCCAACATCCACTACAATATACATTCTATGTACAGTAATGGCCTCTAGGGCATACATATAACTAACAGACGCAGGCCAACAAAGTCGCACGACTACCCTAATCCAATCTGCATCATATGCATAAGCAGATAAATACTAGTTAGCTACCGCACACTACGCCTTGACGCAGGCCAACAAACGCAGCACGAATACTAACTACCACTTATCTGAAATGACGGAGGGCTACGACAGGTTTTTCTGAAAACCTATTGCGTAATGAACTTGATATCGTTGTAGGATCGAATGATTTTGAAATGGAGTGCTTTTGAGGCTTTTCTAGTTTTGCTAAAGGGGTAACTCCCGGTGAAGGGATCGTCAGCCCTTTTCTCGTCGAATGAGGTGCGGGATATATCATATATATCACTGTGCAAAGCAGAAACTATAGAAGCAATCAAAAGATAAACCGAGAGTTGTAGCATCTGCCAGTTACTGCTAAAGGAGTCACTCTCGGTGAAGGGATCTCGGTCCTTTCCTTATCGAGTAAGGTGCAGGATGTTCTACAAGGAACACCGCGATGCAAAGTAAGAACTGTAGCTACCTGTTTTATTTTGAAATTCGATTCCATAACATCTTTAGGTTTCTTTTCTTTCATTAATCACATTAATGAAGTCCCATCATTTAAGCACCTAAACATCACAGATAAATACGACGTACACTTATGCCATCCGCATTCGCCTCAATATCCCCTCGTGCACCGTTAGGTTAGGTAACTAACGGCAGAGCAGGGCAGGGCTAGCGCGGGTGTAAAACATAAGTAACGCCTATATAATATATCATATATACTATATACTGTATCTATCACAGAACATCACATGATCACATCACAGATATCGCAGCAGAAGAATCATATGACATATTGGATATACTAGGACGTCCATGTTTTCAATACGAGCCAGTATAAAACACGGATTCCACGGTCGCGATGAATAGCCAAACCCACACCCCTAGACCCCTACGAGAGCGGCAAGCAACCCTACCAATTCTAGAGTTAGGAGACCCGGACTCGACTCCTCGAGTTGGTCTCCCACTGGACTCCAGAACCCGGTTACTTGTGCCCTCCTCCTTGAGTCTATCCTAGTGCGGAAAAGTAAATAATATACATCAACGGTGACAACTTCCGCAACCTGGAAGTGCCCTAATAAAAGAATATTACATACAACTTTTTACATGAATGAAAATGAAAAACACTCATCTCACATAAAACCCCTCCGGCTATTCAAGCACGACGATCCAATATAACATATCCAGCAACACATAACATCACATGTCATCAACGTAAGTAAACATGCATATCCCAATTGTCGTTGGCATATAGAAACGAAACCGGCGATATCACATATTACACTTACGGTCACAGAAAAGAAAGTGAAAAACTACAACAGTTGGAATCCGCAACCTCCTTAGACATCGCATGCCTAATCAAATGAATTCCTTAGACATCACATGCCTAATGATTATAAACCCCGCATTTTAGTCTCATTATCGAAAACACTTTTCAATATCAAGTCGGGCAATTCAACAAGATTCCCGAAAAACTGATCGAATGCTCGTCGCAAACTTTAGTAGACGGCCGCACCCCCGACGCCGTCGACGAAGTGCACCAAGGCGGAACACCGCTGCCGCTAGCACCCGAACGGATGCTTTCGGCGACGGGGTTCTCCTACAGTCACTTGGTCGGGTCTATGGGGTGTAGCTGTCTATTAAGTTTACCCGGCGAGTATCCGCGTATGCTACGCGATTGCGACGGACTTTTGATCACATCAAAATTCCGTGTCAACCGATCAAGTGAGACTAAAGTGCTATGCTTATAACATTCATATCAGTTATCTCATAACAACTTGTGAATTCCAATTGTTGTATCCCATTCCAGATAAATAGAAAATGTTAAACTTTCCGATCGAACATTCAAACACCCACGTTTTCCCGATACAGATCAACACATGAAATAAGTTTAAAAACATTCACTTCATGCCTCAGTACCTTCGGTCCAGCCGTAGAAGGGTCAAGCCAATGCCTCACATGTGGCACGCCGTACTGCCCCAAACCCGAAGGTTCAAAGGGCAGTTCAAGACGGTCACATAATCGAGTTAAGGTTTGTTGTCTTCTAGAGGGTCCATCGCGTTACTTGCAATACTTAGAACATTATTAAACTACGGAAAAATCCAACACTTGGAAATTTCCCGAAAGGGGAAAAAGTGAATATTTATATCCGGTCGAACTTTTTAACATATTCAAAAATTACCCGGAAAGACACATAGACAAAGTCAGATAATCCGATCGAACCTACGAACTCCCAATAAAACCCAGAAAACTCAACTCTTGAGTAAACATTAAAAATTCCCAGAAAACTCAGCACCTGAAGAGACAAATTACTGTGCAAAAATGGAAGCGTAATCACATAAAATTTCCTGCTGAATTTTTTAAGAATTTTTAATCTCGAAAAAACCCAGTTTTGAAAAAATGTCCAGAGAGGGTTGAAATTTAGGATTTCGGGGTTCGATCGGGTTTCTAACATCGTCTACGCATCGCCTAAGGCTCTAGCTATGCTCTGATACCACTGTAGGGTTCCTAGGCACACTAATGAGGTCTCACATGGCATCAACCATGCCAATTTCAAATTTTACAAGTGCCGAGAAACCCTAATGCGGATCGTTAACTAGATGAATAGGCGAAACATGCAACTAGTAAACTGCTTTACTAATAAGTGAACGGAAATACAACCTTTGTAGATCCGGTCCTCCACCTCCATAGCTCCGTGATGATGTCCCCTCGCTGCGATCATCGGATCCCGGGCTCTAGGGTCGGCTTCATCGGAGAAATGGGCGGGCTAGGTCGTCGACTTCGATGCCGAAAATGATCTACGTCGAGGCAACTCAAGATCAAGCTCCAACTACACCAAGTCATGAAACTTGTGAAGAAAACACCCTATACTACTTGGCAAGTGGTAGAGGATGAAAAAATAGGAAGTGGGTTCACTTTAGAATTGGATTTCTCACTCTTTTCATGAAATCACCATTGAAGGTTGCAAGCTCTCTTCTTCTTGAAGAAGAAGAAGAAGAAAAAGAATGTGATAAGTCTTTTTAAAAAATAGGAAATAATATGATACTTATCATATTTGCAACCATAGTTAGGTGTAGAGAATAAACTAAGGTTAGGTTGAATGGTTAGGGTTAAGCATGAAACAAAAATGGTGGACTTATTCAAAGCTTCATGGAGCTTCAACTAGAAAACAAATCAAGCCACCATTTCTCTTCATCTTTCCAAAAAGAATAAATAAATAAATGAATAAGTAAATAAACAAAACCCTAACCATTAACATAACCATGGTTTAATCACACACACAAACCCTCATGTATCATCTGTTGGAGATAGTGCCCTCATAGTCAATTATTGGATCACAGGTACGTGATTGCAAAGATTGCGGAGGACCTATACCGGTAGGACAGTCTTACTCAAGATGATAGTATGCTATCTGGTTTGCCTTTATCAGTCGTGTACATGATCAGGTGACTGATTACATGTTACACTTTGATAGAGCCCTTAGGATCTTGCTTTACCACCAACAGTATGATGGCGATCATATACGTGAGAGTTGGGTGGTTTATACGCATATCCTTAATTGTGGTCCCTAGTCGTGGGAGTTTCGAGACAGGGCATCGATACTCCGGAGTAGACTAGTGTGTACAGTCGAGACCCCGACGAGGGGCGGTGGCCGGTCTCACAAGCCACTGGTGTCAGTTGGATCACCTAAGATGTATACAGGTGCTCATTGGGTTATGAGTACACCGGACAGGACTCGCCGGGAACCTGCTAGTTGGTATTATACATATCGTCAGATAGCAGTTCCCTGGTGACATGTGTACAGGTTAGTTCATCGACCTGAGGTCGTCATTTGTCTCGTGTGAGTTCCCACTGTGCTTTGATTTCTACCCTACCACGGCTCAAAGGAGTCGTGCAAACAGGTAGTTTTTGGGTACAGTCCCGAGCCATATGGAGGCACGTAAGCGGATCGACAGGGGATTCGTCTCTCCCGGTATTGGGGGCGAGGTCGTGCTGTGTCTAGGAGAGCCATTACACAAAGTCCATGGACATGGCAGGAGATTTACTGGTAGGTACTCCAGTAGTATCTCAGGGTGTTATTGGGCTTCACTCCGACACGACTTATACTGCTATTGGGGGTCTGACGTTACTAGCCCCCTAGGCAGATATGCGATACTCATAGACGAACGGACCGGACTGTATATACATTGTCACTGTTAGGCTCAGTAGGGTTTTCCGGATGAGTTCGCTCATCGGCATCCCTTGAGGTCAGTCCATGGGCAGCCGTTACGCATTGCTAGTGCCGCTGACGGTTTGTGGTTAAACCCACTGCCAGGGTACTGACGAGTCATTAGAGTCCCCCACAGACAGTTTCCCAAGTTTGGGCGAAACGTTGTAGAGGCCGTATGGTTTTATGGCAGGGTTCGGAAAATGCACGTGCGTTTACGCACGTGTTATTTTTCGGACAGATGATACTGGTCGGCTTTGGTTTAAGCCGGATCCGAGTATTATATTGAGTAGGTATAATATCTTTGTCTCAGTTGCATTTGTATTCGGTCGTAATACAAATGCGGGTATATTTATACAGTTTCGAGGTTGTCCTGAAATTCGTTTCAGGATCACTTTTGGAAGTTGCCAGTTTCCAGTTTTCTATCAGCCGTCTTTTAACATTCGGTTAAAGACGGATTTATCTTTTCTTAGATGAGGGTGAGTCATGCTTCTAGAAGGTTCTAGAAGTTTCTAGAAAGCGGTGACAAGGCTTGTGACTCATGCTTTGATTTCAATGTATTCTTGTTTTCCTTAAGATATTTGTGCTTGATATTTTCATGTGTTCACACATGATATTTTCTTAAGGTCACCCTCTTTGCTCCTACGGTCACCTCCTCCTCCATATAAGAGGCCGGCCTCCTCTCTCTCCTCACACTCTCTCTCACTTGATGTTTCATTTGTAGAAAAGATTATGATAGATTTTTGGGGTGTATGGAATTCACAGCTCATTTCATTCCATCACCCGATTCCCTCGGCAACTTCATTAACCGATCGTCCACGGATTTGGACGAAGTGAGACAAAGTCGTCTACTCATTCTCTACATCATTCTTGGTCGTCTCTTTTAGCAAACTTGATGATCGAGTTTCCTCAAGTCAGAGGCGGGAGCCCGTTTAAAGAATCGTCGACGTGGTGCCACCTCGACGAGGAGATCGGAGATCGACGAGATCGGAGCAGCCGCAACGGAGCGTGGGATGATGGTTGAAGAACGAAGGACTCGGATCGTTTGGTATAACCTTTCTGCACTCTTTACAGTTTGTTAGTTTAGTAATAATGGCAGATCCGGGTTAAACCATACGATAGCGCCAGTTAATAAGTTTTTGTTCCGCATTTGGCGTCTGTAGACGGCCGGGGCGCTAGCGTAGACTTACAGTGGTATCAGAGCCTAACCATTTTGCTATACTAACTTGTGCTAACGCGTTTAAAATATCGATCGAACCGGAATACTAAAAACTGCAATTTCTAGCTTGACAGTTTCTGTTGATTTTAAATGGTCTCCTAAAATTTTTCTGCATGTCTTAAAAATCTGTGCAGGCTTTTCTAAGAACCACGACCAAATTTGGGCACGTGACTCCACCAAACCGCCGCGGAAACGCGGTCAAACCCATGGTTTGACCGCGCATCCGCGGCCACTTGGTGAGCTCATGCTCCCAAATTTGTACAGTGGGTTCTCTGTTGGGAATTTGGGGTTTTTGGTAAATATCGTTTTGGCCCAGATTTTGTTACTGTTCACCAGTAAGTTGTGGGGCCCACTTTTTGATATTTGGTCGATCGAAATTTGAACACGTTAGTTTACAGTGCTTACATTATATCTCCGACCGGGAATGTCATTTGATCGGTAAACCGCGTTTGATTGCTATAGTTATTTTAGACGGGTTTGCGAACGTGACATTCGCGTTGATGTTTTGTTTTGTGCTGTGATGTTGCGGATTTGTCGTGGTGGATAGCAGTGTGCAATGGTAGTACAGTTTGTGTTTATTTGTACATTTGATATTGCGGGGCGAGCGTCCAACTTGTGGACTGCCGTCACTGCCTGTTGTATAATATTCTTTTGGGGCACGACCAGGTTGCGGTCGATGTACCTATTGTACTATTTTTCATTACTGTACTAGGTTTTGCCCCGAGACAGAGTGCACGGATAGCCGGGTTCTGAGAAGCAACGGGTCCGCATCTCATGGCTTTGAGAGGCAGAGGGGTCCCACTCTAGAAGTGACAGACTATTCACCGCACTCGTAGGGGGTACAGGTTGACCCAAGGAGGGGTGCCCAAGATTACCGGATTCCGTAGATTGCTGGGTGGTCCATTCACTATGCTGTAGGGGGCTGCCTCGCTTCAGGTTTTGGCGGGTAACTTGCCGCACCCGTAGGGGTCTAGGTTTCATTGCACAGGCTATCCACACGACAGGGGAACGTCGGGTTTCAGCAGCGGCTCTGTGAAACCCGGGGATCCCAGATATCTGTATTGTTCTGTGATGCTTATTACTTTTCTGTAATGTTGCATACTATCACGCCTAGAGCGATTATTGTATATTGGTTTATATACTATTAGATGTTGTATATGTTTTACACCCACGCTAGTCCAGTCCCCGCTCTGTCGTTAGTTAAGTAACCTAACGGGTGATGACGGGACCCAGTGACGAATGCGGATGGCATATACGTACATTTTATTTTCGTTCTTTTCTGGTGTGATTGATTGATGGGACTGCGTTGATTCTGATCAATGCAAAGTAAAGCAAACCTGTTTGCAGTTGTTGGAACAAATTTAAAAGGTGTTGTTACAAAGACGTTTCCTTTTGTTATGCATAGCGGTATTCAGTGGAATATCCTGCACCTCATTCGACGGGGCAAGGGCCGATATCCCTTCACCGGGACTGACCCCTTGGGCAGAAGTTTGCGTCAGAGTAATAACTTCACTATAGTCGATTACAAGTTGCTTTGCATAGCGGTATTCAGTGGAATATCCTGCACCTCATTCCACGAGGAAAGAGCCGAGATCCCTTTACCGGGAGTGACCTCTTTAGCAAAAGATTTTCGCCACTATATTTTAAAAAGCTATCAGGTTCCTTCAGCGATATCAAGTTCACTACGTTAAAGGTTTTTCGCCAAAAACCAGCCGTAGCCCTCCGTCATTTCATATGAATGGTCAGTAGTATTCAAGCTATGTTGGTCTAGCCCTTAGCTAGGACATAGTGATTGGTAGCTGCTGGGTTGTTCACATGTTGCATAGATAGATGCGTTGGTTTGGGACAGTCGTACAGCTTTGTTGGCCCTTAGTCAAGGGCGAGTACGGGTGGGTTCAAATTAACAAGATAATGATGGGAAGAACTTGACATGTGACTTATGATGGGTTGGCCCTTAGTCACGTTCATAAGAGCATGGGGCAAAAATCATATCGGGAGTTTCTAAAGAAACTGAAACTTGCCAAGTATGCGCATACCTTCTGGAGTATGAGTAATGTGGATGCATTCCATCACGTTATCATGCGATGAGAGTTGGATCCCGATTCCCACTGATGAGTTGGTTTACTCTTCGGGTGATCCCGATTGATTCTTCTTTAGGTTTGGAGGAGAATTTGACAGGACAGTGGGAGGTTTCCGGATTAGATAAAGTGATGACCATTCTGATCTTGGTTAGAGTGCACGCAGAGTGTTTCTTTTCTCTCTCTCTTTGGCAGCGACCTTTGACCGACCCTAGACTATGACTCAGTGACCAGGTTGACCGAACCTTCTTAACATATTGGCTTTTGGATTGTCTGAGTTGCATAAGTCATTGCCACTCCTTCTTTTACCCTTTGAATTTCTCAGAACACCCGTATTACTACGGATATCCACTTCCATTGGATAGATCCATCGTATGGTTATATACGAACTCGAAGGGACTTCTTCGAGGATGGATCCAGGTTCAGGAGAAATAGAATTGGTTTATTCAGTTGTCTTTTATTATCACCTTCTCTCAGGTTGCGAGAGCTCCTTGGTTTAGGAGAGTACACCTATTACGCTTATTGGATAGTCTTATTCCAAACCATAGGCTGGTGCCGAAAGGTAGGGAATGAAGAAAACCAATTAGCCTAAGTAGGGTGTGCAGAAGGTAATATGTAAAGACAAAATAAAGGGATTAGAAAGAGGGCAAAGTAAATTGCGACTGATATCATTCACGACCAAAACCGCGTACTTCATCGCCACTCCTATTTCACCTTTAAAAGAATAAGGTATTATTCAGTTGTCTTTTATCATCACCTTCTCTCAAGATGCGAGTACTCCTTGGTTTAGGAGGGTACACCTATTATGCTTACTGGATAGTCTTCTTCCAAACCATAGGCTGGTGCCGAACGGTAGGGAAGGAAGAAAACCATTTAGCCTAACGATGGTGTACAGAAGGTAACGACTAAAGACAAATAAAGGGATTTGGAGAGATGGCAATAAAATATACGGTTGAAGTCATGAATTGGATTATGGAAGAGGCATTGCTATGAATACCATGATACCCCTACGAAACATTTTTATGTTTCAGTGCATTGTTAAAGGAAAAACTGTTTTCCCGATTAAACACTTACTCCAAGGGTGTGTATTTACCAGGTTTCATTCTCATATCTGTATGGTTTTACAGATGATGAGTGGGAGTAAGATATTGGGAATTAGGTGATCATCCTCATTATATCGGAATTCGTTGTAATTGGTGATATTTGAGGAAATCGCAGGGGTACAGTTTTCAACCTACGACGCACAGGTTTTGAGTTGTTAAACTCAGCGGACTTATACAGAGTATTGTATGTTGTCCAAGTGTCCATCAGGACAAAGGGGTAGGTCCTCGTACTATGTTCTATTTACTTATAACTTCTCTAGTATTTAGACAAGCGTTTCGTAGAAATACATGGTCTAAGTTTTGAGAAGTTGTGGGTATAAGAATAAAGTAGAGAACCAGGTGTCACAAGTATCGGGATTCTTCAAAGAGATCGAAGATATAGATTCTTGTGATTGGTATTCAGATAATAGTGATGGTTTTGAGAAACGTGTTTCTCTTTCAGGTTACTCATAATTGGATGGATTCCTAAGTTGAGTAATGCTGATTAGTCTCTTTCCATTAAGATGATATGCACTGGAGACAGCTGCATGATTAGAATATGGTTCCAATTAAATAAGTGCCAAAGTTTCTGTATTGGATATAGAATGGATCGTACCTTAAAAGATATTAAGGTACGGGGAGTTGTCCAGCTTATGCTTAAAACCAGACTCTGGATAACTCAGGGCACGTTTTTGTAATGGCTGTTTTGTAGGTTGACCCTGGCTATGACGAGGGTTGATATTCTACCATTTGGAAGATCAATAGTGATATTGTTCTTGACTCGCCACAGTTTTAGTAAAATGGATCTTTTTTAGAAAACAGTAGTGGGAGTATGGTAGAACTGGAAGCGATTCCAGAACCGCAAACGATTACGGAAAATTTAATAGGACCTATATATTCAATCAGCTTTGACATTCCAATAGCCACTCCGCAGATATGGTGGGTAAACCTCAGACACCCGAGAGGTACTCCGGTAGCCTCAAGGACGGTGACAGGGAGGTTCTTATCTACCCAGACTTGACACTACTGTTGTTCCAGGCTATGAGACCCGATAGGAGGGTTGTCGTAGTCAGTGGGAGCAGCAGAAGCATAGTGGGCAAGTAGCTTATGTCTATTTATAGACTTGAGCAGTTATAGCGGAGATAGATCATCTAATTTTGATATGACAGTCATGGTTTTGACTTCAATCAGAATAGGGGATGGATCTGTTAAAGAAGGTAGTAGGGTGTGATGTTGGTATCTGGATGACATACACAGAGTAGGAAGTAAAATTCCTATACTACGATCGGTTGTACTGTGGTCGTCACACAGTTGTTTCTCCAGACAGGATATGGATATAATATTTGACATTCTGGTTTCTAGATCTATGGTTTTAGATCTGGATTTGGGTAGTTTCCCAATGTGGGTACTTTGACAGATATTCTAATGGTTTTTGGAATAGTTGACTCCTAGCATGGTTGTGTACCTGCAGGTGATGGAGTCACCCTCTTTAAAGGTGTCGTATAGACTAAAAGGGAGAGGGATGTGCATGATTGGCAGATCACTTGCTTAGGCAATTGAGTCAATCATGAGATGTCAAGTACCACACCAGATGTTGTTTTTGCACTAGATGCAATAAGTTTGTATTAATCCAATCCTGGAGAAACATAAGGAAGCAGTTTTAGAACATAAGTACATGTTCTACGGATTAGATGACGGCAGCCTCCTTCGGGAGACGGTTATCATTCCAGGCTTCAAAGGTGACATGGTTGACAGAGTGATTGTCAGAGTTATAGTTTTTCCCTCTGACGAAGAGGGACAGTATTTTGGACAGGTGGTTCAAGAGGATACTGTGGGTGGCATGGTGCCGGATACTGATTAGGTTCAGTGATCGATACAGTCTAAGAAGTTTGGATTTGGAGTTCATTTATGAACTAGGTCCCATCAGATATCCAGACATATTCTAAGACAGGTATTACTCAATTCGGGAGATGGCTTTCTCCGCGAACTTGAGATTAAGAGAGATATAGAAAGAAACTTCTAGGCGGATCCACTCACTAAGGCTATTTCTCGAACACAATAGTTTTACAAACGGGCTTTGTGATACTGATTAGTAGAGGAGTTGGATGTTCGGTTTCACACGGGCTGTGAGTAGTCGACATCGCAATAATTAGCCTTGAGTGCAAGTGGGAGATTGTTGGAGATAGTGCCCTCATAGTCAATTATTGGATCACAGGTACGTGATTGCAATGATTGCGGAGGACCTATACCGGTAGGACAGTCTTACTCAAGATGATAGTATGCTATCTGGTTTGCCTTTATCAGTCGTGTACATGATCAGGTGACTGATTACATGTTACACTTTGATAGAGTCCTTAGGATCTTGCTTTACCAACAACAGTATGATGGCGATCATATACGTGAGAGTTGGGTGGTTTATACGCATATCCTTAATTGTGGTCCCTAGTCGTGGGAGTTTCAAGACAGGGCATCGATACTCCGGAGTAGACTAGTGTGTACAGTCGAGACCCCGACGAGGGGCGGTAGCCGGTCTCACAAGCCACTGGTGTCAGTTGGATCACCTAAGATGTATACAGGTGCTCATTGGGTTATGAGTACACCGGACAGGACTCGCCGGGAACCTGCTAGTTGGTATTATACATATCGTCAGATAGCAGTTCCCTGGTGACATGTGTACAGGTTAGTTCATCGACCTGAGGTCGTCATTTGTCTCGTGTGAGTTCCCACTGTGCTTTGATTTCTACCCTACCACGGCTCAAGGAGTCGTGCAAACAGGTAGTTTTTGGGTACAGTCCCGAGCCATATGGAGGCACGTGAGCGGATCGGCAGGGGATTCGTCTCTCCCGGTATTAGGGGCGAGGTCGTGCTGTGTCTAGGAGAGCCATTACACAAAGTCCATGGCCATGGCAGGAGATTTACTGGTAGGTACTCCAGTAGTATCTCAGGGTGTTATTGGGCTTCACTCCGACATGACTTATACTGCTATTGGGGGTCTGACGTTACTAGCCCCCTAGGCAGATATGCGATACTCATAGACGAACGGACTGGACTGTATATACATTGTCACTGTTAGGCTCAGTAGGGTTTTCCGGATGAGTTCGCTCATCGGCATCCCTTGAGGTCAGTCCATGGGCAGCCGTTACGCATTGCTAGTGCCGCTGACGGTTTGTGGTTAAACCCACTGCCAGGGTACTGACGAGTCATTAGAGTCCCCCACAGACAGTTTTCCAAGTTCGGGCGAAACGTTGTAGAGGCCGTATGGTTTTATGGCAGGGTTCGGAAAATGCACGTGCGTTTACGCACGTGTTATTTTTCGGGCAGATGATACTGGTCGGCTTTGGTTTAAGCCGGATCCGAGTATTATATTGAGTAGGTATAATATCTTTGTCTCAGTTGCATTTGTATTCGGTCGTAATACAAATGCGGGTATATTTATAGAGTTTTGGGGTTGTCCTGAAATTCGTTTCAGGATCACTTTTGGAAGTTGCCAGTTTCCAGTTTTCTATCAGCCGTCTTTTAACATTCGGTTAAAGACGGATTTATCTTTTCTTGGATGAGGGTGAGTCATGCTTCTAGAAGGTTCTAGAAGTTTCTAGAAAGCGGTGACAAGGCTTGTGACTCATGCTTTGATTTCAATGTATTCTTGTTTTCCTTAAGATATTTGTGCTTGATATTTTCATGTGTTCACACATGATATTTTCTTAAGGTCACCCTCTTTGCTCCTACGGTCACCTCCTCCTCCATATAAGAGGCCGGCCCCCTCTCTCTCCTCACACTCTCTCTCACTTGATGTTTCATTTGTAGAAAAGATTATGATAGATTTTTGGGGTGTACGGAATTCACAGCTCATTTCATTCCATCACCCGATTCCCTCGGCAACTTCATTAACCGATCGTCCACGGATTTGGACGAAGTGAGACAAAGTCATCTACTCATTCTCTACATCATTCTTGGTCGTCTCTTTTAGCAAACTTGACGATCGAGTTGCCTCAAGTCAGAGGCGGGAGCCCGTTTAAAGAATCGTCGACGTGGTGCCACCTCGACGAGGAGATCGGAGATCGACGAGATCGGAGCAGCCGCAACGGAGCGTGGGATGATGGTTGAAGAACGAAGGACTCGGATCGTTCGGTATAACCTTTCTGCACTCTTTACAGTTTGTTAGTTTAGCAATAATGGCAGATCCGGGTTAAAGCATACGATAGCGCCAATTAATAAGTTTTTGTTCCGCATTTAGTGTCTGTAGACGGCCGGGGCGCTAGCGTAGACTTACATCATCAAACATGATACAATCAAATGCACAAAAGTATATCACATATACAATATGCACATCAAGTGAGAAAATCCATTTAAAGTGAACCAATACTAGTTAATGCAAAGTAATATATCAAATATATAATTATACATTAAATCATTAAATCAACACTTGATTTAATGATCCAGTCATATCGCATATAACCGACTAGTATCAAGTGTATCAATGTATCGAATCAACACTTGATTCGGTAACCCGGCTATATCACATATAACCTGCCGATGATACAAATTGCGAGAATAGAATACGGTATCACATACACGCATTATTCTCGGTCCCGCACATATCTTATATGCGCTCCTATTTCGTTTCGCTTGAGCAAGAAAACCTCTGTGTAGGACTCTAAAGACTCGTCAATACGCCGTCAGCAGGTGATGATTATATCAAACACCCACAAGCCGCAAGCGGTCTGCTAAACGTAACGGCCACCCGGGTATTGAGCGATCAGAAGATCGACGAGCAAGCCCGCTCACACTCCTGTGAATCCAACCAGTAACACTTACCGTACAGTCCGGTCTGTTCGTCTGATATGTCGCATATCTTGCCTAGGGGTGGTAAACGTCAGACCCCAATAGCTCGATAAGTCGTGTCGATATGAGGTCTATAACAGTTCGAGAAACTACTGGTAACACTTACCAGTCAATCTCAGCAACCCTGGCCAGGGATTTCCGGTTATAGCCAATCGAACACAGCGCAACATCAACTCCCTATACCGGGAGAGACGAATCCCCTCCTATCGCTCATTGCCTCCATATGACTCGGGACTGTACCCAAAAACCACCGTTTTGCACGCCCTCATGGACGTGGTAAGGTGGAAATCAAAGCACAGTGGGAATCACACAAGACTCTATGACGATCTCTGGTCTACAGACTAACCTGTACCAGTGTCACCAGAGAACTGCCATCTGACGTAAGGTATACTACCATCTGGGAGTTCTCGACGAGTCCGTCCAGTGTACCCAGTCTCTACTGAGCACCCGTATATCATCTCTGATGTGAAACATCAATGGATATGGGACCATCCATCGCCCATCTGTATGGGTCGAGAAGGTATACGCTAGTCTACTCTGGTATATCGATGCCCCGTCTCGATACACCCACGACTAGGGACCTTGAAGGATGTACTTATAGACTACCATGTCCCCACTAGTATGATCCGCATCATAGTCCAGGTAGTCAAGTACACATCCTAAAGGCTTTACCAACATGTAACAGAGAGATAATCAGTAACACGTTAAGGTAAAGAGTAACCAGATAGCATACTATCATGTCGAGCAAGAAAGTCCTCCTTATATATGTCCCAGCATCCACAACAATATACATCTTATGTACAGTAATGGCCTCTAGGGCATACATATAACTAACACGTATCACAAAGGGTAACGATGCGGTATGGGTCATTGTGGATCGACTCACAAAGTCGGTTCACTTCATCCCATTTCGAGTTGGCCAATTAACTGAGACATTAGCAAAGAAGTACATGGAGGTAAAAATCTACTTAAGATTTAAACTCTTTAAACATGTACTATCTCTGATACCAATGAACTCATACAGGAAATTGTGAGACTTCATGGAGTACCGGTCTGCATTGTCTCCGATCGTGACACCGGGTTCCGATCACAATTTTGGCAGAGTCTGCAAGAAAGCTTGGGAACAAGTCTGAATTTCAGCACCGCTTATCATCCACAAACAGATGGTCAGTCTGAGCGAACTATTCAGATCTTGGAGGATATGCTCAGAGCATGTATGTTAGACTTCAAAGGATCGTGGGAAGATCACTTACCTCTTGTGGAGTTTTCGTACAACAACAGCTACCAAGTAAGTATAGGAATGACACCTTTTGCAGCACTATATGGAAGGAAGTGTCGATCGCTATTAAGTTGGGACGACATCGGAGATAGGAAACTTCTTGGACCTGAGATGATAATAGCAACTGTTGATGTGGTTCATACTATCAGAGAAAGAATATGCATAGCCCAAGATCGACAGAAGTACTGGGCTGATGCAAAGCGACGTCACTTGGAATTCTAGCCAGGAGATCACGTATTCTTAAAGATATCTCCAAACCGCAGAGTGATCCGATTTGGAAAACGGGGTAAGCTAAGTCCGAGATACATTGGACCGTTCGACATACTCGAACGAGTCGGTGAAGTGGCATACCGCTTGACACTTCCACCTTCATTGGAAGGAGTGCATAATGTATTCCACATATCCCAACTCATAAGGTTTGTGAGTGACCCCAACCACATTCTCGATCATTCCGAGCTCACTGTACAGCCCGACTTATCTTGTGAGCAACAACCTGTGGAGATCCTGGATAAGGAAGTGAAGTCACTTCGGAACAAGGAAGTCAACTTGGTTGGAGTGATGTGGAGAAAATACACTCCAGGAGAATCAACATGGGAAAGGGAAGGTGAGATGCGTGCAAGATATCTTCACCTCTTTGTAAACTAGTCCTTAAAAATAAAATTTGTAAATTTCGAGAACGAAATTTTTGTAAGGACGGTAGACTGTAACAACTCCAATTTTAGTGTACAAAAATTTGTTTAAAAATTAATCTATACTTGGGGTATTTGCATTTCCTGTGAGTGCTATAAGTAATTGTTTTGCTTTTTAATAGCAAGAAAGAGCTTGTAGCTCACTGGTAAGACCTTGCACTGCTTAACCAAAACACCAGAGTTCAAATCCCATCCCCCACATTATTTTTTTAATATTGATTTCTTTTTAAACTTTTAGAAGTCCAAGAGTCTACACGTGCTAAACCCGTAAAACCACACTACACATGCAAAACAAACTGTCCCAGGGAGAGACCAATCGACGGCGGACCCACGGCGACCGACCCCGGCCTAACTCGCCGTGACTCGGCCGGCGACTCGGTCGACTCGGCCCGGCGCCGCCGGCCGAGTTGAGTCGGATTGGCCTGACTCCTTCTGTGAACCTCTGCCTTTTGGTATTCTGGTAACTCCTGCACACTTTAAATTTTCTGGAAATAAACAGAGATCTTAAAATCCAATTAAAATCCATTAAATCCAATTTTTATTACATTTTTCAATTCAACCTTTCATTTACCCTAAACCCTAGTTTTACCCTATAAATACCACCCCTAGATATACCCCTCTCACTCATAATTCTGTCCAAACTCTCAAGTAATCCCTCTATAAATTTTAGTGTGCATTTGGAGTTAGCGAAGGACAAAACTCCGGCGATCTTCCGACGACGACCCTAGGAGCTCCCGTCGACGAAACGACGCACCGGTGCCTCCTACGTCTTCCTCTCCCTCTTCTCTATACTACAAACCCATAAGTCCCTTCTCCCTCTTCACCTTGCTATTCTAAAAACACGTATTTCTAAAATCCGACGGAATCGGAGTTAATCCGATTTCCGATTCGGTTCTTCCTAAAAATTCAACCTTTTCTTAAATACAATGATACCAAACCCTTACGTGTTGACTATTAATCATTAATAAACATGTTGAACAAGTTTCATGAAAATATATTTCATTTTGTAACTTTTATTACTCCTTTTCAGTAAAATACCATGTAGTTTAATTTCGTCTTTAAAACATCCTTAATCTTGCTATACCTTTAGATAGATCACGAGATAATGACCTACCTCCTCACAACACTCATATGAAATATAGCACAATACCTTTCGGGAATATAGAATACGGGAAAATGAAACTTTACATATAAATACTACTAACTATTAAAACCGTTTTCTACAAGATTATGTATTTTTTATAAATCTTTGCAAAGCGCCGCTACAACCTATTTTGGGGAACCCGACTGGGATGGTACGGATTATCGCACATTCCTGGGCTTAGTAGTGCGAGATGCAGACCTCCGCAAAGTGCATTCGGTCTCGAGAGATTTAAAATACGAATATCCTAAGAAAAATGAGATTTCTAGAAAATAATAAATTAAAATTATTTTATATAATATATATATATATATATATATATATATATATATATATATGTATTATCAAAATACCTAATTTTGATACGATATAAATATTCCAACCTTTATAAATCAAAAGAATCACTTTACATTAAAATACCATGAATTCCATACACGTTCAATATTACAATTAAATACCCTATATTATGAAATTAGGTTATTTTCACTAGAAATATCACAAATATAAAATCTACATCTATGACAACTCTAAAGACGATAATTAAATATTTGGGGTGTATTTTGAAAATTATACAAAAGTATTTTTACATAAAACCCCCTCAACTTCTATAAATTACCCTAAGGACCCTAGTAAATATAGGTTTAGGCGGGGCTAATCTCTTGAGCCTCAGGGAGACGGAGGAGTGGGTGCTTGCCTATTTAAGGTAGACAACTTAACAACGACGTTATCAACACGGTAATCGTCTTTGAAAAATACATAAATCCTGCCGCCCATGTGCAGGAGTTACCGATAACATCAAAACCTAATTCAGGACTTCAATTTCTTTTCTAATTGTTCTGACTCAGACTGAGTCTCATTATAATAATCTGACTTGAATATGATTCAAGTACAATCTACAATATTACAATTCAATATGAATCCATGAATCCATATAATCAATCGGATCAAACTATTCAATCTATATTGACTGAACCGAACCATGGATATACTTCCATCTACATGATTCTCCAGTTACATCCATTTACTGATATCATGGTTTCGGTAAGTCATCCAATTATACAATCTATATTACAAGACAATACAAGTTGCAATACAAACAATACAAACAAGACATCGTGGGGTTTAAGGGGTAGATTGGTACAGAAGGTGTTAGAAGTGGCACGAGACTGCATGATTTAAGACACCTAACCTATATTCCGTTGCTGTTGTACCATGGCATAACGGTTCCTTGTACATTCCGTTCACCCCAATCTCTGGTCTACTGAGACTCCTCTCGTATACACTGGCATCCTTTTGTACCAAACTACAAACAACATCGTTAACCATATAATACAACTTTAAAAGCTACTTTCTCTCTCTGTCTATTCTATCTCTCTATTATCTTTGGGACTTACCGAGCGATTGTTCGCTGACAACATTCCTTCTCTTTCTTCTTTGGAATGTTGTCAGGTGATCTGGACACCCAGGAGATCGAGCCTACTAGTAAGGACTTGGATCAGCTTGCCTACGACCCTGAGCTCTAGCTTCATTGTACACATTTTTATTTCAGTACTTTTCATTTCTGTTATGCCACTGTTTAGGCATTACTTTCATTCAGATGTATTTACTTTTCCATGCATTGTACAAAAGAATGTTAATAAATAAACTTGCTGTTCAGTTATATCTATTGTCTTTGTCTCTTGTGCATTTTTATTTATATTTCTTAGATACGCTTAGCGTATTTACTTCAGAGTAAATACGTAGCGGCCTCATCGCGTTCCCTTCGCCGTATAACTGGAAGCGGGGCGTGACAGGTTTTGTTGGTGGCCCATGCAGGTCAGAGATGTATGGAACTGTACCATACAGTTCTGTTCTGCGTGAACAACCTAAGAAATATAACACAAGAACCAGCAACTAAAATATTCTTTACAATTCATGTTCCTTGAATCTTATCATTTCATATACTTTGAATTTGTCCTAACCTAAATTTTCTTTCAAGGTTATGGATTCCCCGAACAACACCAGCACCAACTTCAACAACACTCCACCTCCACTACCAATCACACCTGCCATCCCTGCTCTGCTCAACGAGCAGAAGGTTCTTCATAAGGCAATCCTCAGCCTCTTAGAGGGACAGCAGTAGCAGACTGCTCTTTTAATGAACCGTCCCGAGGCAGAAGCACCTGAGGTGAAGAAATTCAGGGCCTTGCTCCCCAAACAGTTCTCAGGAAAGGAAAGACCACTGGAAGATGAGGAATGGGCTCAGAGTATCGAATATGATCTGGCAGCGGCACGAGTGCCAGAGGGAGCTTGGGTCCGTGTTGCAAAACTGCACCTCACGGACAATACATGGAATTGGTGGAAGGCGGAAGAAAGCCATCTTGAACAACCCATCGAATGGAAGACTTTCCGCGACATGTTCGACGCTAAGTACTTCCCTGAGACTTCCATGTTCGACAAGGAACAGCAGTTCATCCATCTGCAACAAGGTTCGATGTGGACTTAGTCAATAGATGAGTATGACGCCGAGTTCACCATGCTCAGTCGGTAAGATATGTCTCAATAATTCAATTTTTTTTTCAATATATCATATACAACACAGCTAATACAATACTTTAACAGATTTACGGCACACCTAATACCGACAGATGAGATCAGAGCCCGTCGATTTCAACAAGGTTTAGATTCGGAGATCCAGGCTGCACTGGCCACAGGAGATTTTCCGACTCATGAATCGGCTCTGAAAGCCGCCCGCCATTGTGAGGCAGTTGTAAAGGCGAGGGACAGACCTCAGTCTGCTGGAGTTAAGTGCCCTGTCAATCAGATAGCAGGAGGAGCCTTGTCAAGGCCACATTTTGTGCCAAGGAGACCGGGAGTACCGAACAACCCTCCCAACCCAGCCTTTTATACCTACTGTAAGAGAGCTGGACATATGATGAAAGACTGCCGGTGAGCCAACCGTCTTTGCTTAGTCTGCGGCTTAGCTGCTCATGATATTGGGTCTTGTCCCCAAAGGCAAAACCCAGTTGCTGCACCCAGGCCAGCGATCAATTACCAGCAGCGACCAGCCCTTCAGGCACCTGCTCCAAGACTTGCACTACCTGCTCCACCACCTAGAGGACCACAAACTGCACCTCCTCCTCGTCAGTTCCATCAAGCTCAATGGAACGTTCCGAGGAATGCTCCTCAGGCCAGAAGGAATGTACAACGGCGACAGGCCTTCACGATGACAGTGGAAGAAGTTGAGGCCATTGGCCATATTATTACTGGTAACCCTTTTCTTCTCAACCTTTCTTTCAGTCTTCTACTTATCTACATACTTTTCCCTATACCTAAAACATATCCCACATACCTTAGGTACAATTTTAGTAGCCTCACTTCCTGCACTAGCACTCTTCGATACTGGAGCATCTCACTGCTTTATGTCGCAACGGTTCGTCCATACTCATGCGATTCCAGTCACATCGTTTGTATCCAGCTGGAATGTCAGTTCAGGAAATGGCGTTCTAAAGGCAACGATGGGATACAGCTTGTGTCCATTAGTCTTCTGCAGCAGAGAATTCTATGCCGACTTCAATGTGCTGGACATACCGAACTTCGATGTGGTTCTAGGTATGGATTGGCTCGGAACCTTTTATGCTACCATTGACTGTCGTCAAAGGAGAGTAGTATTTGAGATTCCAAATCATCCGGTCTTCTATTTCAAAAGTGGAGACCGTACCCTGGAGCCAAGTATATACAAAGCGAAGCCAAAGAAGGCAGTGATTGCAGCAACTCAAGCGGAAGAAGAATCAAGGCCAGAAGTGGTTCGAGAGTTCGATGATGTGTTTCCTGACAATATATCAGGTTTGCCTCTCGATCGAGCTCTTGAATTCAGCATTGATTTAGTACCATGAGCACAACCGGTGATCAAAACACCTTATCGATTAAGTTCGGAAGGTTTGAAGGAAGTCCGAACACAGTTGGACGAATAATTGGTGAAATGATGGATTCGTCCCAGCACTTCAAGTTGGGGATCACCAGTACTACTTGTGAAGAAGAAGGAAGGTTCATACAGAATGTGCATTGATTACAGAGCCTTGAACGAAGTCACAATAAAGAACAAGTATCCACTCCCGCGCATCGACGATTTATTCGATCAGCTAAGTGGATCTTGTGTTTTCTCTAAATTAGATCTTCGTTCAGGTTATCATCAGGTGAAGGTCAAGGAAGCTGATATTCATAAAACGGATTTCAAAACTCGCTATGGTCATTACGAATTTCTAGTGATGCCATTTGGAGTGACCAACGCACCAGCAATATTCATGAACCCGATGAATCAAGTTTTCCAGGAGTACTTAGACAGGTTTGTTGTCATCTTCATCTACGACATCCTGGTGTATTCAAAGAGTCGGAAAGTGCATGCCGAACACCTACGAATTGTCCTGGAAACTCAACGACAACATCAGCTCTATGCCAAGTACAGCAAGTGCGAGTTTCGGCCAAATCAAGTTGGTTTTCTTGGACATATCGTATCAGGTGAAGGAATCTCTGTGGATCCAGCGAAAGTTTCAGCAGTAAGCGAATGGCCGACACCAAAGTCAGTGAAGGACATTCGGAGTTTCTTTGGTTTAGCTGGATATTACAGAAGGTTCATTGAAGGTTTTTCAAAGATAGCCACACCCCTGACCATGCTCACACGTAAAGATGAAGAATTCGTGTGGTCAGAAGCATGCGAACAGGCTTTCATAGAACTCAAGTCAAGGTTGACATCAGCGCCTATTCTCGTTATACCGGACCAGTCTGGAGGTTTCGAAGTGCATTGCGATGTATCTGGTAAGGGATTAGGATGTGTTCTACATCAGCACGGTATGGTTATGGCTTATGCTTCAAGACAGCTGAAGACTCATGAGCGTAGTTATCCGACACATGATTTCGAATTGGCAGCCGTCATCTTTGCTCTCAAGATTTGGCGCCATTATCTTCTTGGTGAACGAGTGAACATATACACAGATCACAAGAGTCTGAAATATGTGTTTACTCAGAAGGAGCTTAATATGCGGCAGCGAATATGGTTAGAACTCATGGCGGACTTTAACATCAACTTGCAATATCACCTAGGGAAAGTGAATGTGGTTTCAGATGCTCTTAGTCTCCAACCATTAGCAATGCATCTCACCGCTCAGTGGAAGCTTCAACAGGACTTACATCAGATGGAGATTGAAGTAGTCATGTCAGGTAATGCTTCAAGTTTGATGAATTTACAAGTTCAATCTACCATTGTCAACCAGATCAAAGCAGCTCAAGCAAGTGATGCTAAGTTGCAAAAGATCAGAGAACAAGTGGAGAATGGACTCAGAACAGACTTCATCATCCATGAAGACAGATCTTTATGATACGGCAGCAGGTTATGTGTATCAAAAGGTCCTGTTCGGGAAGAGTTAATGAAAGAAACTCACAGCTCTCCCTACTCAGTACACCGTGGAGGTACAAAGATGTACAAATATCTACGTCAAAATTACTGGTGGCATGGAATGAAGCGTGAAGTAGCCAGAAGCGTCGCTAAATGCTTGGTGTGTCAGCAAGTAAAGGCTGAACATCACATGACAGCTGGACTACTCCAACCGTTACCAATCCCAGAATGGAAGTGGCACCACATCACAATGGATTTTGTGACTGCTCTTCCTCGTAGCACAAAGGGTAACGATGCAGTATGGGCCATTGTGGATCGACTCATAAAGTCGGCTCACTTCATCCCATTTCGAGTTGGCCAATTAACTGAGACATTAGCAAAGAAGTACATGGAGGTAAAAATCTACTTAAGATTTAAACTCTTTAAACATGTACTATCTCTGATACCCATGAACTCATACAAGAAATTATGAGACTTCATGGAGTACCGGTCTGCATTGTCTCCGATCATGACACCGGGTTCCGATCACAATTTTGGCAGAGTCTGCAAGCAAGCTTGGGAACAGGTCTGAATTTCAGCACGGCTTATCATCCACAAACAGATGGTCAGTCTAAGCGAACTATTCAGATCTTGGAGGATATGCTCAGAGCATGCATGTTAGACTTCAAAGGATCGTGGGAAGATCACTTATATCTTGTGGAGTTTTTGTACAACAACAGCTACCAAGTAAGTATAGGAATGGCACCTTTTGCTGCACTATATGGAAGGAAGTGTCGATCGCCATTAAGTTGGGACGACATAGGAGATAGGAAACTTCTTGGACCTGAGATGATAGTAGCAACTGTTGATGTGGTTCGTACTATCAGAGAAAGAATACACATAGCCCAAGATCGACAGAAGTACTGGGATGATGCAAAGCGACGTCACTTGGAATTCTAGCCAGGAGATCACGTATTCTTAAAGATATCTCCAAACCGCAGAGTGATCCGATCTGGAAAACGGGGTAAGCTAAGTCCGAGATACATTGGACCGTTCGACATACTCGAACGAGTCGGTGAAGTGGCATACCGCTTGGCACTTCCACCTTCATTGGAAGGAGTGCATAATGTATTCCACATATCCTAACTCAGAAGGTATGTGAGTGATCCCAGCCACATTCTCGATCATTCCGAGCTCACTGTACAGCCCGACTTATCTTGTGAGCAACAACCTGTGGAGATCCTGGATAGGGAAGTGAAGTCACTTCGGAACAAGGAAGTCAACTTGGTTCGAGTGATGTGGAGAAAAGACACTCCAGGAGAATCAACATGGGAAAGGGAAGATGAGATGCGTGCAAGATATCCTCACCTCTTTGTAAACTAGTCCTTAAAAATAAAATTTGTAAATTTCGAAAACGAAATTTTTGTAAGGAGGGTAGACTGTAACAACTCCAATTTTAGTGTACAAAAATTTGTTTAAAAATTAATGTATACTTGGGGTATTTGCATTTCCTGTGAGTGATATAAGTAATTGTTTTGCTTTTTAATAGCAAGAAAGAGCTTGTAGCTCACTGGTAAGACCTTGCACTGTTGAACCAAAACACCAGAGTTCAAATCCCATCCCCAATATTATTTTTTAATATTGATTTCTTTTTAAACTTTTAGAAGTCCAAGAGTCTACACGTGCTAAACCCGTAAAACCCCACTACGCATGTAAAACAAACTGTCCCAGGGAGAGACCAATTGATGGCGGACCTACGGCGACCAACCCCGGCTTAACTCGCCGTGACTCGACCGGCGACTCGGTCAACTCGGCCCGGCGCCGCCGGCCGAGTTGAGTCGGATTGGCCTGACTCCGGGCCGAGTTGAGTCGGATTGGCCTAACTCCTTCTGTGAACCTCTGTCTTTTGGTATTCTGGTAACTCCTGCACACTTTAAATTTTCTGGATATAAACAGAGATCTTAAAATCCAATTAAAATCCATTAAATCCAATTTTTATTACATTTTTCAATTCAACCTTTCATCTACCCTAAACCCTAGTTTTACCCTATAAATACCACCCATAGAGACACCCCTCTCACTCACAATTCTTTCCAAACTCTCAAGAAATCCCTCTAGAAATTGTAGTGTGCATTTGGAGTTAGCGAAGGGCAAAACTCCGGCGATCTTCCGACGACGACCCTAGGAGCTCCCGGCGACGAAACGACGCACCGGTGCCTCCTACGTCTTCCTGTCCCTCTTCTCTATACTACAAACCCATAAGTCCCTTCTCCCTCTTCACCTTGCTATTCTAAAAACACGTATTTCTAAAACCCGACGGAATCGGAGTTAATCCGATTTCCGATTCGGTTCTTCCTAAATTCAACCTTTTCTTAAATACAATGATACCAAACCCTTAAGTGTTGACTATTAATCATTAATAAACATGTTGAACAAGTTTCATGACAATATATTTCATTTTGTAACTTTTATTACTCCTTTTCAGTAAAATACCATGTAGTTTAATTTCGTCTTTAAAACATCCTTAATCTTGCTATACCTTTAGATAGATCACGAGGTAATGTCCTACCCCCTCACAACACTCATATGAAATATAGCACAATACCTTTCGGGAATATAGAATACGGGAAAATGAAACTTTACATATAAATACCACTAACTATTAAAACCGTTTTCTACAAGATTACGTATTTTTTATAAATCTTTGCAAAGCGCCCCTACAACCCATTTTGGGAAACCCGACTGGGATGGTGCGGATTATCGCACATCCCTGGGCTTAGTAGTGCGAGATGCAGACCTCCGCAAGGAGCATTCGGTCTCGAGAGATTTAAATACGAATATCTTAAGAAAAATGATATTTCTAGAAAATAATAAATTAAAATTATTATATAATATATATATATATATATATATATTATCAAAATACCTAATTTTGATATGATATAAATATTCCAACCTTTCTAAATCAAAAGAATCACTTTACATTAAAATACCTGAATTCCATACAAGTTCAACATTACAATTAAATACCCTATATTATGAAATCAGGTTATTTTCACTAGAAATATCACAAATATAAAATCTACATCTATGACAACTCTAAAGACGATAATTAAATACTTGCGGTGTATTTTGAAAATTATACAAAAGTATTTTTACATAAAACCCCCTCAAGTTCTATAAATTACCCTAAGGACCCTAGTAAATATAGGTTTAAGCGGGACTAATCTCTTGAGCCTCAGGGAGCCGAAGAAGTGGGTGCTTGCGTATTTAAGGTAGACAACTTAATAACGGTTTATCAACACGGTAATCGTCTTTGAAAAAGACACAAATCCTGCCGCTCATGTGCAGCAGTTACCGATAACATCAAAACCTAATTCAGGACTTCAATTTCTTTTCTAATTGTTCTGACTCAGACTGAGTCTCATTATAATAATCTGACTTGAATATGATTCAAATACAATCTACATTATTACAATTCAATATGAATCCATGAATCCATATAATCAATCGGATCAAACTATTCAATCTATATTGACCGAACCGAACCATGGATGTACTTCTATCTACATGATTCTCCAGTTACATCCATGATTCTCCAGTTACATCCATTTACTGATATCATAGTTTCGGCAAGTCATCCAATTATACAATCTATATTACAAGACAATACAAGTTGCAATACCAACAATACAAATAAGACATCATGGGGTTTAAGGGGTAGATTGGTACGGAAGGTGTTAGAAGTGGCACGGGACTGCAAGATTTAAGACACCTAACCTATATTCCGTTGTTGTTATACCATGGCATAACGGTTCCTTGTACATTCACCTCAGTCTCTGGTCTACTGAGACTCTTCTCGTATACACTGGCATCCTTCTGTACCAAGCTACAAACAACAGCGTTAACCATATAATACAACTTTAAAAGCTACTTTCTCTCTCTGTCTATTCTATCTCTCCCTTATCTTTGGGACTTACCGAGCGATTGTTCGCTGACGGCATTCCTTCTCTTTCTTCTTTGGAATGTTGTCAGGTGATCTGGACACCCAGGAGATCGAGCCTACTACTGAGGACTTGGATTAGCTTGCCTACGACCCAGAGCTCTAGCTTCATTGTACACATTTTTATTTTTGTTATGCCACTGTTTAGGCATTACTTTCATTTAGATGTATTTACTTTTCCATGCATTGTACAAAAGAATGTTAATAAATAAAGTTGTTGTTCAGTTATATCTACTGTCTTTGTCTCTTGTGCATTTTTATTTATATTGCTTAGATACACTTAGCGTATTTACTTCAGAGTAAATACGTAGCGGCCTTGTCGCGTTCCCTTCGCCGTTTACCGGAAAGCGGGGCGTGACAGTTTGGCTGGAAAATATCAATTATCATGTGTTATACATTATAATCAACATTTTTGAAAGAAATTGTATATTTATTATTCCACACATAATATTGTATATCTCTAACATCCTTCATTGAGATCTTGTGCAGAAATTAGCCCAGATCAGATATCGGAATAAAAAATTCGCCGATAAAATACCAGAAATCAAAGAGTTAAATTCTGGCAGAAATTCAGAAGAGAGAATAAGATTTCAGATATCACATATAAACCCTGAGAACAACAGTAGAAGACTCAAGAGATTTGAAGCTAAGAGCTCACCAATCGGCCGCGGATCCACGGCTGAGTTGTAGGGTTGCTATGCACGCGCACAAGGGTCTACGAGGCATCAACCATGCCCGATTAAAAATTTAGCCGTGCCGAACAACCCGAATACGGAACTTTAAACTAGAGATTAGGCGATAACTTGCATGCTAAACACTTTAACACTAAGTGAGAGGGATTACAACCTTTGTAGATCCGGTCCTTCACTTCATATGCTCCGTGTTGTGGTCCCTTCGCTGCGATCATCGGGTTCCGGGCTCTCGAGAGGTTCAACGAAGAGAAAGAGGCAACCTTTGCTTCCGATCTTCGATACTAAGATGATCTACCTCGAAGTTTCTTTAACACAAGCTAACACTCATGAAATGATGTGAACACCCTCATCTAAATGGCAAGGGAAGATGAGGATGATGAAGTAGGAATTTTGCTCTATTTATTTATATTTTTCTCACATTTATCCATCACAAAATCAAAGCAAGAAACCATTTCAAGCTTAGAAGAAGAAGGAAGAAGATGATGAATAATGTAATAATCCTTTTGTGATGAATAGTAAAGGAAATAATATGATAGATAATGCAACCATGGTCAAGCTAACTCTTGTAGAGATTTTACTAGGGTTAAAGGTTTGGTTAGGGTTTTGAAATATCTAGCATAATATCTTAACAAAGACAAAGAAAGAAAACTTCTAGAAACTTCTAGAAAGTCTTAACCCTAATCACACCCTAACCATGTTTAATCTCTACTAAACAAGTTGCATTATTTATCATATCATGTTACAATATCATATATCACATATACAATATTTATTGCAACAAAATAAAATAATACATTTAACATATATCGCATATATATCAATGTATTACCCGAGTGAGAAAAAGAATCTTTTAGTGAGCAAATATTAGTTAATGCAATTTAATATATCAAATATATTATTATACATTAAATTATCGAATCAACACTTGATCCGACAATCCGGCTATATCGCATATAACCGACTAATATTTATCCGTACCGATTCATCGAATCAACACTTGATCCGATGACCCGGCTGATATCAAATATCGCGAGAATAGAATACGGTATCACATATCGCATTATCCTCGGTCCCGCACATATCACATATGTGCTCCTACTCCGTTTTGCCTGAGTCAAGAAACCTCTGTGTAGGACTCTAAAGAATCGTCAATACGCCGGCAGTAGGTGATGATCATATCAAACACCCACAAGCTGCAAGCGGTCAGCTAAACGTAACAGCTACCCAGGTATTGAGCGCTCAGAAGATCAACAAGCAAGCCTGCACATTCTCCTGTGGATCCAAACAGTAACACTCCCGTACAGTCCGGTCTCGTCGTCTGATATGTCGCATATCTCGCCTAGGGGTGGTAAACGTCAGACCCCAGTAGCTCGATAAGTCGTGTCGATTTGAGGTCTATAACAGTTCGAGAAACTACTGATAACACTTACCAGTAAATCTCAGCAACCCTGGCCAGGGATTTCCGGTTATAGCCAATCGAACACAGCACAACATCAACTCCCTATACCGGGAGAGACGAATCCCCTCCTATCGCTCATTGCCTCCATGTGATTCGGGACTGTACCCAAAAGCCACCTTTTTGCACGCCCTCTTGGACGTGGTATGATGGAAATCAAAGCACAGTGGGAACCACACAAGACTCTATGACGATCTCGGGTCAACAGACTACTCTGTACCAGTGTCACCGGAGAACTGCCATCTGACGTATGGTATAATACCATCTGGGAGTTCTCGGCGAGTCCGTCCAGTGTACCCAGTCTCCACTGAGCACCCGTACACCATCTTTGATGTCAAACACCGATGGATATGGGATCATCCATCGCCCATCATATGGGTCAAGATGCGTATACGCTAGTCTACTCTGGTGCATCGATGCCCTGTCTCGATACACCCTCGACTAGGAACAGTTATAGGATATACTCGTTGACTACCGTGGCCCCACTAGTATGATCTCATCATAGTCCCAGTAGTCGAGTACATATCCTAAGGGCTTTATCAACATGTAATATAGAGACAATTAGAGTACATGTTAAGATAAAGTACAACCAGATAGCATACTATCATGTCGAGCAAGAAAGTCCTCCCTATATATGTCCTAGCATCCACTACAATATACATCGCATGTACAGTAATGGCCTCTAGGGCATACATATAACTAACAATCTCCCACTTGCACTAGGGCCATCTGTTATGGTATCGCATACCCAACAGTTAGCTGTGGTTGAAGTATCTCATACTCAACCATCCCATAAAAGTCTCTACTGGGAAAAAGGCCTTTGTGAGTGGATTCGCGCTGTTGTCCTCTGTGTCTACTCTCCTGACTTCGATCTCCCTGGAGATCAACCATCTCCATGATCAGGTGATGCTGCCCAAGAATTATATCTGGATTTCTGATGGGACGGAAGTTCCTTGGCTGAAGCCACAACTCCATTGTCACACAATGGTAGGAACGAAGTTCATCTTATGAACTTAAATATATATCCAGACTGCCTCTTTGGTAGCATCCTTTGTAACGATGTATCTTGCCTTTAATCGTCTAGTATGTCACGGTATCTAGCTTGGAACTCTTCCAACATACCGTCCCTCCACTGAGGGTAAAGACAATGCCTGCGACTGACATTCAGTCGGCCTTATCACCCTGGAACCTTTCCAGTGATTCTCCCCAGGATCGATTGATACCAACTCACTACAACTAGTGAGTATCCTAACATCCAATTAGATCTATCTCATAGATCCAAAACCCAGGATTTAGGAGGTATCATCTTGATCCTATATGGAGAATCCTTGTGATAAGCGGAGATAGACCGTGCGTAGCATAGGAAACTCCTTTCCTATCAAGAGTATGTCATCCACGTACTTTACGAGGATCACCACCATACTCTCTACTACCTTTTCGTATATACAAGGTTCATCTACCATTTTGATGAAGTCAAACTCTTTGACTACCACATCAAAACAGATGTTCCAACTCCGCGATGCCTGTTTTATCATATAAAACATCTTGCACACGTTTCCGCTGCTCCCACTGTCTACGAAGCCCTCTGGCTGTGTACTTATAGACACTCTCTTCTAAAACATCATTTAGAAAAGAAGTCATGACACCCAACCACCAGATATCGTAGTCATGGTATGTAGCCGTGGCAAGTAGGATCTGGATGGACTTAAGCATAGCTTTGAAAGTCTCAACTTTTCCATGCACACCAAGTAATCTTCTCAAGATATACTCGCTCCTGATGGGGATTTAACCCTTCAGATAAAGCAACCAAAGTCCATACTTTGTTGGTGTATAAGGATTCCATCTCAGATCGATAAGCATCCAGCCATTCTTACAGAGTCCCACTCCTGATGGCCAGCTCGAAACTAGTTGGGTCATCATCTCATGATGAAATCCTCGCTCCCACTGTCATAGAGAAACTAAAGTATCTCTCAAGTGGGTGAGGAACCCTGCTAGATCGGCGGAGAGGCTGAGGTTCGTTGGTATCTACTGAATCCTTTGGTTGTACCAAATCATCTGCTGTATTTTGTATAGCTGGAACCCTTCCAGTTCTACATAACAGACCTTGCCTCGAGCTTGTCCGGATTTTACTATCAGACATAGGCCGGACAACCCCAAATCTTAACAAACTTAAGATATAGGCTCTTCCCTTTCCATCTCACATATGAAGTGGTAGGCAACTGATTTGATTTGAACCCTATTCAATAGGTATGCAGCTTCTCAAGTGTATAACTCCCAAAAGGAAATAGGCAACTCAGTAGTACTCATCATAGAGCACACCATATCACATAGGGTGCTATTGCTCCGCCCCGATACACCGACGTGCTGTGGTGTATACAGAGGAGTAATGCTGAGAGAGAATCTCATTCTCCTTTAGAATAGTCCAGGAATTCCGTGCTCAAGTATTCTCCTCCTTGATCGCATCAAAGGACATAATACTTTTACCCGTATTTTGGTTCTCTACTTCTAACTTATATTCTGTGAATATCTCAAAAGGTTCGGACTTGTGTTTCAACAGGAACATATGTCTGAATCTTGAGAGATTATCAGAGAATGTAATGAAGTATAAAGAACCAATCTTGGCATGTGTAGACAGGGGACTTTCATACATCAGCATGTATCAATCCCAAAAGTTCACTAACTCTTTCTCTGTTTCCAATAAACAGAGCTGTGGTCATCTTATCTTTGTGACATGATTGGCAAGTTTCACAAGATGTAAATTCAAACAGATTTAAATATGCATCTAAATGTAACTTCAGCCAGTCAGGTCGCATTGATATGACCTAGTCTATAATACCTCAAGAAGAATTTGTTCATTTCTGAACTTTTCTTCTTGTGCGTGTTCTGTATACTAAGAACTGTAGTTTGATTTAGAACGTCAATGCTTTTAGATAACGTGCCTGAACCGATCAACTCTTGATATAGGAAATGTTCAAAACATTATCCAACAATACAAAATTATATCCTTTCTTTACTAATAAAGAGACTGATATGATTTTGTATATCAGGTTCGGTATCTAATAACATTTGTTCAGAATCAATGTATTCAGGTAATACAGGGTGATAGTGACCAACAGACTTGGCTGCAACACTTGCCCCGTTTTCTGTCTCATGAAACTTATCACCCGTTCTCAGTTCTCTACCTATCTGTAGCCCATGTAACAGATTACATATGCGGGATCCTGATCCGGTATCACATACCCAGGACGTAAAGGATACTGAGAAACAGTTCTGTGTAATGAACACACCCGAAGATGATGTATCATCATGCACTTTCTTCGTTTGGGCGGCACGGGAAATCTGGTATTCCCCAATTTCCTGCTCTGTCTTATAACAATTATAAGTTGGAGCGGGACCAACGTTCCCCAGCTCAGTATAACAAGCGGGTTCGGTCAATATATCCATTTTATTATCTTGATTAAGGCGTGATATGGTCGCTACCTGGAGAGAGAGAGAAGAAAACACTCAGCGTATGCTCTTGCAAGATTAGATTGGTTATCTAATATATCTAATCAGGATGTCTCCCACTGTTTTAGTCAAATCTTCCTTCAAACCCTAAAAGGAAAGACTAGCCGGGATTAATTACACGCTACAAGTTCGCCAATCTTTCAGCCAGGCCAGTGTCGGTACTTTGAGGGAGGTCCCCCGTGCTTTCGCACGAACCTAATTACAGTAAACCTCGTTTTCCCAGAGGCGTAACCCCGTTAACACCTTTCTAGACACCTACTTGATCGGCTAATTGTAATGTGTAAAACTCTCCCAGGAGTAACTCTTACTCGCAGCGGGTATCGGGATCCAACTATCTCATAGAAGGTATGCAATCTCATTGCAAATTTCAACACTTGAAATTCCCAATAATATTTTGCCCCAAGCGTCCTATGACCTTGACAAAGGCCAACAAACCATAGGCTGCTAGTCAAGTTCAACCCGTCATTTCTTGATTGTATTAAACCCACCCGCACGGCCCTTGACAAAGGCCAACAAGGTCGCACGACTACCCTAATCCAATCTGCATCATATGCATAAGCAGATAAGTACTATTCAGCTACCGCACACTACGCCTTGACAAAGGCCAACAAACGCAGCACGAATACTAAACAGTCCTTATCTGAAATGACGGAGGGCTACGACAGGTTTTTCTGAAAACCCTGAGCGTAATGAACTTGATATCGTTGTAGAATCGAGTGATTTTAAATGGAATGCTTTTGAGGCTTTTCTAGTTTTGCTAAAGGGGTCACTCCCGGTGAAGGGATCGTCGGCCCTTTCCTCATCGAATAAGGTGCAGGATATATCACATATACCGCTGTGCAAAGCAAGAACTATAGAAGCAATCAAAAGACAAACCGAGTTTGTAGCATCTGCCAGTTATTGCTAAAGGAGTCACTCCCGGTGAAGGGATCTCGGTCCTTTCCTTATCGAATAAGGTGCTGGATGTTCTACAAGGAACACCGCTATGCAAAGCAAGAACTGTAGCTACCAGTTTTTATAAACAAGTTTCTACAACATCTTAGGTTTCTTTTAATTCATTAATCTCATTAATGAAGTCCCATTTTAATTATGCTTCATAAGCATCTCTTTTGAAACGAAATCTGCAATATAACATATATCTCATATATATAATATAAACATTCGTCTCAGGCAGTAATATGATCTCATCACAGAACATTGCAGCAGAAGAACATATATGAAATATTGGATATACTAGGACGTCCGTGTTTTCAATACGAGCCAGTATAAAACACGGATTCCACGGTCGCGATGAATAGCCAAACCCACATCCCTAGACCCCTACGAGAGCGGCAAGTAACACTGCCAATTCTAGGGTTAGGAGACCCGATCTCGACTCCTCGAGATGGTCTCCCACTGGACCCTAGAACCCGGTTACTTGTGCTCCCCGCCTTGGGTCTACCTAATGCGGAAAAGTAAATAATATACAACGGTGACATCTTCCGCTACCTGGAAGTGCCCCAATAAAAGAATATTACATACAAATGAATTTTACATGAATGAAAAAGAAAAACTCTCATCTCACATAAAACCCCCGGCTATTCAAACGCGACGATCCAATATAACATATCACAGCAACACATAATATCTCATATCATCAACGTAAGCAAGTATGCGTATCCCGATTGTGTTGATGTATAGCAACGAAGCCGGCGATACACCACATACTATGCTTACGGTCACAGAAAAGAAAGTGTAAAACTACAACAGTTGGAATCCGCAACCTCCTTAGACATCACATGCCTAACCAAATGAATTCCTTAGACATCGCATGCCTAACAATTATAAACCCCGCATTTTAGTCTCATTTATCGAAAACTCTTTTCAATACCAAGTCGGCCAATTCAACAAGATTCCCGACGTCCTGATCGAATGCTCGTCGCAAACTTTAGTAGACGGCAGCACCCCCGATACCGTCGACGAAGTGCACCAAGGCGGAACACCGCTACCGGGAGCACCCGAACGGATGCTTTCGGCGACGGGCTTCTCCTACAGTCACTTGGTCGGGGCTATGGAGTGAGGCTGTCTATTAAGTTTACCCGGCGAGTATCCGCGTACGCTACGTGATTGCGACGGACTTTTGATCACATCAAAATTCCGTGGCAACCGATCAACTGAGACTAAACCGCTAGATTTATAACATTCATTTTAGTTATCTCATAACTACTTGTGAATTCCAATTATTGTATCACATTCCAGATAAATAGAAAAAGTTAAACTTTCCGATCGAATCATCAAGCACCCAAGATTTCCCCAATATATTTCAACACTTGAAAACAGTTTAAAAACATCCATTACATGCCACAGTACCAATGGTCCAGCCGTAGAAGGGTCAAGCCAACGCCTCACATGTGGCACGCCGTACTGCCCCAAACCCTAAGGTTCAAAGGGCAGTTCAAGACGGTCACATAATCGAGTTAAGGTTTGTTGTCTTCTAGAGGGTCCACCGAGTTACTTGCACGACTTAGAACGTTCTTAAACACGAGGAAAAATCCAACTTTTGAAAAATTTTCCGACAGGGGAAAAAGTGAGTTATTGATATCCATTCGAACTTTTTAACAGTTTCTATAAGATATCCGGAAAGCCACATAGACAAAATCTAATACTCCGATTGAAACATCGAATCCCCAAATCAACTCCAGAAAACTCAACTGTAGAATAAAAATTAAAACATTCCAGAGAACTCAGCACTGTGTAATTGGAATTACTGTGCCAAATAGGAGGGGTGACGTCATCAAGTGGCCGCGGAACCGCCGCAGAAGCCAGGCTTCTGCCGCGGTTCCGCCGCACTTTTGACGAATTACCCCCTCGAATTTCACAGTAATTCTAATTAGACCCTGCTGAATTTTTTAGAAACTTTTAATTGACAAAAATCCAAATTTTCAGAAAATTTCCAGAGAGCATTTTGGAGTCGGGGTTCCGGGTTCGGTCGGACTTTAAACATCGTCTAGACTTCGCCTAAAGCTCTAGCCTGGCTCTGATACCACTGTAGGGTTGCTATGCACGCGCACAAGGGTCTACGAGGCATCAACCATGCCCGATTAAAATTTTAGCCGTGCCGAACAACCCGAATACGGAACTTTAAACTAGAGATTAGGCGATAACTTGCATGCTAAACACTTTAACACTAAGTGAGAGGGATTACAACCTTTGTAGATCCGGTCCTTCACTTCATATGCTCCGTGTTGTGGTCCCTTCGCTGCGATCATCGGGTTCCGGGCTCTCGAGAGGTTCCACGAAGAGAAAGAGGCAACCTTTGCTTCCGATCTTCGATACTAAGATGATCTACCTCGAAGTTTCTTTAACACAAGCTAACACTCATGAAATGATGTGAACACCCTCATCTAAATGGCAAGGGAAGATGAGGATGATGAAGTAGGAATTTTGCTCTATTTATTTATATTTTTCTCACATTTATCCATCACAAAATCAAAGCAAGAAACCATTTCAAGCTTAGAAGAAGAAGGAAGAAGATGATGAATAATGTAATAATCCTTTTGTGATGAATAGTAAAGGAAATAATATGATAGATAATGCAACCATGGTCAAGCTAACTCTTGTAGAGATTTTACTAGGGTTAAAGGTTTGGTTAGGGTTTTGAAATATCTAGCATAATATCTTAACAAAGACAAAGAAAGAAAACTTCTAGAAACTTCTAGAAAGTCTTAACCCTAATCACACCCTAACCATGTTTAATCTCTACTAAACAAGTTGCATTATTTATCATATCATGTTACAATATCATATATCACATATACAATATTTATTGCAACAAAATAAAATAATACATTTAACATATATCGCATATATATCAATGTATTACCCGAGTGAGAAAAAGAATCTTTTAGTGAGCAAATATTAGTTAATGCAATTTAATATATCAAATATATTATTATACATTAAATTATCGAATCAACACTTGATCCGACAATCCGGCTATATCGCATATAACCGACTAATATTTATCCGTACCGATTCATCGAATCAACACTTGATCCGATGACCCGGCTGATATCAAATATCGCGAGAATAGAATACGGTATCACATATCGCATTATCCTCGGTCCTGCACATATCACATATGTGCTCCTACTCCGTTTTGCCTGAGTCAAGAAACCTCTGTGTAGGACTCTAAAGAATCGTCAATACGCCGGCAGTAGGTGATGATCATATCAAACACCCACAAGCTGCAAGCGGTCAGCTAAACGTAACAGCTACCCAGGTATTGAGCGCTCAGAAGATCAACAAGCAAGCCTGCACATTCTCCTGTGGATCCAAACAGTAACACTCCCGTACAGTCCGGTCTCGTCGTCTGATATGTCGCATATCTCGCCTAGGGGTGGTAAACGTCAGACCCCAGTAGCTCGATAAGTCGTGTCGGTTTGAGGTCTATAACAGTCCGAGAAACTACTGATAACACTTACCAGTAAATCTCAGCAACCCTGGCCAGGGATTTCCGATTATAGCCAATCGAACACAGCACAACATCAACTCCCTATACCGGGAGAGACGAATCCCCTCCTATCGCTCATTGCCTCGATGTGATTCGGGACTGTACCCAAAAGCCACCTTTTTGCACGCCCTCTTGGACGTGGTATGATGGAAATCAAAGCACAGTGGGAACCACACAAGACTCTATGACGATCTCGGGTCAACAGACTACTCTGTACCAGTGTCACCGGAGAACTGCCATCTGACGTATGGTATAATACCATCTGGGAGTTCTCGGCGAGTCCGTCCAGTGTACCCAGTCTCCACTGAGCACCCGTACACCATCTTTGATGTCAAACACCGATGGATATGGGATCATCCATCGCCCATCATATGGGTCAAGATGCGTATACGCTAGTCTACTCTGGTGCATCGATGCCCTGTCTCGATACACCCTCGACTAGGAACAGTTATAGGATATACTCGTCGACTACCGTGGCCCCACTAGTATGATCTCATCATAGTCCCAGTAGTCGAGTACATATCCTAAGGGCTTTATCAACATGTAATATAGAGACAATTAGCGTACATGTTAAGATAAAGTACAACCAGATAGCATACTATCATGTCGAGCAAGAAAGTCCTCCCTATATATGTCCTAGCATCCACTACAATATACATCGCATGTACAGTAATGGCCTCTAGGGCATACATATAACTAACATGAGTCAGTCTGAGTCGCCGCGGATCTGCGGCTGAGTTGGGGGCTTCGAAGTCAAGAACTCTCTGGAAACTTCATTGCAACGTCCTAGCTTCTTGGAGACGCTTCGTTGTAACAATCTTGTTCTGGAAACTTCTCTACAACAACCTAGCTTGTTGATCAAGCTTCATAACTACCTAGCTTATTCTAGAAGCTTCTCTATAACAACCTAGCTTATGAGGGAAGCTTGATGAGGGGCTATAAAAAGGGACCTAAGCCTACATTAAAAAGGTTGTTGAATTTTGTACACAATCACACAAACAATTTAGATCCAATTCCAAATCAAGATCCAAAATCAAGAATCGTGAGAAATTCATTGAGCGAGATCATTCAAGATCCTTTACGCGAAGCTGATCTTCATCAACGAGCACGTGATCCTCGATAGATCCAAGACTCACGATGATCGAGCAAAGCAAAGATCGACGGAGAAATTATCTCTTCAAGGGAGTGATCGAAAGCAATTCTTCTTGTAATCTCGGATTGAAGAAGTTGTAATTTGAAGTTGAATAATAAAGGTGATCATTACTTTTAATCTCGTTTTCTTTAAATTTTCACATTATTAAATCTCTATTTTTTGATTCTTATATTTTCATAATGTGTGAGTAAATCTCCGCTTGTTAAGGATTCAAAGGAATTTGGTAGATCTACTGATGAGAGAATTCTATATTCATTCTAAGTCTTATGGAGATTATAAACTTTAGCAAAAAGAATCATTAATGTCCAAATTGTGAGTGAGATCAATTTATTGAGAATTTCATCACAATTTGGGGATTAGATTGATGATCCTTCTTATTAAAAGCTAGATGTGAATGACAATTAATGAAAGGACAATGGGCAATGAAAGAGAAACCCTAGTTTCTTCAAAAGATCTCTAATTGGAAACACTCCATTCAGAATGGTGTATTGAGCTGAAACTATCATTATTTTCATTAATAGGTATCGATCTAGTAGTAATTCTACCAATAGAAAAGATGAATCATCTTGAATAATCATCATGGCTACCAATTCCGTTCGAATTCTACAAGCCTTCTACAATTTTCTTGATAACTAAATCTTGAGCATTTTCTTGAATTCTTTTTCTTGAAAACTATTTCTTAAATTTCTTGAAATGATTACTTCAACCAAATCTTAAAACAAATTGTTGATTTTCTTTACTAGTTCTTTTGACTCAACTAAAGCAAGAATTTACGAGTTTCATGAATCCCAGAGGACGACCCATACTCACTAACGCTTGCTACACGCGACACCGTTATTGATTGCGGTTATTATACGACTAAAACATTTCATCACTTCTTTACTACTACATCTTTTCTTTAAAATCAAAGAAGTGAGAAAGAATCCAAAAATTTAGTTCAAACAAATGGCGCCGTTGCCAGGGACATGCATCGGTCACTTCGGGCCGTTATCTCCCGGCTCATGAGTAGAGACTTGTGCTTGATTGAAGGGGCCCGAGCAGCTTGAGCTGTGAGCTTCATCACGACGTTCGTCAAGTCATAAATTTTGGAGTATAGCTTGGCCATCTCCTTACTTCGAAGTTGTTTTCGGAGCTCTTGGAGGAGCTCCTGTTCTGTAGTCCGTAGGCGAAAGGTCAGCTCTTCTTCGCTGTCCGAGCTTGATTCCATATGGACTGAGGGGTCCTTCTACATATCGGCCTCATCGAGAGGATTTTCATCATCCCGCGAAGGAGGCTGATCTTGGGAAGGGGCAGCCACATTCAAACCAGATTGGGCATGGGATGTGGTGGTCCCATCCTTGCTTTTGCTGCGAAGGTTGTCATTGGGGAGCGTACCCACCTTGTAGACCGTGTGAATAACATAGCCGGCCACCTTTTTACTTCCAGCGGCTGGTTTTGCGGACCGCTGTTGTGACCCTTCCGCTTCGGGAAAGGACAATCGAATGAAGACGGTCGGCCTTACAGGGGTATCGAGTGGCGCTGACGCTTCTTTTCGGGCCTTTCCCCGCTGCTTTCGCACTGCACGGAGTACCTGGTAAATGCTTGAAGAGACGGTGTTAGGTTTTCTATATTGGGGTTTAGACACGTCCCTTCACAGCACTGTACGAATTGTCATCCTTTTGAACTTCGCAGTCATAGAGTTTCTCTTGACCCATCTCAGAGATTCAAAAGAGGTGCAGATTTTTACGGCCGAGACAGTCATCTTTGCGGGATAACTCGGCTCTTAGAACTTCACAAAATCCATCTTGGCCAGAGTTCGTGCCCTTTTGTTGGCTCTATACCTGAGCCACTTCTGCCTTAGCTTTTCTGTTTTGAGTAATTGGCAGGCTTCTGCTCTTCGGGAAGCCATCGTGGGTCGGCCGATAGAGAGCCTTGAAAAGACATCCGGTTGCACACTCGTTGAAGGGATCGCCTGAGCTTGCCTGCGACGTTTGGTGATTTCTTTCGTTCCGACGGCTTTGTCCCCAGCTGGGGCCAAGGAGAGCCGTTCAAATACCGACTTATGTTTGGGTTGGGGTGCCCTCGAAACCACCACATTTGGCCTCCTGCCTTTCGAGACCAGTTTGTTTGTTACCGGAGCTTGAGGAGCTAGGATGGTATTAGCTGGCACGAACAGAATAGGGCCGAATTATAGCAACGGCTCCTCCCACTATCGCCCGAGACTGGCTAGGAGGACCGTCCTGGCATCCATCTTCATCGTGTAGGAGATGTGAGTTGTGTCAAGAGTTGAGCTTTTCCTTGGAGATATCTTTGTTGCGTCCGAAAATTGAGATCGAAAATTGTTAATCTGTGCAAAAGAATAGAATTTCAGTACAAACAATCAATATATATTAATTGAGCTCGCATGAATCCTTGACCCGAAATATAGGAGGAGAGAGAAGGTCCCACCGGGCGTGCCAGAATCTGAAGGGTGTTTCTCGTCACCCCATTAAGATGGGAAATACGCGTCGCTTATCAGGCGTGTACAGATTCCCCCTGTCCAGGGTTGGCTTGGGTTTATTGATTGTGGGGATTCGAATCTCCGACAGCCGCAGACTAAGCTGCCGTTAATTATCTCTCGCTCTTAGAGCGAAAAAATCTCTGATTGACTGGTCAAAATAGTCTTGCGAGCTCAATGTGAAGTGTCGGTATTTGAAAGCAATACAGAAGGGCATGCTTATTTCATTTTTTTATTTATCCTATTTATGAAAAGATATTTTTTTATTCAAAGAAACACGATTTTAAAAAAAGGTTTTATTTTATTTATTATTCATATTTTTTAATTTACTTTAATTTATTATTTTTTTTATAAGAAAAAGGGGGGAAAGCCCCCCTCCCATTCACTTGAAAGGGAGGAGGGGCTCCCACTTAGTGGGAGCCTCCCCTTCACGTGGGGAAGCGGAGGGTGCCCGCGGGGCACGTGGCCTCCCTTTCACATGGGGAAGCGGAGCGTGCCCGTAGGGCACGTGCATGGCACGTGCCCGCGTAGCACGAGCGCGGACCGGAAACAGGGCTAAGTTCTCGAATATGGAGTTAAACTCCAAAAAAAAGTTTTGGAGTTAAACTCCCAAAAAGGCCTTATTACGGAGTTAAACTCCAAAAAATTTTAAATGGAGTTGAACTCCCAAGAGAATTTGTATTGCAAAGTTAAACTCCAATTTTTAAAAAAAATGGAATTAAACTCCCAAAAGAATTTTTATGTTGGAGTAAAATTTCTAAAACGATTTTATTTGGGGTTAAACTTCCAAAAGTTTTTATATGGGGTTAAATTCCCAAAACAATTTTATTTGGAGTTAAAACTCCCAAAACAAATTTATTTGGAGTTAAACTCCCAAAAGATTTTACATGGGGTTAAACTCCCAAAACAATTTTATTTGGAGTTAAACTCTCATAAGTTTTTATATGAAGTTAAACTCCAAATTTTTTTTAAGCAGAAAGCCCCACTGAGTGGGACCTTCCATCCCCTCACGTGATAAGGGGCAAGGGGCTCCCACTTTGTAGGAGCATCTCCCTCATGTGATGGAGAGAAAGGGCTCCCACATTGTGGGGTGGGAGCCTCCCCCTCATGTGATGGGGAATAGGGAGCTCATGGATTTGGAGTTAAACTCCAAAAGATTCTCTTTTTCTTATTATTATTATGGAATTAAACTCCCCCCAAAAAATTAAAATATGGAGTTGAACTCCCAAAACAATTTTATTTGGAGTTAAACTCCCAAAAGATTTTATATGGAGTTGAACTCCCAAAAAAATTTATTTGAAATTAAACTCCCAAAAGATTTTATTTAGGAGTTAAACTCCTAAAAAGGATTTTATTTGACAAGAAGACCAAAAGGGAGTTTCTTGAAACTTCAAGATCTATGTCTTGGATGATGAGAAGGGACCTTTTCCTTTCTTTAAGTCTTGGATCCTTCCCAAGGTGGCGTTTTTTTATTTCATTTTTAAGGATGGGACTTCTTCTTCCTCCTTTTTTTCGGATCTTGGAGAAGGGTGGTGAGATTTAAAATCTCCCCTTTTAGGGATTTGACGGGATATTTGGGCTCCCTTTCAAAGGTTTTATGGTGGAAAACTATTTCCTTTTGAGAAAATAAGAGTTAAACTCTTGATTTAATTCAAAAAAAGAAAAGAAAAAGGAGGCTTTGAACCTTAAAGGAGGCACAAAACCCTAGGTTAATATGAGAAGTATCTCTTTTTTTGTTATCATCCATCATGATGCCTTATAGGCTATACATTTTACATATGGCCCTTTGGGCTTTTGAAAATGGCATATATACCTTTCCCATGCCATGTGCTTTCTTTCTTTTGCACATAAGCCATGGGCTTTTACATAATTTTGGTTTGTTGCCCATTTTATTACATTTATTCATAGGAATTACATTAAGCCTATTTATGCTTTAACCATTATTCCGTAGGCATGGGGGGCCGACCTCTTCATACTTGGGCTCGACTTAGGCATGGGCCCACTTGCTTGGACTTGGGTTCGGGCTTAGGCCCACTTGGCTTAGGGTTGACTTTGACTTGGTCTACCAGGGTGTAATTTTTGACCCCAACACAAACTTCTTCCCTATTTCCAAGTGTGACATGGCTGGGAAATATTGGGTATCAAACCGTCCCTTGAACGTTTCCCAGGAGATTGGCTTCTCCAGCCGACTTTCCTCCGCATCCTACCAGATGCGTGCATTATCTGTGAGTTGTAGCTTGGCTATATCAACCCATGCTTCTTTCGGGACATGTTCAGCGCCGAGATCGTTTACAGTACCCCGAAGCCATTCCTCGGCCTCTAAAGGTGCCCCTTCCCGGAGAAGGTCTTGGGATGTAGTTGAATTGCTTAACCCATGTCGTTCCTTGGTGGTTCGGGGCTAACACTTTCTCAAGGATTTCAGCCTGCTGTTGCCGACTCTCACGCAGTTCCTGATGAAGTGCAGCGGTCTGCTGTTGTTGTTGCTCCAACAGCTCCTACATTAATTGCACCATCGTTGTCTATCGAGTAGCGGCGTCATTGATTCTGTTTCTACGTCGGTTTCTGTTGAAGTGACGTCCTACCATTGCTTATCTGGAAAGAGGAAGGGAGTTATGTTACCAGTAAGTTCAGGAATAGGACAAGATGGTAATTCACAAGAAGAAAAGATAATTATTGTAAGGGAAAGGAACAACTGATGCATATAAAAGTAAAGAATACTATAGACGCGCGCATAAAAGAAGATTTGCTTCAAACTGAAATTTTATTATTTTCATAATTTCAAACAAAAGAGTACAATTGAAATGGAAAGGTAATGCCCTACGGCTATACATTTTTTTATTTGGCCAAAAGAAAAGCAAGTCTTATTAGCCTCGATCTCTGCCTAATCAAGCGAACGAATGAGCCCGCGCAGCTCTAGACGGCAGGTGTTGACCTTTCTTGTAAAGCTGTAATATCAGGCTTAGCCTGGTATGTCATGGCGGTAGAGACGCGGATGGCTGCATCGCACGCATCGATAAGCTTCCCCTCGGATATAGAGTATATCCCTAATGAACCACATGTAGGGTCCGTACTCCCTCGGCTCCTCTTCTGCTGGAGCCTCATCTTCGGACTCCTCTTCTTCCTCTGGCTCTTCCTCTATGGGATCCTCCTCTTCTTCGGCGAGAGCTTCTTCTTCAGGCTTCTCATCCTCATCTTTGGAGTAACTAACCACAATGACCTCCGGTGCTGCGACCTCGACTCCCTCGTCCCCGAAGTCATTGTCAACCAAGATAACCTGTGGGGGTCCTTCGTGGACTTCGTCATCCGAAATCTCGAGTAGGTAGTCAAATGTGATACATGACTAGGTGTCCTCGTCGGGAAGTGGTTTTACTACGAAGTCAGCCATGGTCTGAAAACGAAAAGCCATGGTAAAAAATTGGAATATGAAGGAAAATATAACAACGAGGGACATAGAGAAGGATAAAAGAATAGATCAGATAAAATTCAAAGAAATAATAAAATTTAATTAATTTGTTGTTTTGGTACATTGAAGACCTGCATGGGCCACCACTAAAACCTGTCATGCCCTGTTTCCCAAAGTATTGAAGCAATGACGTGGTACGGTCCGCAACCTAACTGTACCGAGAGTGGTTTAACTCGATACAGTTACGTTAAGCGTAAAAATAACATGTAGGCAATGTACCAAAACAACAAATAAAAGCAAAAGAAATTATTCTCATTAACTAAAATCTTTATTACATCTTAGGGTGCCAAATTGAAATTGTGTTTATTACATCAGAAATAGAAGACAATCTCTAAACAGGTTAGCAACTAGAAAAGAAAAGAAAATAATTCTAATAGTAGGTCGACAGCTATTCTTGGTCCTCATTTCCACGCCTTCGTCTTTCTAACGTGCCTCATTCTCATCTAACAGACGTTCCAGGAAGAAATAGAAGGAAAGGAAGTTCGTCAGCGAATTAAACTTGGGTTGGATGTTCATTAGGAAAGGTAGGTAAGGAAATATGTGTGTGCAATGCATGATATCATATGTGTGTAGCAGTAAACAATATCAGGAATTTACTAAGTATTATGAACGTCTTAGTTTGGTAGTAGTACAGGTTGGTGTTAGCATGTAGTTCTACTAAGCATGGAATTTCCATAGTATAAGTTCACATCCGTATATCGGAGTCATCAATAGTATAAGTTCACATACGTATATCGGAGTCATCAATAGTATAAGTTCACATCCGTATATCGGAGTCATCAATAAGGATGTCATACCTAGGATTCGCGTGTCTAACCCTAACCGTATCAGATAGCATGTCATTTAGGGTATCATGTGTTGGGTTATGTGCAGGACAATACTCATGCAATTTGGTTCCCATAAAGTTCATGGTATTTTAAAGACAGGTTAGCTTGGGGAATTTCTTTTACATATGTCTCTTAATTATTAAATCTCTACATTATAGGGGCAGATGTAGGCTGGCTTTGCTCCGGCTCCTCGAGACTCAAGAGATAAGATGCCATGTAAACCCACCAGCTGTCTAATTAATTGGAAGTCTAGTCTTGGTAATCCAAGGGTATTTGTGTGAAAGTATGACATTTGGAAACTTTAGGGTATTTACGTAAAAATACTACATTAAAAAACTTCAGGGTATTTATGTGAAAATACGACAATTAGAAACCTTAGTGTATTTATGTAAAAATACGACATTTGGAACTTTTAGGGTATTTTGGAAACTCGAGAGTGTTTTATGTAAGAAAGATACTCTATTTAAATTCTCGAGGGTGTTTTGTGTAAAAATGCGCTATTTAAAGTCTCGAGGTTTTTTTTTTGTAAAAATATAATATTTGGAAATTTTAGAGTATTTGTATGAAAAACACGAGTTTTGGAAACATATGGTATTTAAATGAAAATATGATGTTTAGAAAGCTTATGGTATTTACATAACAATATGGACTTTGGGAAACATTGAAGTATTTATGCGCCAGTACGAAGTTACAAGACTCTAGGTTTCTTAAGGGAAAATGTTCATTGGTATCTTCAGGGTATTTTAGCGTTAAAGGTCATATATATTTTTCAGCAGCATCTCCACTTGTAAAAAAGCATTTTAATAATCTAGAATTGGGCATTACAACAATTTATTCTGGGGTTATAACATGAGTATGAAAGAGTGAGGTAGGTCATTACCCCGTGCGTAACTATCTACCAATGTAAGGTTATGGTAATTAGATGTACGGAGATAACGGTTCAATATTTCGGGGGTTCATAGAATTAGTAGGAATAGTTGTTGTCTGAATAAAACATGAAAAAGAAGAAAATTCAATTTAAGCATAGATTAAGAAGTTGACATGATCAAGTGGGAGCGAGACGGATCCTACCTTTTGAGACGAGTGAAAGGAACGGGTCGAAAACGTCGAGCGGCGCCATAACACGAATATCTCCTTTCTCTGATTTTGCCCGAGCACTTGGACGACACCGTAGTGCAAGTGACGAAGAGACAAAGACAACGATAATTTTTTTAGAATTTTTGGCCGAGTGGATTGTGAGAAATTCGAGTTGGAAATAGCGGGTATTTATAGTATTGAAAAATTTAAACTGCGTCGGATCACGCACCGCCGTTACGCACCGAACACGTAGCCATTACGCGCGCATTCATATCGGTCGTTGGATCGAGGGATCCAACGGTCCCCTCTAACGCATGTGGGCGTGAGCTGCCCACGACCAGGTACACGGGCGCCCTGGGATGTTGGATCGAGGGATCCATCGGCCCCTTCCCCCTTCGTTTTTATTTGTTTCTTATCTTTTTGTTTTTAAAAACAAAATTGTTTTCTTTAAAATGGATTTTTAATTAGAAAAATTATTTTAAAATAGTTAAAAATATTGGAAAAATTAGAAAAAAATCTAGAAAAAACTATTTTATTGTTTTCTTCCTTTTGTAATAAGATTTGGTCAAAAATGACTTTCTTTTTCTGGTATTAAAAATATCCCATAAATTTTTATCCTTTTCTAAAAATTCAAACTAAATACTTAAAAATTATTAAAATTTATAATAATTAGTCTTAAATACAGAACAACCTTTTAAGAGTGTTTTCCAACAAATGTACATTAAAATAATTATCTTGACTCAAGAGAAAATTTTGTAAGAAGCCTTTATTATGTATTTGAAAAACACAGACGTTACAATATATGTGATATCTATATAGTTAGCTACGATATGTATAACCTATTTTGATATAGCAGGCAACTATACGTAAATTGCAGTCAAATTTCCCAAGGGATATTTGACAACCGTTTCGGGGTCAGGGCTTTTTGTCAACCGTAAAACCCACCAAGGTTTTTTTTTTGACAATTTTGCCTTAATTTTTATTTGAAGAGAGTGGCTTAGCAAACTCTAATTTGAAAAGCTCTACTATAATTTTAAGAAAAACAAATTTGATGGGTGGTATAGTAACAATGAAACGACTTCTTCTTTAGTGAGATTATATGAACAAACGCTTGGACCAAAATATGCTATTGCAATGGATTTGGAGTTTTCTAAACTGCATATGTTGTTTTTGAGTTATCAATCTCTATAATTGGTGTTTACTACATAAATTTTGGAGTTCAAAAAACTTTGCTTAGATTATTAACTCATATTATCTCAACTTTAGAGTTTAGATAACCGGTTTCTAAATTTCAAGATGAAAGCCAAACATGGCATAGTTGGGATTTTGGTGTTAAGTTCATAGTACTTTATGAAATTCCAGTAATCTAAACTCAACTCCATTCCCAAGTTGAACCTTAATATTTATATGCGGGTCTTTGATTCTTCATATTTATAATCAGCCATTTATATAATGGTTATTTAAAGAAAACGCCCCATAGAATTGGGCCTGTGATACTAAACTATCATTTTCCTTTCAAAATTACAAAAACCTACCGTGCATAATGGTGCCATGTTAGCCCTAACTGTGCCACATCAGCAAAGTTGCCACGTAAACCAAAAAAATTTACAATCCCCAAAATTACAACTCTTAGCCCTCATTCATAACAAAGACAAAAAATAAAAACCCCAATTCTAACCCCCATCGCCGCCGCCGGCAAGACGGCTTCAACGCCGATGTTGGCCTCCACCGCCACTGTAACGATCTTGTTTTTACTATAATACTTTTTAATAAATAAAAATATAATTGTTTCGAAATGATTCGTTTTGTAAAAAGAAAAGGTTTTGAAAGATTTTTTTTAAAATATTTATTTTGATATAAATAATTTATTTGATTTTGTTTGAAAGAAATTTTTTGAAAAAAAGAGAATTTGTTTTATTGAAAGAAAAAGATATTAGTTTAAGAAAATCCGTTTATCTTTTAAATTATTCTCTTTTGAAACTCTGCATATATTTATTTCTATTTAATTATATGCAATAGTAACCTTGCAACCCATTGGTTAAGTAATTGCATTGCTACCTCATAGGCTATAGTTCAAACCTTTATCAATTTTTTTATATATCTTTCATAATCTACACATGACTTTTCAATTCATCTTCCTTTTAACTCTCAAAATAATGATAATGGTTATGAATATAATTAAGTGGAATTATGGTGACATAAACCACTTGTTATATTTTAGTCATCTTTTTCTTTCTTCTTCATTTCACATTTTATTTGGTTCTTCCTCCTTTCTTCTTCATCTTCAAAACTTTAGCTCTCTAGAAAAAAATTCAGTTGAAGTTGGTGTTCCTTCAAGTTTCGAAGTCTCGCTAGTAACACAAGGCTATTGGCGGATAGACGAGCCTGATGACGATACTGGTTTGCGTGAGTAAGTCCATCATCATTCTCTTTCTTTCCCTCTTGTTACAGATTCTCTCCTCTTAGCTTTCCTTTGTTAAATCTTATTCCTTTTGCCATGTTTCTACTTGCACATACTTTGGTAATCCCCATGTTTAAATAACATATTTAAAATAAATTAATTAGTCTAGTACACAAAGGCGATATGTTTCCTACATGCTTAATAACGTGTTAAGTGATCGTTACAATTTTTCTTATACTTCATGATAAATGGCAATATTATTAGTTTATGATATTGAATGAATTATATCACTCTATACTTGATGTCATCTCAATGAACCCGATCTTTTATTTAAAAAAATAAATTTGCAAATAAATACTATAATCTTGTTACACATACGACCTTAAAATACCCTTATATTTGAAATAAATTCTAGAAAATCAATCTTGACTTCTGGAAATTCTAGAAAAATTAGATTATATATTATATAGAATTTTAGACATAAGGTAAAAGTTTCATATCGAATCGCATAACGATTTAGAATTTACGAAGTCTTTTTATTCACTGTTTTTAAATATAGAAAACTGCTTTTAAGGGCTCTTTTCAAGAAGCCATAACTCTGTTATATGTAATCCAAATTAAGTGTTTTAAAATGTTTTGGATATCTAGATCAAGAGATCTAGATTTTCTTAGTTATATAGATTTTCTGAAAATCGACGTAAAATATAGAAAACCGCGTTACAAAATTAAGTGATGAATCTGGACAGAATTTGTCCTCATTCGCACACTGTTTTTAAATACGATATAACTTGAGTTTTTGATGTCCGTTCGTGGAAAAATTGAGATGTACAGATTCAAAACTGATAGACCTAGAATTTACTATATACTTGGTGACTTAGAAATCCATAAAATGACCCAATATATGTCTGACAATACACCCTATAGTGGCTGTCCAGAAATCAGAATTTCTGTTTTAAATTCTGACGTTAAAATTACCATAACTAGAGTTTCAGGAATCCAAATCGCATGGAACTTAGTTTTTTGGATAATTTATCCAAAAGAACTACAAGTTTCTAATAATTTTCGAAACCTGAAACTTGACGGAAATTGACTCAAACTGTGTTTTAAAAATGTGCGACGGTGCTAGACATATTCTGATTTGTTCTGCACAATGATATGAAAATGGGTATATCTCTCAAACCAGTAGACAATTAGGCGCGACTGGAACTCACGCGTGCATAACACTTAGGGTTATACTTTTTGTTTATATTCTGAATCCAATTGACTTGAGTAATTAATCGTACATAACACTTCTGTATATCATTATTTCTGGTTGTTACTTGAACATTATATTTGCATCATCTCATGCTATGTACCGCTTGCTTAATGCATCAAGATGATTTACATGAATAAAGCTATTGCATGCTTGACTTGACTTGACCCGAATTATGAATACAACATGACATCAATACTTGAACTCGACATGAATACTCAAAACTTGACATGAACACTTAATCTTGACATGAACTCAATCTTGAAAACTTGATGGATTCATGGATTTGGGCAAAACTCAGGTCATTAGCTACAATCTAGAATACGTAGGGTGTTAGGGTAGTTTGAGTTATGGGTTCAATAGAATCTCAAGAGTCCCATACTAATAATCTCGAATACTAACAATCACAAATACCAACAATCATGAGAGCCCGTGTTTCCTTGCTCCTGGATTATAACCTGTTAAGTTTGGAATACTTCGACGACGGTCAAAGTCCCGTTATTAACAATCATGAGGGTCCGTGGTTCCTTATTCTTGGATTACAGCCTGTTGGGTTCGAGATTGGTTGACACTTACATCTTAAACTGACGTTAGTTTAAATGACCTTTTAGTGACCTCTTTTAGGATACTATGACATTCACATCATGTTCACTAACACACATTTATTACATGCTTACGTTGACCAACACATACTATACTATTTTGCCATGTACACTGCCATGTCATACTTGTTCATATGTTCATGATTTCTATTTCCATTTATATATATAACTTGCCGTTATACATTTATACTATAATTCCATCTTTCTCGGGGACTTACCCGAGCTCAAGTTCGCTGACGGGCATTCCGCCGTGTTTTTTTCTTTGGAATATTCGTCAGATGGCTTAGGAACAGGGGAGGAGGAACTGTCTAAAGAGGATTTCAACCAGTTCACATCACAAGCAGATTCTTAGTTTCAGTATAGTTTTTCCTTTTGCAGTATGCCACTGTTTAGGCTTTTTATATTTATGTTTCTTATTTAGATATCTTATATCAGTTGAAACTTTATGGAATCGTGAATGTAATAAAATAGCCGTTGGATTTTATTCATTTGTTTATTCTTGTCACATTTTATGTTGCTTATAAACATTTAGCGTATCTGTTACGAGAAATGACCTTCTCGGAATAGATACGTTGCGGGCCTCGTCGCGTACCCATTACCGTCTTTTAGAAAACGGGGCGAGACAGCTACTGCACTCGACCTTCCCCTTCTCTATCATCTTCTTCCTCCTCCATCCTAAACCAAACTTAATTATCTTCCTCCTCGACCCTAACCCTGACCTTAACCCATCCCCCTACTCCCGTCGTCGATCCCCGCTGACCCTACCCTAGACCTCCTCCTTCGCCCTTCACTTGCCCCCGCGCTCCCCCGATTCTGTCCCCATCCACTCCTCCACTCGGCCTCCACCGCTCCTCCCTCCCTCCTCCACCTCCTTCCCTTGCGCCTCTCTCCTCTCCTTTCCTGTCTTGCCTTGCCCATTCTTGTCGCCGCCACCCTCTTCCACCCGTTCGTTGTCGTGGCCGCCGATCTTCTCCTCCATCCCACCATTATTAATTATCTAATTAATATATTTAAGTTATTATTAATGTAATTAATAATTAATAATTGTATTATGAAAAGGATAAAAAAAGTCATTTGATGTGAAATTTAACATCGTTAAAGTTGACCTTTAAGTTTTTTTTGACTTAGACGAAGGTAAATGCTTCCGCGCTCCATTAAATGGAACGTTTAACGAAACTAGTACAATGCAAGGTAAAAAAGGGGAAAAAGGAAAAAAATACGAAAACATCACAAACCATCATAACACTACAATTGTAATACAAAACAACCTTAAATTGAACGCTTATCCTTTTTCGATAATTCTTGGCATGCTTTGTAATCCTTAATGACCATATAGGATCCGTTTTTTCTCCATGATTTATCTTCGATGAATCACTCCATTATATGCTAGGATAGTTTTCTGTAGTTTTTAATGCTCGAAAATCCTCGCTTGACACTGTAAATAAGGAGCATTCGAATCCAAGAAGCGTCTTTACCACTTGAGCTAAGGCTCTTTGGCTACACCAAAAACTTTGTACTTCCATATCTAACACTTAAAATTTTGATACTTCCACATCTCATTCCTAGACCTTTTTATTTCCATGTTGCACCTTGAAACCTCTAGTTATTAAAAAAAATCTCTCATAAAAGATAGGAATACCTTCCATTATTATAAACATGGGAAGTTTTGCAAACAACTTGAAGGATTTGGGGGAATTTAGGGGAGAAAAATGGGAACATCATAGTTTTAGGGGGTGGACTTTGGAAATAGAAAAAGAATTAGGTGTGTCAATAAGAATATCAAAACTTTTGGTATGAGATATGTCAAGAAATTTGAGGAAAAATATAATTCTTATATTAACAGATACAGAGAGCCCCTCTATATATAGGTGTTACAATAAGTCTACTCTTCCAATTTCCCCGATGTGGGACTAAACACTAAAACTCCTCCTTAAGTTGGAGTATATATATCGTCCATACCCAACTTGTTACAAATAAATTGTATCCTATCACGAGCAAGTGGTTTAGTGAGTAGATCAGTTAACTGGTGACTTATGCGCACTTATCGTGTCTCAATCTCTGGAGACTCCTCCTCAACTCCAACAACCTTATTTCGGACAACATGAAAATCTACTTCGATATATTTGGTCCGCTTATGGAATACTGGATCTGAAGAAATATGATAGCAGCCTGATCATCGCAGTATAACCGCATCAAGTTGTGTTGAACCACATCTAGTTCTTCCAGAAATCATTTGACCTATAACATCTCACAAGTGATGTCCTCCATAGCACGATACTTGAACTATGCACTAGAATGTGATACCACACGTTGCTTCTTGCTCTTCCAAGTCACTGGGTTCCCACCTACGAACACACAATCCCCTGTAGTGGATCTTCTAGTTATCGGACACCCTGCCCAACCAGCATCAAAAAAACCAGCTATTCTATTGTATCCTCCATCAGTATACAACAATCATTTTCATGGAGAACTCTTCAGATATTGAGGAATCCTAATAGCTGCATCCCAATGGCCTATGTGGGGTGATTTCAGAAACAGACTCACAATACTAACTGGATATGAGATATCTGGTCGAGTGATAGTAAAGTAGTTTAACTGACCGACCGACCTACTATGTCTAGCTGGATCATTTAGTAATATTCCCTGATCTAGTAACAACTGGGAATTTGGATCCATCAGTGTGTGACGAGGTGTGCAGTCCAATATTCTATTCTCAGAAAATATTTCCAGTGCAAATTTCCTCTGTGATAGATGTATTCCCTCCTTAGATCGAGCTATCTCAATCCCTAAGAAGTACTTAAGTTGGCCAAGATCTTTAGTTTGAAACTGCTTCTGCACATATGTATTAAGATCACGCATACCTTCTTCATCATCACCTATTAACAATGCTATCCACGTATATACCAGAATGATTCGGCGGCCATGGTGATGTCTATAGAACACCGTGTGATCACCATTACTTTTCTTCATCCCAAAACCTCTAATACTTTCTGCAAATCATCCAAGCCAGGCCCTCGGAGATTGTTTGAGTCCATACAAAGATCTTTTTAATCGACAGATCTTCGATGACTCCTCCCGAAGAATAAAACCAAGCGTCTGCATCATGTAAACCTCCTTCTCAAAAATACTATGTAAGAAGGCATTCTTAATATCAAGCTGATGCAGGGGCTAATGAAAGGTTCCAGTCAAAGAAACCAATAGGCGTACGTAAGCCATCTTCATGACGGAGGAGAAGGCATCAGTAAAATCATGTCCATAGGTCTGAGAATATCCTTTGGATACTAACCAAGACTTTAACTGAGTGAGGGAACCATCAGAGTTGAGCTTGACAAAGAATACCATCGACAACCAACGGCACACTTTCCAGATGGAAGTAGAACTAGATCCCAAGTACCATTCTGCCGAATAGCAGTCATCTCCTCAATCATAGATTATTTCTAACCAGGATGTTCAAGAGCCTCAGATACATTCATGAGAATAGTATATTTATACATAGATGAAATGAAAGCACTGTGTGGAGAAGACAAATGAGCATAGGAGACAGAACGATAAAATGGATTGGCAATGGAATGAAGTGCTTTGCGGATCGCGATGGGAACATCAAGGTTAGAAGATGTAGCTGGTGTAGGTTCAAAAATCGGATCAGGAGTAGGCTCAAGGGTTGGTATAACAGGAGTAGGCTCAGGGGTTGATATAACAGGAGCTAGGGTCAGAGGAATATCTTCGTCTGGTGGAGGCATCTAAGGTGCTGGAGCAGTAGTGGTGTACAAAGATGGGTTGCATGCTTGATTGGGAATAGTCTTGTCCTATGGAATTTCGGGGTATTTAAGAAATACCATGTCACTGGTGTCATTTGGGGATAGACTCATGGGAAAGAAAGACCGTGACTCAAGAAATGTGACATTAGATGAGATGAATCAACGACGAAGGGTAAGATGATAACATCGATACCATTTCTGGGAGCTAGAGTATCCTAAAAAGGCATACCAAAGGGATCGAGGATCCAACTTAGTTTGATCAGGTCTATGTTCATGGACAAAGCACACATAACTGAAAATTCGAGGAGGAACAGAAAACAGAGGGTCATTATGGAATAAGATAAAAAAAAGGCATTTGACCATCTAACATAGAGGAGGGCATACGATTAATAGGATAAGCGTCATAAGAGGTGCATCTCCTAGAAACGATGATGAACATATTGATGAATGAGTAGTGTTCGGGCGACTTCTAGTAGATGATGATTTTTTCGCTCAGCAATACCGTTCCGTTGGGGGAATAGAAACAAGAGGATTCATGAAGAATACTAGACACATGCATAAAATTCTGAAACTCAGAAGAAAAATATGCTTTCGCATTATCACTATGGAGTATTTTCATAGAAACATCAAATTGTGTTTTAATTTCAGTACAGAATTTGCGAAATACAGAAAAAACTTCAGACCAAATTTTATTAAATATAATCAAGTTGCACGGAAAAAATCATCAACAAATATGACAAAGTACCGATCACCAAATAACGACTCAACGGGACATGGTCCGTATACATTAGAATGAACTAAACTAAATAGAGTATGAACTCGCTTATTGACTCGAAGAGGGTAAGATACACGATGGTGCTTACCTAACTGACAAGACTCACACAATAACTCAGTAGTTGCAGAAATTTCTCGATGTAACTTCTTTAGGTTCTGTAATGATGGATGTCTCAACTGACAGTGCAAATCTAAGGCTATAGAATCGCTCAAGCATACAACCGACTCTGAAAACTACTTATCTAATATAGACTATCAGACACGTGTCCGGTGCTAATCCTCTTCCTCATTCCTAGTTCTTGAAATATACAATGGTTAGGATAAAAGATAGCACAACAGTTTAGGGATTTTGTGAGTTGACTAATAGAAAGTAAATTGAAAGGAACGCGAGGAATATATAAAACTGAGTGCAAAGGTATAGACGGATTTAAAATCACTGAACCTATACCGATAACAGGTGAAATAGATGAAAACAACCTTAGAGGGGGGTGGTGAATAAGGTTTTATGGCAAACACAGAGTAATTTTTGCTAAACACAGAAATTATGCAGCGGAAATAAAGAAAATCTAAAATACTAACTATCACAATCATAGAATCACAGAAAGTAAATTGACACATAGGATTGTTATCGAGATTCACCAACCCTATCCCCGCCTGAGAACTCCTGTGCAAGATTGAACACCCAATCAAGTGACTCCTTGTGGGTGGAGAAACCCAGATCATTTCACAGGATTAGATCTGAACCTTTATAATTGCAGGCTGTTAATCACCTAGACTTTTTCCCAGGCTCAAGTCCAAACTTTTACAATGTGAAGATCTTAGACTTTTCTTCACTAGGTCGTACAAGATAAGATTTTACAATCTTAATAAACCAACTCTAACAATCCTAACGACCTCAAAAGATAAATCAAAGTTTTGATTGAAGAAGATGAGGGATTGTATTTTGGAGATTAACAAAAATTTAAAAACAAATTCGAAGAAGTTTTCAAGATTAAACAAGCTTAAAAACAATCGCTTCTTCTAAACTTAGAGATCTTTCTTTTCTAAAAGAATAGAAAAGTCTAATGGTTCTAGAAAGATCTCTTCTCTCTGAAAAAGATTAGTAAAAAACTTGAGAACAAGAGAGGCAAAGTTTTCACTAAAACTCGGGAATAAAAATGTTTTAAAGAAAAAAGTTAGTGTGAAAACTTAAGAAAATGAGTCTTATATATAGAATTATGAAAATGGACGGTTGGGACAATTATTACAACTGCCCTAAAAAGATAGGATAGTCAGTGGCATGTTTATCGTCGAAGATCGTACTGTGCCGTTGGAACGTCTAGCCTGAATTTGGGGGCAGATACTATTTGGACGTATCCATCTACCTCTCCGAAAATACCAAATTGATTTATGGCACCATATATTGAAGGTTTGGATAGATTCGACCGATGTAGCAGACTTCATCAGATTCCCCCTTATTTGTGAGGGTTTTTTGATTGTAGCGACGCTCTTCCTTGCAGGCGCAAGCCCCTACAGTTAATTACGTTTTCGCATTGCGATAACCACTTTCTCCTGCTCCGGAAGTTCACTTCGTGTCGTGTGTTATTTTGTTTGTTAAGGTTGTCAGTGGATTATATATGGAGATTAATTTATGTCGTCGCCCGTAGGGCGCAGATCAGTCCAAATCCATATATTTGAGATTTGGGGTTTGGGTTTTTGATTGATGCGAAAAGGTGTGTATGTGTGTTGTAAATAACCACAATTAAGACGGTGTCGCAAATAGCTAGTCGCGATGAGTACGTGTCGTCCGCAGGGAAATGGTGAATTTCTTTTCTTACTTTAAACGAGTTGATAGAAAAAAGGTGGGATTGTTTATCGTTTTAAAGTAGGATGGTTAGAAAATTTTATAATAGAAAGGCTTGTAGGGTTTATAGGACTCAGTAGTTAATGGATGAAATAAAAAATATAATTCATTTTATCTTTTATTTTTTTAATACTAAAGAGATAGCGATGAATGTGGATTAGGGTTTTTGGAGGAAATTAGGGTTTCCCTCTACTGCCCCTTGTCCTTCCATTAATCCCTATTTATCTCATGCCCTTAACAAAATGATTATTAACGAATCTCAAATCGTGGTCGTGACTATCATGAATTGATAGCGCGCTCGATAAGAGAGTTAACATTCATTTTGCTAAAGTCTATAAACATTAAAAATTTTAACAAGAATTTAAGTTATAGTTTTCATCCATTATTCTACTCTATCCTGCAAACCTTAGCAAGCAAGAATTTACTTGCTCATGGGTATTAGCGATTTAAAAGAGATGTGGAATATGAATGAAACTATAATTAAAATTGCTGAAAGTAATTGCGGAATATAATGTAGAAAGTAACGCGGAAAGTAAATGCAGAAAGTAAATACGGAAAAATTAAAATAAAAAACTACCTTTATTGATTAACTAGTGTATTACAAAACTTGCTCGCTAAAAAAGTAATTTACAAAACCCTAGTTTGCTCGCTAGATCTTAATCGATTGATGGATAGATAGTTCGATGATATTTTTGATGATAATTGCTCTCGGTCTTTTTATAGGCTCTGGAATGTGAAACCCTAGATATCATGTTGAAGTGTGTCAAATTACGATCAAGACCCTGAGATTTCAAACCCTACGGCCGCCAGAAGATCGCTGAATCGCCGCCAAAAGCCTATTTTGACTGTGCTTCTGCCGCCGTTTGGTGGGTTCGTGCCTCCAAATTTTTCGTGCCTTTTCTTCTCGATATTTGGAGATTCTTCTGATAAAAAGATTCTGAAAATATATCTCTTAGTCTCTGCCGTTGCGAGAATCTTCAATTTACTCCTAATATTTGGCATATTTAGTTTTGTAATCCGATTTGATGTGGATCTCCTACTTATAATTCAGACCTGAGCTAATCTTATTAAAATACCTGCACAATTATCTTGTTAGTAGCATTTGTTTTATTTGATATATTATTTTAACCAATTAATTGATATGATATCTTAAGAATATTGGTTAAGAATATTTGATATGATATACATATTTTAATAATAATCTCATGGATATTTTATTTAAATATGATATGCATATATTTTCCCTAATTATATTAATTATAAATTAAGAAACATATGATAATAACATTTTTACACATAAACCAACAAGTGTTCTTTATTTACAATTAACACATTTTAATAGTTAATAATAATAGGGAAAATGTCCATACAAATTTGCAATAAATTTGACTAATCAAATTTCCCCAAACTTATCTTTGATCATCCCGGGCAAACTATTTATTAGAAAGAAAAAGAAAAAAATCTAGCACACTTTCGTAGGCAACACGATTGCACTTAGTTCGTGCAACAAACCTTTAAACCTCTAAGTGTCCCTAGTAGGAGGAGTGTTGTCTCCTGAGGGTTTTCAGCGGATTACACCCACAAAATCCAAAAATGAAAGAAAGAAGATGAAGATTACATGCAAAGATAAGGAACGTATAAAAGAAAAAACTTGAAAAGAAGACTTTCAAACTACACCAGCTTTTTAGTTGTTAGAGCCATATCTTAATGGTCTTGAAAAGATGTCAGAAATCACATCATCTCTCAATAAAATATCATCTTTAGTCTTCTTCCTTACCTTTCCTCCATATATCGATCATATACCCCTACGTGTATGTAGGAGTTGTTTACACCGGTTTAAATTTCGTTTACAGATATATGTGAAAGCAAGCTCATTCATATACACGTATGGAGGGTTAGTGCATGACATGAGCACATCAGTGGCGTTTGCACTTAGCAAAAATCCATAAGGGTAAAGTGCACGTGCGCACATGTATATTGCACGTATATTTCAACAATACGATCAAAGGAAGAAAAGGTGTTAGAAATGAAGCACTCGGTGGTCAATCACTAAGGGAAAGCCTTTAAATAAACATTTTATGCAACGGAAAATAGATCACCAAACACGGGATCAAAAGTACAAGGGTTTACAAAACAATGAATAAAGTTTTCTAAAACCCTCTCAGCTTTCTCCACCATGTCAAAGTGGCTATCTTCATGAGGAGTTGCTCCCCATCGGTTAGCGCTATACCCATCGGCGAAGGCAGACATGATGGCCCGCTGAGCCCGTATCTGGCTCAGCAGCTGAACAGAACGATCCCTCAGAGGCTTGGTAATCAAAAGTGCCTCATGAAAGCACTCGATCTTGTCCTCCGCTGCGTCGAGGATCGCAGGAGTCATCTCCGCTGGATAAGGGGGATGTCAGCAAGCACGGAAAGGAAGATCATTCGGAGCCAAATGGAGCCGATGGTGAGAGGAGATCCTCTACGAGTCAAGAGCTCGTGCAGCGCTGTATCACATTGGTTATCCGTGAGAGCGGGATTCACCAAGCGTGCAACAAAGCGAGGGACAATTTCCTTAATAGGTATCTCCTATGACTGCCGATTAGCATGCGGACGATTGCAAGCCATGACTCTTCTCTGTTAAAATGATTCTCTGAAAGTGAGAGAGAAGAGGTGTAACGTTTTCAAAATAATAAAATATGATTTTTGGGAAATTTTATAATTTAATATTATTTTAATGAATATTTTAATATTCTGGTATAATTAAATATAAATAAATGGGGAAAAATTATGGAAAATTCTAAAATAGGGTATTTTATGGAATTATGCCATTTTAAAGTTTTAAAGATTAGTTATATGCTAATTTAGTGCTAATCGCGATTAAAAATCGCTAATTGGATTTTTAGCATTTTTGTGCAAAAATGTGCACATATCATTTTCCACACTTGTTACACTTGTGTTACATTTCTTTTGCCATGATTCTTTTGGGTTCACTATTGGAGTGAGAAGGAAAAGAAAAGAAAAGGAAAAAAGTAGTATGATGAGAGAGAGAAAGGGACCAAGCTAAGTCAACCTTCACCTTTTTGAACCATACCCCATTATTTTCCCCTTCTCATTCTCTCTCCACTCCCTCCCCTTGTTGAGCTGCTGCTGCTCTCTCTCTCTCTCTCACCCTCTTCACTAAAACCCTAGATCCACCATGAAAACAAATCCAAAACCCTATTCCCACTTCACAAAACTTACTCCCAAGCTCACTAGCTACACATTGAACCTAGCAAGATTGGATTTGGAGGACTTTGAGCAACTCAAGAATTTTCTTGAGTTGCCAAAGGAGGTAATTTCTGCACCTATTAGAGTAGTATTTCATTTTCTTGTGCATCTATTCTAGTTTCATATCGATATTGTGTCGTTTTGTGGACTTTGGAGAATTCATGTTAGGGTTTAGGGTAAAACTGAAATCAAAGATGGAATTGAGGATTGTGGTGGTCTTAGAATCCCTTGTGTGATGCTAATTTGGACCCAAACCTGAACTTGAAACCAGAATACGGAATTACGGAATCGATAACGGGGAAAACTGTAAATCTGGAAGTGTTTTGTGGAATCTGCTATCACCCCGAGACCCCAAAAATGAAACTGAGTTGACAGTGAGATGTGCAGGCACCATAGAACCACCACACCAAACCCTAGCCCCCAACTCAACAGTGAGGCCGCCAATTATTCCCTTCTGGCCGCAATTTGCGGCCAGAGCAGGAGGGAATTGCCTCGAATTTTGTGCATGGCCCCATTTCCTCTATTCTTGACCCTGGGTATGTCTAGTTTTGACTGATTCCATCTAGGGTAAAATCTGGGTTGATTTTCCTATGTTGGTGCATGGTTTACGACTTGATTTAGCATGGATTTTGGTATTTGGTGATTCATTGCTGTCGGGTGGCGTTTGGACGTCAACGACAAGTGGATATTGAACGTGTTTACATGCGAGTCGATAGGTTTTTACCTATGCGGGTAGCGTGTGCTATTTTGGTTTCCGATGTGATTTTCATGTACTTTAGCGTTGTGATATACTTATAGGTACCCTACGAGATATTGAGGCAAAGAAGATGAAGATGGCGACATCGGCACCGATACATGAGAAGCAAGGTGAGTAGATTTATATCTACGGGGAGAAGTCGGGTGGATGGCGTATAGCACCCCCGCAGTCCATGGTGATGTATACGAATACATATACACACATATATTTATTATGTGTTGTTTAGGATTATTGATGGTAATAATGGATTATTGGTGATAAGGATGTATTGGTTGAGTATAGTGCGAAACCCTAGAGTAGTGGTTGCACCCACACTCACACATACACACATACTTGCATACATTCTTTCATATATCTGTGTGCATATGATGGTGTATATCTACACATGGGTATGGGACTATGTGTTCATATACGGGTTTGAGGATGATACGTGGGATTGAGATGAGTCGATGAGATTCGATTGAGGCCGTGAGATTTGGCGACATGACAGAGTTCGTATTGGAGATGTGATATGATGGTAGCGATACCTGTCATGTGATGAGATATTGTGATATCGACTCGGATTTAGGTGGTTTCCATACCCCTCTCTATTGACTTAGTTGTGGGTTCGTAGTTCGCATAGTAGGCGTTAGACTAGACCCGAGTCATACCTATTTCAAAACTAACGAATCAGGGATATTTTAAAGATAGGAAAAAGGGTTTATACGGATATTTTCAAAAGGCGCATCTTTTCTTAAAACACCGTAGCCCTTATTTTACCAAAAGCCCTGATTCGTCTTATTTCAAAAGGCAAGGTTGCATGATATATCTATTGAGGCAGGTTCTCTACTGTTGCGTTGACTACTCGATTCCGCACATTCATGCTGTTTGCATTGCATCGTTTATATTGTTGATATATTTCAGTCATGCTGCTAGGACACCAGCACCATTATCGATGATGCGTATGTTCCACGTACACTTGTCTGCCGGCTCACACACTTCATCATCGATAATTGCCATGTCATTACACTGTAGTACTGTTGCATTCAGGATATGACCCTTGCACGACATATTGATATGCTTACCTTTCTGCTATATGTCGCATACATGCTGCTTTCTGATTATACGCATTGAGATATGCTGTTTCCATGATATTTCTGGTTTTGGGAACCGTGGGTGTTTCAAAGAGGATATGTAATTGTTTTAAAAACCCGGTTACCCGTGATATGATATTTCAGTGCGTCCACCATGTGTTTTCTCGGTGCTGAGGGCGACATGTGAAACCCGATTCGAGGAGGCGGATGAGGCCGATTGCGGGTACATGGTGGACCCGGTATGGTTCCCCGGGGCAAGAAATGTTTTTCGTGGAGTAGACGATGAGCCTGGCTGGGTGGCGAGTACCTACCGGTGATTTTGTTGGACCTGGCGGTTATCCGGAGGATACCGACCAGAGTCGATAGATGGATATGGCGTACTGCCGGGGCCGAGGGCCGATACCGCAGACAGAGCCTGTGGGCCGATCCGGACTGACGGAGCCCGATATATGAGGATTTACGTGCCGATGCTGGGCACAGTTTTCATGATGTTTTCGAGTGTCGATGCTGGGCACTCCGGTTCCATGATTTTGACGTGTCGCGAGGGACACAGGTGGTTTATATCCTCATATTTCCATGCATATGCTGATGATATTTACATGCATGATGGTTTTGTCATTGGGTGACGAGTGGACGGGATCCACGTACATGCAGATTGATTTCATTGTTTGTACCTCACATTTATGATATGCTATTACCTGAGGCACTGGCACGAGCATTTGGCATACACTCATGTATAGAGATTACATTGCCAGTTTAGCATGTTTCAGATTTATTCATATTGAGGTTTATATGTATATCTGATCGTATTGACCTAGGATGGGTCATGCATTCGATCTCTGCTTGTAGATATTTTCTATTCACGAGTTGGCAACTCACCCCCGTTGTGCCACAGTCCTTGCAGGTTTTTGCCGTACAGATTCCATAGCGGCATTTTTGGCACACTGTTTCCATATGGGTGACTTGCGCTGGTAGGTGGGTTCTTTTGTATCAGAACCGCCATTGCTCCTGTATTATTCATTGTATCTAGTAATTTCATCAACCAAAACTTGTATATTGTTTCAGACTTAGAAAACAGTGTTGTATTATTTCGACTTTAGAGTCGCGCTTGTAGTATTACGGTTTTCTGGCTGTTATGAGTTTCTTTTTGGGTTTTGATCCTCGCCCTTTGGCGTTTTATATTATTATTGCTTGCGTGGTTGTGACCGTCGATTGACGAAGAGCTAGCTCCCGCTTGGGGATGCCTTTACCATTTCATATATATTATTCTTGTTGTACCCTGTTTGGGGCCAGTTTTTACAAAGGAAACTCTGCCGAAATTTTCAGGAAAGGTTACACATTTTAAAAATACACATTCGGCTTAGTTATTTAAAAACTTGATTTTCGAAACATGATTTCTTTACTTTTCAAAACCAGTTTTCCTTATTTATTCTTTAAATGGTTTTAGATTACTGAGCTTTTGGCTTACTTGGATCAGATGGGGTCCTATAGACTTTATATGGTTCAAGGGCCAGTCACGTGCTCTTTCGGGGCGTGACAAAGCATTGCTTAGATTGTAAAAGGATGCATTTAAGTCTCGGCACAGAAAATGTTGTGCATGGTGAAACTAATTACAAACTCTGACAAAAGAAGGCATTGGAAAAGAAAATTTGACTCAGGAAAAGCAGAGAAAGAAGGTGAAAAGAAACCTTCATTAATGAAGTAACGCCTCACGTGCTCTCCACGAGGGCGCCAGCGCCAGAGTCAATCTTATAGGATTAAATCCTATGGTGGTGCCTCACGTGTTCCTCACGCGGGCGCTAATGTGCAAAGCACATAAAAGTTCATTGCATAAGAGTTAAACTCTCAGATAGCGCCGCATGTGCTCCTCACATGGGCGCCAATGTGCAAAGGACAGGAATACCCATCCTAAGAATTAAATTCTTAAGTGGCGCCCTCGTGCACAACATGTGAGCGCCAGCGCCCAGGTAGAATTAAAATCTACAATACTCTCTGTTAAATATAGCCGTTGGATCAAAAATCCAATGGAGACGTTAAATCATCAAAATACAGAATTAAATTCTGTTGGGAGAAAACATTTCCCAAATCTTTCTAAAATAAGAAAGGTACTTTCGGTTGGATCAAAGATCCAATTGTAGAATAAAATTCTATTCTGGAATATATTTCCTTAATCTTTCTAAATAAGAAAGACTGCTATCTGTAAAACAGAGAACCGTTGGATTAAGAATCCAATGGTGATTAAAAATCATCGTTTTACATAATAAATTCTGTATAGGGAAAATATTTCCCCAATCTCGTTAAAATCCAAAAATCATATTCTGTAAAAATAGAAGTCCTTGGATCAAAGATCCAATAGGGGGGTAAAATTCCCCAAATCAATTTTGAGACCAATTAAATCAATTGGAATCTCTCAATGAGAGATTTTTTCAAAACTAATCAACAATTTGCCTTACCTATATAAAGGACCTGAGACTTCAAGTCTCGGAGACACGGGGAGACACGGAGATACACAGAGAGAGACGGAGAGAGAAAAAACGAGGCAGACCACAGATAGAAAGAACAGAGAATTCAATTCTCAAAGAAGGAGAGCTCCATTCTTGAAACCCTAGGTAAAAGAAAACATCGAGATCAAAACATCTCTTTTACCTAACATATTTAAGGGTTGAACCCTTCTAAAAGAACTTAGTTTTTTTCTCTGTATCTGAGATTCACAAGACAAGTCTCCCACAAGTTGATAATTTAATTCTCATCGGGAAGATCTTGTTCTTGAGAATCAAAGATTCAGAAAAGAACAAATTTAAAAGAGAAAGAATTTGGAGTCCATAATACTCCAGGAACTCAGTTCCTTCGAATCAAGAACTTAGTTCTTAAAAAGAACATGATCCAAGATCCTCAAAATAGTGATCTTGGTGATCGTTAATGGTAAAAATACCATTAACAGAGATTTATGTTCTTTAAAAATATCAATAGAGATTAAATCTCCAAAGAACATAGCGCCTCACGTGAAACACACGTAAGCGCCAGAGAAAAACTAGTGCTTAGCGCTATTGGAGCACCTCACATGAAACACACGTGAGCGCTGGAAAAATTTAGTGCTTAGCACTATTGGAGCGCCTCACGTGAAACACACGTGAGCACCACAAAATATCAGTGCTTAGCACTATTATAGCGCCTCACGTGAAATACACGTGAGTGCTATATACAGCTAAGTGCTTAGCACTGCCGAAACCCAATCTTAGTCCAAATTGGCTAAGTTTCTTGAGGTTAAAACCTTTTGTTTTAAAATCAACCGAGCCCATATTGCTCATGATCTCCCAAACTGATTTTAGTCTCATACATGACTAAAGATCTGTTCTTGATGATATCCAAAATGATATTCATCCCACATCTCCTAAGGTAATCTTAGTCTCAAATACGACTAATGATTCTTAAGTCCACCATAATCCCTTATCCTTTCAAATACGGGATTTGGTTCAAGGGTTCATCCTTCTACACCTCTGATATATGTCATTGTAATTCCTCAATGTTTTTAGAGAGGTGGCGGGTCCCGACAACTAACAACTTCTTTCGTCATACATTGTGATGCACTTCCAAATTGACGTGCACACCTCAGAGCCCCGCCTCAAACATGGCGATAATGGACCGAAACATCCCTAAACTAACGCGTTTCCCCAAAATGGGAATGTTGGACCGAAATGTCCCTAAACTAATATTCACCCCAAACACGGCGGTAATGGACCGTGATGTCCTTAAACTAAAATAATTGGGCCCAAATACTCATATGTTTAAGTCGATCTTAATCTTAAACCAGATTGACGGTCCTTAAATAAACCAAACCCAAATATAAAATATACGGATTTGGACTGATACGTGCCTTACGGACGACGACATAAACTAGCCTCCGTATACAATCCACGGGCAACCAAAACAAATAAAAAACACACATGGCACGAAGTGAACTGCTGGAGAAGGAGAAAGTAGTTATCGTAATGCAGTAACGTACTTAACTGCAGGGGTTTGTGCCTGCAGGAAAGAGCATCCCCACAATAAAAAAAACCCTCATAAATTGACGGGGAATCTAATAAAGTCTGCTACAACAGTCGCATCCGTCCAAACCTCCAATATACGGTACCATAAATCAACTTGGTATCTTCGGAGAGGTCGATGGATAAATCCAAATAGTATCTGCTCCCAAATTCAGGCAAGACGATCCATCCCACTTCGTCTCTGTTTTCGGCGGTGAACAGATTTTGGCATGTCCGGTGGGACCTTTTCCTCTTTCCACTCCACAATTCGTGTGTCGTGTTTCACGAACAAAATCGTGGTTCGCTATGCTTGCCCTTGGATTTGAGGTACTAAAATTTGGTGTCTTGCTCCTGTGCAGAAGAAGAAGAAAATCGATAGCCTCCAACTGCATCTCTTGCAACATCGTTCCGCCCCAATTGGAAGAGTGACCTATGGGCCTAACGCGGCCTCCATCTTTTCGATGCCGGTGGGGTAAGCAACACAAGCCACTACTGGACTATTCTTCGGGACCATGTTCCCACTAGTGGGTGTCGGTGCCTCAGCGCCGCAGGAAGAAGCCCCCAAGAGGCCGGTCTTCCATCGACTGGCGACCATAACGGCCCCTCTCAACGGGGCGTCTAAAGCTGACATCTCAGTCTTCAACAGGATGGGCAAGAACCCAAATGGGCCCACAAAGAGGCTCGTGGCACCTGAAGGGGCTACCCCAAAACGGATAGCCCTCCCAACTCCTGCTATGGGCGAAATCGTGAAAGGTACTTCCTCTACCAGAAAGTCAGTCTTTGAATGATTGCCCGGCCATCTTTAAACCCTGCCAAGGACGTCAGTCTTCAACAGGCTGACACCAACAACAACCCTTCACCAAATCTGGGGGCACGAAGAAGCCACTTCCAAAACTGAGGCGGTCTCGTTTGCAAGACAAGCTCGACGTCGCCACTGGCGCCGGGTGAGAAAAGCTGGGGGCAATTCTCCTTCTGGACTTACCCCACCGGCTCCAACGGTGGAAGTTGACACTGCTGTTCCAACCGGAAACAACTTTGATCTACTCATGAGGGTATGAAAGAACTCTCCAACGGCGGTGCTAAAGAAAGCACCCCCGCTTGCAGAAACCACAATGCAGGCAAAGCCGGAGCGCCTCCATCAACGGCTCTCCTCATAAATTCACAGGGTCTAGCGAAAAGTCCAGAACTCCATGATTGATCAAAACTACTCTCGTCGACCGAAGAAATCGAAGGCTCGGCAAGAAAAAAATTGTCCCTCCGTCATACAGCAAGGGACTTCTTCTGCCACAAGTGCCTGTTACAATGGCTCCTTCAACTTCGAACTCCCACAAAAGGATGATACCGGAGAAAATCCCACTGCCGACGGAAAACTCCAAAGGCGATGGACCCAAATGCCCTAAGTCTGGGGGCATGATCGTACATATGGTCTACATGACTTCCGGGAAAGAAGAAAACCGTGCTTCCGTAGGTCACCGGCCGCAAACTTGGTCGCTGACAAAAGCTCAGGAGCGACAACAAAAGCTCCAAGAGATGCTGACCAAAATGGCAGCACTTACCGGGCAGAAAGAAAGCCCGGACATAAAAGCCGAACAGCGCCAGAAGCAGGAGACCGATATAGAGTTCCTGTGAAGGGTGCTTGAAATAAAAGACAAGGAAGCTGCTGAGCAGGCTGCTAACATAAAGCAGATGGCTCTCTTATTACAGGATATAGTTAGAATGATGATCCAGCCAGAAACCCCGGCCGAGGATCGGCCGATAATCATCGAGGATGACAGAGGGGAACATCAAACTCTCTTCCGTCTCTCTCAACAGACAAGGAGGAAACGATCTCTAAGGCTGCTCTTGATGATTATATAGCTCAACAAATACGAGCTCATCAAGCAAATGAAGCGTCTGGACAAATCGTCAGAACAGGGCGACCGTACCCAGGATGGTATGACCAAATCAAGTACCCGCCGGGATATATGATCCCTAAATTCCATGTGTACAAGGGGACATGCAACCTACATCAGCACGTCATGCAGTTCAGAGCTATATGCGGCAACACTGGAGGCGACGACAAACTGTTGCTTCACCAGTTCATTGGCAACCTGTCAGAGACGACCTTTGAATGGTATTAAGAGCTCCCAAATGAATCTGTGAGAACATTCACAAAGATGGAACTGTTGTTCACACAGCGGTTCTCCAGCGCAAGCGAGCGCACCCCGATCATGGCATTAATCAATGCCAGGGTAAAGCCAGGAGAAACTTGGGTCCAATATACGATCCGGTGGCGGAACCTATGGTCAAAGTGCAAACGGCGCATCGAAGAATCCCCCGCCGTGGGCATGTTCATCGAGATCCTTGATCCTTAAATGACTGTGTCCCAGTTCATGACATTCTTCAAACTAACTACCTCCCAGGATCTGATAGATAAACTGGCCCAAATGGACTAGATGGGCTACGGGCCTTCCTCCTCAAATAAGGACCCTCGAAACGCCAAGGGTAAAGGGAAAGCGGCCTTCGTCACCAATGCTCAATAACAACCGAGTGGCCCAAAACCGGCTGCTCGCCAAAACGATGCATGTCGACGCCTATCCCTGGAAGAAAGGCCAGGACGCACTTACTCGTTTCCCCATGATAAGACGGGGAGACTATTTGAGTTGGCAATGCGTAACAAATTCATCACATTGCCAGAACTACGGCGTCTACAGCAATCCAGCGACGTAAACAACCCCAACTACTACTCCTATCACAGAATAGTAAGCTACCCGATTGAGGATTGCTACGTCATCAAGAACTGGGTCGAGGACCAGTATCAACAGGAGAAGTTCATGCTGTCTGAAAACTGGAGGTTGAACCCACCACAGAAGCACACTCCCAAAAATGTGGATGCACCGGGGGCATCATGCTCGCTCGTGGAAGAAACTCCAGAGGAAGTCATTCTTTCAGCTAAAACCAAAAGAATGCTGAAGGATCTACAGGAATGTCCGGCAGCCAGGTGGAAAAGCCCACTTGAGCCTGAAATCATCGAAGGGATGCTGAAACCGCGTTCCGTACCGAAATTTATTGACAAAGGGCAAAATCCCCAAGTCAAGCCTTCAAAGTTTTCGAAGAAAAAGAAGAAGACCAAAAAGCCTGTGCAGCCTGCCGAGTATGACGACAAGCACATAGACCTACAAAAGTACATCGATGCGCTGGAGGAGTACATCCAGAAGGCGCGGACACCGATCACACTCGAAGAGTTCCTCAAGCATATTCTTGAGACAACGATGAGGAAAATGACTCATCAGAAGAAACCGAAGCCTATGTAGCAAGTTGCCACATGGTTTCCCATTCGTTGTTAAATGACGAAGAAACTCTCTCAGCGTCAGAAAACAACTTGGAGGGACTGGGGGCAGGATCGGCGCTAAACCCCCCGGAACTGCTATAGACCCGATCGATAGGCTGTTAAACGAAGCCTTTCAAAAAAGTAAAACTGGCCAAGAACGCAAAATAGCCATATACAAAAAGGCTAAGCGTCAGCGTCAGGATGAAGAAGCTGCGGCAAGGTGGAGTCGTAAAGTACTCCTACCAAACCAAGGCATACCTGGGACAAATAAGGACAGGATCACGGCAGAGAAGCGGTTCGCCAAAGCCCTATCAATGGGAATGAAGCTGCTACCTCTAGTAGGAAACACTCCCGAGGTCATATGCCTCGACGGAGAGGATTCATATCTAAATTACTGCCTATATCATCGGAGGGTTACCCACCCCACCGAGGAATGCAGTGCCTTCAAGAAGTGGTGGCAAGGATACGTTACCCATAAAAAATACTTCAAGAGGTTGAAGCGTGAAGCTCGTCGACAGCAAAAGAGTGTGACAGATGCGCATGAAAAAACGACTGGCAACTGTCATATGGTTGGTACCAGTTCAGAAGGGGAAAAGCCCTAAGTTCTTACTTTCGGGAGCGATTCTAAAGATGAAATACCCCTAGCCCTCTCTTCAAGGACTCCACCTCCGAAAAAGGAGAGGAGGAGAAGAACTACGAGAACATTCAGCTGTGTAACCTCACGCTGCCTGAGAAGAACCTCGGACCTACAAACAAAGATTTGAGCAAAAGAGACAAACGGAAAGTAAAAATCCCTGAGGAAATCACCCATGATGAGGGAGTTGTCAAAGAGCTCGTAGCAAGGGACCCGTCTAGGAAAAATAAGGTGGGTTACAATATCCTGACACATCTGAGGAAAATACCCTCACAACTGAGCATATTGGATGCTCTACTCTTGTCCAAAGAAGCACGAGAGTCTCTGATCAAGGCATTACAAGAGCTCGATCAGTTCCAAGCTTTCCTTGTAGAAGAGAAGATAAAGGATGAGTTGGCAGAAGTTCACACAGCTGACATTACATTCAGCGATAAAGACCTCCTCCTCGGTATATGCGAACATAATCGCCCGTTATACGTCACCGGGTACTGCCATGACATCAAAATAGGGAAAATCCTTATCGACAATGGATCCTCCGTCAACCTTCTCAACATGAAAGTGCTGAAGGAGATCTGCATGAATGTTCAACACTTGGCCCGAGACAAAATTACCATCTCCGGATTCGACTCACAGTTGTCACGGATGCTTGGGTCCGTAAAACTAACGTTACTCTTCGGATTGCTCATAACTGACATCAAATTTCACGTCATTGACGCCAAGACTTGCTATAACCCTTTGCTCGGCAGGCCCTGGTTACATGAGTACAACGTCATCCCTTCTACACAACATCAGTGTATGAAGTATTTTAAAGACGGCTTGGAATACACCGTCATGGGAGAGCTAAACCCGTTCTCTATAAACGAGGTTCGGAAATATAAAGACGCAAAGTACTTCCTACCAGACTTTGAAGACACGGAAATATGTCATAAACCGGTGGATAAACAGAAGTCCGTTGCCACTATCCCGATCTTTGGGAGCGATTCCGAGGGAGATGAAGAAATAGTCTACTCGGGGCAACCCCAAAAAGAAAACAGCAGGCCCGGACCATCTACCCCTATTCTGGTCTTTGGCAGCGATTTTGAGGATGAGGCCAACGCAGTGTTCTCCATCCGCATGTCAGTGCAAACCCTCGCCGGAGCTGATCAGAGTCTGCAAATCACAATGGCTCCACCTCGCTATTATAAGGAGCTTGATGCGCTCGATACATGTTAGTGTTATATGCCCTAGAGGCCATTATTGTATAGCACTAGTTTGTATATTACATTTTGAAAGCTTGGGATATATACACGGATTTATAACAGTCTTGCTCAATATAATAGTATGCTACTTGGTTTGTATCTATCTTAATATGTGTATATATTTCTTTTAACGTATCGCTAATACATATTGATAGATCCCTTAGGATCTTTGCTTGACTACCAGCGTTGTGATGGCAGTCACACTAGTAGAGGCTGGGTATTCTATAAGCACATTTTTATACAAGGCCCTAGTCGTAGGATTATCGAGACAGGGCATCGATACTCCAGAGTAGACTAGTGTATACACTTCTCATCCCAGCAGGGGAGATGGTCTGTCCAACAGCCATCAGTACGTCGTACTGGAGATAGTATGCAGATGCTCATTGGGTTATGAGTTACACTGGACGGACTCGTGGGGACTGCTGGTTGGTACTATACCTATCATCAGGGAGCAGTTCCCAGGTGACATGAGTACAGCTTAGTCCATTGACTTAATACTGCTATTTCGCCTCAAGTGTGTTCCCATTGTTCTTAGATTGCTACCCTACCACGGCTCTATTGAGTCGTGCAAACAGGTTGTAGTTGGGTGCAGTCCCGAAGCACTTGGAGATAGTGGCGGTTAGATAGGATCCATCTCTCCCGGTATTTGGAGTTGATATCGCGCTGTGTTCAGAAAGCCATTACACAAAGTCCCTAGCCAGGGCAAGCGAGATTTACTGGTAGGTACTCCAGTAGTTTCTTAGGGTGTTTTTGTCTATACTCCGACACGATTTATTGCTCTATTAAGGGTCTGACGTTTACCGCCCCCTAGGCCCAATATGTGATACTCTTAGACGAACAGACCAGACTGTATGGAGATTGCCATAGACAGGCTCAGTAGGAGTTTGAATGAGTTTGCTCGTCGTCCTTCCTATCGACAGATACCCGGGTAGCCGTTACGTGCAGCTAGTACAGCTGACGTGCTTATGGTTAAACCCACTGCCAGCATACTGTCGAGTTTTTAGAGTCCCACACAGAGGGTTTCTCTGCTTCGGGCGAAACGATGTAGAGGTTTACGATAGGGTTCGATCACATACGTGTACTTGTGCGCGTGTGATGTTCGAACGGACAATACTCGTGGGATTTGGTTTAAGCTGGATCCTAGTATTTGATTGTTGGATTAGTTTCGTCTCTTTGTATTCGTATTTCTCGGAACACGGATATGGGTATGTATATACGGATGAGAGGGGTATAGAAGGAGACACCTCATTAGGGTTTTGACCATTGACTTGATTAAAAAAATTATGAGGTGGAGGAAAGTATTTGTTATTTTTTTTTGTAAATGATAATTGTGGCATGGCTACTTGGATTGACCACTTGACTTGGATTGACTCTTTCACTTAGATATTTTTTATGAGATATTTTTGTGGCACTAGATATTTTTGGATGAGATATTTTCTTGCCATGCTTGTAGTCATGTCAAGTTATCCATTCTATTTTCTATTATCATTTATCAAAAACATTTCTCTTTCCTCAAGTTCACTCTCTCATTCTTCCTCTCAAAACACTAGTGTCTCATGTGTTGAGAATCAAGGGTTGGTGAGACTTAGTATCACGACCCGGAAAATGGCACGTGACTGGCACTTGAATCATATGAAGTCTATAGGACCCCATCTATTTCAAGTAAGCCAAAAATCCCAGAAATCTAAACCATTTTTAAAGAAGAAGTGAAGAACTTATTTTTAAAGCAAGTGGTTTTAAATAACATAAGCCGAATATGCATTTTTAAATCTCAAGTCTTTTCTGAAAATTTCGGCAGAGTTTCCTTTGTAAATACTGGCCCCAAAAGGGTACAACATGCATAATATGAAAAAAGGCATCCCCAAGCGGGAGCTAGCACTTCGTCAATCGACGGTCACAACCACGCAAGCAATATGATATACAACGCCGAAGGGCAAGGATCAAAACTCAAAAGGAAACTCAAATCATCAAGAAAACCATAATAATACAGCGCGCGACTCTAAGGTCGAAATAATATACAACTGGTCTCTAAGTCAAATAAATAATACAGTATGGTTGATGGAGTTACTAGATACAACTGAATGTAAATAAAATACAATGGCGGTCACTGATTGTCAAGAGTTTTTCTGTGTTTAAATTTACCGCAATCAAGACGGTGTCGCTTGGTAGCTAGCCGGTTGAGTACGGGTCGATCCACAGGGAGAATGAATCCTTTTCTTTATGTTCTAACGAGTTAAGTCCTAACTTTGGTAGGTTTGGTTTTAAGATCTAAGAATGAGAATAATTTGATATAAAGGCTTGCTAGGGTTAGGATTAGGTTAGTTCGAAATAGGGATTCTTCTCACTTCTTTCAATGCCCTAGTTAAGAATATAGGTGTTAGGGTAATAGTCTACAACGGGGATTAGCACGACTAGGAAGAAACTTAGTTTCTTTCTTTTGGTCCTTGTCCGTCCGTTCTTAGCTTTTAGCCATAACCTCCGGTTAATTCAACCACAATCGGTCTAACTAGGGAATCACCGCTATCATGTAGGACAAGGTGCCGTAGTGAGAGGATTATGGTTGATTTAAAGAGAGTCCTTAATTAAAGTTATTTGGGCAAAGAAAGGAGTGAAAGAGATTTCCTTCTCTCAAACCTTCCCTCTCCTATCCCTAACAAGTGAGGAATTACTCACTCATTAGGAAGATAACAATAAAATTCATTTTTTTTTATTTTAATAGATGAACTAAATTGCAGATAATAAAAGAACAGATAAAAAATTGCAGGAATTAAAATTCAGATAAAAAGAATGCGAGATAAAAAAAAATAAAACTTACTTTATTGATGACCTCTCAACAATGCATTACAATTGGAATTAAAATTTAGATCTAAGAATTAAAAAGAGTAAAAAAAACTAAAGAGATGCATCCTAAGAAAGGCATCCTCAAAGAGGCATGCTAAGAAAGGCCTTGAGCTCTCCTATTTATAGATAGGAAAAACCCTAGGTTTACATTCTGATCCATACATGAAATTACAAAACAACCCCAAAAACCGAGTCAAAGCACCGACACCCCACCGACACGTGCAGAGCACGGCCGCGGAACCGTGGCAAAAGAGCCTGTTTGGCCGCTGTTCCGCGGCCATTTGGTAGACTTGGTGGTTCATTTTTTCAGGGCTTCTTCATGTTATTTTTGTCTTCTGTTTGGAACACTTGGTTTCATAAAAGTTCTTCAGTTCTCTTCCAGATATTCAACAGTAGACTTTTGCCTTGTGCTCCGCATTTGAAGTCTTGGATCTTGTGCTGCCCTTGTGCTTTGTGCATTGAAATGCCCAATGATTTTCCATTTGTTCCTTGAACTGGTAGGCGCCATTATACGGATAGTGTGCGGAAACCCGTATTTCTCTTTTTGTTGGTCGTAGTCCAACATTTGTTGCGATTTTTCATAAATTTTACTATAAAGAGCTGAGAGCCTGTAACCCGCAACTATTTAGCAGACATGGATCAAAAGTGCCTATTTATATGCAATATGATTAAGAATGGGTGGTATAAAAATGAAAAAATCTGATATGAAAAGTCACGATGCAAGTGAACCCACCTACCAAAGCAAATCACCCGGAATGGAAGCAATGTGCCAGCAAAGCCGTAACGAAACCTGTACAGCAAAACCTGCAACAAATTGTGGCACAACGGGGGTGAGTTGCCAACTCGTGAGTAGAAAACATCACCGAGCAGAAATCGTATGTATGACTCAATACTAGATCAGTACGATCAAAATAAATAAATATCCTCAATATGATAAGGTCTGAAGCATGAAAAGGTGGCAAGGGTAAACATCTATACATAAGTGTAATCCCATGTGCTCGTGTCAGTGCCTCAGGTAGCAATATATCACATGTATGAGGTATGAAGGTCATAATATGAAAACAGAAGGCATATAAATGATAAAACTGTTTTCTTGTTTTAGTGAGATATCTGTATATACATTGAAATGTCATCAATGAAATCATCATAAATCAGTGTCCAGCATCGACACAAAATATAACCCAATATCTCGATATCTCAGGCTCCGGCTATCCGGACTGGCCTGCATCATCAAATCGCAAATACCTCAAGTATCAATATCTGGGGCTCCGGCTATCCGGACTGGCCCCTGGGCTCCGGCTATCCGGACTGGCCCGACTCCGATCGGTATCCTCTGGATATCCGCCGAGTCACAAAACAATCACCGGTCAGCAATACTCCCCTGTCACAAGCTCAACGCCAATCAACTGCGATCTTCTTGCCCCGGGGTACCGTACCAGGTCCACCATGCACCCACAGACGGTTCCTACTCCTCCTCGAATTGGGTGTATGATATCGCTCAAGAGCCGAGAAAACTCATGGTGGACATATCTCAAATCATATCATGAGAAAACCGCAACTTTCATTTTAAAATGATAATCAGTTTTATAAAATTTTGCGGTTTCTCCAAATCCATAAATCTCATGGAAAACCCAAATCTCGAGAATAAAAGACAATGAATTTAAAAGTATTGGGCTCCGGCAAATCCGGACTGGCCCTAAATAATAATGCATGACAGTGAATAATAATATGCATGAAATAGCAAGTAATAAATGGAATGTCTAAACTTGCATATAAAAGCAAATTCACTAGTACCATGTCAAAACTATCAACTAACCTTTTATACTAATGAAGTAGTATTTTCTAATGTGTACGTGACATGGCAATTACTGATGATGATGTGTGTGAGTCGGCAAGAAGGTGTACGTGGAACATACGCATCATCGGTAATGGTGCTGGTGTCATGACATCATGGTTTCATAATAACAATAAAAACACAGTATAAGCATGCAATGCAATATGAACAATTATGAATGTGTAGAAAATGAGTAATAAACGCAGCAATAAGGAATATGCAATAATATAAACGAGTCATACAGTTTTGCCGTTTGAAATAATACAATCGTGGTGTTTAGAAAATAGGGGTTACGGTGTTTTTAAGAAAAGGTACGTCCTTTGAAATATCCGTAGCATCCATTGGCCTGTCTTTTAAATATTCACGATTCGTTAGTTTTGAAATATGTATGACTCGGGTCTAATCTAACATCTACTAAGTAAACTAAAAGTCTAACTAACAGACTGATCGAAAAGGTAAGGAAACCACCTAAATCTGAGTCAATATATATATATATATATAATAGTCGGTGATCCCGCCTCAATAGTATCACATATGATACAATACCTATAATATGACATCCTCAAACCAAGAGTGCGGATCTATCATCAATATATAGCTCGTACGGTAAATCCATTGTACGACATCACAAATCTTGGTACAGGTCGAATATCACCTATATCTCATTATTCATTAGGTATCCTTTTCATCATATATCATGATCTGGGTTCTGATCTACGTCCAGTACATACTGATACCATATATATATATATATATATATATATATATATATATATATTAATTTATGCGTGTGTATGAAAACACCACGCCTAAAGACTTGCTAAACATCATTTCGTCTCTCAAATACAAACCATGTCGCATCACCGGTCTCATGGTCTTAAACACATACTCATCGACTCATCTCCAAGTACCACTATCCTCATAATCTATGTATATGTATACGTGTATACACACACACACACAGTCCTATACCTATGTGTGTGTGTGTACATATCCCCATATATGCATAGGTAATAAAATGTATGCATGTGTGTGTGCGCGTGTGGGTGTAACAACTATTCTAGGGTTTCGTAACTAACACTAAACTATAACATTAACTTATCTTAATAAACAATAACTCATAATAACATATATATATATATACATATGTATACGTATTTGTATACCACACTAAGAAACTGTGGGGGTGCTATACGCCATCCACCCGACTTCCAACGTAGATATATATCTACTTACCTTGATCTTCGCTTGCCGATGCGGACGTCGCCATGCGCTTGCTTGTCATCTCGAAGTCCTCATGGAGGTACCTGCATATCATAACATATCGTGTCGCATTAAAACCTAATTCGCAAACGAAACGACATACGAAACTCACATAGGTCAAAACCTATGGTTTGCTCTCGCAATTCAACCAAATAACACTCGATACAGACGTACAAATGTCAAGTGCCCGATACAAAACACAAATACCAAAACTTGAATTCAAAATACGTAAAACGTAACCCCGAATCAAAACAGCAACTCAAGAATTCACTCCCAGATTTTAGTTAAAGTGAAATTGGGATGAGCAAACAGTACTGGAGTGTAGTATATAGGGGATATGACCTACAGAAGCAACCTGGACACCTAATTCTCCAATGTGGCCGGCCAGACACCCTCATAATCCGGCCTCCTCGGTTTCGGGGTCTTGGATTGGGTTCGTTTTGGTTGGGTGGCCTAGTAGTGCTTTAACTAGGTTTCTGAAGTTGTTTGCTTTTCTCGTACTGGTCTCAGGTCACTCCAGATTTCCCTGCACCCTCAATTAATTCACAAACCGACACAGAAGTTTCTAAATTCTGTATTTTGGGTTTGTTTCAGTTAGGTTTGGGTTTTCCAACACTTGGGGGGTTTAAGGTCACCACTAAAGCCCATTAGCACAACCACAACTCAAAATCCCTCAAACCCTAACTAGGAATTTTCAAAGCTCACAAAACCGCATCAAAACACTTCTAAACTTGTATAGGTGATAAGGTAATTGAAATACAATCTTAATGGTGCAAAAATTAGCTCATTTGGCAACTCAAGAAAATTCTTAAGTTGCCCCAAGTGTCCAAAATCCTTGCTTTCATGGTCCAAAGTGTTTGTGAGAAGCTTGTGCATGTTTTTATTGAAATGGAGAAGAACTTTTGAGTTGATTTGGGGTGTGATTGTGAGGATGAAGAGGAAGAGGGAGATGGGTAGCAGCCATGGTGAGATAGAAGAGGAAAAAGGATGAAGAAAATGAAGAGGGAGACAAAGACCAAGACTTAGGTTTGACCCGTCACCTCGCTCTCTCTCTCATGCCCATCCCTCAATTCTTTAACATTTCATTTTCCTTTTCTTTTCTTATCTTTTCTTTTCCATTTAATTTTTAAAACAAAACACATAAATCCCAAATGAAACCATGGTTATAAAATGTAACACAAGTGTAAAATACGACACGGTGCATGTCATGTGCACAAAACCAGCTTAATGCGTGATTAGCGATATTTAATCGCGATTAGCGTTAAAATAGTGTATAATAAATCACAATTAACTTAAAATTGCTTAATTCATATAAATCACCCTCTTTTTAGTAATTTCTAAAATTTTCCAATTTTTTCCCAAATTATCGGTATTTAATTATACCGCACTAATAAAATATTCAATATATTTATTATTTAATTATAAAAATTCCCAAAAATAATATTTTATTTTTTTGAAATGTTACAGTCTTCCCCCCTTAAAGAAATTTGGTCCCCGAATTTAAATTTAAACCCCTCAAATACTAAAACATTTCAGTAAAATGATTAAGTCGTCGGGGCTCCGAAATCATAAATACATAAAATGCATCACAGCGCAATGCATGCGCAGGAAAACGAGTATATCAATCAAAAGCAAAACTCCATCAAGCATCCCGCAAATCATCGGAGTCATGGTGAAGACACACGTGTCAAAATCCAATACAAAAACCAACATGATATACATCAAAACTATACATGTACACCTCATAGTAAATTCGTCAAAACATCTGAAGAAATGCATGCTAAACCCCCTTTAAGTCGCTGTGTGATGTGCGTATCACTGCACAGTGGCGGACGTCCATTGTGAGAAAATAACTCTCTCTGTATATATATATATACACTTGTTTAACATACACGTCCCGCCGTTTTGAAAATAAATTTAGAAGGGTTTCCTTTATAACAATTTTCGTGTCATCTTGGACACGTAAGTAAATACTGAGACTATAGCTCCTTTTTGGAAACCCTTCGATAACTATCAATGCATGCAAAGATATACTCAGGTACTGTCCTCTGACCAGTCCTGCTCAGTACTAAAACAAATAGTAAATATCATAAAAATGTACTGCTCCGTAAGAATCAATCCTAAATGTGTATAAGAATGCCACGTGCATCTGGTGCGCACGGAAATCGAAATCCATGAATATGCCATCCATGTGTACAGAAACAAAATCTAAGTGCAACAGGTATGCACGAAACACCTGTCAAAGGCAACGAATGTGCCTGACAGCAATATCAGGTGCATCTGATATGCACGAAGAATCTCGATTTAGTGCATCTGGCGTGCACCAAAATCACATCAAGCGCTCAAGCATGCGCAAGAATCCAAATCAAGTGTACGAAGTGCACGAAAAAAATATCGAATATCAAAATCGAAATCGACGGTATACGACACATTTCAATCCAAATCCAAATCAGGTATACCGTGGTACAAAATCTCATAACCATGTGCATCAGTGTGCACAAAATCGAATCCAAATATTGAAAGTGCATGAAAACTATGCCGAAAGCATAAGTCAAATCACATGCATACCATAGGTATGAAATCAAAATCAACATCTCGAATGACATCAAATCGAAGTCAAGTGCAACTGTGGTGCACAAAAACTCAATCATGCAAATAAATCATCCAAAATATCAAATCAAAGATGGTGGAAATAGTCCCGCTCTAGCACATCCTCTAAAGATCTCTGGCCAACTGTCATGGTCACTCATAACATGTCTCGTCGACGGTGCCGAAATCTGGCCTACTGGGTGTGCGTAATATGACCGCTCCTGGGTCCAAGTCTTCTCGTATAGTATTCCAGAAAGGTTCTGTCGAAGTCTCCCCTAAATCTTGTTTCTGCCGAACTGCCCGGAAGTTATCACCTTTTACCAAATCTGTTTCTTGTTCCGGAATGGCTGCATACTCATCGCGACTCTTTCTGGAAGATATATCCATATACAACGCCTCTGCATGCGTATCACATATCTGATGTGAGCAGAGTGGAACGTCATCTCATCAAGATCTCGTACGAACCTCTTACTCCCCTTTTCTCTAATGTCGACTGATTCAGACTCTTCTCTTCGTGGCTATATGGACTGCGCTCCAACGGTTATACTTATATCTGGAGTCTCCCAAGCAATGTATTCCATCACATGATATCCGAACGACGTCGAACTTTTCGATCGATTCGTCAAAATTCCATAATCCCCTAAGAGCTCAACATCTTGAGTACAGTTTAATAGTATTCCAGTACATGCCACAGTACCTATGGACCAGCCGTAGAAGGGCAAACCCAAGCCTCATTAATGGCACCGTGGAACTGCTGTAAACCCTAAGGTTTCAAAGCATTCTCATGGTCATTATATCGAGTTAGGGTTTCATTCTTCTAGAGGGTCCAAGGAATTACTTGCATGTTCTCCGAATACTTTAAACTTGGAAAAATGGGTTCCTGATATTCGATCGTCTTCTATCGACTCTCAACGTACCTATGTGAAGTCGTCTCAAGCTGGAATCAATCAATCTGATGACCTCGCATCGGGGTAAGCGAACGAACCACATGTCCTAGTCATTCCTCCTTGGGTGACTAGCGATCTTCTATCATATCTCTAAGTATGCTCATGCGGCATAGCTCCAAACATCTGGGGTGATATCTCGTCATTCGCAGCAGCAACTGGTTCATTCATCTGCACGTTGAACAGTGCTTCAATCATCAAGAATAATCTGTGCATTGACGGTCATCACATTCTGGCTGGCCTCTAGCAGTGGCCCAATTCTCTGGTGCTGATCTGCACATCCGAGAAATCTCGTAAAAGCGATCCATCAAACGCTCATGGCGCGAAAAACACAATAAAACGACGCATCTATGCAAATCGTATGTCCCTGGAATCACGCCCTGGTCAGTTCTCGTCCGTGACGAGCTCATGCTGACCGCAACTCTATCCGTAGCTCTCTCTGCCCGTATAATCGTGGCAGCAAAACCATAAACTGATATCGATGAGGATAGATCATGAATGAATATAATAATGTGCAAGGAAATGGACATCCTAAGGCTTCTTAAGCGGAGTAGCGTATCGTAAGTATGCCGTGAAACATACACACGGTACGTCACTCTCCTTAAGTCACCTACTCCATCAACCAAGGTCAACTTATGCGACGAAAGTTCGGGTCTAATACCCCTTGACTAAATCTAAGTTCCGTAAGGTCAAGCTTAGATTCCGTATATATACAAACTCCCTAGGCTCTGCATAGTCAAATATAGACTCGAACCAAGGTTAACCTAGCGCTCTGATACCAACTTTGTCACGACACAGAAAATGGCACGTGACTGGCACTTGAATCATATGAAGTCTATAGGACCCTATCTAATTCAAGTAAGCCAAAATTCCCAGAAATCTAAACCATTTTTAAAGAAGAAGTGAAGAACTTATTTTTAAAGCAAGTGGTTTCAAATAACATAAGACGAATATGCATTATTAAATCTCAAGTCTTTTCTGAAAATTTCGGCAGAGTTTCCTTTGTAAATACTGGCCCCAAAAAGGTACAACATGCATAATATGAAAAAAAGGCATCCCCAAGCGGGAGCTAGCTCTTCGTCAATCGACGGTCACAACCACGCAAGCAATATAATATACAACGCCGAAGGGCAAGGATCAAAACTAAAAAGGAAACTCAAATCATCAAGAAAACCATAATAATACAGCGCGCGACTCTAAGGTCGAAATAATATACAACTGGTCTCTAAGTAAAATAAATAATACAGTCTGGTTCATGGAGTTACTAGATACAACTGAATGTAAATAAAATACAATGGTGGTCACTGATTGTCAGTGAACCCACCTACCAAAGCAAATCATCCGGAATGGAAGCAGTGTGCCAGCAAAGCCGTAACGAAACCTGTACAACAAAACCTGCAAGAAACTGTGGCACAACGGGGGTGAGTTGCCAACTCGTGAGTAGAAAACATCACCGAGCAGAAATCGTATGTATGACTCAATCCTAGATCAATACGATCAAAATAAATAAATATCCTCAATATGATAAGGTCTGAAGCATGAAAAGGTGGCAAGGGTAAACATCTATACATAAGTGTAATCCCATGTGCTCGTGCCAGTGCCTCAGGTAGCAATATATCACATGTATGAGGTATGAAGGTCATAATATGAAAACAGAAGGCATATAAATGATAAAACTATTTTCTTGTTTTAGTGAGATATTTGTATATAAATCGAAATGTCATCAATGAAATCATCATAAATCAGTGTCTAGCATCGACACAAAATATAACCCAATATCTCGATATCTTAGGCTCCGGCTATCCAGACTGGCCTGCATCATCAAATCTTAAATACCTCAAGTATCAATATCTGGGGCTCTGGCTATCCGGACTGGCCCATGGGCTCTGGCTATCCGGACTGGCCCATAGGCTCCGGCTATCCGGACTGACCCATGGGCTCCGGCTATCCGGACTGGCCCGACTCCGATCGGTATCCTCCAGATATCCGTCGAGTCACAAAACAATCACCGGTCAGCAATACTCCCCTGTCACAGACTCAACGTCGATCAACTGCGATCTTCTTGTCCCGGGGTACCGTACCGGGTCCACCATGCACCCACAGACGGTTCCTACTCCTCCTCGAATTGGGTGTATGATATCACTCAAGAGCCGAGAAAACTCATGGTGGACATATCTCAAATCATATCATGAGAAAACCGCAACTTTCATTTTAAAATGATAATCAGTTTTATAAAATTTTGCGGTTTCTCCAAATCCATAAATCTCATAGAAATCCCAAATCTCGAGAATAAAAGACAATGAATTTAAAAGTATTGGGCTCCGGCAAATCCGGACTGGCCCTAAATAATAATGCATGACAGTGAATAATAATATGCATGAAATAGCAAGTAATAAATGCAATGTCTAAACTAGCATATAAAAGTAAGTTCACTAGTACCATGTCAAAACTATCAACTAACATTTTATACTAATGAAGTAGTATTTTCTAATGTGTACGTGACATGGCAATTACCAATGATGATGTGTGTGAGCCGGCAAGCAGGTGTACGTGGAACATAAGCATCATCGGTAATGGTGCTGGTGTCATGACATCATGGTTTCATAATAACAATAAAAACACAGTATAAGCATGCAATGCGATATGAACAATCATGAATGTGCAGAAAATGAGTAATAAACGCAGCAATAAGGAATATGCAATAATATAAACGAGTCATACAGTTTTGTCGTTTGAAATAATACGAATCGTGGTGTTTAGAAAATAGGGGCTACGGTGTTTTTAAGAAAAGGCACGTCCTTTGAAATATCTGTAGCATCCATTGGCCTGTCTTTTAAATATTCACGATTCGTTAGTTTTGAAATATGTATGACTCGGGTCTAATCTAACATCTTCTAAGTAAACTACAGGTCTAACTAACAGACTGATCGAAAAGGTAAGGAAACCACCTAAATCTGAGTCGATATATATATATATATATATATATATATATAATAGTCGGTTATCTCACCTCAATATTATCACATATGATACAATACCTATAATATGAAATTCTCAAGTCAAGAGTGCGGATCTATCATCAATATATAGTTCGTACGGTAAATTCATCGTACGGTATCCCAAATCTGGGTACAGGTCGAATATCACCTATATCTCATTATTCATTAGGTATCCTTTTCATCATATATCATGATCTGGGTACTGATCTATGTCTAGTACATACTGATACCATATATATATATATATATCTATATATATATATATATATATATATATATATATATATATATATGCATGTGTATGAAAACGCCACGCCTAAAGACCCGCTAAACATCATGTCGTCTCTCAAATACAAACCATGTCACATCACCGATCTCATGGCCTCAAGCACAAACTCATCGACTCATCTCCAAGTACCACATACTATCATAATCCATGTTTATGTATACGTATATATATATATGTATGTATATATGTATATATATATGTATATATGTATATATATATATGTGTGTGTGTGTATATATATACATAGTCCCGTACCCATGTGTGTGTGTATATATATATACATATCCCCATAAACGCACAAGTAATAAAATGTATGCATGTGTGTGTGCGCGTGTGGGTGTAACAACTATTCTAGGGTTTCGCAACTAACACTAAACTATCACATTAACTTATCTTGATAAACAATAACTCATAATAACATATTTAGATATATATACATATGTATACGTATTCGTATACCACACTACGAAACTGCGGGAGTGCTATACGCCATCCACTCGACTTCCCCCGTAGATATATATCTACTCACCTTGATCTTCGCTTGCCGATACCGACATCGCCACGCGCTTGCGTGTCGTCTCGAAGTCCTCATGGGGGTACCTACATATCATAACACATCGTGTCGCATTAAAACCCAATTCATAAACGAAACGACATACGAAACTCACATAGGTCAAAACCTATGGTTTGCTCTCGCAATTCAACCAAATAACACTCGATACAGACGTACAAACGTCAAGTGACCGATACAAAACACAAATACCAAAACTTAAATTCAAAATACGTAAAAAGTAACCCCGAATCAAAACAACAACTCAAGAATTCACTCCCAGATTTTAGTTAAAGTGAAATTGGGATGAGCAAACAGTACTGGAGTGTTGTATATAGGGTATATGACCTACAGAAGCAATCTGGATACCCAATTCTCCAATGTGGCCGGCCAGACACCCTCATAATCCGGCCTCCTCGGTTTTGGGGTCTTGGATTGGGTTTGTTTTGGTTGGGTGGTCTCGTAGTGCTCTAATTAGGTCTCTGAAGTTGTTTGCTTTTCTCGTACTGGTCTCAGGTCACTCCAGATTTCCCTGCACCCTCAATTAATTCACAAACCGACACGAAAGTTTCTAAATTCTGTATTTTGGGTTTGTTTCAGTTAGGTCTGGGTTTTCCAATACTTAGGGGGGTTTAAGGTCACCACTAAAGCCCATTAGCACAACCACAACTCAAAATCCCTCAAACCCTAACTAGGAATTTTCAAAGCTCACAAAACTGCATCAAAACACTTCTAAACTTGTATAGGTGATAAGGTAATTGAAATACAATCTTAATGGTGCAGAAATTACCTCATTTGGCAACTCAAGAAAATTCTTGAGTTGCCCCAAGTGTCCAAAATCCTTGCTTTCATGGTCCAAAGTGTTTGTGAGAAGCTTGTGCATGTTTTTATTGAAATGGAGATGACTTTTTGAGTTGATTTGGGGTGTGATTGTGAGGATGAAGAAGGAGAGGGAGATGGGCAGCAGCCATGGTGAGAGAGGAGAGGAAAAAGGATGAAAAAAATGAAGAGGGAGACAAAGACCAAGACTTGGGTTTGACCCCTTACCTCTCTCTCTCTCATGCCCATCCCTCAATTCTTTAACATTTCATTTTCCTTTCCTTTTCTTATCTTTTCTTTTCCATTTCATTTTTAAAAACCAAACACATAAATCCCAAATGAAACCATGGTTATAAAATGTAACACAAGTGTAAAATACGACACGGTGTATGTCACATGCACAAAACTAGCTTAATGCGCGATTAGCGATATTTAATCGCGATTAGCGTTAAAATAGTGTATAATAAATCACAATTAACTTAAAATTTCTTAATTCATATAAAACACCCTCTTTTTAGTAATTTCTAAAATTTTCCAAATTTTTCCCAAATTATCGGTATTTAATTAAACCGCACTAATAAAATATTCAATATATTTATTATTTAATTATAAAAATTCCCAAAAATAATTTTTTATTTTTCTGAAATGTTACACTTAGCTACCCAAAATCACTCTCTACTCATTCTAGGTTACTTAGTTTAGCACACCAAGTGACCTAGTTGCCTCAATTTAGAGGTTAAGCTCAAGGTTGGAACTCTCGGGTGGATCTTCTTCGACTTCGAGAAGCCAACAAGGAGGAGCTATCCATTTCCACTCCAAGGAGTTCACGAGGTGAAGGAGGACAGCGAGAAGACTAGAAGGACACGATACTACGAGGTATAACATTCATCCGAATAGTTAAACCTTATATAGATTGCTAGCTAGGGTTTTATGTTCGATCCTTGCTTCAAGTCGGTGTTGCGAAGCCCGTAAAAATCATTTTTGTCTAATTCCTCCTTCCCGCGAACACGTGGGGTGTGCTACATTGACTTACAGTGGTATCAGAGCCTCTCATAAACCCTAGATAGCTTGTAGCGATATTATAATTCCGCCGTTTTTTGTCGCGCAAAAACTGCCGAAAAACAGTTTTCAAAAGTGAAGTTTTGAGTTGTTTGCACACCCCGCGGGCTCACGGTTTGAACCGAGAAGCCTCGGGATGAAGCGTGCACACCCCAGGGACAACCCGGGGGGAGGGGACCAACGGCCGGGACCAACCCCCCAAGACCACCACTTGGTGGCCTTGGTGGCTGGTGACCCGAGAGCACCATGAATTGGTGCTTTCGGGGTCTGCCTCCCTTTGGGGGCCACCTCATGGTGTCCCCTATGGGTAGGTACCCTCCCAAGACCCTCCATTCGACAGTAATTCTTATGTATTCCCCTCCACGAAGATTCGGGCGGGTTTCGAGTTCGTTTTGACTCCCGGATTGGCTCAAAACTATTGGTTTTGGAACTTTAGCTCACTGGATTTTCATGTCTTGGAAAATTAGATAAGTTTGATAATTGCGTGCGGAATTCTAATGTCGTAGTTACTTTACAAGCTTTGTGTTTTATATATGTGTTTGGAAACGTCGACTAATTGCTATACGTCGATTAGTCGGGGTTGCACATATCTGTGATGTTGTTATGATGGTTTGTGTATATAAACTTGTTGGATCGTCGTGGATGGATAGCCGGGGATGTGAGATGAGGGTTTTTCATTCTTTCATTCGATATAAAATTTGTAAAGTGATATAATATTATTTTGCGGGGCACATCCGGGTTGAGATTTTAGCCACCGTTGTATTATTTCTTTTACCGTTTTTGCTCGTAGGATAGACCCAAGGTGGGGTGCACAAACTACTGAGTACTTTGAAGCGCCGAGTGGCCTACTCACTTTGTTGAGGGAGGTTGCTTCACTTCGGGTATTTGGCGGGTAGTTTTCCGCACCCGTAGGGGTCTAGGGTGGGGTTTGGCTATTCATCACGACCATGGAATCCGTCTTTCGTTACAGGCTCAAACGAAATGCAGAATTCCTTGAATATCCAATGTGTTCATCTGTGATCTGGAGTGCTTATCATTGCATCTAACAAATGGATATTATATATATATATATATATTATATATAATAGACGTTGCTTATGTTTTGCATCCGCGCTAGTCCAGCCCCCACTCTGTCGTTAGTTAAGTAACCTAACGGGTGATGATGGGGCCCCGTGGCGAATGCAGATGGCATAAGCGTACATTGTATTTTTGTTGTTTTCTGCAATGGTAGGTTAATTGATGGAACTGCATTACATTAATGCAAAGCAAACAAACCAAAGTTGAATCGTTGGAACAATTTTATAACCACTCGGTTTTTCACAACAGCAAAATTTTTAAAATGTGGAGCTTAAACCACTCCTTTTAAAAGCTATCAGGTTCCTTCGTTTATATCAAGTTCACTACGTTCACGGTTTTGCCAAAACCATTCGTACCCCTTCGTCATTTCAGTTGGATATTCAGTAGTATTCAAGTTATGTATTTTGACTTTCGCCAATGCATAGTGATTGGTAGCTGTTGAATATTCATCTTTAGTATAGATATATGCATTGGTTTGGGACAGTCGTACTGCTATTTTGGCCTTCGTCAAGGGTATGTACAGGTGGGTTCAAATTAAACTGGACAATGACGGGTAGAACTTGACATGTGACTTATGATATGTTGGCCTTCGTCAAGGTCATAAGAGCATGGGGCAAAAATCTACATCGGGAGTTTCTAAAGAAACTGAAACTTGCTAGTGTTGCATACCATTTGGAGTGTGATAATTTTGGTAGGATTCCTTCGATTTTATCACATAATGATATTTGGATCCCAATCCTACTGTGAGTATATGCTACTCCTCGGAAGATCTTTTCACTTAACGGCCAATGCTATAAACCAAGTAGGTGTCTAGAAAAGTGATAGGGGGGCTATGCCTCCAAGGAAAAGAGGTTATTTAATTAAGGAATTTTGCGAAAGCGTAGTAAAACCTCCCTCGAAGTACCGACACTGTCCTAGTTGAACGGTTAAGCAAGTATTGTATGGTGAGATTAATCCTGACTAATTCTTCTTTTATGGTTTAAGGAAGGATTCGAGAAACAGTGGGAGCCATCCTGTTTAGATAAACTAAAAACCAATTTAAATTTGCAAGAGTATCATACTAAAGTGTTTATTCTCTCTCTCTAAATTGCAGCGACCAAACATGATGGGCCTTAAGTTACTATTAGATAAAAATATATTGACATGGCCAAACAATAAAGATTGGTTTAGGAATGTCAAGATGGCAATCACTTATGAAAAATTGGGCTATGTTCTTACTACTAAAGCCCTCGCTATCCCATGTCCAGATTCCAGTGTCACGGATAGGGAAATCCGTAAGACCTGGGAAATTGATTGCGCGAAAGCCAAGTGCCTCGTGTAAGTCTATGGTAGCGCCCCGGCCGTCAATCCGAGGCCAAATGCGGAAACAAAAACTTTTTAGGAAACCGGCGCTATCGTAGTCTTTCACCCGGATCGAACCATTAACGCTAAACTAGCAAACTACTAAGAAGTGAGAGTGGCTATACCGATCGATCCGTGTCCTTCGGTCTTTGGCCACTATTCCAAGCTCCTCGCGGCATCTCCGATCTCCGGTCTCCTCTTCGGAAAGAGCACCACATCAATGAGTCTTTTTAAGGGCTCCCGCTTCATCCGAAGCAACTCGGACACGAAGTTTGCTAGCCGACATGTCCAAGGTGATGTAGAGAATGTGTGTGATAACTTTGTCTCAAGCATCCATTGATTCTCAACATATGAGATTGTATGGATGGAGGTTGAAGATGATGTCATTAGTGGAAATGGTGAGTTAGAGGAAGAAGAAGAAGAAGAGGCTTTCTTTTCTTGTGTGTTGTGTTGATGAAATGAGAGCAAGAATAATAATACAAGATTAAACCCCAAGCCTATGGCTGCCCTCTCTCTCTCCATCCATCAATTCAACACAATAAACAAATCCTAATGTGACATTAGCACAAATAAAGAGACCATGAGTCACTAAACATGTCCATGTCACATTAAATGCACCTCATCATGAACTAAGCTCATAATTTCCACCAAAATAAACATTAACCAAATGTTTAGTCCAATAAAAAGATACAGCAACATCTAAAGTAAACTCATGACGGATCACAAGGATACCCCTCACCTGTATATACATACCTGCATCCACATTCCGACTCAATGCGAATGCGATGAGACTAAAATAATCCAACAAATCTAATACTAGGATTCGGATTGAACCAAAGTCCACTAGTATGATCCGTCCGATCATGATCCATCCACGATTGCACGTATATGATCGAACCTTGCCATAATACCATACGGCCTCTACAACGTTTCGCCCGAAACTTGAGAAACTGTCTGTGGGGGACTCTAAAGACTCATCAATACTTTGGCTATAGATTTAACCACTAGCACGTCAGTGGTACTAGCCGTACGTAACGGGATACCAGGTATTGACCAAAAGGGAGGTCGATGATCGAACTCATCCTGACACCCTACTGAGTCTGTCGGTGACAATATCCGTACAGTCCGATCCGTTCGTCTATGAGCATCGCATGTCGGGCCTAGGGGGTTGGTAAAAGTCAGACCCCCAAAAGCGGTACAAGTCGTGTCGGAGTGTAGCCCAGAACACCCTGAGATACTACTGGATACCTACCAGTAAATCTCCTGCCTTGGCCAAGGACTTCGTGTAATGGCTCTCCTAGACACAGCGCGATCTCACCCCCAATACCGGGAGAGACGAAACCCCTGCCGATCCGCTCACTGCCTCCATGTGGCTCGGGACTTTACCCAACTAAAACTTGTTTGCACGACTCCTTTGAGCCATGGTACGGTAGTAATCAAAGCACGGTGGGAACTCACACGAGACAGATGATGATCTCAGGTCGATGAACTAACCTGTACATAAGTCACCAGGGAACTGCTATCTGACGCTAGGTATAAAACCAACTAGCATGTTCCCGACGAGTCCTGTCCGGTGTACTCATAACTCAATGAGCACCTGTATACATCTTAGGTGAACCAACTGACACCAATGGCCTGTGAGACCAGCCACCGCCCCTCGTCGGGGTCTCGACCCGTATACACTAGTCTACTCTGGAGTATTGATGCCCTATCTCGTAACTCCCTCGACTAGGGATTTTTTAAGAATGTGCTTATAGACCCCAGCTCCCACGTATATGATCGCCATCATACTGCTGTCCGTCAAGCTAGAATTCTAAGGGCTCTATCAACGTGCAATAGTGACCTGTAATGTTACCTAAAGCATGTACACGATGATAAAGATAAACCAGATAGCATACTATCATCTTGAGTAAGACTGTCCTTCCGGCATAGGTCCTCCCTCAATCATCGCAATCATGTGCCTGCGATCCAATAGTTGACTTTGAGGGCACTATATCCAACAATCTCCTACATGCACTCAAGGCTAATTATTGCGATGTCGCATACTCACAGCCCGTGTGATACTGAACACCCAACTCCTCTACTGATCAGTCTCACAAAGCCCGTTTGCGAAACTATTGCGTTTGAGGAATAGCCTCAGTGAGTGGATCCGCCCTGATGTATCTTTCTATATCTTTATTTATCTCAAGTTCGCGGAGAAAGCCATCTCCCGAAATGAGCAATACCTGTCTTAGAATATGTCTGGATATCTGATGGGATCTAGTTCATAAATGAACCCCAAATCCAAACTTCTTAGACTGTATCGTCAACTGAACTTAATCAGTATCCTGCGCCATGCCTCCCTCAGTATCTGCTTGGACCTCCTGTCCAAACAGCTGCCCCTCGTCAGAGGGAAAACTATAACTCTGACAGTCACTCTGTCATCCAGGTCACCTTGGAAGCCTGGAATGATAACCGTCTCCCGAAAGAGGCTGTCGTTATCATATCCCTAGAACATCCACTTATGTTCTAAAACTGCTTCCGGATGTTTCTCCAGGATTGGATTAGTATCAACTTATTGCATCTAGTGCAAAAACAATATCTGGTGTGGTACTTGACATCTCATGATTGACTCAATTGCTTAAGCAAGTGATACGTCAATCATGCACATCCCTCTCCCCTTTAGTCTGTAAGACACCTTTAGAGAGGGTGACTCCATCACCTGCAGGTACACTACCGTGCCAGGAGTCGTCCATTCTAAAACACCTTTAGAATGTTGTCTTAGTACCTAGATTAGGAAACTACCCAAATCTAGATCTAAAAGCATAGATCCAGTAACCAGAATATCTGATATAATATCCATATCCTATGTGGAGAAAACTACTGTGTGACAACTAAAGTATAACCGATCGTAGTATCGGAATTTCACTTCCTACTATGTGTATGTCATCCATATACCAGGACATCACACCCTACTACCTTCTTAACAGATCCATCTCCTATTCCGATGAAGTCAAAGTCCATGACTGTCACATCAAAAATAGATGATCTATCTCCGCTATATCTGCTTTAGTCCATAAATAGACATAAGCTACTTGTCCACTATGCTTCCGCTGCTCCCACTGACTATGACAACCCTCTGGCAGAGTCATATACACGTGCACTTCTAAAGCTAGTTTAGAACGACGCCATACTCATCCTCCTGCCGGGTCTCACGGTCTGGAACAACAGCAATGGCAAGTCTGGGTAAACAAGAACCTCCCTGTCACCGTCCTTGAGGATACCGGAATACCTCTCGGGTGCCTGAGGTTACCCACCATATCTGCGGAGTGGCTAATGGAATGTCAATCCAGATTGAATTTTAGGTCCTATTAAATTTTCCGTAATCATTTGCGGTTCTGGAATCATTTCCAGTTCTACCGTACTCGCACTGCTGTTTTCTAAAAAAGTCCATTTTATTAAAACTGTGGCGAGTCAAGAACAATATTACTATTGATCTTCCAGATGGTAGAAAATCAACCCTCGTCATAGCCCGGGTCAACCCACAAACTGCCATTACAGAAATGTGCCTTGAGTTTTCCAGAGTCTAGTTTTAAGCATAAGCTGGACAACTCCCCGTACTTTAACATCGTTAAGATATGAATCGTTCTATGTCAAATATAGAAATAGAGGCACTGATTTAATTGGAACCAGATTCAAATCATGCAGCTGTCTCCAGTGCATGTCAACTAAATAGAGATAGGCCAATCAGTATTACTCAACTTAGGAATACATCCAGATATGAGTAACCTGAAAGAGAAGCAAGTTCTCAAAACCATTACTATCAATTGAACACCATACACAAGTATCTACATCTTCGATTACCTTGAAGAATCCTGATACTTGCAACGCGTGGTTCTCTACTTTACTCTTATACATATAACTTCTCAAAACTTAGACATTATATTTCTATAAAACACTTGTCTAAAAACTAGAGAAGTCATAAGTAAACAGAATATAGTACGAGGACCAACCCCTCTGTCCTAATGGACACTGGACATTATACAATACTCTGTATAAGTCCCCTGAGTCTAATAACTCAAACCCTGTGCGTCGTAGGTTAAAAACTGTACTATGGTTTTGAAGAATTACACCGCTGTTGAATACTCCTTACCTAACCATCAACTGATATAGGTAAATATCATGGACATAATTTCAAAAAGTTATATCTGACTTTATAAAAATAAACGTACAGATATATCAGTTTGAAATTGGTGCATAACAACGGATATTCAAAACCAAATATTTGCCGTCCGGCAAAAACCCAGGTGATTTCCTCAAATATCACCAATTACAACGAATCCCGATATAATGAGGATGATCACCTAATTCCCAATAACTTACTCCCACTCATCATCTGTAAAACCATACAGATGTGAGAATCAAATATGGTAAATACATACCCTGGAGCAAGGGCTAATTGGGAAATCAGTTTTCTTTTAACAATACACAGTGAAACTGAAACAAATAAATGTTTCGAAGGGGTATCCAGGTATTCTTAGTAATGCCTCTTCCATTATCAGATTCATAACTGTAACCGTATATTTCTTTGCCATCTCTCCAAATCCCTTTATATGTCTTTAGTCATTACCTTCTGTACACCCCTTTAGGCTAAATGGTTTTCTTCCCTCCCTACCGTTCGGCACCAGCCTATGGTTTGGAAGAAGACTATCCAATAAGCATGATGGGTGTACTCTCCTAATCCTAGGAGTACTCGTAACCTGAGAGAAGGTGAAGATAAAAAACAACTGAATAAAACCTTATTCCTATTTCTCCTGATCCAGAATCCATTCCCGAACTAGAACAAGTTCCTTCGAGTTCGTATATAACCATACGATGGAGTATCCAAATAACTGTGGATCTTCGTAGTGATATGGAGTGTCCTGGAGAAATACAAAGGTGAAGTAGGAGTGGCGATGAAATACTTGGTTTGGTCGTGAATAGCAGTCACAGTTTACTTTGCCCTCTTTCTTATCCCTTTATTTGTCTTAACTTATTACCTTCTGTATACCATCGTTAGGGTAATTGGTTTTCTTCATTCCCCACCGTTCGGCACCTGCCTATGGTTTGGAAGAAGACTATCCAATTATCATAATAGGTGTACCGTTCTAATCCAAGGAGCACTCGCAACCTGAGAGAAGGTAAAAGGAAAAGACAACTGAATGTCCTATTCATTTTCTCCAGAACCGGAAACCATCCTCGAATCTGGAACAAGTTCCTTCGAGTTTGTATATAACCATACGATGGTTTTATCCAATGGAAGTGGACGTTCGTAGTGATACGAAATGTTCCGGAGAAAAAGGGTAAAAGCAGGAGTGGCAATGAGGTATGCAACTCAGACAATCCAAAAGCCAGTGTTTTAAGAAGGTTCGGTTAACTTGGTCACTGAGTTATAGTCTAGGGTCAGGCCATGGTTGCTGCCAAAGAGAGAAAGAAAAGAAACACTCTGCGTGCACTCTAACCTAGATCAGAATGGTTATCAATTTATCTAATCAGGAAACCTCCTACCGTATCCTCAAATTCTCTTCCAAACCTGAAAGAAGAATTAGTCGGGATCACCCGAGAAGTAAACCAACTCATCAGTGGGAATCAGGATCCAACTATCATCGCATGATAACGTGATGGAATCCACTCACGTTATCACACTCCAGAAGGTATGCACATGCCTGGCAAGTTTCTGTTTCTTTAGAAACTCCCGATGTGGTTTTTACCCCATGCTCTTATGACCTTGACGAAGGTCAACAAATCATAAGTCACATGTCAAGTTCTACCCGTCATTGTCCAGATTAATTTGAACCACCCGTACAAGCCCTTGACGAAGGTCAACAAGGCTGTACGACTGTCCCAAACCAATGCATCTATCTATGCAACAGAAAGGTAACAAGCAGCTATCATACACTATGCCTTAACGAAGGTCGACAAACATAGCATGAATACTAAGTGCTACCCGTCTGAAATTACGGAGGGCTACGAATGGTTTTTGGCGAAAAACCTTTAACGTAATGAACTTGATATCGTTGAAGGAACCAGATAGCTTTTTATAAATATATAGTGGCGAAAACCTTTGCTAAAGAGGTCACTCCCGGTGAAGGGATCTCGGCTCTTTCCTCGTAGAATGAGATGCAGGATATTCCAACTGAATACCACGATGCAAAGCAAAAAGTAATCGACTATAGTAAAATTATTACCCTGACGCAAACTTCTGCCCAAGGGGTCACTCCCGGTGAAAGGATCTCGGCCCTTGCCTCGTCGACTGAGGTGCTGGATATTCATAACCGAATACCATTGTGCAAAACAAAAGAGAACGACCTTATAATAACAGCTTTTTGAAAAATTGTTCCAACAACATCAAACAGGTTTTTTTAGCTTGCATTGATTCGAACAATGCAGTCCCATCAATTGATCACACCAATAAAGAACGAAAATATGATGTACATATATACCATCCGCATTCGCTACTGGGTCCCGTCATCACCCGTTAGGTTACTTAACTAACAACAGAGCGGGGACTGGACTAGCGTTGGTGTAAAACATATACAACACCTACTAGTATATATATATAGCAATATATAATAATCGCTCTAGGCGTGATAAATGCAACATCACAGAAATGTAATAAGCATTACAGAACAATACAGATAATCTGGGATCCCCGGTTTTCATAGAGCCACTACTGAAACCCGACGTTCCCCTAGTCGTGTGGATAGCCTGTGCAATGAAATCCTAGACCCCTATGGGCGCGGCAAGTTACCCGCCAAAACCTGAAACGAGGCAGCCCCCTACAGCAAAGTGAATGGACCACCCAGCACTTCACGGAATCCGGTAACCTGAGCACCCCTCCTTGGGTCAACCTATACCCCCTACGAGTGCGGCGAATAGCCCGCCAATTCTAGAGTGAAGCCCCCTCCATCTCAAAGCCATGAGATGTGGGCCCGTTACCTTCTAGAACCCGGCTATCCGTGCACCCCACCGCGGGGTAATCCTAGTACAGAAAATAAAATATGTACAACGGGTACATCGACCTCAACCCGGTCGTGCCCCAAAAGAATAATATACAAACAGACAGTGATGGCAGTCCATATGTCGGACGCTCGCCCCGCAATAACAAATGTACAAATATAACAAAACTATACTAACATTGCACCAAGCTATCCACCACGACAAATCTGCAACATCACAGCACAACACAAAACATCAACGTGAATGTCACGTTCGCAAACCCGTCTAAAAGGACTATAGCAATTAGACAAGATTTACCGCTTGAATGACATTCAAGATCACAAATATAATGTAAGCACTGTGAACTAACATATTTAAAATTTTCGATCTACAAAATTTCCCGAAGTGGGCCCCAAGCACAAATCCGGTACAGTAACAAAATCTGGGCCCAAAACAAAAATTCCAGAAACCACAATTCCATGTACCTGACACCCAGTAGAAAAATGAAGCGCTGAGTCCACAATCCCACAGCGGAACTGCGGCTAACATGCCTGTTCTGCCGCGTTTCCGCGGCGGTATGGTGACATACAAAAAATAATTTTTTGACCACTTTTAAAATTCGGCAGAAACTTGAAGAATGGAAATGCGGTTTTTGAAAATTTTGTCGATCGATGTTTTAAACATGTTAGAACAAGCTAGTAAAGGTTAATGGCGTGGTTCTGATACCATGTAAGTCTACGGTAGCGCCCCAGCCGTCAATCCGAGGCCAAATACGGAAACAAAAACTTTTTAGGAAACCGGCGCTATCGTAGTCTTTCACCCGGATTGAACCATTAACGCTAAACTAGCAAACTACTAAGAAGTGTGAATGGCTATACCGATCAATCCGTGTCCTTCGGTATTTGGCCACCATTGCAAGCTCCTCGCGGCATCTCCGATCTCTGGTCTTCTCGTCGGAAAGGGCACCACATCAATGAGACTTTTACGGGCTCCCGCTTCATCCGAAGCAACTCGGACACGAAGTTTGCTAGCCGACGTGTCCAAGGTGATGTAGATAATGTGTGTGATAACTTTGTCTCAAGCATTCATTGATTCTCAATACATGAGAGTGTATGGATGGAGGTTGAAGATGATGCCATTAGTGGAAATGGTGAGCTAGAGGCGGAAGAAGAAGAAGAGGCTTTCTTTTCTTATGTGTTGTGTTGATGAAATGAGAGCAAGAATAATAATACAAGAGCAAACCCCAAGCCTATGGCTGCCCTCTCCCTTTCCATCCATTAATTCAACACAATAAACAAATCCGAATGTGACATTTGCACAAATAAAGAGACCATGAGTCACTAAACATGTCCATGTCACATTAAATGCACCTCATCATGAACTAAGCTCATAATTTCCACCAAAATAAACATTAACCCAAATGTTTAGTCCAATAAAAAGATACGGTAACATATAAAGTAAACTCGTGACGGATCACAAGGATACCCCTCACCTGTATTTACATACCTGCATCCATATTCCGACTGAATGCGAATGTGATGAGACTAAAGTAATCCAACAAATCTAATACTAGGATCCGGCTTAAACCAAAGCCCACTAGTATGATCCGTCCGATCATGATCCGTGCACGACTGCACGTATATGATCGAACCCTGCCATAATACTATACGACCTTTACAACGTTTCGCCCGAAACTTGAGAAACTGTCTGTGGGGGGCTCTAATGACTCGTCAATACTTTGGCTGTGGATTTAACCACTAGCACGTCAGTGGTACTAGCCGTACGTAACGGGATACCAGGTATTGACCAAAACGGAGGTCGATGATCGAACTCATCCTAACACCGTACTGAGCCTGTCAGTGATAATATTCATACAGTCCGGTCCGTTCGTCTATGAGCATCGCATGTCGGGCCTAGGGGGTTGGTAAAAGATAGACCCCCAAAAGCGGTACAAGTCGTGTCGGAGTGTAGCCCAGAACACCCTGAGATACTACTGGAATACCTACCGGTAAATCTCCTGCCTTGGCCAAGGACTTCGTGTAATGGCTCTCCTAGACACAGCGCGATCTCACCCCCAATACCGGGAGAGACGAAACCCCTGCCGATCCGCTCACTGCTTCCATGTGGCTCGGGACTGTACCCAACTAAAACCTGTTTGCACGACTCCTTTGAGCCATGGTACGGTAGTAATCAAAGCACAGTGGGAACTCATACGAGACAAATGACTATCTCAGGTCGATGAACTAACATGTACACATGTCACCAGGGAACTGCTATCTGACGCTAGGTATAAAACCAATTAGCATGTTCCCGAAGAGTCCTGTCCGGTGTACTCATAACCCAATGAGCACCTGTATGCGTCTTAGGTAAACCAACTGTAAGTCTATGTACAACACCCCACGACTTGCGGGGAGGCGGAAATATGAAAAACGATCTTGTTCTTTGCTTAAACATCGACTAACCGCATGAATCGAAGCTAAACGATAACTAACTGTAAGTGCACGGCGGCGCCCCGGTCGTCAATCCGACGGCCAAACGCGGAAACGGTGATAAACTTTAATTTTGCGGACTTAGCAAACCGGCACCACCGCGCACTAAACCCCGGATCGTGCCATTAAACTAGTCTAAGCTAACAAGAGGAAAGGTTAGAGATGTACCGACTGATCCGAGTCCTCCGGTCTTCATCTCCACTCCGATCTCTTCGCGGGATCTCCGGTCGTCGCCTCCTCGCCGGAAGGGCACCACATCGCCTGTAGCTTTTACGGGCTCCCACCTCAATACCGAGGCAACTCGGGCGCGAAGTAGGCTACCCGACGCGTCCAAGATGTGCTGTAGGAAGTGTAGTGTAGAATGTATGTCTCACTTTGGGGTTGGTTGCCATAGATGGAGGAATGGTATATAGAAAATTGGTGCTTTCAATTTTCTAGAAATGGAATGAGATGAATGAATGCTACTCTCTCAAAGATGAAGATGAAGCTCTCTCATTTTCTTCTCTTTTCTTCTTCTCTCTTTCTTTTTTCAAACATGAATAATTATCTCTCTTCTTTAGAAATGGTGGAGGAAAACAATATGAAGCAAGAGGGAGGTGAGTGTAGTAAAAGGAGGAGAGTGACCACATCCAAACATAATCATCACTAAACTTTACATCAACCTCAAATCCATCTCAAATCCATTCTAATCTCATAAATACATGAAAAGCAAAGATGCTTATCATATCAATCCTTATGCAAATAAATCCTCCACAAAGTGTAATTTGCAAAACTGCAAATTACCCCCTCCATCAGAAAAGTCCGGCCGGGAAAGAACAAAGGAAAACCGGCCGGAACGGAATGCAAACCGGCAACTCCAGAAAACTGGTCCCGTAATAAATTACAGGAAAACCCCGATACTGTGCATACACACCCGCATCTGTATTCCGTCCGGATACAAATGCAATGAGACAAAATCTACACCGTACTAAACTAGGACCAGCTTAAACCAAACCGGCTAGTAAGATCCGTCCGATCCTGATCCGTGCAATACCGCACGTATCTGATCGAACGCTGCCATATAACCATACGGCCACTAGTACAAACCGGCCGATCCTGATTCGTGCAATACCGCACGTATCTGATCGGACCCTGCCATATCTCCATACGGCCTCTACAGCGTTTCGCCCGAAAGCTTGAGTAACTGAAAGTGTGGTGGACTCTAAAGACTCGTCAATACTATGGCTGTGGATTTAACCACTAGCACGTCAGAGGTATAAGCCAATACGTGACGGGCCACCAGCTATTGACCAAAAGGGACGTCGATGAGGAAGCTCACCCCGACACCCAACTGAGCCTGTCAGTGACAATATCCGTACAGTCCGGTCCGTTCGTCTATGAGTATCGCATGGCGGGCCTAGGGGGTTGGTAAAAGTCAGACCCCCAAAAGCGGTACAAGTCGTGTCGGAGTGTAGCCCAGAACACCCTGAGATACTACTGGAATACCTACCAGTAAATCTCCTGCCTTGGCCAAGGTCTTTGTGTAATGGCTCTCCTTGACACAGCGCGACCTCACCCCCAATACCGGGAGAGACGAACCCCTGAAGATCCGCTCACTGCCTCCATGTGGCTCGGGACTGTACCCAACTAAAACCTGTTTGCACGACTCCTTTGAGCCGTGGTAGAGTAGTAATCAAAGTACAGTGGGAACTCACACGAGACAAATGACGATCCCCAGGTCGATGAACTAACCTGTACACATGTCACCAGGGAACTGCTATCTGACGTCAGGTATAAGACCAACTAGCATGTTCCCGGCGAGTCCTGTCCGGTGTACTCATAACCCAATGAGCACCTGTATACATCTTAGGTGAACCAACTGACACCAGTGGCTTGTGAGACCGGCCACCGCCCCTCGTCGGGGTCTCGACTGTATACACTAGTCTACTCTGGAGAATCGATGCCCTGTCTCGAAACTCCTACGACTAGGGACCTTTTAAGGATGCGCTTATAGACTCCAGCTCTCACTTATATGATCGCCCTCATACTGCTGGCAGTCAAGCAAGAATCCTAGGGGCTCTATCAACGTGCAATAGCGACATGTCAGGTCACCTAAAGCAGTACACGATGATAAAGGTAAACCAGATAGCAAACTATCATCTCGAGTAAGACTGTCCTACCGGGATAGGTCCTCCCTCAATCATTGCAATCACGTGCCTGTGATCCAATAATTGACTCTGAGGGCACTATCTCCAACAATCTCCCACTTGCACTCAAGGCTAATTATTGCGATGTCGCATACTCACAGCCCGTGTGATACCGAACACCCAACTCCCCTACTAGTCAGTTTCACAAAATCCGTTTGCAAAACTATTGCGTTCGAGGAATAGCCTCAGTGAGTGGATCCGCCTAGATGTTTCTTTCTATGTCTCTCTATATCTCAAGTTCGCGGAGAAAACCATCTCCCGAAATGAGCAATACCTGTCTTAGAATGTCTGGATGTCTGATGGGACATAGCTCATAAATGAACTCCAAATCCAAACTTCTTAGACTGTATCGTCAACTGAACTTAATCAGTATCCTGCGCCATGCCACCCTCAGTATTGCCTTGGACCACCTGTCCAAAATACTGCCCCTCGTCAGAAGGAAAAACTATATCTCTGACAACCTCCTTGTCGTCCATGTCACCTTGGAAGCCTGGAATGATAACTGTTTCTCGAATGAGGCTGTCGTTATCATATCCCTAGAACATCCACTTATGTTCTAAAACTGCTTCCGACCGTTTCTCCAGGATTGGATTAATGTCAACTTATTGCATCTAGTGCAAGAACAACATCTGGTGTGGTACTTGACATCTCATGATTGACTCAATTGCCTGAGCAAGTGATCTGCCAATCATGCACGTCCCTCTCCCCTTTAGTCTGTAAGACACCTTTAGAGAGGGTGACTCCATTACCAGCAGGTACACTACCGTGCCAGGAGTCGTCCATTCTAAATACTCTTAGAATGCTGTCAAAGTACCCTGATTGGGAAACCACCCAAATCTAGATCTAAGGCCATAGATCTAGTAACCAGTATGTCTGATATAAAATCCATTTCCTTTGCGGAGAAACCACTGTGTGACGACCAAAGTATAACCGATTGTAGTGTAGGAATATCACTTCCTACTCTGTGTATGTCATCCAAATACCATGACATCACACCCTAGTACCTCCTCAACAGATCCATCCCCTATTCTGATGAAGTCAAACCCATGACTGTCACGTCAGAAATAAATGATCTATCTCCGCTACATCTGCTTTAGTCTATAAATAGACATAAGCTACCTGTCCACCAATGCTTCCGCTGCTCCCACTGACTACGACAACCCTCTGGCAGAGTCATATAGACGTACACTTCTAAAACTAGTTTAGAACGACGCTATACTCATCCTCCCGCCGGGTCTCGCAGTCTGGAACAACAGCAATGACAAGTGTGGGTAAACAAGAACTTCCCTGTCACCGTCCATGAGACTACCGGAGTACCTCTCGGGTGCCTGAAGTTACCCACCTTATCTGCGGAGTGGCCAATGGAATGTCAATCCAGATTGAATCTTTAGGTTCCTTATCAAATCTTCAGCAATCGTTCGTGGTTCTGGAATCACTTCCAGTTCTACCATACTCCCACTACTGTTTTCTGAAAAAATCCATTTTTAATAAAACTGTGGCGAGTCTAGAACAATATTGCTATTGTTCATCCAGATGGTAGAAAGTCAACCCTCGTCATAGCCTGGGTCAACCCACAAACAGCCATTACAGAAACGTGCCTTGAGTTGTCCAGTGTCTGGTTTTAATCATAAGCCGGACAACTCCCCGTACCTTAACAATGTTAAGATATGAACTGTACTATATCCAATATAGAACCAGAGGCACTGATTTAATTGAACCAGATTCAAATCATGCAGCTGTCTCCAGCGCATGTCAATTAAATGGAAAGAGGACGATCAGCGATACTCAACTTAAGAATGCTTCCAATTATGAGTAACCTGAAAGAGAAGCAAGATCTCTAAATCATTACTATCAACTGAATACCATACACAAGTATCTACATCTTCTATCACTTTGAAGAATCCCGATACTTGCAATATCTGGTTCTCTACTTTATTCAAATACCTACAACTTCTCGAAATTCAGACCCTGTGTTTCGAAGAAACACCTGTCTAAAAACTAGAGAAGTCATAAGTAAACCGAATATAGTACGAGGACCAACCCCTCTGTCCTAATGGACCCTGGACAACATACAATACTCTGTATAAGTCCCTTGAGTCTGATAACTCATTCACTGTGTGTCGTAGGTTGAAAACTGTACCTTTGGTTATGAAGAATTACACCGCTGTTCAATGCTCCTTACCTAACCATCCACTGATATAGGTAAATGTCATAGACATAATTTCAAAAGGGTATATCTTACTCTATGAAAATAGACGTACAGATATATCAATTTGAAATTGGTGCATAACTGCGGATATTCAAAACCAAATATTTGCCGACTGGCAAACAGCCCAGGTGATTTCCTCAAATATCACCGATTGCAACGAATCCCGATATAATGAGGATAGTCACCAAATTCCCAACAACTTACTCCCACTCATCATCTGTAAAACCATACAGATGTGAGAATCATACCTGGTAAATACATACCCTGGAGTAAGTATCTAGTCGGGAAATCAGTTTTCCTTTAACAGTACACAGTGAGACTGAAACATTGAAATGTTTCGTAGGGTATCCTGGTATTCCTAGTAATGCCTCTTCCATTATCCAGATTCACAACTGTAACCGTGTAATTCTTTGCCACCTCTCCAAATCCCTTCATTTGTCTTTAGTCTTTACCTTCTGCACACCCCTTTAGGCCAAATGGTTTTCTTCCTTCCCTACCGTTCGGCACCAGCCTATGGTTTGGAAGAAGACTATCCAATAAGCATAATGGGTGTACTGTCCCAATCCTAGGAACACTCGCAATGCGAGAGAAGGTGAAGATAAAAGACACCTGAATAACTCTTATTCCTATTTCTCCTGAACCAGAATCCATCCCCGAACTGGAACAAGTTCCTTTCGAGTTCGTATATAACCATACGATGGAGTATCCAATAAACTGTGGATCTTCGTAGTGATACGGAGTGTCCTGGAGAAATACAAAGGTGATTTAGGATTGGCGAAGAGATACTTGGTTTGGTCGTGAATATCTGTTGCAATTTACTTTGCCCTCTTACTAATCCCTTGCTTTGTCTTAACTTAATACCTTCTGCACACCATCGTTATGCTAATTGGTTTTCTTCATTCCCTACCGGTCGGCACCAGCCTAAGGTTTGGAAGAAGACAATCCAATTTGCGTAATAGGTGTACTACCCCTAAACCAAGGAGTACTCGTAACCTGAGAGAGGGTAAAAGGAAAAGACAACTGAATAATCCTATCCATTTTCTCCAGAACCGGAAACCATCCTCGAATAAATCCCTTCGAGTTCGTATCTAACCATACGATGGTTTTGTCCAATGGAAGTGAACGTTTGTAGTAATACGGGGTGTCCCGGAGAAAAGGGTAAAAGTAGGAGTGGCAATGAGGTCTGCAACTCTGATAATCCAAAAGCCAGTGTTTAAAGAAGGTTCGGTCAACTTGGTCACTGAGTCATAGTCTTAGGGTCGGGTCAATGGTCGCTTCCAAAGAGAGAGAGAAAAGAAACACTCAGCGTGCACTCTATCCTAGATCAGAATGGTTACCAATTTATCTAATCTGGAAACCTCCCACTGTACCTCAAATTCTCCTCCAAACCTGAAAGAAGAATTAGTCGGGGTCACCCGAGGAGTAAACCAACTCATCAGTGGGAATCGGGATCCAACTATCATCGCATGATAACGTGACGGAATCCGCTCACGGTATCACACTCCAGAAGGTATGCGCATATCTGGCAAGTTTCAGTTCTTTTGAAACTCCCGATGTGATTTTTGCCCCATGCTCTTATGACCTTGGCGTGAGGTCAAAATATCATAAGTCACATGTCAAGTTCTACCCATCATTATCCAGGTTAATTTGAATCCACCCGTACATACCCTTGACGTAGGCCAAAATAGTAGTACGACTGTCCCAAACCAACGCATCTATCTATGCAACAGATAAATACCCGGCAGCTACCAATCACTATGCCTTGGCGTGAGGTCAAAATACATAGCTTGAATACTACCAAATATTTAACTGAAATGATGGAGGGCTACGAATGGTTTCTGGCGAAAACCTTTAACGTAAAGAACTTGATATCGTCGAAGGAACGGATAGCTTTAAAAATATAGTGACGAAAACCTTCGCTAAAGAGGTCACTCCCGGTGAAGGGGTCTCGGCTCTTTCCCCGTAGAATGGGGTGCAGGATATTCCAACTGAATACCGCGATGCAAAGCAAAAGTAATCGGCTATAGTGAAGTTAATGCCCTGACGCAAACTTTTTGTCCAAGGGGTCACTCCCGGTGAAGGGATCTCGGCCCTTGCCTCATCGACTGAGGAGCAGGATATTCCAAATGAATACCACGATGCAAAACAAAAGTGAACGTCCTTGCAATAACAGCTTTTTGAAAAGTGTTCCAACAACATCAGATTAGGTTTGTTTTTAACTTGCATTGATCCGAATCAATGCAGTCCCATCAATTGATCACACCAAAAAGAACGAAAATATACTGACGTACGTATATGCCATCCGCATTCGCCACTGGGTCCCGTCATTACCCATTAGGTTAGCTAACTAACGACAGAGCGGGGACTGGACTAGCGCGGATGCAAAACATATACAACATCTACTAATATATATACCAATATATTATATTTCGCTCAAGGCGTGAAAGAAATGCAACATCACAGAAATGTACAGCATCACAGAACAATACAGATATCTGGGATCCCCGGGTTTCACAGAGCCACTACTGAAACCCGACGTTCCCCTGGTCGTGTGGATAGCCTGTGCAATGAAAACCTAGACCCCTACGGGCGCGGCAAGTCACCCGCCAAAACCTGAAGCGAGGCAGCCCCCTTCAGCTCCGTGAATGGACCACCCAGCACTTCACGGAATCCGGTAACTTGGGCACCCCTCCTGGGTCAACCTGTACCCCCTACGAGTGCGACGAATAGCCTGCCAATCCTAGAGTGAAGCCCCCTCCGTCTCAAAGCCATGAGATGCGGGCCCGTTGCCCTCTAGAACCCGGCTATCCGTGCACCCCTCCGCGGGGTAATCCTAGTACAGAAAGTAAAATATACATACACCGGGTACATCGACCGCAACCAGGTCGTGCCCTAAAAAAATAATACAATCAGGCAGTGACGGCAGTCCACATGTCGGACGCTCGCCCCGCAATATCAAATGTACATGATACAACAACACTGTACTAGCATTGCATCCAGGCTATCCCCACGACCGATCCGCAACATCACAGCATAAACATAGAACATCAACGTGAAAGTCACGTTCGCAAATCCGTCTAACCGGGCTATAGCAGTTAGACCGGATTTACCGATCGAGTGACATTCACGGTCGCAGATATAATGTAAATACTGTGAAAAATGTGTTTAAAATTTTCCGATTGATCAAACCTTAACAAGTGGGCCCCCAAACAAAACTGTAGCACTCACAGAAATCCTGGGCCCAATGTTAATATTCCAAAACCCATAATTTAAGTCCAGGAGGCCTCTGAAAAAAATTGGTGAAGTGATCTCCACAGTGTGCGGCGGAAGGGCCGCGGGAAGGGGGTTTTCGCGGCGGTTCCGCGCTCCCACTGTGGAGTTACTTCGTCGAATTTTTACAGAGCCCTTAGTTTTTCTAGTACATCAATATTTTACAACCTGAAAAATTTTTAGAGACCAAAAATTTTCAACAGAAACTGATGCGTACTAAGATGCAGTTTTGGAACATTCGATCGATCGAAATAGAAAAACACATTACACCAAGCTAGACTATGTTAATGGCGAGGCTCTGATACCACTGTAAGTGCACGGCGGCGCCCCGGTCGTCAATCCGACGGCCAAACGCGGAAACGGTGATAAACTTTAATTTTGCGGACTTAGCAAACCGGCACCACCGCGCACTAAACCCCGGATCGTGCCATTAAACTAGTCTAAGCTAACAAGAGGAAAGGTTAGAGATGTACCGACTGATCCGAGTCCTCCGGTCTTCATCTCCACTCCGATCTCCTCGCGGGATCTCCGGTCGTCGCCTCCTCGCCGGAAGGGCACCACATCGCCTGTAGCTTTTACGGGCTCCCACCTCAATACCGAGGCAACTCGGGCGCGAAGTAGGCTACCCGACGCGTCCAAGATGTGCTGTAGGAAGTGTAGTGTAGAATGTATGTCTCACTTTGGGGTTGGTTGCCATAGATGGAGGAATGGTATATAGAAAATTGGTGCTTTCAATTTTCTAGAAATGGAATGAGATGAATGAATGCTACTCTCTCAAAGATGAAGATGAAGCTCTATCATTTTCTTCTCTTTTCTTCTTCTCTCTTTCTTTTTTCAAACATGAATAATTATCTCTCTTCTTTAGAAATGGTGGAGGAAAACAATATGAAGCAAGAGGGAGGTGAGTGTAGTAAAAGGAGGAAGGTGACCACATCCAAACATAATCATCACTAAACTTTACATCAACCTCAAATCCATCTCAAATCCATTCTAATCTCATAAATACATGAAAAGCAAAGATGCTTATCATATCAATCCTTATGCAAATAAATCCTCCACAAAGTGTAATTTGCAAAACTGCAAATTACCCCCTCCATCAGAAAAGTCCGGCCGGGAAAGAACAAAGGAAAACCGGCCGGAACGGAATGCAAACCGGCAACTCCAGAAAACTGGTCCCGTAATAAATTACAGGAAAACCCCGATACTGTGCATACACACCCGCATCTGTATTCCGTCCGGATACAAATGCAATGAGACAAAATCTACACCGTACTAAACTAGGACCAGCTTAAACCAAACCGGCTAGTAAGATCCGTCCGATCCTGATCCGTGCAATACCGCACGTATCTGATCGAACGCTGCCATATAACCATACGGCCACTAGTACAAACCGGCCGATCCTGATTCATGCAATACCGCACGTATCTGATCGGACCCTGCCATATCTCCATACGGCCTCTACAGCGTTTCGCCCGAAAGCTTGAGTAACTGAAAGTGTGGTGGACTCTAAAGACTCGTCAATACTATGGCTGTGGATTTAACCACTAGCACGTCAGAGGTATAAGCCAATACGTGACGGGCCACCAGCTATTGACCAAAAGGGACGTCGATGAGGAAGCTCATCCCGACACCCAACTGAGCCTGTCAGTGACAATATCCGTACAGTCCGGTCCGTTCGTCTATGAGTATCGCATGGCGGGCCTAGGGGGTTGGTAAAAGTCAGACCCCCAAAAGCGGTACAAGTCGTGTCGGAGTGTAGCCCAGAACACCCTGAGATACTACTGGAATACCTACCAGTAAATCTCCTGCCTTGGCCAAGGTCTTTGTGTAATGGCTCTCCTTGACACAGCGCGACCTCACCCCGAATACCGGGAGAGACGAACCCCTGAAGATCCGCTCACTGCCTCCATGTGGCTCGGGACTGTACCCAACTAAAACCTGTTTGCACGACTCCTTTGAGCCGTGGTAGGGTAGTAATCAAAGTACAGTGGGAACTCACACGAGACAAATGACGATCCCCAGGTCGATGAACTAACCTGTACACATGTCACCAGGGAACTGCTATCTGACGTCAGGTATAAGACCAACTAGCATGTTCCCGGCGAGTCCTGTCCGGTGTACTCATAACCCAATGAGCACCTGTATACATCTTAGGTGAACCAACTGACACCAGTGGCTTGTGAGACCGGCCACCGCCCCTCGTCGGGGTCTCGACTGTATACACTAGTCTACTCTGGAGAATCGATGCCCTGTCTCGAAACTCCTACGACTAGGGACCTTTTAAGGATGCGCTTATAGACTCCAGCTCTCACTTATATGATCGCCCTCATACTGCTGGCAGTCAAGCAAGAATCCTAGGGGCTCTATCAACGTGCAATAGCGACATGTCAGGTCACCTAAAGCAGTACACGATGATAAAGGTAAACCAGATAGCAAACTATTATCTCGAGTAAGACTGTCCTACCGGGATAGGTCCTCCCTCAATCATTGCAATCACGTGCCTGTGATCCAATAATTGACTCTGAGGGCACTATCTCCAACACTAAGAACTAACATAGAAGTTCTAAACTACTATGTGAAGTGATTATACCTAAAGAACTGTGTCCTTCGTCTTTACGAACTCCACCTCCTCCTCGGCCTTCTCCAAGTAGTAGACGATCCACCACGAGAGCTTTACTCCAAGCTTTGCCTCTAAACTTAAGGCAACTAGGTTTCTTTAAGTGCTAATCAAAGTACCTAGATGATATAGAGTGAGGGTTATGGATTAAGTAGTCTAACTAATCCTTGTACTCAACACATGAGAGGGGAGGATTAGGGTTTGAAGAGAGAGAGCTTGAGGAGAGAGAAGATGAACATAAATAATGAAATGAGAAAATGAGTTATCATAATATATATCAAGCATTATTGTTTTTCAAGAAAAGAAAAGAAAATGATTTACAACCATTCTTGATAAATATCTAATGGTGATTCATCTCCATGAGTCATTAAGCATTTATGATGTATTAATGACATGGATGAATCATCCATATGACACACTAATCTCATTTAATGTATATGCCACCTTAACCCCCTTAGTCACCATCTTCTAGAAGCTTCTCGCGCAATTACGAGAACGCCCCTCCTATCCGTGAAAACACGGAAAAACTTTAGACTGTATAAATCCAATAACCGGATACTAGTAACTGGCTTAAACCAAAGCCGACTAGTAAAAACTATCCGAAAGTCGTACGTGCGTAAACACACGTATGCGTCCGAACCCTTGTCGTAAAACCATACGACCTCTATATCGTTTCGCCTGGAGTAGGGAAACTCTCTGTGTTGGACTCTAGAGACTCGACTACTACGCTGGCAGTGGGTTTAACTACAGACCGCAAGCGGCACTAGCTGTACGTAACGGTCCCCAGGTAGATGTCGATAAGAAGGCCGATGAGGAAACCCATCCGAACTCCTACTGAGTCTGATGTAATAATCTCCATACAGTCTGGTCCGTTCGTCTAAGACTATCGCATATCGGGCCTAAGGGGCGGCAAGTGTCAATCCCCTAATAGCGGTATAAGTCGTGTCGGAGCGAAGCCCATTACACCCTGAGAAACTACTGGAACCTACCAGCAAATCTCGCTTGCCCTGGCCAGGGACTTTGCGTAATGGCTCTCTGACACAGCGCGATATCAACCCCCAATACCGGGAGAGACGAATCCTGTCTAACCGCCACTGCCTCCAAATGGTCGGGACTGCACTCAACTGCTACCTGTTTGCACGACTCCTTTGAGCCGTGGTAGGGTAGAAATCTAAGAACAGTGGGACACACTTGAGGCGAAGTAGCAGTGTCAAGTCTGCGGACTATGCTGTACTCATGTCACCTAGGAACTGTTCACTGACGACTGGTATAAAACCAACCAACAGTTCCCTGTGAGTCCTGTCCGGTGTACCCGTAACCTAACGAGCACCTGCATACTATCTCCAGTACGACGTACTGACGGCTGTGGGACAGACCATCTCCCTAACTGGGATGAGAAGCATACACACTAGTCTACTCCGGAGTATCGATGCCCTGTCTCGATAATCCAACGACTAGGGACCTGAATAAGGATGTGCTTGTAGACTACCCAACCCCCACTAGTGTGACTGCCATCACAACGCTGGTAGTCAAGCAAGATCCTAAGAGCTCTATCAATACGTATACTCACATATTAAGATAGAAAAACCAAGTAGCATACTACCATGTTTAGCAAGACTGTGATATACATGTGAATATCCCAAGCTTCTATTAAGTAATATACAAACTAGTATGATACAATAATGGCCCCTACGGCATATACACTAACAATCTCCTACTTGCACTAGGGCCATGTACTGGCGTATCGAAGACCGATGATCTCGAGTAGCCTCTCGAACTGAATCTGAGGTAGGGCCTTTGTGAATGGATCAGCAATGTTCTCTTCAGTAGCAACTCTCCGAACCTCGATCTCCTGACGATCAATGATCTCCCTGATCAGGTGATACCGCCTTAAGATGTGTCTGGACTTCTGATGGGACCTTGGTTCTTTCTCTAAAGCTATAGCTCCGTTGTTGTCGTAATACAAAGGTATTGGATCAACAATGGTAGGAACCACCTGAAGTTCTGTTAGGAACTTCTTCATCCAGACTGCTTCTTTTGCGGCATCGCAAGCAGCAATATACTCCGCTTCCATCGTCGAGTCAGCAACGGTGTCCTGCTTGGAACTCTTCCAGCACACCGCCCCTCCATTGAGGGTAAAGACATAACCCGACATGGACTTGGAATCGTCCTTATCACTCTGGAAGCCGGAATCAGCAAAGGCCTCCAACCTGAAGTCTTTTCCGCCGTAAACCAAGAACATCTCCTTAGTCCTCCTCAGGTACTTGAGAATGTTCTTTACTGCTATCCAGTGCTTCTCCCGTGGGTCTGATTGATACCGGCTTACCACGCTCAGTGCGTAAGCTACATCTGGTCTGGTGCACAACATCGCATACATTATAGAGCCTACCGCAGAAGCGTAGGGTATAATAGACATGCGTTCCCTTTCCAAATCAGTCTTGGGAGACATCTCTTTGGATAGGGTGATTCCGTGACAAGTCGGTAGATTACCGCGCTTAGAATCTTCCATACTGAATCTTTTCAGTACAGTGTCGATATACCTGGACTGTGAAAGTCCCAACATCCTCTTGGATCTATCACGATAGATCCGGATCCCCAGAATGTAAGAGGCATCTCCCAGGTCTTTCATGGAGAACCTGTGTGACAAGAATCCTTTGACAGATTGTAGCATAGGAATGTCATTTCCTATCAACAGAATGTCATCCACGTACAAGACGAGGAATACGACACTTCTGGCTACAATTTTACTATATATGCACGGTTCATCTGGATTTTTGATGAAGTCATATTCTTTGACTGTTTCATCAAAACAGATGTTCCAACTCCGCGATGCCTGCTTCAGTCCATAAATGGACTTAAGCAACTTGCATACTTTCCCGCTGCTCCCACTCTGATTGAAACCCTCTGGTTGATCCATATAGACGCACTCTTCTAAATTTCCATTCAGAAAAGCCGTCTTTACGTCCATCTGCCAGATTTCATAATCATGGAAGGCAGCAACAGCAAGAAGGACCCGAATGGATTTAAGCATAGCCACTGGAGAAAAAGTTTCGTCATAGTCCAAACCAGGTGTTTGACGAAAACCCTTTGCAACAAGTCTAGCCTTATAGGTTTCCACCTGTCCATCTACACCAATCTTTTTCTTGAAGATCCATTTGCATCCTATGGGTTTTACCCCATCTGGAGCAAAGTCCAAAGTCCATACTTTGTTGGTGTACATGGACTCCATTTCGGTCCGCATTGCATCTAGCCATCGTACCGAGTCGCCGCTCTGGATGGCCTGCTGGAAGCCAGTAGGTTCATCATCATCTATGATGCAATCCTCTCTATCCCCATCTATGAGAAAACCGTAGTATCTCTCAGGCGGATGAGACGGCCTACTACTTCTGCGGAGCGGTGCTGTAGTGTCCTGTTCTTCTTGAACTACCGGTTCTACCAAACTGTCAGTATTAGTTTGTGGTTCTGGAATTTCTTCCAGTTCTATTTCGCTCCCACTTGATTCCTTTTCTAAAAACTGATATTCTAGAAAATGGGCATTACGAGAAACAAATACCTTTTGTTCCTCTGCGTAATAGAATAGATATCCCGTGGAGTTCTTTGGATATCCCACAAACTTACACTTTACTGATCGTGCCTCGAGCTTGTCCACATGCTGCTTTTTAACAAAAGCTGGACATCCCCAAATCTTTATATCCTTTAGATGGGATTTCTTCCTACTCCACATCTGATATGGAGTGGTAGGCACAGTCTTGGTAGGTACCATGTTCAAAAGATATTCCCCTGATTCTAGCGCATAACCCCAAAAAGATCGCGGTAACTCAGCATTACTCATCATGGGTTGTACCATATCCAATAGGGTTCGATTTCGTCTCTCCGATACACCGTTATGCTGTGGAGTGTATGGAGGAGTAAGCTGAGAGAGAATTCCTTTCTCTTTTAGGTAACCCTAGGAACTCGGCACTCAAGTATTCACCACCTCGATCAGATCTCAGTGTCTTGATACTTTTTCCGGTTTGGTTTTCTACTTCATTCTTATACTCTTGGAATTTCTCAAAAGCCTCGGATGTAAGCGATGTTGTAAACATCCACCTTAATCATGGTCTGATTGGGTCGGGTACACTAAACAACGATATATACGTATTAAACCATCTACAAGTTTTCAATGTCTAGATCACACATAAAAGAAAGACTCCAGAATTAAATCAAGCTTTCTTATGGCATTGTAGACCGGGTCACATCAACGAAACAAGGTTGACCAAGTTACATAAAGAAGGATATTTGGATCCGTTCGAATATCAATCTTATGCAACTTGTCGATCATGTCTCAAAGGAAAGATGACAAAAACTCCGTTCACTGGACACGGAGTAAGAGCGAGTGAGCTCTTGTGTAACATTTCAAAAAAAAAGATAAAATATTAATTTTGGGAATTTTTATAATTTAATATTATTTTATTGAATATTTTAATATTTTGGTATTATTAAATACAAACAAATAGGAAAAAAATTTTGAGAAAAATTATGGAAAATTATGGAAAATTCTAAAATTGGGTAATTATTGGAATTATGGCATTTTTAGATTTTTATGATCATTTATATGCTAATTTAGTGCTAATCGCGATTAAAAAATTTCTAATCGGATTTTTGGCGTTTTGTGCAAAACATGCACATGTCACTTTTAATCTCACTTGTGCATTTTCTTGCCATGGTTTGTTTTGGGAGTACTATTTGAGTGAGAAGGGTTTTAAAAGGAAAAAGAAAAGGAAAAGAATAAAGAAATGGGTAGTTGGTGAGAGAGAGAGAGGTATGGGCTTCATTGACTAGACTTAGCCATTTTCTCCCCTTCATTTCCGTCCCTCTTCTCCCCTCTCCTGCTGCTGCCCCTCCTCCATCTCCCTCCCCTCTTCAACTCCTCATTTCACCTCTAAAACAACTCTAAAACCCTATCTTCTCTTCACTAAAAATGTGCACGATCTCGAGACAAACACATCGGACCAAGAAAGCATGGATTTTGGCCACTAGGGGCAACTCAAGAAAAATTCTTGAGTTGCCAAATGAGGTAATTTCTGGATCATTAACTTAGTTTTAGCGTTTCCTTTACCCCATGTTTAGTTTAGAACCGATATTGTTGTTTTTGTGGAGTTAAAGATAACCTAGTTAGGGTTTGAGGGACACCTGTGTTGTTGTGTGAAATTGAGCTCAGTTGAGCTTATATAAACACCTTAGTGTATGAATTGAGACCCTAACCTGGGAGTTGAAACCCGAAATACGGATTTAGAAACCGATATCGGAAAATTTATGGAATCTGTGAAGGGTATATTGAATCTGCTATCACCCTAGACATCCTAAAATAAAATTGAGTGGACAGTGACATGTGCAGGCACCCAGGAAGCTACCACCAAGACCCCAGCCCCTAAATCCCTTACCCGGCCGCCAATTTATCCTATTTGGCCGCAAATTGCGGCCTGGGTCCCACCATTTTGCCTCGTATTGGTTCTGTAGCTCCTATATGTTTATGTTAGACCCCTGGTAAATATAGATTTGTATAAATTGACCTAGGGTGAAATCTGGGACATATTTCCTAAGTTGCTGTTTTGGATTCGTGTTTCCGTATTCCGTATTTTTAATTCTGAAATTGTGTCTTGTGATTTACCTCGACTATTTGGCGTTTATACGACGATATAGAGGATTTATTGATGGTTTTGAAGGCGTGCCATAGGTTCTAACCTATAGGCCCCTTATCGTATCGTTTTGGATTTCGTGTGCCGTTTTAGCTTTGATTAGTTTTAATGCGCATATACGACACTTTGATGTGTAGGTACAACATGAAGACTTCAGGATGACAAGCAAACGCGTGGTGGCATCGAAAGATAAAGACACAGGTGAGTAGATTTTATCTACAGGGGGAAGTCGGGTGGATGGCGTATAGCACCCCCGCAGTCCGTAGTATATATATATATATGATAGCTAGGTGTACTATGGATAGTGTAGGGTTAGAAGTGACTAGTGTAGTTCATAGTCGCGAACCCTAGAGTAGATTTACACCTACACGCACATCCTTGCATATTCATTATACTTGCACTGTGTTTGATGATATTGGATGACATTGGAGATGAGTCGATGATGTTGGGCACGGTGCCGTGAGATCGGTGATTTGATGTGATTCGTATTTGGGGACACGATACGTGATCTCTAGCGGGCCTTGGGACGTGTGCTTGCACACGCAGGATCTTGATGGTATCAGTTGTACTAGACTTAGATCAGTACCCCAGATTATATGATATGATGATAAGTGATACCTGAAATGTGATGAGATAGGGTGATATTAAACCGTACCCAGCTATTGGGATGCCGTACGACGATTTACCGTATGAGCTTTACATTGATGATAGATCCGCACTCATGACTTGAGGATGTCATATGATATACTGTATCGTACGCGATACTATTGAGACGGAATCACCGACTATTATATCTATTATATCGACTCAGATGTTAGGCGGTTTCCTTACCTATAGCTCAGCTTGTTAGTTCAGCCGTATAGTTTAGTGTAGTTGTTAGATTAGATTAGACTCTTACCTATTTCAAAACTAGCGGGTCGTGGGTATTTTAAAAGACAGGTCAAGGGATCTACGGATATTTCAAAGGCGTATCTTTTCATAAAAACACCGTAGCCCCTATTTTCAAAACCCCATGATTCGTGTTATTTCAAAATGCACCATTTGTAGGACTTATATTAGATTAATGCAGATTAGTTTTAGTTACGTCTAGTTTCAGCTCCTACTCATTTTTGTGGTTCACTTTGCATCGCATTCTTATATTATGTTTCATACTCCATTATTAATATCATGCTGATAGGACACCAGCACCATTACCGATGATGCGTATGTACCACGTACACTTACTTGCCGGCTCACACACATCTTCATCGGTAATTGCCATGTCACGTACACCTTAGAAAATATTATTGCTTGACATAGCCTATTAGCTAATAGTTTAGACATTGTAGTTATTACCTGCCACTTCATGCATACTGTTATTCATTGTTATGCCGCATTCATGGATTCTCATGCATACATTCACTATTTTACGTGCTATTGAGGTTTTGGATTTGGATTTCCATGAGATTTTCTGGATTTGGAGGAAAACCGCAAAAACACAAATAAACATATTCTCTCTTTTAAAATAAAAAGTGCGGTTTTCCCATGATGTATGAGTCGTCCACCATGAGTTTGCTGATGGATTTGGAAACCCGATTCGAGGAGACGGATGAACCGTTTCGGGTATATGGTGGACCCGGTGCGGTACCCCGGGGCAAGATGAATGTGGTGATGACGTTGAGCCTGGCAGGGGAGCACTACCTACCGGTGATTTTACCCGACGCGTCGGATATCCGGAGGATACCGTCGTGGTCTTGAGATGGATGGTAGGGGCCGGTCTGGACTGACGGCGCCCTAGATTTTGTGGTTGAGACTTGGGATATCGAGATATTGGGATTTCGTTTTGTGCCGATGCTAGGCACAGTCTTATGCTGATTTCATTATGATACCTCATTTTAAAAATACAAAGTAAATCTCACTAAGTTATGAAAACAGTTTCTTCATGTACATGTATTCTCTTTTCATGCATTCATATCTCATTCACATGATATATTGCTACCTGAGGCACTGACACAGGCACATGAGATTACACTCGGGTTAGATATTTACCCTAGCCTTGTTATAGGCTGCTTGTTATATTGAGGATTCTTATACTGATCGTATTGACCTAGGATTATGTCTTGCTTTCGGTTTCTGCTTGTAGATATTCTCTATTCACGAGTTGGCAACTCACCCCCGTTGTGCCACAGTTCTTGCAGGTTCTGCCGTACAGGTTCCTTTGCGGCATTTCTGGCACATTGCTTCCTTGCGGATGAATTGCATTTGGTAGGTGGGTTCTTTGCATCAAGAATCACCATTGTACTTGTATTATTCTTTGTATCTAGAATTCCATCAACCAAACCTTGTATATTGTTTCGGGCTTAGACATTTGTATTGTATTTTTCGACCTTAGAGTCGCGCTTAGCAGTGTTACGGTTTTCATGTTATTTGAGTTTTGATCCTCGCCCTTCGGCGTTGTATATTATTATTGCTTGCGTGGTTATGACCGTCGTTTGACGAAGAGCTAGCTCCCGCTTGGGGATGCCTTTTATCATTGCATACATATATTATTCTTGTTGTACCCCGTTCGGGGCCAGTATTTACAAAAGAAACTCTGCCGAAATTTTTAGAAAAGACTTGACATTTTTAAATGCATTTTTGGCTTAGTTATTTAAAAACCTTGACTTCAACATGTTTTCCTTCACTTCTTTAAACTAGTTTTCTTTACTTACTCTTAAAATGGTTTTAGATTTCTGGGCTTTTGGCTTACTTGGATCAGATGGAGTCCTATAGACTTCATATGGTTCAAGGGCCAGTCACGTGCTCTTTCGGGTCGTGACAAAGTTGGTATCAGAGCACTAGGTTGACCTTGGTTCGAGTCTAAGTTTGACTATGTGGAGCCTAGGGCGTTTATATATATACGGAACTTAGGCTTGACCTTACGGAACTTAGACTTAGTCGGGGGGTATTAGACCCGAACTTTCGTCGCGTAGGATGACCCTTGGTTGATGGAATAGGTGACTAAAGTAGAGTGACGTACCGTGGGTATGTTCCGCGGCATACTTACGACACGCCACTCCGCTTAAGGAACCTTAGGATGTATATATTTTCGAGATCAGTGATTCTCTTCATATCCATGATTATACATCCATTTGAGATCCTCGATTCTATTAGTTTCATGATCATACCTTTATTGATGTTGTTCCTTCTTATGATCATGTATCCACTCTGGATTTGTTGTTCTCTTTCTTCCTTTGATCTACTCCCTTCGATACTCGATTGAGGTTCCTGTCGCCATGTTTGAGCGCAGTTGGGCTGCTGCTAGAGTTACGGTCAGTGCGAGCTCGTCTGGTACGAGGGCTGACCATTGTGTTTTCTGGTGACATGGGAACGTCTCGAGTTGGTATTGATGATTGTGGTCTCTAGTAGAGGCGAGTGCTTGGTTTTGCACCGGATGATCGGGCCATTGTTAGAGCTGCCAGTTGAGAAAGGACTGTTGATGTACAGCATACCTCAGAGATTATGATGTCGCCTACCGTGCAGACAGATGGACCAGCTATTGCTGAGATTGACAGGATGTCGCTTCCGAAGCTTACGAGCTGAGATTGTCGGAGCTTCCAGGCAGATATAAGACAGATGATAGCTAGTCTACCCGATTTGAGAGACGAAGGTGATTCGTCCGATTTATGCGCCGGAGCAGGCCCGGTTGAGTTGAAGATTTCCAGTGAGGAGAGTCTTACTCAGATCTAGAGCAGACCGATTCAGAGATGACCGCCAATGTATTGCCTTTCCTGGAGGATTGAGGCGCTGTTCGGCGTACAGGTGAATGAGCCAGTTGTTGCGGCAATGACGAGATATCACCCAGATGGTTGGAACTACTGCAGCATGAGCTTATACCTAGAGATATGATGGGCGGTCGCTAGTCACCTGAGGACTAATGACTAGGACATGTGGTTCGTTCGGTTACCGATGCGAGGTCATCAGATAGATTGTTTCCAGCTAAAGACGACTTCACGCAGATTCGTTGAGAGTCGATAGAGACGATCGAATGTCAGGAGCCCATTTTCCAAGTTTAAAGTACACGGAAAGACATGCAGGTGATTCTATGGACCCTCTAGAAGAATGAAACCCTAACTCGACTTAATGACCGTGTGAAAGCCTTTGAACCTTAGGGTTTGCGGCAGTTCCACGGCGCCATTAGTGAGGCTTGGGTTTGCCCTTCTACGGCTGGACCACCGACGCTGTGGCATGTACTCGATACTATTAAACTGTACTCAAGATGTTGATCTCTTGGGGGATTATAAGGTTCTGACGAGTCGATCGAATGTTCGACGTCATTCGGATATCATGTGATGGGATGCTTGCTTGGGAGACTCCAGATACGAGTATAGCCGTTGGAGCACAGTCCATGCAGCCACAATGAGCCGAGTCCAAATCAGTCGACATTGAAGCAGAGTGAATAAAAGAGTTCGCAAGAGATTTCGACGAGATGACGTCCCACTCCGCTGACATCAGAGATGTGATACGCACCCAGAGGCGTTGTATATGGATATATCTTCCAGAAGGAGGCGCGATAAGTATGCAGCCATTCCGGAATAAGAATCAGCTTCAGCAATGGATGATGACTTCCGGGAAATACGGCAGGAAATGAGATTTGAGAAAGAAACCTCGACAGGACCTTTCCGGAATACGATACGAGAAGACCTAGACCCAGGAGTGGTCATGATTGCGCACACCCAGCACGCCAGAGTTCGGCATTGTCGACGAGGTAGTTGACCAGATTCGGATAAAGGAACTTACCCAGATGCGTTGCGAATCGATCAAGGATGGACGAGTTTTGAGTATTCCTCCGAGGGTTGGGATGTGTTCCTGAGGACCTGTTCGGCCTGACATCTTCTGCAGAATGATGAAGCAACAGAGTACGCAATTTCGAGTCCGTGCGAGAGACTTCAGATTGACCATGGTCGAGAACAGGGCAGAGCGTAGATAGCATGGCGTGACGTCATAGTGGACGACGATAGAGACAGGTGGAACCAGAGGTTCGGGCGAGACGCTGACGAGCTGTCATTGCTTCCCGTCGAGACCAGAGGTCAGATATGCTTACAGAGGCATTGGGATGCAACCAGATTTCGAGAAATGTTGTGCCGAGAACACAGATGTCCATTGAAAAAAAAGAGATTATGCAAAAGAGCCAGCCTTCGTACAGTTCGGCATAGGCAAGATCGGAAGAGACCTTGAGCAGGATTCCTTCCAGGACATTGCTGCAATGATGTTGCACCCAGGATCAGATGTGTGATGTGCATTCAGAGAGCCAGAGGCCGACGCCAGTGATATGCTGCTTTATGAGTGGTCGTGAGGAATGACCGAGAGGCGACCAGAGAAGTGCCAGAACGGAATCTTCCCCGTTAGCACACCTGACAGGGCCGATGAGCCGATTGATTTCGAGATAGGTAATGCGCAGAAAAGATAAGAACTCAGAGTCAGAGGATGCCAGACCGTGAGCAAGAGGCAAGTAGATATCTTGCGCTGCTAGCAGTGGATGCACCGACTCCTTCCCAACCTTGAAGGAGGAACTACCGACGACGGTACTTATGATTTGTGATTTTGTGATTCGATTATCACGTATCCGTCATCTTAGATTTTGGTATTTTAAGCGTTCTATTGCATGATTTAGTTTTGATGACTGAGTTTCATGATATTGTTTCATGCACCCACTGGATATTTATATTTTGCGCATAATTTATTACATTCGAGGTATTGATTGTGATTTCACGCCTTTCCTATACAGTGATTTGATTTACACTTCCAGCATAGTTTTCATGCACCTTTAGTGTTTTGATATACGATTTTGGTGCACGCCAGATGCACTAAATCGGGATTCTTCGTGCATGTCACATGCACCTGATTTTTTTTACTGTCAGGCACACACGTTGCCTACGACAGATGTTTCGTGCACACCCGATGCACTTAGATGTTGTTTTGTACACCTGTTTGACACATATATGGATTTTGATTCCTTGCGCACCAGACGCACAGGATATTCTTATATACGCATTTTTGGGGATTGATTTCTAGTAGAGCAGTACATTTTTATGATATTCGCTACGAATTGATGTTTCGGAGCCCCGACAAATAGGATTTTTACTGAAATGTTTTAGTATTGGAGGTTTAAATTTAAATTCGGGGACCGAATTTCTTTAAGGGGGTAGATTGTAACATTTCAAAAAAAAAAGATAAAATATTAATTTTGGGAATTTTTATAATTTAATATTATTTTAATGAATATTTTAATATTTTGGTATTATTAAATACAAACAAATAGGAAAAAAATTTTGAGAAAAATTATGGAAAATTATGGAAAATTCTAAAATTGGGTAATTATTGGAATTATGGCATTTTTAGATTTTTACGATCATTTATATGCTAATTTAGTGCTAATCGCGATTAAAAAATTTCTAATCGGATTTTTGGCGTTTTGTGCAAAACATGCACATGTCACTTTTAATCTCACTTGTGCATTTTCTTGCCATGGTTTGTTTTGGGAGTACTATTTGAGTGAGAAGGGTTTTAAAAGGAAAAAGAAAAGGAAAAGAATAAAGAAATGGGTAGTTGGTGAGAGAGAGAGAGAGGTATGGGCTTCATTGACTAGACTTAGCCATTTTCTCCCCTTCATTTCCGTCCCTCTTCTCCCCTCTCCTGCTGCTGCCCCTCCTCCATCTCCCTCCCCTCTTCAACTCCTCACTTCACCTCTAAAACAACTCCAAAAACCTATCTTCTCTTCACTAAAAATGTGCACGATCTCGAGACAAACACGTCGGACCAAGAAAGCATGGATTTTGGCCACTAGGGGCAACTCAAGAAAAATTCTTGAGTTGCTAAATGAGGTAATTTCTGGATCATTAACTTAGTTTTAGCGTTTCCTTTACCCCATGTTTAGTTTAGAACCGATATTGTTGTTTTTGTGGAGTTAAAGATAACCTAGTTAGGGTTTGAGGGACACCTGTGTTGTTGTGTGAAATTGAGCTCAGTTGAGCTTATATAAACACCTTAGTGTATGAATTGAGACCCTAACCTGGGAGTTGAAACCCGAAATACAGATTTAGAAACCGATATCGGAAAATTTATGGAATCTGTGAAGGGTATATTGAATCTGCTATCACCCTAGACATCCTAAAATAAAATTGAGTGGACAGTGACATGTGCAGGCACCCAGGAAGCTACCACCAAGACCCCAGCCCCTAAATCCCTTACCCGGCCGACAATTTATCCCATTTGGCCGCAAATTGCGGCCTGGGTCCCACCATTTTGCCTCGTATTGGTTCTGTAGCTCCTACATGTTTATGTTAGACCCCTGGTATATATAGATTTGTATAAATTGACCTAGGGTGAAATCTGGGACATATTTCCTAAGTTGCTATTTTGGATTCGTGTTTCCGTATTCCGTATTTTTAATTCTGAAATTGTGTCTTGTGATTTACCTCGACTATTTGGCGTTTATACGACGATATAGAGGATTTATTGATGGTTTTGAAGGCGTGCCATAGGTTCTAACCTATAGGCCCCTTATCGTATCGTTTTGGATTTCGTGTGCCGTTTTAGCTTTGATTGGTTTTAATGCGCATATACGACACTTTGATGTGTAGGTACAACATGAAGACTTCGGGATGACAAGCAAACGCGTGGTGGCATCGAAAGATAAAGACACAGGTGAGTAGATTTTATCTACAGGGGAAGTCGGGTAGATGGCGTATAGCACCCCCGCAATCCGTAGTATATATATATATGATAGCTAGGTGTACTATGGATAGTGTAGGGTTAGAAGTGACTAGTGTAGTTCATAGTCGCGAACCCTAGAGTAGATTTACACCTACACGCACATCCTTGCATATTCATTATACTTTGCACTGTGTTTGATGATATTGGATGACATTGGAGATGAGTTGATGATGTTGGGCACGGTGCCGTGAGATCGGTGATTTGATGTGATTCGTATTTGGGGACACGATACGTGATCTCTAGCGGGCCTTGGGACGTGTGCTTGCACACGCAGGATCTTTATGGTATCAGTTGTACTAGACTTAGATCAGTACCCCAGATTATATGATATGATGATAAGTGATACCTGAAATGTGATGAGATAGGGTGATATTAAACCGTACCCAGCTATTGGGATGCCGTACGACAATTTACCGTATGAGATTTACATTGATGATAGATCCGCACTCATGACTTGAGGATGTCATATGATATACTGTATCGTACGCGATACTATTGAGGCGGAATCACCGACTATTATATCTATTATATCGACTCAGATGTTAGGCGGTTTCCTTACCTGTAGCTCAGCTTGTTAGTTCAGCCGTATAGTTTAGTGTAGTTGTTAGATTAGATTAGACTCTTACCTATTTCAAAACTAGCGGGTCGTGGGTATTTTAAAAGACAGGTCAAGGGATCTACGGATATTTCAAAGGCGTATCTTTTCATAAAAACACCGTAGCCCCTATTTTCAAAACCCCATGATTCGTGTTATTTCAAAATGCACCATTTGTAGGACTTATATTAGATTAATGCAGATTAGTTTTAGTTACGTCTAGTTTCAGCTCCCACTCATTTTTGTGGTTCGCTTTGCATCACATTCTTATATTATGTTTCATACTCCATTATTAATATCATGCTGATAGGACACCAGCACCATTACCGATGATGTGTATGTACCACGTACACTTACTTGCCGGCTCACACACATCTTCATCGGTAATTGCCATGTCACGTACACCTTAGAAAATATTATTGCTTGACATAGCCTATTAGCTAATAGTTTAGACATTGTAGTTATTACCTGCTACTTCATGCATACTGTTATTCATTGTTATGCCGCATTCATGGATTCTCATGCATACATTCACTATTTTACGTGCTATTGAGGTTTTGGATTTGGATTTCCATGAGATTTTCTGGATTTGGAGGAAAACCGCAAAAACACAAATAAACATATTCTCTCTTTTAAAATAAAAAGTGCGGTTTTCCCATGATGTATGAGTCGTCCACCATGAGTTTGCTGATGGATTTGGAAACCCGATTCGAGGAGACGGATGAACCGTTTCGGGTATATGGTGGACCCGGTGCGGTACCCCGGGGCAAGATGAATGTGGTGATGACGTTGAGCCTGGCAGGGGAGCACTACCTACCGGTGATTTTACTCGACGCGTCGGATATCCGGAGGATACCGTCGTGGTCTTGAGATGGATGGTAGGGGCCGGTCTGGACTGACGGCGCCCTAGATTTTGTGGTTGAGACTTGGGATATCGAGATATTGGGATTTCGTTTTGTGCCGATGCTAGGCGCAGTCTTATGCTGATTTCATTATGATACCTCATTTTAAAAATACAAAGTAAATCTCACTAAGTTATGAAAACAGTTTCTTCATGTACATGTATTCTCTTTTCATGCATTCATATCTCATTCACATGATATATTGCTACCTGAGGCACTGACACAGGCACATGAGATTACACTCGGGTTAGATATTTACCCTAGCCTTGTTATAGGCTGCTTGTTATATTGAGGATTCTTATACTGATCGTATTGACCTAGGATTATGTCTTGCTTTCGGTTTCTGCTTGTAGATATTCTCTATTCACGAGTTGGCAACTCACCCCCGTTGTGCCACAGTTCTTGCAGGTTCTGCCGTACAGGTTCCTTTGCGGCATTTCTGGCACATTGCTTCCTTGCGGATGAATTGCATTTGGTAGGTGGGTTCTTTGCATCAAGAATCACCATTGTACTTGTATTATTCTTTGTATCTAGAATTCCATCAACCAAACCTTGTATATTGTTTCGGGCTTAGACATTTGTATTGTATTTTTCGACCTTAGAGTCGCGCTTAGCAGTGTTACGGTTTTCATGTTATTTGAGTTTTGATCCTCGCCCTTCGGCGTTGTATATTATTATTGCTTGCGTGGTTATGACCGTCGTTTGACGAAGAGCTAGCTCCCGCTTGGGGATGCCTTTTATCATTGCATACATATATTATTCTTGTTGTACCCCGTTCGGGGCCAGTATTTACAAAAGAAACTCTGCCGAAATTTTTAGAAAAGACTTGACATTTTTAAATGCATTTTTGGCTTAGTTATTTAAAAACCTTGACTTCAACATGTTTTCCTTCACTTCTTTAAACTAGTTTTCTTTACTTACTCTTAAAATGGTTTTAGATTTCTGGGCTTTTGGCTTACTTGGATCAGATGGAGTCCTATAGACTTCATATGGTTCAAGGGCCAGTCACGTGCTCTTTCGGGTCGTGACATCTTGGGACTCATACACAGCGACGTGTGTGGTCCAATGTCTACACATGCAAAAAGTGGTTATTCCTATTTCATTACTTTTACAGATGATTTCTCTAGGTTTGGACATGTTTTCTTAATGAAACATAAATCCGAGGCCTTTGAGAAATTCCGAGAATATAAGAATGTAGTGGAAAAATAAACCGGAAAAAGTATCAAGATACTAAGATCTGATCGAGGTGGTGAATACTTGAGTGTCGAGTTTCTGGATTACCTAAAAGAGAATGGAATTCTCTCTCAGCTTACTCCTCCATACACACCACAACACAACGGTGTATCGGAGAGACGGAACCGAACCTTATTGGATATGGTACGTTCCATGATGAGTAACGCTGAGTTACCGCGATCATTCTGGAGCTATGCACTAGAATCAGCTGCATATCTTTTGAACAAGGTTCCTACCAAGACTGTGCCTACCACACCATATCAGATGTGGAGTGGGAAGAAACCCTATCTTCAGTATCTGAAGATATGGGGATATCCAACTTTTGTCAAAAAGCAGCATGCGGACAAACTCGAGGCACGCTCAGTAATGTGTAAGTTTGTGGGATACCCAAAGAACTCCAGGGGGTATCTTTTCCATTACGTAGAGGAACAAAATGTTTTTGTTTCTCGTCATGCCCACTTTTTGGAAAGAAACTATTGGGAGCGCAATAGAACTGGAAGAAATTCCAGAACCACAAGCTATTACTGAAAGTTTGGTGGAACCAAAAGTTTCAAAAGAACAGGACATTCCCGCGCCACTCCGCAAGAGTAGTAGGCTATCTCATCCGCCCGAGAGATACTACGGTTTTCTCGTAGACGGGAGTAGAGAGGATTGCATCATTGATAATGATGAGCCAACTAATTTCCAGCAAGCCATTCAGAGCACAGACTCGATAAAATGGCCGGATGCAATGCGGGCCGAGATGGAGTCCATGTACACCAACAAAGTATGGACTTTGGACTTTGCTCCAGAAGGGGTGAAACCCGTAGGCTGCAAATGGATCTTCAGAAAGAAAATTGGTGTAGATGGACATGTTGAAACCTATAAAGCTAGACTTATTGTAAAAGGATTTCATCAAAGACCTAGTTTGGACTATGATGAAACCTTTTCTCCCGTGGCTATGCTCAAATCCATTCGGATCCTTCTTGCCATTGTTGCCTTCCAAGATTATGAGATTTGGCAGATGGACGTAAAGACAGCTTTTCTAAATGGACATTTGGAAGAGTGCGTCTATATGGACCAACCAGAGGGTTTCATTCAGAGTGGGAGCAGCGGGAAAGTGTGCTAGTTGCTTAAGTCCATTTATGGACTAAAGCAGACATCACGGAGTTGGAACATCTGTTTTGATGAGACGGTCAAAGAATTTGACTTTATCAAAAATCCAGATGAGCCGTGCATTTATAGTAAGATTGTAGCAAGAACTGTAGTATTCCTCGTCTTGTACATGGATAGCATTCTTTTGATAGGAAATGACATTCCTATGCTACAATCTGTCAAAGGATTCTTGTCACACAGGTTCTCCATGAAAGACCTGGGTGATTCCTCTTACATTCTAGGGATCCAGATCTATCGTGATAGATCTAAAAGGATGTTGGGACTTTCACAGTCCAGGTACATCGACACCATACTAAAGAGATTTAGTATGGAAGATTCTAAGCGCGGTAATTTACCGGCTTGTCACGGAATCACCCTCTCCAAAGAGATATCTCCCAAGACTGATTTGGAAAGGGATCGCATGTCTATTATTCCCTACGCTTCTGCGGTAGGCTCTATAATATATGTGATGTTGTGTACCAGACCAGATGTTGCTTACGCACTGAGCGTGGTAAGCCGATATCAGTCAAACCCTAGGGAGAAACACTCGATAGCAATAAAGAACATTCTCAAGTACCTGAGAAGGACTAAGAAGATGTTCTTGGTGTATGGCGGAAAAGACCTCCAGATCGAGGCCTTTGCTGACTCCAGCTTCCAAAGTTATAAGGATGACTCTAAGTCCATGTCGGGTTATGTCTTTACCCTCAATGGAGGGGCGGTCTGTTGGAAGAGTTCCAAGCAAGACACCATTGCTGACTCGACGATGGAAGCGGAGTATATCGCAGCTTCTGATGCCGCAAAAGAAGCAGTCTGGATGAGGAAGTTCTTAACAGAACTTCAGGTGGTTCCGTCCATTGTTGATCCAATACCTCTGTATTGTGACAACAACGGGGATATAGCTTTAGCAAAGGAACTCAGGTCCTATCAGAAGTCCAGATACATCTTGAGGCGGTATCACCTGATCAGGGAGATCGTGGATCGTCGGGAGATCGAGGTGGGGAGAGTTGCTAGGGAGGAAAACACTGCAGATCCATTCACAGATTCCATCTCTCAGATGCAGTTCGAGAGGCTATTCGAGATGATAGGTCTGCGATATGCTAGCACATGGCCTTAGTGCAAGTGGGAGATTGTTAGTGTTATATACTCTAGAGGCCATTATTGTATAGTACTAGTTTGTATATTACATTTTGGAAGTTTGGGATATATACATGGATTTATAACAGTCTTGCTCAATATAGTAGTATGCTACTTGGTTTGTATCTATCTTAATACGTGTATATGTTTCTTTTAACGTATCGCTAACACATATTGATAGAGCCCTTAGGATCTTTGCTTGACTGCCAGCGTTGTAATGGCAGTCACACTAGTGGAGGCTGTGTCACGACCCGAAAGTACGGAACATGACCGGCACTTAAACTACGAACGTCTCGAGGCGTACGTAATCTAAGTAAACCGAAAACCCAGAAATCCAAACCAAGAAAAGTAGTAGAGTGAAGGAAAACCAATTTAAAATCAAGTAGTTTTAATAGCATAAGCCGAGTTATGCGGTTTTACAAACATAAAGTATTTCCTGAAAATTTCGGCAGAGTCTCCTTTGTAAATACTGGCTCCCAAACGGGATACAACATGAATAGTATACGAAATCAATAAAAAGGCATCCCCAAGCGGGAGCTAGCTCTTCGTCAATCGACGGTCATAACCACACAAGCAATATAATATACAACGCCAACGGCGAGGATCAAAACTCAAAAGGAACTCAAAACAACAAGAAACCCACAGAAATACAACGCGCGACTCTAAGGTCGAAAGAATAAACATCACTGGTCTCTATCTCAAATAAATACATGTTTGGTTGATGGAACTTCTAGATACAACAGAATAATGATATACAAGATATATAATGGGGGTACGATACAAGTAAACCCACCTACTAGCAAATCACCCGAAGGAAACTATGCCCGCAAAGCCGTAATGAATCCTGTACGGCAAACCTGCAAGAAACTGGGGCACAACGGGGGTGAGTTGCTAACTCGTGAATAGAAAAATATCTACGGAAAGAAATCGCATAAATAACGCAACCTAGGTCAAAGATCATAATATATCCTCAATTATATATATAACATGCAACCTATAACAAGGCTAGGGTAAATATCTAACCCGAGTGTAATCTCATGTGCCCGTGTCAGTGCCTCAGGTAGAAATATATCATATGAATGAGGTATGAATGCATGAAAACAGAATACATGTAAATGAAGAACTGTTTTTATAATTTAGTGAGATTTCCTTTGTATTTTTAAAATGAGGTATCATAATGAAATCAGCATAAAACAGTGCCTAGCATCGGCACAAAACGTAATCCCAATATCTTGATATCTCTATATCACAGTCTATGTACCTCAATATCTCGAAATCTCAATGTCTCAATCACAATATCTAGGGCGCCGTCAGTCCAGACCGGCCCCTACCATCCATCTCAAGACCACGACGGTATCCTCCGGATATCCGACGCGTCGGGTAAAATCACCGGTAGGTAGTGCTCCCCTGCCAGGCTCACATCGTCATCATCACGCGCTTCTTTCCCCGGGGTACCTTACCGGTTCCACCATGTACCCGAAACGGTTCATCCGTCTCCTCGAATCGGGTCTCAAAATCCATCAGCAAACTCATGGTGGACGACTCATACATCATGGGAAAAAACCGCACTTTTTATTTAAAAAGAGAGAAATCAGTTTATATAAGTTTTGCGGTTTTCCCCCCAAATCCAGAAAATTTCATGGAAATCCGAATCCAAATCATCAATAGCATGTAAAAACCATGAATATAGGCATAACAATGAATAACAGTATGCATGAAGTGACAAGTAATAACTACAATGTTAAGCTGGCATATAAGGCAGGCACACTAATATCATGTCAAATTACTAACTAACAAGCTAAGTCAAGCAATAATATTTTCTAAGGTGTACGTGACATGGCAATTACCGATGAAGATGTGTGTGAGCCGGCAAGTAAGTGTACGTGGTACATACGCATCATCGGTAATGGTGCTGGTGTCCTAACAATATGATATCAACATTGCAATAAGAAATTATAACATAAGTATGCGATGCGAAACGAACCACAATAATAAGCGGGAGTTGAATACAAGACGCAACTGTAACTAACCTGCATTAATCTAATATAAGTCCTACAAATGGTGCCTTTTGAAATAACACGAATCATGGGGTTTTGAAAATAGGGGCTACGGTGTTTTTATGAAAAGATACGTCTTTTGAAATATCCGTAGGATCCCTTGGGCTGTCTTTTAAAATACCCACGATTCGTTAGTTTTTGAAATAGGTAAGAATCGAATCTAATCTAACAACTAAACTAAACTAAAGGGCTAAGCTAACAAGCTGGACTACAAGTAAGGAAACCGCCTAACATCTGAGTCGATACATATACATACCTGTATATATATTATTCGGTGATCCCGCCTCAATAATATCATATCCGATACCATATCTATAATCAGACATCCCAAGTCAAGAGTGCGGATCAATCATCAAGATATGGCTCGTACGTAAATCCGTCGTACGGCATCGCCAAATCTGGGTACGGATCAATATCATATTCCTCACACTATTCCTCTGGTATCCTCTTTATCCAAGATCATAGTCTAGGGTACTGACCTATGTCTAGTACAATACTAATATCCTCAATATACTCATGATCTGACTACAGATCGACAATCTCGTACAAACCGATACCGTCAGCACATAGCATCATCAAGGGTATACATCGCCCGATACGGCCTAATATCAATATCCTAGCATATCATGCCTCATATCACGATCACATGTCGACCATTTTATTTATAACACTATTCACCCGTATCGCCGCCCCAAGATCCGCTATAACACCAGGACGTACCTCAAGTATGAATCCTGCCATCTCACCGATATCACAACCACAAAACAAATCTCATCTACTCAACTCAATCCCAAGTATCATCCTCAAATCCGTATGTGAACACATAGTCCCATACCCATGTGAACACATAACTATAAAGAATCCCATGAGCACATATAAATAGGAATGTATGCAAGTATGTATGTGTGTATGTGTAGTGCAACACTACCCTAGGGTTCGCAACACTAAAGTAATCCAACACACCAATATCCATCCTAACATCGTTATTAATCCAAAATAACATATAATAATTGTTGGTGTGTATACGCATCCGTATACACCACCACGGACTGCGGGGGTGCTATACGCCATCCACCCGACTTCTCCCCGTAGATATAAATCTACTCACCTGATCCTCGCTCGCCAGTGCCGACGTCGCCACGCGCTTGCTTGTCATCTCGAATTCCACATAGGGGTACCTACATATCACAACGCATCGTATCGCATTAAAATCCGACTCATGACCAAAACGACACACGAATCCCACATAAGTCAAAACCTATGGTTGCTTTCACAAATCAACCGAAAAACTCTCGACGTCGGTGTACAAACGCCAGACCATCGAGAAAAAACCCAAATATACTCATTTGCACATTCACGAACACTAATTTTAATATAAAATAGGTTATAACTCACAAAAACCCTAATTTCACTTAAAAAGTCATTTTTCCGAAAATCCAGCAAGCACAAATCACCGTTTTAGTACAAAACTCGATGTATAAATGAATCTAGCGGCCACAATATCCACTCAATATCATAACCAAGTCATATAAACCATTACAATAATTTATTCTCATCAAAATATATATATTTACAAAACCTAGTTAACAAAACTAGCACAATTTTCCATTTTAGCTCAAAACTTGGTATTTTAATCAACTTTAACTATTTTAACAATTCTAGTGGCTAAAATGCCCACTAAATAACTTAATTAAGTCTCCCAAACCCAAACTAAATTTTAAACTCACTAATTATAATAGATCTAAAAAAACTAGTTTGCAATTAGCTTAATTGTGATAATTTAGATGTAGAAATTAGCAAATTTGGAACTTAGATTACACTTTGCATGACTTAGCATGATAACTACACTATACAATCATAAACAATGTTAAAAACCCTCACTTGATTTTAAAAACCCAATTCTAGAATTTCCAAACCCTAACTTTAAAATTCTAACTAGCAATTCAAAACTTAATTTAAACCACTCATTAACTTAATTGAAGAAATAATCAAACAATTTAACAAAAAGCCAAGATTTATTATACCTTAAGAACAATGGAACATACATAGAACATGGCCTCCAAATTGAAATCTTTGCATCATGATCCATGCTAAAAGAGATAAGGGAAAATGGGTAGGGATTGGATTTTTATTTTGTGGGATTTTTGTGTTGATTTTTGGGCATTTTGTGATGAAATTTTGATGAGAAATGAGAGGAAAAGAGAGAGGGGCTGCTGTTATGGGAAAGGAGAGAGAGAGGGTCGGCTGAATGGGGAGGGGGGAGAGAGAGGGAGGTGGGGAAAAAGTCAAGGTAATACCCAAAAGTCAAAGCCCAAACTCCTTTTGCCCAATTTCTTTCATTCCTTTGTTCTCTTTTCTTTGTTTTTTTTTTGTGAGATGAGAGGCCCAAGAATGGTGGGCTGTAAAGGGGCCGGCCAGATCTATAGGGGAGGGGGTGTGGGTTTTGTTTGGGTGAGAAAAAAAGATAAATGTTGTACCCCTCTTCCATCGACACTAATTTCACCGAAAAAAGCATTTTTCTTCGATATTTTCTAAACCGTTTTGGCAAACCATTTCATTTCAAAAACCACATGATAAAATTTTGTTTAATGTGTTATGATGCACAAAATTTGTTTCAACTCATTCCAATTTGTAATTTTCCCTAATTAAATGTATTAGTGACGGCTTAAAATAATAATAAAATAAAAATTTTTCAGAAAATTTGAAATTTCACCAGTGGCTCAATAAACACCAAATACTAGCAATTACATAACTAGAATATGTATATTTAATTTTTATAATAAAATATTTGCATTTTGACTTTTTTACAGAAAACCCCCTTATTTTACCGATTTTCCGAAATTTCACCGAAACGATTTTCAAAACGTTACAGGCTGGGTAGTCCATGAGCACATCCTTATACAGGTCCCTAGTCGTAGGATTATCAAGACAGGGCATCGATACTCCAGAGTAGACTAGTGTATACGCTTCTCAACCCAGAAGGGGAGATGGTCTGTCTCACAACCATCAGTACGTCGTACTGGAGATATATGCAGGTACTCATTGGGTTATGAGTTGCACTGGACGGACTCGTGGGGTAATGCTGGTTGGTACTATACCTATCGTCATGCAGCAGTTTCCAAGTGACATGAGTACAACTTAGTCCGTTGACTTGACACTGCTATTTCGCCTCAAGTGTGTTCCCATTGTTCTTAGATTGCTACCCTACCACGGCTCTATTGAGTCGTGCAAACAGGTTATAGTAGGGTGCAGTCCCGAAGCACTTGGAGGTAGTGGCGGTTAGATAGGATCCATCTCTCCCGGTATTGGGAGTTGATATCGCCCTGTGTTCAGAAAGCCATTACACAAAGTCCCTAGCCAGGGCAAGCGAGATTTACTGGTAGGTACTCCAGTAGTTTCTCAGGGTGTTTTCGTCTATACTCCGACACGATTTATTGCTCTATTAGGGGTCTGACGTTTACCGCCCCCTAGGCCCGATATGCGATACTCTTATACAAACAGACCGGACTGTACGGAGATTGCAACAGACAGGCTCAGTAGGAGTTTGGATGAGTTTGCTCGTCGGCCTTCCTATCGACAGATACCTGGGTAGCCGTTACATGCAGCTAGTACAGCTGACGTGCTTGTGGTTAAATCCACTGCCAACGTACTATCGAGTTTTTAGAGTCCCACACAGAGGGTTTCCCTGTTTCGGGCGAAATGATGTAGAGGTTTACGATAGGGTTCGATCACATACGTGTACTTGTGCGCATGTGATGTTCGAACGGACAATACTGGTGGGATTTGGTTTAAGCCGGATCCTAGTATTTGATTGTTGGATTAGTTTCGTCTCTTTGTATTCGTATTTCTCGGAACACGGATACGGGTATGTATATACGAATGAGAGGGGTATAGAAGGAGATACCTCATTAGAGTTTTGACCATTGACTTGATTAAAAAAATTATGAGGTGGAGGAAAGTATTTGTTATTTTTTTTGTAAATGATAATTGTGGCATGGCTACTTGGATTGACCACTTGACTTGGATTGACTCTTTGACTTAGATATTTCTTATGAGATATTTTTGTGGCACTAGATATTTTTGGATGAGATATTTTCTTCCCATGCTTTTGGTCATGTCAAGTTATCCATTCTATTTTCTATTATCATTTATCAAAAACATTTCTCTTTCCTCAAGTTCACTCTCCCTTTCTTCCTCTCAAAACCCTAGTATCTCATGTGTTGAGAATCAAGAGTTGGTGAGACTTAGCTACCCAAAATCACTCTCTACTCATTCTAGGCTACTTAGTTTAGCACACCAAGTGACCTAGTTGCCTCAATTTAGAGGTTAAGCTCAAGGTTGGAACTCTCGGGTGGATATTCTTCGACTTCGAGAAACCGACGAGGAGGCGCTATCCATTTCCACTCCAAGGAGCTCACGAGGTGAAGGAGGACAGCGAGAAGACAAGAAGGACACGATATTATGAGGTATAACATTCATCCGAGTAGTTAAACCTCATATAGATTGCTAGCTAGGGTTTTATGTTCGATCCTTACTTCAAGCCGGTGTTGCGAAGCCCGTAAAAAATCATTTTTTGCTAATTCTGCCTCCCCGCGAACACGTAGGGGGCGCAACATTGACTTACAATACATATAACATCCAAGACCTACAGACTTTCTACGTCCCTCCCAGACGAACAGGTGAAAATGCGATCTTTTTCTACCAATCTACGGAGACCAGAGTAGAGAAAGAAGTCTGGCACGGTGCCGATTTTGCACTCGATAGGCTTCAACCAATTTGTCTGCCAAGATACTACGTAGAGGGATTGAAAAGGTTGTTAAGACGCCAAGGTGTATCCCTCGAACAAACTGTTCGGTAAGCCTAATTCTACAAACATATTTGGGATATTTCCGGAACTCAGCGAAAAATGCCTAACGGGAAGATGGAGACAACATGGTTCAGATACGTTCGGTCCAAGAAACGGGAGTAGTTCCACAGCTGCCACGTCATAAAAAGCTCCAGCGAAGGGGAAAACGCTTTTCTGAATGTACGTTGTTTACCCCAATCAGAGCAAAGCTTTGTTCAAATTTTAAATTTTGAAATGAAGCAGCGCTTCATAACAGCGCCAGCGCTGAGAGTCAAAGACTCTGAGCCAGCGCTCACGTGCAAAGCACATGAGCGCTAGCGCTAAGAGCGCTGCAGTGCACCACGTGCAAAGTACGTGAGCACTGCACTCTAAGCAGCGCACCACGTGCAAAGTACGTAAGCGCTAGCGCTAAGTGCGTTGCACTCTAAGCAGCGCATCACATGCAAAGCACGAGAGCGCTAGCGCTGGAACTAAATGTTCCCAACCGTTGGATCAAAGATCCAATGAACATGATTAAAAATCATCAGTTGACCAGAATAAAATTATGTTAAGAAAACATTCCTCAGAATCTTTCCAAACAGGAAAGATTGTGCTCTGTAAATCAGAGCACCGTTGGATCAAAAATCCAATGGTGATTAAAATCACCAAGATACAGAATAAATTCTTTATAGGGAAAGATTTCCCAATCTTGTTAAAAAACAAGAAGATTGCCTTCTGTAAATCAGAAGCCCTTGGATCAAAGATCCAACGGGGGAAACATGTTGGATATATATGCCCTAGAGGCCTACATTGTATAGGATGCTTGGGATATATATGTACATAACAGTCTTGCTTGATATGATAGTACGCTATTTGGTTTGACTTTGTCTTAACGTATAATATATTTTTACTTGGTATTTATATATATATGTTGATAAAGCCCATAGGGTGTTTGTCTGACTACTGGCGTTGTGATGGCAGTCATACTAGTGGGAGCTGGATAGTCAATAGGCACACCCTTAGATGTCCCTGGTCGCAGGAGTATCGAGATTGGACATCGATACTCCGGAGTAGACTAGTGTATACATATCTAGACCCTGACGAGGGGCAATGGATTGGTCCCGCAACCATTGGTGGTGTTCACCTAAGATTGTATACAGATGCTCACTGGGTGTGAGCACACCGGACAGGACTCGCCGAGAACTGACTGGATGGTATTATACCTAACGTCAGATAGCAGTTCTCAGGTGACATGTGTGCAGATAGTCCGTTGACTTAAGGTCATCATTTGTCTCGTGTGAGTTCCCACTGTGCTTTGATTGTTACCCTACCACGGCTCAAAGGAGTCGTGCAAACAGGTTTCAGTTGGGCACAGTCCCGAGCCACGTGGAGGCAGTGAGCGACTGTTAGGGATTCGTCTCTCCCGGTATAGGGAGTTGATATCGCACTGTGGTCGGTTGGTCATTACCATAAGTCCCTGGCCAGGGCTGATTGAGATTTACTGATAGGATGATCAGTAGATTCTCGGATGGTGATAGAGCCATACCGACACGACTTGTATGGTTATTAGGGGTCTGACGTCCACTACCTCCCTAGACCGTACATGTGATACTCTTAGACGAACAGACCGGACTGCGCGGATATTGTCACAGACAGGCTCAGTAGGATTTCAGATGGGTTACCTCATCAGCTTTCTTATCGACAACTACCTGGGGACCGTTACGTACAGCTAGTGCCGCTTGCGGTCTGTGGTTAAACCCACTGCCAGCATAGTAGTCGAGTCTTTAGAGTCCCACACAGAGATTTCCCAAACCCAGGCGAAAAGATATAGAGGTCGTATGGTTTTACGACAAAGGTTCGGACGCATACGTGTTTGAACGCACGTACGACATTCGGACAGTTTTTACTAGCCGGCTTTGGTTTAAGCCAGATTCTAGTATCAGGTTATTGGATTTATACAGTCTAAAGTTTTTCCGTGTTTTCACGGATGAGAGGGGCGTTCTCGTAATTTTCCGAGAAGCTTCTAGAAGGTGATGACTTGGAGGGAGAGGTGGCATTTTCATTTATTGAATTAGTGACTCATTGTGAGTGATTCATCATGTCATTAATGCATCATTAATTGCTTAATGACTCACATGATGAATCACCCACTTGAATTAATGAAACATGATGAATAATCTCATATTATTCATTTCTTTCTTATTCTTTATGTTTCATATATCAAGTGAGAAGCTTTTTCTTTATTTGAAGATATATCATTATCATCTTCTCACTCTCTCTCTTCAAGTTCTCTCTCCTTCACCAAACCCTAATCCTACCCTCATGAGTTGAGAACAATGATTAGGAAAGACTAATTACTCGATAACCTATCTCTACATCACCTTAGCTACTCTATTTAGCAACTAGAGAAACTAAGTAACCTCAAGTTTAGAGGTTATAGCATGGATTAGGGTTGTCGGGTGGATCGTCTATCACGGGAGAAAGCCAAAGAGGACGTGGAGATCCAAAGAGGCCGTAGACAACATTAAGACGAAGGACTAGAACCGTTTGGTATAATCTCCTAGCATAGTAGTTTAAAACTCTATAGCTTTTGTTAAAACTTGTTTAGCAAACGATTCATACGGTTAATCGATGTTTGATCATAGAACTTGATTGTTATTCATATTTCCGCCTCCCCACAAGTATTGGGGTGTTGAACATCGACTTACAGTGGTATCAGAGCCTAGCTAAACAATATTTAACTTAATTGCAAATTTGTACGAATTTCGAACGGAAAAACGAAGCCGGAAAACCTAAAAACATCAAGTTTCTGTCGAAATTTAAATGAAGTCAAAAAAAATTTCAGGCATGTTCAGAAAGCTTGACAAGACACCAGAAGAACACCCAAGAAATTTGGGCTCCTGAATCGGCAACGCGGCCGCGGAACCGCGGCGGATCGGCACCGATCCGCCGCGCTTCCGCCGCCGAGTTGCCGAGTCAGGAACTCAAATTTCCTGTGCTGCTTCTCTGTGTTATTTGGGATTTTCTGGGATATTTGATATTTGCTCAGGTTTCAGTTTTACAGAGCAGTTTTTGGAGCAATATTAAAGATGTTTAATCGATCGAAATTGTACAGTATTTGCATATTGGATTATATCTGTGATTGTATAATGTGTTCGTAAACCTCCCCTAACTGCTAGTATGTCAGTTGGCAGGGGGTTGCATATTTCTGAAATGGTTTTTTAACTGTTTGTGTATATAAACTGTATTGGACTGTTGTGGTGATTAGCCGGGTTTTGTGATGGGTTATTGTTTTAATTCATTCAATGTAAATGTAACAAGTTGTAATATTATTTTGCGGGGCACATCCAGGTTGCGGTTGTAGCCACCGTTGTATTATTTCTTTTTACTGTTTTTGCTCCTAGGATAGACCCAAGGTGGGGTGCACAAACTACCGGGTATTTTGAAGTGTTGGGGCAGACCGCTTCACTTCTGGTACTTGGCGGGTAGTTTGCCGTACCCGTAGGGGTCTGGGATAGGAAAATGGCTATTCATCACAACTGTGTAATCTGTCTTTCATTGCAGGCTCAAATGAAATGCAGATTGCTTGCAAATCCAATATTGTTTATCTGTGATCTGGAATGCCTATTATTGCGTCTGACGAATGTACAATATCTATATATGATAGCTATTTAGACGTCGCTTATGTTTTACACCCGCGCTAGCCCAGCCCCCGCTCTGTCGTTAGTTAAGTAACCTAACGGGTAATGACGGGACCCCGTGGCGAATGCGGATGGCATAAGAGGACGTTGTATTTTCGTTGTTATCTGTAATGGTAGGTTAAAGATGGGACGCATTATTATTAATGCAAAGAAAATAAAACCTAAACTGAATCGTTGGAACAATTTCTAAAAACCACTCGGTTTTCTTGAAAAAACAAATTTTAAATGCGGAGCTTAAACCACTCCTTTTAATAAAAGCTATCATAGTTCCTTCGATCAAATCAAGTTCACCACGTTAACGGTTTTTTGCCAAAAACCAGCAGTAACCCTCCGTCGTTTCAGATAGACAGCACATCGTATTCATGCTATGCTTGTTGGCCTACGTCAAGGCATAGTGTATGGTAGCAGTGTGTGTGCCCATTTGTTGCATAGATAGATGCATTGGTTTAATACAGACGTACACCTTGTTGGCCTACGTCAAGGGCTTGTACGATGTATTTAAATTGATCAGGACAACGACGGGTAGAACTTGACTTGCGTCTTATGACTTGTTGGCCTACGTCAAGGTCTATAAGAGCTTGGGGTAAAAATCACATCGGGAGTTTCAAACATAAAGGAAACTTGCAAATTTAGCTTACCTTCTGGATTGTGGTGACTAGAGTGGCTTCCATCTAGGGCATCATGCAATGATAGTTGGATCCCGATCCCACTGATGAGTAGGATTACTCTCGGGAATTTCTCTCACTTAACAATCAATGCTATAAACCAAGTAGGTGCCTAGAAAGGTGTTAGAGGGGCTACGCCTCCAGGGAAAAGAGGTTCATTAATTAAGGAACTTCGCGAAAGCGTTGGAAAACCTCCCTCGAAGTACCAACACTAGCCTGGCTGAAAGGTTAAGCAAGTATTGTGACGTGTGATTAAATCCTGACTAGTTCTTCTTTTAGGTTTTGAAGAAGGATTTGAGGAAACAGTGGGAGCCATCCTGTTTAGATAAATTAATAAACCAATCTAAACTTGCAAGAGCATATGCTGAGTGTTTTCTTTTCTCTCTCTCTCTGGCAGCTACCATGACTGGACTAAAACTATTACTTGAAAAGAATATACTGACCGGGCAGAACTATAAAGATTGGCTAAGAAACGTCAATATTGCGCTGACTTATGACAAAGTTGCATATGTTACCACCGCTGTTCCTCCCCTTATCCCAGGACCAGATTCCTCAGTTGCGGACAAGGAAGTTCGTAAAACCTGGGATCTAGACTGTGAGCGAGCTAAGTGTATCGTGCTAGCGTCCATGAATAATGAACTCCAGAAACAGCACGAGAGTATGGATATTACATCCATATTCCTCCATTGCAAGGAATTGTATGGTGAACACTCCCGTATCGCCAGGTACGAAACCTCAAGGAAACTCTTCCAGATGAGGTTAGCTCCAGGATCGCCTGTTGGAGAGCACGTCCTCAAAATGATCACCCTCATTGAGGAACTCGCAAACCTGGGATGCGTGCTAGAGAATGATTTGTATATCGACTTGATTTTGCAGTCCCTTGCCCACACCTTCTCTCAGTTCGTGATGAACTTCAACATGCACGAAATGGAAGCGGATCTTCCAAAGCTCCTCAATATGTTGAGGGTAGCAGAAACCTCCTTGAAAAAGGAGAAGACCCCCGTTCTGTATGTTGGCCAATCACCTTCTTCTAAAACTAAAGCGAAAGCTAAAGGGAAGAAGAAGATGAAAGCCACCAAACCGAAGGGTGGGGTCAAGAAGGTGCAGGGAACGAACAAGGCAGGAAGGGTGAAGGCGGAAAAGAACGAATGCTTCTATTGTCACAAGCAGGGGCACTGGAAGAAGGATTGTCAGGCCTTCAAAGCCAAGGACATGAAGCAAGCAGTTGCTTCTACTTCAGGTGTGTTCGTAATCGAAAATTGTCTTTCAGTAAACTCTACTTCATGGGTACTTGATACCGTTTCTGGTTCTCACATCTGTAATTCTTTGCAGGATCTGAGAAATAGTAGAGTACTAGGGGCAAGTGATATGACTCTCCGGATGGGCAATGGAATGCATGTAGATGCAGTTGCAATAGGGGAATATCACCTAGGGTTGAATAGTGGAAACATTTTGGTATTGTATAACTGCTTTTGTATTCCCAGTATGTTGTGTAATATTATATCAGTATCTTTATTGTCTAATAAAGGATATAATTTTGTGCTTGAAAGAAATGTCATGAACATTCTCCTAAATCAAGAACTGATTGGGTTTGGCACACTGGAAAACGGCATATACATACTTAATCAACCACAAATTTTCAATATTCAAAACACGCGTAAAAGAAAGGCTCCAGATTCGAATCAAGCCTTCCTATGGTATTGTAGACTTGGTCATATAAATGAAACAAGGTTGACTAAGTTACATAAAGATGGATATCTAGATTCGTTTGAATATTCATCATATGCAACTTGTCAATTATGTATCAAAGGAAAAATGACCAAATCTCCGTTCACCGGACACGGAGAAAGAGCCACCGAACTCTTGGGACTAGTACACAGTGATGTATGTGGTCCGATGTCTATACATGCACGAAGTGGTCACTCCTACTTCATCACTTTTACTGATGACTTCTCTAGGTATGGACATGTGTTCTTAATAAAGCATAAATCCGAAGCTTTTGAGAAGTTTAAGGAGTATAAAAATGAAGTAGAGAAACAAACTGGTAAAAGCATCAAGACACTTCGATCTGATCGAGATGGAGAATACTTAAGTACCAGTTTCCTTGAATACTTGAAAGCGAATGGAATTCTCTCTCAGCTTACTCCACCTTATACACCTCAGCATAATGGTGTATCAGAAAGAAGGAATCACACGCTATTAGATATGGTGCGTTCAATGATGAGTAGTGCTGAGTTACCACTTTCCTTCTGGGGATTTGCTCTAGAATCAGCCGCATATCTATTAAATAGAGTTCCAACTAAGTCTGTACCTACCACTCCATATGAAATGTGGTATGGGAAGAGACCATATCTCAAGTATATCAAGATATGGGGGTGTCCGGTATATGTTAAAAAGCATAATCCGAACAAGCTCGAAGCACGATCGGTTTTATGCAAGTTTGTAGGATACCCCAAGCATTCAAGGGGGTACATGGTCTACCACACTGAAGAACAAAAGGTGTTTGTCGCTCGTCACATTGTCTTCTTAGAAAGCGAATTTCTTGCAAAAGAAATTAGTGGGAGCGCGGTAGAACTGGAAGAAATTCCAGAACCCCAAACTGTAACCGAAGACTTAGAAGAATCTCAGATTTCAATAGAACATGACGAACCAACGCCACTCCGCAGATCTAGTAGGCTTTCTCATCCTCCTGAAAGATACTATGGTTTTCTTCTTGATAGGGATCGAGAGGACTGCATCATCGATGATGATGAGCCTACTAGTTTTCAGCAGGCTATCACAAGTAGCGACTCAGTAAAGTGGCTGGATGCAATGAGATCCGAAATGGAATCCATGTACACCAATAAAGTATGGACTTTAGAAGTTGCTCCTCCTGGGGTAAAACCAGTTGGGTGCAAATGGATCTTCAAAAAGAAGATTGGTACATTTGGACACGTGGAAACCTACAAAGCTAGACTAGTAGCAATAGGTTTTCGTCAAAGACCAGGATTGGACTATGATGAAACCTTTTCACCAGTAGCTATGATTAAATCCATTCGGATCATGCTTGCCATTGCTGCCTTCCATGACTATGAAATCTGGCAAATGGATGTAAAAACAACTTTTCTAAATGGACATCTAGAAGAGAGTGTTTACATGGATCAACCAGAAGGTTTTTTAGACAGTGAGAGCAGCGGAAGAGTGTGCAAATTGCTTAAATCCATTTATGGGTTAAAGCAAGCATCGCGGAGTTGGAACATCTGCTTTGATGAAGCAGTCAAGGAATTTGACTTCATCAAAAATATAGATGAACCATGTATTTATAGGAAGATTGTAGAAGGAGCAGTAGTCTTCCTCGTTTTGTACGTCGATGACATACTACTGATAGGGAATGATATCCCTATACTACAATCAGTAAAGCTCTTCTTATCACAGAAATTCTCTATGAAAGACTTGGGAGATGCATCATACATTCTGGGCATTAAGATCTATCGAGATAGATCTAATAGAATATTGGGACTTTCACAGTCCAGGTATATAGACACTATACTAAAGAGATTTAGTATGGAAGATTCCAAGCGCGGCAATATGCCCGCTTGTCACGGAATCACCCTCTCCAAAGAGATGTCTCCAAAGACTGATGAAGAGAGGGCTCGCATGGGCATTATACCCTACGCTTCGGCGGTAGGATCAATAATGTATGCGATGTTATGTACCAGACCAGATGTAGCTTACACACTTAGTGTGGTAAGCAGGTATCAATCGGACCCAGGTGAGAAACATTGGATAGCGGTGAAGAACATTCTCAAGTACCTGAGAAGGACTAAGGAGATGTTCTTAATTTACGGCAATAAGGACCTCCAGGTAGAGGCTTTTACCGACTCCGGCTTCCAAAGTGACAAGGATGATTCTAAATCTATTTCGGGTTTTGTGTTTACCCTCAATGGAGGAGCGGTATGTTGGAAGAGTTCCAAACAAGATACCGTCGCAGACTCAACACTGGAGGCTGAGTATATAGCTGCTAGCGAAGCCGCAAAAGAGGCTGTCTGGATGAGGAAGTTCATTTCTGAACTTCAGGTGGTTCCGTCCATTGCCAATCCAATACCTTTGTATTGCGATAACAATGGCGCTGTAGCTTTAGCGAAGGAACCAAGGTCCCATCAGAAATCCAGGCATATCTTAAGGCGTTTTCACCTGATCAGGGAGATCGTGGATCGTCGGGAGATCGAGATACGGAGAGTGGACACAAAAGACAACACGGCAGATCCATTCACCAAGGCCATTCCTCAAGTACAGTTCGAGAGGCTTTTTGAGATGTTGGGCATGCGGTACGCAAGCAACTGGATCTGGTAGAGACAGTGGGTACTCATTGCGCCAATTATAGGCCTTAGTGCAAGTGGGAGATTGTTGGATATATATGCCCTAGAGGCCTACATTGTATAGGATGCTTGGGATATATATGTACATGACAGTCTTGCTTGATATGATAGTACGCTATTTGGTTTGACTTTGTCTTAACGTATAATATATTTTTACTTGGTATTTATATATATATATGTTGATAAAGCCCATAGGGTGTTTGTCTGACTACTGGCGTTGTGATGGCAGTCATACTAGTGGGAGCTGGATAGTCAATAGGCACACCCTTAGATGTCCCTGGTCGCAGGAGTATCGAGATTGGGCATCGATACTCCGGAGTAGACTAGTGTATACATATCTAGACCCTGACGAGGGGCAATGGATTGGTCCCGCAACCATTGGTGGTGTTCACCTAAGATTGTATACAGATGCTCACTGGGTGTGAGCACACCGGACAGGACTCGCCGAGAACTGACTGGATGGTATTATACCTAACGTCAGATAGCAGTTCTCAGGTGACATGTATGCAGATAGTCCGTTGACTTAAGGTCATCATTTTTCTCGTGTGAGTTCCCACTGTGCTTTGATTGTTACCCTACCACGGCTCAAAGGAGTCGTGCAAACAGGTTTCAGTTGGGCACAGTCCCGAGCCACGTGGAGGCAGTGAGCGACTGTTAGGGATTCGTCTCTCCCGGTATAGGGAGTTGATATCGCACTGTGGTCGGTTGGTCATTACCATAAGTCCCTGGCCAGGGCTGATTGAGAATTACTGATAGGATGATCAGTAGATTCTCGGATGGTGATAGAGCCATACCGACACGACTTGTATGGTTATTAGGGGTCTGACGTCCACCACCTCCCTAGACCGTACATGTGATACTCTTAGACGAACAGACCGGACTGCGCGATATTGTCACAGACAGGCTCAGTAGGATTTCAGATGGGTTACCTCATCAGCTTTCTTATCGACAACTACCTGGGGACCGTTACGTACAGCTAGTGCCGCTTGCGGTCTGTGGTTAAACCCACTGCCAGCGTAGTAGTCGAGTCTTTAGAGTCCCACACAGAGATTTCCCAAACCCAGGCGAAAAGATATAGAGGTCGTATGGTTTTACGACAAAGGTTCGGACGCATACGTGTTTGAACGCACGTACGACATTCGGACAGTTTTTACTAGCCGGCTTTGGTTTAAGCCAGATTCTAGTATCAGGTTATTGGATTTATACAGTCTAAAGTTTTTCCGTGTTTTCACGGATGAGAGGGGCGTTCTCGTAATTTTTCGAGAAGCTTCTAGAAGGTGATGACTTGGAGGGAGAGGTGGCATTTTCATTTATTGAATTAGTGACTCATTGTGAGTGATTCATCATGTCATTAATGCATCATTAATTGCTTAATGACTCACATGATGAATCACCCACTTGAATTAATGAAACATGATGAATAATCTCATATTATTCATTTCTTTCTTATTCTTTATGTTTCATATATCAAGTGAGAAGCTTTTTCTTTATTTGAAGATATATCATTATCATCTTCTCACTCTCTCTCTTCAAGTTCTCTCTCCTTCACCAAACCCTAATCCTACCCTCATGAGTTGAGAACAAGGATTAGGAAAGACTAATTACTCGATAACCTATCTCTACATCACCTTAGCTACTCTATTTAGCAACTAGAGAAACTAAGTAACCTCAAGTTTAGAGATTATAGCATGGATTAGGGTTGTCGGGTGGATCATCTATCACGGGAGAAAGCCAAAGAGGACGTGGAGATCCAAAGAGGCCGTAGACAACATCAAGACGAAGGACTAGAACCGTTTGGTATAATCTCCTAGCATAGTAGTTTAAAACTCTATAGCTTTTGTTAAAACTTGTTTAGCAAACGATTCATACGGTTAATCGATGTTTGATCATAGAACTTGATTGTTATTCATATTTCCGCCTCCCCACAAGTATTGGGGTGTTGAACATCGACTTACAAAACATCCCCAAATCAATTAGAGAAAAGATCTCTTCAACTGATTCAACAAATCAGCTCGCCCTATATAAAGGCCCCAAGGCTTCAAGTCTCATAGAGAGGAACCCCCCCATAAAACTTTGAGAAATTTCAAAGACAAAGAGCAAGCTCTTAGAAGAAGAAAATTTTCTTCAAGGTAAAAAAAAGAGATGAAATCATCTCATATAAAAAGAAGAATTTACTTCTTTTTCTAAGATCATAGATCTATGAGACCAAAATCTTTCACAACAGAGATCAAAGTATCTCATCATAAAAAAATAAGGGGAAGAACTTAATCTTCTTCAGATCATAGATCTATAAGACAAATTGTCTTTCAGAGATTATAATATCTCATTATAAAAGGAATTCAATTCTCTTAGGATCACAGATCCATAAAGGCAAAGCCTTTCACCAAAAACATAAGAGATTGAAACATCTCCTATAAAAGATAAGAACTTTGTTTTTAGATCCATGAGACAAAGTCTCTTATAAGAAAGAGAATTTAATTCTCAGAGTGCAGAACTGCCTAAAAAGAGCCTTAGCGCTCCAAGTTTAAAGAAGCGCATTAGCGCTCCAAATCTAGCGCACAGCACTGCAGAACCTTAGCGCTCCAAGTTTAAAGAAGCGCATTATCTGGCGCATAGCGCCAAGCGCGCCACGTGATCCTCACGTTTGCGCTACTTGACAGAAGCGCACTGTGCTCATTATCTGGCGCATAGCGCCAAGCGCGCCATGTGCTCCTTACGTGTGCGCTACTTGACAGAAGCGCACTGCGCCCATTATCTGGCGCATAGCGCCAAGCACGCCACGTGCTCCTCACGTGTGCGCTACTTGACAGAAGCGCACCACGCTCATTATCTGGCGCATAGCGCCAAGCGCGCCACATGTTCCTCACGTGTGCGCTAAGAGAACATAAATTGTTCTTTAAATAACAAAGCCCCAGAGCTATGATGAGTGCCCAGCATTCAATAAAGGACAAAAAGATTGTCAGAGCCCAAACCAATGCTCAGCATTGTTAAATATTCAACATCTTAATTAAATGGGCCGAGCCCAAAGTGCCCACATATCTCTGATTCAGATCAACTAAGCCCATGTGCTCATAAATCTTTGATCTTAATCCTAAATTGGACTACAGATCTTTCAACCAATATTGGTTCAAGGGTATATCTCTTCACTCTTATGATATTTGTCGTTGTAATCCTTCAACGTCTTCAGAGAGGTGACGGGTCCCGACAACCAGACAAACCATGGACTGTGGGGTCCTTAAACTCATGGACTATGATGTCCTTAAACTTTACAAACTATGATGTCTCTAAACTACTACGGACTGTGGGGTCCTTAAACTCGTGGACTATGATGTCCTTAAACTTTACAGACTATGACGTCTTTAAACTGGACCGCAAAGTCCCTAAACTAAAACAATAGAGCCCAAATGCTCTTTTGTTGGATCTAAATGATCCTGTTAAGTAGATCTTAGTCTAAAATTAGACTAACGTATTCTTAACAAATTGTTAAGTTGATCTTAGTCTAAAAATTAGACTAACGTCTCCTTAACAAACGTTTAAGTTGATCTTAGTCTAAAATGAGATTAGCGATCCTTAAACCCAACCCAAACCCAAATCTAAGAAAATACAGATTTGGACTAATCCACGCCCTACGGACGACAACATAAATTAGTCTCCGTATACAATCCACGGGAAACCAAAAACAAAACAAACACTCACGACACGAAGTGACCATATGGAGAAAGAGAAAGTTGTTACCGCGATGCGGTAGCGTAATTAACTGCAGGGGCTTGCGCCTGCAGGGAAGAGCCTCCCCACAATCAAAAACCCTTCAAACGAGGGGGAATCTGATGAAGTCTGCTACAACGGCCGCATCCGTCTAAACCTCTGATACACGGTGCCATAAATCAACTTGGCATCTTCGGAGAGGTGAATGGATAAAACCCAAATAGCATCTGCCCCTAAATTCAGGAAAGACTTCTGTCTTTCCCGGCTTTCGGCGGAGAACAGATTCTCGCACGCCCCGTGGGACCTTTTCCTCTTTCCACTCCACACTTTATGTGTCATGTTTTTCCGCGATCAAATAATCGTGGTATATATGTTTGTGGTTGCCCTTAGCAGTGTGGGTACTGAAGCCGGCATTTCGTCTTTATGAACAATGGCGTTTGCTCCCACCCTAGCAACTCAAGCTCTGTCACATCTGGCGGAGTCAAGTATGGGTCACTTGCAGCCTCAAATCTCTGCAATCCGGCTCTTCAAGAAATCAACGGGCTTCTCTTTGGGTCGATGGTCCCACCTCCCACCCTCGGTGCCTCAACGCCGATGGAGGAAGACCAGAGGAAATATGTCTTCCACAGGCCGGTTCCCCAAGCTGCAACTTTGCCGACAGAATCAGTCCTCCAACAACTGGCACCTGCCAAGGACCAAGGTCAACACAGGGGGCAGAATATTTAGGCTCTCAAAGGAAACAGGGAGCAGGCTCGGCAAAATCCTGAAGCTAGTCAAATCCCGGTCGTAAGAAACGGTCGACGTCGATATCAGCATCATACAAAATGAGCTGGGGGTAGTTCTCCGTATGGTCCTTTTTCAACCCCAGTGGTGAATGTTATTGTTCCAACTGGTAACAGCTTCAAATTGTTGTGAAGGGTCAGACAAAGTTCTCCTACTGCAATATTGAAGAAGTCTTCGCAGCCCATGCAGATCCTATAAGAGCAGAAACCAGTTCGCTCCCTGAGACAACTTTCTTCATCTATATATAAGGTGTGGAAGAAAGTGAAGGGGACTTACCCCAATACGGATCCTGATACAGCGGTTCCTCCCAAAACCAAAGCGGCTTTTTACAACAAGAGGCCCAATAAAGCTCAAATGCCCGAAGCAAAATCCAAACACCCCAAGCCTGGGGGCATGGTGGTGCACACTGTCTATATGGCATCCGGGAAAGAGGATAGGCGTATCTCTATGGGTCATCGACCACTTACCAGATCCGTAACAAAGGCCCAAGAGCAACAACAGAAGCTCCAGGAAATGTTAACACAGATGGCTGCACTTACTGGGCCAAAAGAAAGCCTGGAGACATCGTCAGAGCATCGTCATGAACAAGAAACTGATGCTGAGTTCCTCCGCAGAATGCTTGAGAAGAAAGACAAAGAGGCAGCAGAACAAGCTGCCAACATAAAATGAATGGCGTTGTTATGTCAAGATATGGTCGGGATGATGTTACAGCCGGATCCTCTAGCTGAAGGCCCTCCGATTGTCCAAGAAAATGACTAAGGGAAGGAGAGAGCCCTCTACTATTTGAGTCGAGTGCTCCTGTGGGCAGAAAACAACTACTCCCCCTTTGAAAAACACTGCTTGGCGTTGATCTTCGCGATAACGAAGCTCAGGCACTGTGCGTTGGCGCATGAGTTCCATCTCATATCAAAAGTGGATCCTCTCAAGTATTTGATGCCAAGAGCCATACTAACAGGACGACTCGCTAAATGGGCCCTGCTCTTGATGGAGTTCTCGATAACTTATCGTCCGCTCAAGGCAGTGAAAGGCCAGGCCATCGCTGAATTCCTCGCCAAGCATCCGATACCTGTCGATTCTCCCTTGAACTGCGAATTGCTAGACGAGCACGCATTTGTCACGATCGACGGGGAGAAAGGAAGGAGTGATACCCGATGGGAACTCTACTTCTAGGAAGAACCGAAAGCACAACTCCCCCACAATCAAATCTGGGGTGGGCCTCATCTTCGTGACTCCACAAGGAGGGATAATGCGCTTTGCCTTTTCCTTAACAGAGCCGAGGACAAACAATGAAGCCGAATATGAAGCTTTGATAGCAGGACTTGAGATCGCTGTCGACATGGGGATCGAAAACCTCCTCATATACGGAGACTCCCAACTGGTCGTTGGTTAAGTAAATGGCGACTATCAAACATGCAAACCAGAGTTGGTGAAGTACGGTGAGAGAGTGCAACAATTGCTGACTCAAATCCCTTCCTACGCATTGGAAAGCATACCGCGTGTGGAAAATAGCAAGGCGGACGCATTAGCCAAACTCGCTAAAGAACTGGCCGACGAGAACCTCGATGACGTAAGGATCGTGGTATAAAGCCATCGAGTTCTTGCACCAGCGGAAATATCTCTGGAGTCGTCTGAAGAAAAGGCAGCGACCGAGTAAGCGACCCTACAAACAAAAGACCAGGAAAGGGCTAAGGATTGGAGATAAGTCTTTTTAGACTACTTCAAATTCCGTCGAACACCTGAAGATGCATCCTCAAGACATCAGCTCATGAAACGAGCCCTGCCTTTTGCCTTTGTCAATGACACTCTATATAAGAGATCATTTAATTCTCTATGGCTAAGATGCTTGGGACCTGAAGAAGCAAGAAGAGTCATCCAAGAAACTCACGACGGACTTTGCAGTTCTCATCAAGCCGGGCCGAAGATGAAGCTGATGATCAAAAGGCTGGGCTACTATTGGCCCACGATAATTCAGGACTGTCTCGAATACGCGAAGCAATGCCACTCGTGCCAGATTCACGGGGACTTTATCCACCAACATCCAAATCCGCTACATCCAACGGTGGCTAGCTGGCCGTTCGATATGTGGGGAACTGACATAATCAGGCCCATCGAACCAGCATCATCCAGAGGACACCGGTTCATACTGGCGACAACTGATTACTTCTCTAAGTGGGCAGAAGCGATACCGCTGAGAGAAGTGAAGACAGAGAATATCCTTCATTTCTTCAAGACCCACGTCATCTATCGGTTCGGCACTCCGCGACGGATTATCTCCGATAACGGGCCGGCCTACAGAAGTCACAAAATCAGCCGCTTCGCGCAGCAGTATAATATAGACTGGAGATACTCTTCGGTCTATAATCCCCGAGCTAACGGTCTGGCTAAGGCTTTCAACAAGACCTTGACGAAGATCGTGAAAAAGATGGTGTCCAAAAATAAAAAGGTCTGGCATGAGAGACTGCATGAAGCTCTCTGGGCATATCGAACTACGTTCAAAACGGCCACAAACACAACGACGTATGCGTTGGTATTCGGCACAAAAGTAGTGCTCCCATTGGAGATAGAGCTACCCTCTCTACGAGTGGCGGTTCATTACGAGCTAACAAACGAATAGAATGCTTATCTTCGGCTTGAGGAGCTCGACGCCCTTGACGAAAACTGGCTTATAGCGCAACAAAACCTGGAGGCTTACAAAGCAAGGATGACGCACTCGTACGAAAGGCTGACTAAGGCCGAGAACATTCCGCCAAGGCGAACTCGTGCTAGTCGTAAAAAGACCTATGATCCGTAATCGTGCTAAATGGGGGAAATTCGAGCCGAACTATGAAGGCCCGTACATCAGAGACAAAGTCTACCAAGGTGGGGCTTACCTGCTCATGGATATGCATGGCGAGAGACCCTTCAGGTCAATAAACAGCCGGTTCCTGAAAAAATACTACGCCTGACGAGTTACGGCCTAGGTTAATGATAGATGACGACGCCTATTTCCGCTCGCTATCTTCCCAAGCCCAAACTCTATAAGTAGTATCCGTGGGACGGACCGAAATGTCCCTAAACTAATGATGGACCGCAATGTCCTAAAACTTGCAATTGACCGAGACATCTATAAACTACTATGGACCGCAGCATCCCAAGTCTGACAAAAAAAACGGTATGTCCACAAGCCAAATGGGCACGGATGAAAACCCGACAGGGCGCCGTGAGTAAAAACAGCAGGACTACCGGCGATGTTTGTGAAAACCCGAAAGGGCGTGGACTCGTAAAAAAAACGGTATGTTCACAAGCCAAATGGGCACGAATGAAAACCCGAAAGGAAGCCGTGAGTAAAAACAACAGGACTACCGGCGAGTTTGTAAAAACCCGAAAGGGCGCAATCTCGTTAAAAGACACTTGCAAGGTCCTCTCGACCCTGTAAGGAGGAAATGCCTGCGTGAGATCCTTACGACTCATAAGGGAGCAACACAATTAGGAATCCTCATGATTCCGAAGGAGAAAACACACTTACGAGATCTTCACGACTTGTAAGGAGAATTCCCCTTTGAGACCCTCACGGCTCATAGGATTCAAAAGCTTTAAGCTACAGGGATCTGAACCTGTTCTTAAGACATTACATTTCCCAGACCGCCCTACAAGTGGTTCAATATTGACCCTTGTATACAATCTACGGGCACGAATAAACATTTCCCTAACAGAGTCCCACCAGCAACTAGGGATATGCTCACACGGTGAACAAACACTTATAGGTCCTCTCGACTTGCAAGGAGAAAACACTCTTGTAAGATCCTTACGACTTATAAGAGAACACACACTTAAGAATCCTCATGATTCTTTAGGAGAAAATGCACCTGCGAGATCCTCACGACTCATAGGGAGAAATACCTTTATGAGACCCTTACCGCTCGTAAAGTCGAAAAGCCTTAGTCGACAGGATCTTAACCCTGTTTGCTAAGCCACCTTTGTTCGAACTGACAAAGGCAAATGATGATTCGCTCCTGGCAATGTCCCGGTGATAGCGATGTTGATGCCTAAATTGGTATCAAATTCCAAGTCCTTTCACGGCAAATGATGATTCGCTCCTGGCAATATTCCAGTCGCAGCGATGCTGAAGCTAAGACTGACACCTGATTCTAAATTCCACACTTGCGATAAAAATCAGCAAGCCAAAAATGCATATGAAATAGCCGAAATGATGGGGCAACATGCAATAAAATCAGCAAGTAAAAATATATATGCATACAAAAATAGCCGAAATGATTGGGCACCGCGAAAAATAGCCGAAATGATTGGGCAATCGCGACTTTTGCGATATAAAAAGATGAAATGATAGAGCATCGCGGAAAGAAATAAAAAAAATGATGAAAGAATGAAACTTTCACCCTGCAGGTAAGTCCATACTGACCCCCATATACAATCCATGGGCATGAACGAAAAGGGAACCAAATGTCCCCCATCAGATCCTGTCGAAAGGGAAAGTCAGATCTCAACAGTAACATCTGCATCCCAGAAGATCAACAACGGCGTTCCTTCTTACGCCAGCAGGGCACGGAAGCGACATGAAACAACGAAGCCATGGCAAAATCCCTAGTTCCAAGCCTCGACGGTTTACCAACAACCTAGAGACTACCTCGACATTCTCGATACAGCAGTCACGATGTCACCCCAGCGTTCTTCCCCCAGCAGGATGCATACACGACACAAACAACGGAGCCATGGCATAGTCCCTAGTTCCAGGTCCCGACGGTTCACAAACAACCTAGAGACTACCTCGACGTTCGTCTCGATACAGCAGACGCGATGTCACCCCAGCGTTCTTTCCCCCAGCAGGATGCAGACGCAACACAAACAACGGAGCCATGGAAAAGTCCCTAGTTCCAGGTGCTGACGGTTCACAAACAACCTAGAGACTACCTCGACGTTCTTCTCGATACACCAGACGCGGTGTCACCCCAGCATTCTTCCCCCCAGCAGGATGCAGACGTGACACAAACAACGAAGCCATGGCAAAGTCCCTAGTTCCCGGTCCTGACGGTTCATCAACAACCTAGAGACTACCTCGACGTTCGTCTCGATACAGCAGACGCGATGTCACCCCAGTGTTCTGCCTCCAGCAGGATGCAGACGCGATACAAACAATGGAGCCATGGCAAAGTCCCTAGTTCCAGGTCCCGACGGTTCACTAACAACCTAGAGACCACCTCAACCTTCGTCTCGATACAGCAGACGCGATGTCACCCCAGCGTTCTTCCCACAGCAGGATGCAGAGGCGACACAAAACAACAGAGCCATGGAAAAATCCCTAGTTCCAAGCCTCGACGGTTCACCAACAACCTAGAGACAACCGCGACATTCATCTCGATACACCAGACGCAATGCCAGCAAATGAAGCGAAGGCAATATTCCTAGCTTCAGGGTCTTGACGGTAACTCATAGAAAACTTGAAAGACTATCGGAGATCATCCCCACACCAGCGCGGAGTGGTTATGACTCATCGGGGCTCCCCAAACTGAGCCTAACCTCAAGTAAAAAGCGGCATGGCAAAATTCCTGACGCTTGCTCTTCTGACGGTCAAATCGTGTAGGAAGATTGCTTGAAGTCGTCTTGTCCATCCCCCGAAGGGACAAGAGACACGATAATTGCGAGGCTACTCGAACAGCAAGATTTCCTATCGAGGAATACATCAGCCGACGCCACGGTACGACGGACAAAAACCCTAGTACCACAGACCCTAACGGACCTCTATCATAAAGAGCAGAGGTTAACTGTGACGTTAGGACATCCTTGCGAGAACTTCTCGATTCGTCTCGACTCGTAGGGAAAAGCCTTAGGCAATGGGGATAAGGACCTGTTTCCTAAGCACTGGAGCCCTGCAAGTCGGTCCAAGATAGACCATTGCATACTATTCACGGGCCACACTCTCCAAAGTCAAATCTCGACAATGGGGGAACAACCACTTATGAGTCCTCTCGACTTGTAAGAGGGAAAATTCTCTTATGAGATCCTTACGACTCTCAAGAGAAAGCACACTTTGGAATCCTCACGATTCCTAAGGAGAAAATACACCTACGAGATCCTCTCGACTCGTAGGGAGAAAAGTCTTTATGAGACCCTCACGGCTCAAAAATTGAAAAGTCTTAGGCAACAAACCTGAACCTGTTTCCTAAACCATCGCTACCCTGCAAAGAGTCTAAGATAGACAGCTACCTACTATCTACGGGCCACACCTGCTAAAATCACATGGCGACAACAAAGCAGAGAGAAGAAAACAACAGTGGGAGATAAAAAATGTGTATCTTTTATTCATGAATTCAATCAAGTAAAAGATAAAGCATATAAAAGAATAAAGAAATGGATACATGTTATTCAAAAGTTCCAAATGTACAATCGATACAAGAGCAACTACTGAGAAGGAGGCGTTTTCAATAAATCAACCAGTTGCTTGCGCACTTCTCTCAGCTCCTTTTCATGAGCAGCCGCCGTGGCCAACTCAGCTTCGACTCGGGCCCATTGCTGCAAACAGGATGAAACCTTTTCATCGATTTCCCGTTGGGCTGCCTGACGACTCTGCACATCCCGCTTAGTGAGGTCGAGCTTCTGCCTCAGAGTTAGCCCGTCAGAAATACATCGCAGGAGGCCCTCAAAGATAGCTTTCAACTGTGCAGCATTCGCGTCAACCTAGGCGCGTAACCGAGCGGATTCGCCCAAAGTCTCCTCACGTTCCTTCCACCTTAAGGTCGCCTCTTTTTCGAAATGGTAGAGGAAGAGAATGCTCTGCTCAACCCATGCAGCCCGCTGGGAGTTCAAAGCCAGCACCTTAGGAGCAGGACGCCTAAGCTCAAGCTCATGCAGGCAGGCCTCAATCTTCCTGCAGTGTTTAACCCAAGACTCGACGACACCCTCGCTGTGGAAATTCGCGAGCATCGCCAGCATGAGATTAACCTCAGCAGCAAAATCCGCAGCAGATGCGAAAGCCTCGGCGTCAAGATCCTCGACGAACTCACTTAACATTCGCAGGCTGTTCGCGGCACCCATGGAAGATGAGCGTTTAACAAAGGGCCCTACCGACATTAGAATTCGAGACTCGAAAGGAGCTGGAGTCGGTGTGACTGCTGCAAAACAAATCATTGTCAGATGTCGGCTCAAGAAATAAAGAAAATACACGAACAATAGAGTCTACTATACCGGCTGCAATAGGGAGCAGAGCTGGGAGTATTGGTGGCGCGACAATACCCTCATCCCCTCCTTCAATTTGTAAGGCTACAAGTAATACAAAGAAGAATTAGCAACGACATGGCTGCCTGTAGAAGGAGGGAAAAGACGTCGTTTAAAAAAATAGGGGACTATACTCACCCGCACCGGTAGGCAAAACGACTTCCGACTGGAAGGGGAAGTGCTGGTTCAGCACTTGATACAGATGATCGAAGAGAACTCCAGTAAGGTTACGATGATACATAGTCAGTACACGAAAGATGCTGTCCCCGATTTAAATTAATCGCAAACCCATACCTTCCAGCATTTGAGAGGATATAAGAGGAGACGAAGGGGCAGCGACCGTGAGAACAGCAGCTGGTGGTGCTTCTTCAGGTGTCGCAACCTCAGAGCTCACCACACCTACATTCGAAAGGAACAAAATGTCATCAGAAGGGACTACAAAATGAAAAGAATGCAGCGACCCAAGGCCTACCAGACAGGTCATCAACCAAAACTACGACGGAAGCATCACCAAGCATCGTGACTTCTTCGATCTCATTCGGGGGGATGGTTTCGCCGCCCGTGGCTTCGTCCCCTGATTCCACGAGATCCGTCGTGACACTCGCAAGGAACCGCAGGTGGAAAGAGTGGCAATGGGAGAAGTCCCGGACTCTTGAGAAAGAGTTAGTTTACCCATAAAAACGGGAATAGAGGCAGAGTGAGCCGAAATGTACCAATGCCCAAGGAAGCACGAAGCCTTTCCTCCTCTTCAAAAGTCTTGAGAGAAGATGCGAGAGCTTCTTCAGTAGAGATGCCTGTTGAAGAAGAAGTGTCAGTCAAAGCACGATAATAAAAATATGTAACAGCGGAAAGATACGACTGAAGTCTACCTGACTGTGCAAGGGTGACCAGTCCTGCTTTATGGCTAGTTGATCACTCGGAAGCTGCAATAGCAGCCTCTATATCAGTATCATCCATCGCCATGAATAAGCCTTCGTTGGTCCCGTATTCACTTATGCCCACATTGTAAAGAGCATGAGGCTCCTGGCCAAGAATGACGTCGGCAGAGAAGAGCGACTTCTTCTTTTTCCACGAACGAGTACCAGCAGCCGACAATACAAGCTTGCGCTTGGCGGGCAACTTTAGGCGACGAGTCCCAATTTCCGTACCCACCTCCGATTCAGGAGATGCCGCAGCTACTACTTTTACAGGAGCATAAGGTTGAGGTAGCTCAGGGATAATACGTGGTACCGCAGCCATAGCAGCTTCCCTCAAGGGAGGACGGACAATGGTCCGTCGTTTCAAGGGAACGGCGGGGTTACCAGCCGGGACGGTGCCCTTGCGATCAAGCAGCAATCGCTTTTCTTCCCTAATAACGGCGCCCATCGAATGTTGATACCACGCCACATACACGTTCAAGGCTTTCAGAACACAACTCGGTTCACTGATGAAGAAGTTAGACCCTGTGTTTAGGCGCATAAAATGATGCAACGCACTCCGGATACCCTCTTCAGTAGCATCCGGTTCTGCCAAGAAGGCCTCAAGCGGGATGCCCTGATTATAGCTTAAATGCTGGGCGAAATGATGTGGGTTGTATCTCATAAACAACGCCGAATTATTCTGCCTAAATACCAGAAAGCCCGGCCTGATGGAGTATAAATGAAGAATCTCCCGAGCTTTCAAGACAGAGGCCCTGTCTTTAAAGATGTCCTGCAATGGCTGCACCATTTTTGTGGATTCCTGGCCGACGGTCAGAATTTTATCGGTGAAGGTCATGCCATCTCCAACCGTGCGCGGACGAAGGAGCAAACCCCTAGCTTCCCACTGTGTCGGATTTACAATGGATGACTCGACTAGCCGCATGATCCGAGGGAACTTACACTTGTCATAGAAGCAAGGCCTTTTGTGGATACCGAAGACGCCAAGTACATGTAGCTCGATCCAGGACATAAAATAATGCATCGAGAAGTTCACATGCTGCACCCCTGGTTCAGTAGTGTCTGCTGCCAAGCTGAGGCCGTGATATAAATGGGCTAACCCAGCGATCCCGACAGCCACTTGCATCCCAGCAACCATTCGGTGAGCTGGATAAAAAACGGACGGCCTCATATCGCGAGGGTGAATCGGAAGTGCAAACCAGCTTAGCCATAGCCCGAAGAACCCCAAAAAGAATGTTTCTTTGTCAATTCCAGGAGTTGCAAGTTCTGTGAAAGAGACAACTGGGGTGTTGGGGAGAAAGAAATTTCTCTGATCCGCCTCCTGTTAGTTGTATGTATGCCCTAGAGGCCATTACTGTACATGAGATGTATATTGTAGTGGATGATAGGACATATATAGGGAGGACTTTCTTGCTCAACATGATAGTACGCTATCTGGTTGCTCTTTATCTTAACATGTATGCTTATTTTCTCTCTGTTACATGTTGATAAAGCCCTTAGGATGTGTACTCGACTTCCAGGATTATGATGCAGATCATACTAGTGGTGCCTGGGTAGTCCATGAGTACATCCTTCAATGTTCCTAGTCGTAGGAATATCAAGATGGGGCATCGATATTCCAGAGTAGACTAGCGTATATCTTCTCGACCCATGTGATGGGCGATGGATGATCCCATATCCGTTGGTGTTTGACATCAGAGATGGTGTACGGGTGCTCAGTGGAGACTGGGTACACTGAACGGACTTGCCGAGAACTTCCAGATGGTATTATACCTCACGTCAGATGGCAGTTCTCTGGTGACACTTGTACAGCTTAGTCTGTCGACCCTAAATCGTCATGGAGTCTTGTGTGTCTCCCACTGTACTTTGATTTCCACCTTACCACGGCTCTACTGAGTCGTGCAAACAGGTGGTTTTTGGGTACAGTCCCGAGTCAAATGGAGGCAATGAGCGATAGGAAGGGATTCGTCTCTCCCGGTATTGGGGGTTGATGTTGCGCTATGCTCGAATGGCCATAACCGGAAATCCCTGGCCAGGGTTGATGTGATTTACTGGTAAGTGTTATCAGTAGTTTCATGACCATTATGGACCATACATCGGCATGACTTATCAAGCTACTGGGGTCTGACGTTTACCACCCTTAGGCAAGATATGCGACATATCAGACAAACAGACCGGACTGTGCGGTAAGTGTTACTGATCGAATTCGCAGGAGTGTGAGCAAACTTGCTCGTTGATCTTCTGATCGCTCAATACCCGGATGGCTGTTACGTTTAGCAGAGTGCTTGCGGCTTGTGGGTGACTGATATGATCACCACCTACTGCCGGCGTATTGTCGAGTCTTTAGAGTCCTACACAGAGGTTTCCTGGCTCAAGCGAAACGAAATAGGAGCGCATATGAGATATGTGCGGGACCGAGAAAAATACGAGTATGTGATACTGTATTCTATTCTCGCGATTTGTATCATCGGTCGGTTATATGCGATATAGACGGGTTACCGAATCAAGTGTTGATTCGATATATTGATACACTAGATATTAGTCGGTTATATGCGATATGACCAGATCATTAGATAAAATGTTGATTTAATGATTTAATGTATAATTATATATTTGATATATTACTTTACATTAACTAGTATTGGTTTACTTAAGATTATTTTCTCACTTGATGTACACATAATGTATATGTGATTTATAATTGTGTACATGTTTGTATCATGATGGATGATACATGCAAACTTGGGTGTGTGTATGACTTACACCATATTTAAGATAATGATTAGGGTTTTTATTTATTTTGTAATTCAAAATGGTGGCTTTCTTTGTCTTGGCTTGAAGCTTCATGAAGCTTAAAGCATCTTTGACAAAGTCCACTCACATTGTTTTGCTTAAGATATTTATTAACCAAACCATTAACTTGAACCATGGTTTAGTCTCTACAAATGTTAGTGGATAAAAACTCAACCATGGTTGCATGATAATTATCTTCACTTGATTATTCTTTTCTCATTATTCATTCTTTCTTCTTCTTCTTCTTCATCCAAAAGAAAAAGGTTGCTAGATTTTTTCTAAGTGAAGAAATAAAGTAAGAAATCAAAATCTAAAGTGAACCCATTTCCTATCTCATTATCCTCTACTACTTGCCATTTAGTTTAGGGTGTTCTCTTCACAAAGTTCTTGACCAAGTGAAGAGGGAGCTTGAGTTTGAGTCGCCTCGACGTAGATCATCTTCGGCCTCGAAGTCAACAAGCTAGCTTGATCATTTCTCCGGTGAGATCCATTCTAGAGTTCGGGACTACAATGATCGCAGCGAAGGGACGTCAACACGGAGCTTTAGAAGTGAAGGACCAGATCTACAAAGGTTGTATTTTCATTCACTTCTCTTTGTAATGTTAGATTACAAGTTTTGTTACCCTAGTTTTCTAGTTCGATTCGTATTTGATTGCTTAGCACCCCCTTTAATTTTTGTCGTGGCATGTGTGATGCTTGCAAACCCTAGGCTAGGTGCTGAGGAATCCCAACATGGTATCAGAGCCTAACTAGAAACTTAGACGATATTAAGACAATGCGAAACCGAAAAACTCCGCAAAAATACGATTTTAGAAACCTTGAAAAATTGCTCTCTGGAATTTTTTTAAAAGTGGCCTGAAAATTATTTAAACAACTGCGGAGTGGTATTTAAGATGACATAAGAACACAGAGGAAATACGAAGGGGGGGTGCTCGGTTCCTGGCCGGCGACTACGCCAGGAGTTCCGGCGACGCCGAACGTACAGGCTCCTTCCCTCCTTGTATTTCACCTGTGCTCTGTACATCATATTTTGGGGTTTCTGGTATTATTTTGAAGTCCATATTTGCATGTGATGTTAGTTTGGAAATGGACTCTTTGCGGAGTATTTCGTATTTTTTTGGCATCGTAATGGTAACCTAGGCTTTCTTTGACAGTTCGAACGATATTCAAACAGCACCCCATGACCCTCTCTGAAATTTCCAAGTGTTGGAATTTTTCCCAAGTTAATTATATTCAATGTTTGTACAAATAACTCTATGGACCCTCTTGAAGAACATAAACCTTAACTCGATTATATGCCCTCGGAACCGCGGCTTGAACCCTAGGGTTTGCCGTGGTTCCGCGGTGTCATAGGTGAGGCGTTGGTTTGACCCTTCTACGACTGGATCATAGGTACTGTGGCAAGTTTTGCGTACTTTAACTTCGCTCAAGTGTTGAGCTCAATGGGAGTTGTGGGGATTTGTTGATTCGCTCGAAACGTTTAACATCGTCTAGTATAATGTGATACAATACTTGGAATCAACAACATTTGAATTTTATAAGTCTAGCAATTTAGTCTCATTTGATTGGTTGCCACGGGATTTTGATGCGATCAAAAGTCCGTCGCAATCACTTTGTGTATTCGGATACTCGCCGGGTAACATTACTAAATAGCCACGCCCCATATCCCCGACAAAGTGACTGTAGGAGAACTCCGTTGCCAAAAAGCATCCGTCCGGGTGCTCGCGGCCACGGTGTTCCACCTAAATGCACTTCGTCGTCGGTATCGGGGGGTGCGGCCGTCTACTAAACTTTCCGACGAGCATTCGATCGGAATGTCGGGAATCTTGTTGAATTGCCCGATTGATTATTGGAAAGTGTTTTCAATATCAAGACTAAAATACGGGGTTTATAATTGTTAGGCATGCGATGTCTAAGGAATTCATTTGTTAGGCATGAAATCTGCAATATGAGATATTACGGGTTTATGATATCTAAGCTTGTTTCGGATTCCAACTGTTGTAGTTTTCATTTTCTTTTCTGCGACCGTAAGTGTAATGTGTGGAGTATCGCTGGTTTCGTTGCTATACGTCAACGACAATTGGGATACGCATATTTACTTACGTTGATGACATGAGATGTTATGTGTTGCTGAATATGTTATATTGGATCGTTGTGTTTGAATAGCCGGGGTTTTTTATGTGAGATGAGAGTTTTTCATTTTCATTCATGTAAAAACTTGTATGTAATATTCTTTTGTTGGGGCACTTCCGGGTTGAGGAAGATGTCACCGTTGATGTATATTATTTACTTTTCCGTATTAGGATAGACCCAAGGAGGGGAGCACAAGTAACCGGGTTCTAGAGTCCTGAAGGAGACCACCTCGAGGAGTCGAGTCCGGGTCTCCTAACTCTAGAATTGGTTGGGTTGCTTGCCGCTCTCATAGGGGTCTAGGGATGTGGGTTTGGCTATTCATCACGACCGTGGAATCCGTGTTTTATATAGGCTCAAAATAACACACAGACATCCTAGTATATCCAATATTTCATATGTTGTTTTCTGCTGCGTTATCTGTGATGTGATCATGTGATATGTTCAGATAGATACTGTATATAGTATATATGATATATTATATAGACGTTGCTTATGTTTTACACCCGCGCTAGCCCTGCCCCGCTATGTCGTTAGTTACCTAACCTAACGGTGCATAACGAGACATCGAGGCGAATGCGGATGGCATAAGCGTACGTTGTATTTATCTGTGATGTTTAGGTGACTTAAATGATGGGACATTCATTAATGAGATTAATGAAAGAAAATAAACCTAAAAGATGTTGTTGAATCGAAGTTCAAAAATTAGGTAGCTCTAGTTGTTGCTTTGCATAGCGGTATTCCTTGTAGAATATCCAGCACCTTATTCGATAAAGAAAGAGCCGAGATCCCTTCACCGGGAGTGACCTCTTTAGAAATAATTAGCAGATGCTACAACCCTCGGTTTTGTCTTTTTATTTCTTTTCTAGTTCTTGCTTTGCACAATGGTATTGTGAATATCCTGCACCCCATTCGACGAGGAAAGAGCCGAGATCACTTCACCGGGAGTGACCTCTTTAGCGAAACTAGCAAAAGCCTCAAAAACACTCCATTTAAAATCATTTCATTCTGCAATGAGATCAAGTTCAAAGCGTTAAAGGTTTTCTTAAAAACCATCCGCAACCCTCCGTCATTTTAGGAAGTAGAGTACTTAGTATTCGTGCTGCGTTTGTCGACCATAGCCGAGGAGTAGTGTACGGTAGCTAAGTGATGTCTTCCTACACAGCATATGATACAATTAGTTAGGACAGTCATGTGACTTTGTTGACCTTAGCCAAAGGTCATGTGGGTGGGTCTAATTAATCACGAAATGACGGGTATAACTTGACTAGTGCTTATGATTTGTTGATCATAGCCAAGGTCATAGATGCTAGGGGTAAAAACCATTATCGGGAGTTTCAAGTGTTGAAACTTGCAATGAGATTGCATACCTTCTATATGATAGTTGGATCCAGATACCCACTGCGAGTAATTGTTACTCCTGGGAGAGTTTTGCACTTTATAATTAGCTGATCAAGTAGGTGTCTAGAAAGGTGTCAACGGTGTTACGCTCCTGGGAAAACGAGGTTTATTTTAATTAGGTTCGTACGAAAGCACGGGGAACCTCCCTCAAAGTATCGGCACTGGCCTGGCTAAAAGATTGGCGAACTTGTAGAGTGTAATTAATCCCGGCTAGTCATTCCTTTTAAGGTTTGAAGGAAGATTTGATAAAAACAGTGGGAGCCATCTTGATTAGATAAAATATATATAACCAATCTAATCTTGCAAGAGCGCACGCAGAGTGTTTTCTTCTCTCTCTCTCTCTAGGTAGCGACCATGTCACGCCTTAATCAAGATAATAATATGGATGTATTGACCGAACCCGCTTGTTATACTGAGCTGGGGAACGTTGGTCCCGCTCCAACTTATAATTTTTATAAGACCGAGCAGGAAATAGGGGAATACCAGGATTCCCATTGTAGGGTTGCTAGGCACGCGCACAAGGGTCTACGAGGCATCAACCATGCCCGATTTAAAAATTAGCCGTGCCGAACAACCCGAATACGGAACTTTAAACTAGAGATTAGGCGAAAACAAGTATGCTAAACACTTTAACACTAAGTGAGAGGGATTACAACCTTTGTAGATCCGGTCCTTCACTTCATATGCTCCGTGTTGTGGTCCCTTCGCTGCGATCATCGGGATCCGGACTCTCGAGAGGTTCCACGAAGAGAAAGACGCAACCTTTGCTTCCGATCTTCGATACTAAGATGATCTACCTTGAAGTTTCTTTAACACAAGCTAACACTCATGAAATGATGTGAACACCCTCATCTAAATGGCAAGGGAAGATGAGGATGATGAAGTAGGATTTTTGCTCTCTTTATTTATCTTTTTCTCATATTTATCCATCACAAAAATCAAAGCAAGAAACCATTTCAAGCAAAGAAGAAGAAGGAAGAAGATGATGAACAATATTAAAATTCCTTTTGTGATGAATAGGAAAAGAATAATATGATGAATTATGCAACCATGGTCAAGTAAACCTTTGTAGAGAATTAACTAGGGTTAGGGGGTTGGGTTAAAGCATGAGTCACTTACAAATATCTTTCACAAAACAAAATGAAAACCTTCTAGAAACATCTAGAAAGTTTAACCCTAATCCAAACCCTAATCATGTTTAAACTCCACTAAACAAGTTGCATTAGTTATCATATCATGTTACAATATTATATATCACATATATAATATTTATCGTAACAAAATAAAATAATACAATTAACATATATCGCATATATATCAATGTATTATCCGAGCGAGAAAAAGAATCTTTTAGTGAGCAAATATTAGTTAATGTAATTTAATATATCATATATATTATTATACATTAAATTATGGAATCAACACTTGATCCGACAATCCGGCTATATCGCATATAACCGACTAATATTTATCCGTACCGATTCATCGAATCAACACTTGATCCGATGACCCGGCTGATATCAAATATCGCGAGAATAGAATACGGTATCTCATATCGTATTATCCTCGGTCCCGCACATATCACATATGTGCCCCTACTCCGTTTTGCCTGAGTCAAGAAACCTCTGTGTAGGACTCTAAAGAATCGTCAATACGCCGGCAGTAGGTGATGATCATATCAAACACCCACAAGCTGCAAGCGGTCAGGTAAACGTAACAGCTACCCAGGTATTGAGCGCTCAGAAGATCAACAAGCAAGCCTGTACATTCTCCTGTGAATCCAAACAGTAACACTCCCGTACAGTCCGGTCTCGTCGTCTGATATGTCGCATATCTCGCCTAGGGGTGGTAAACGTCAGACCCCAGTAGCTTGATAAGTCGTGTCGATTTGAGGTCTATAACAGTTCGAGAAACTACTGATAACACTTACCAGTAAATCTCAGCAACCCTGGCCAGGGATTTCCGGTTATAGCCAATCGAACACAGCACAACATCAACTCCCTATACCGGGAGAGACGAATCCCCTCCTATCGCTCATTGCCTCCATGTGATTCGGGACTGTACCCAAAAGCCACCTTTTTGCACGCCCTCTTGGAAGTGGTATGATGGAAATCAAAGCACAGTGGGAATCACACAAGACTCTATGACGATCTCGGGTCAACAGACTACTCTGTACCAGTGTCACCGGAGAACTGCCATCTGACGTATGGTATAATACCATCTGGGAGTTCTCGGCGAGTCCGTCCAGTGTACCCAGTCTCCACTGAGCACCCGTACACCATCCTTGATGTCAAACACCGATGGATATGGGATCATCCATCGCCCATCATATGGGTCAAGATGCGTATACGCTAGTATACTCTGGTGTATCGATGCCCAGTCTCGATACACCCTCGACTAGGAACAGTTATAGGATGTACTCGTCGACTACCGTGGCCCCACTAGTATGATCTCATCATAGTCCCAGTAGTCGAGTACATATCCTAAGGTCTTTATCAACATGTAATATAGAGACAATCAGAGTACATGTTAAGATAAAGTACAACCAGATAGCATACTATCATGTCGAGCAAGAAAGTCCTCCCTATATATGTCCTAGCATCCACTACAATATACATCGTATGTACAGTAATGGCCTCTAGGGCATACATATAACTAACAATCTCCCACTTGCACTAGGGCCATCTGTTATGGTATCGCATACCCAACAATTAGCTGCGGTTGAAGTATCTCATACTCAACCATCCCATAAAAGTCTCTACTGGGAAAAAAGGCCTTTGTGAGTGGATTCGCGCTGTTGTCCTCTGTGTCTTCTCTCCTAACCTCGATCTCCCTGGAGATCAACCATCTCCATGATCAGGTGATACTGCCTAAGAATTATATCTGGATTTCTGATGGGACGGTAGTTCCTTGGCTGAAGCCACAACTCCATTGTCACACAATGGTAGGAACGAAGTTCATCTTATGAACTTATATATATCCAGACTGCCTCTTTGGTAGCATCCTTGGTAACGATGTATCTTGCCTTTAATCGTCTAGTATGTCACGGTATCTAGCTTGGAAATCTTCCAACATACCGTCCCTCCACTGAGGGTATAGACAAGCCTGCGACTGACATTCAGTCATCCTTATCACCCTGGAACCCTTCCAGTGATTCTCCCCAGGATCGATTGATACCATCTCACTACAACTAGTGAGTATCCTAACATCCAATTAGATCTATCTCATAGATCCAAAACCTAGGATTTAGTAGGTATCACTTTGATCCTATATGGAGAATCCTTGTGATAAGCGGAGATTGACCGTGCGTAGCATAGGAAACTCCTTCCCTATCAAGAGTATGTCATCCACGTACTCTACGAGGATCTCCACCATACTCTCTACTACCTTTTTGTATATACAAGGTTCATCTACCATTTTGATGAAGTCAAACTCTTTGACTACCATATCAAAAACAGATGTTCCAACTCCGCGATGCCTGCTTTATCCTATAAAGCATCTTGCACACGTTTCCGCTGCTCCCACTGTCTACGAAGCCCTCTGGCTGTGTACTTATAGACGCTATCTTCTAAAACATCATTTAGAAAAGCAGTCATGACATCCAACCACCAGATATCGTAGTCATGGTATGTAGCCGTGGCAAGTAGGATCTGGATGGACTTAAGCATAGATCCTTAGAAAAGATTTCAACATAATCCATACCTGGTCAATGATGCAAACCTTTAACAAGTCTAGCTTTGAAAGTCTCAACTTTTCCATGTACACCAAGTAATCTTCTCAAGATATACTTGCTCCTGATGGGGATTTAGCCCTTCAGATAAAGCAACCAAAGTCCATACTTTGTTGGTGTATAAGGATTCCATCTCAGATCGATAAGCACCCAGCCATTCTTACAGAGTCCCACTCCTGATTGCCAGCTCGAAACTAGTTGGGTCATCATCTCATGATGCAATCCTCGCTCCCACTGTCATAGAGAAACCGAAGTATCTCTCAGGTGGGTGAGGAATCCTACTAGGTCGGCGGAGAGGCTGAGGTTCGTTGGAAACTATTGAATCCTTTGGTTCTACCAAATCATCAGCTGCATTTTGTATAGCTGGAACATTTCCAGTTCTACATAACAGATCTTGCCTCGAGCTTGTCCGGATTTTGCTTTTAGACATAGGCCGGACAACCCCAAATCTTAACAAGCTTAAGATATGGGCTCTTCCCTTTCCATATCACATATGAAGTGGTAGGCAACTGATTTGATTTGAACCTTATTCAATATGTATGCAGCTTCTCAAGAGCATAACATCCAAAAGGAAATAGGAAACTCAGTAGTACTCATCATAGAGCACACCATATCATATAGGGTGTTATTGCCCCGCCCCGATACACCGACGTGCTGTGGTGTATTCGAAGGAATAATGCTGAGAGAGAATCTCATTCTCCTTTAGAATAGTCCAGGAATTCCGTGCTCAAGTATTCTCCTCCTTGATCTCATCAAAGGACATAATACTTTTACCCGTATTTTGGTTCTCTACTTCTAATTTATATTTTGTGAATATCTCAAAAGGTTCGGACATGTGTTTCAACAGAAACATATGTCTGAATCTTGAGAGAATATCAGAGAATGTAATGAAGTAGAAAGAACCGATCTTGGCATGTGTAGACAGGGGACCTTACATACATCAACATGTATCAATCCCAAGAGTTCACTAACTCTTTCTCTATTTCCAACAAACAGAGCTGTGATCATCTATATCTTTGTGACATGACCGGCAAGTTTCACAAGATGTAAATTCAAACTAATTTAAATATGCATCTAAATGTAACTTTAGCCAGTCGGGTCGCATTGATATGACCTAGTCTACAATGCCTCAAGAAGGATTCATTCATTTCTGAACTCTTCCTCTTGTGTGTGTTCCTTATACTAAGAACTGTAGTTTGATTTAGAACGTCAATGCTTTTAGATAACGTGCCTGAACCGATCAACTCTTGATATAGGAAATGTTCAAAACATTATCCAACAATACAGAATTATATCATTTCTTTACTAATAAAGAGATTGATATGATTTTGTATATCAGGTTCGGTATCTAATAACATTCGTTCAGAATCAATGTATTCAGGTAATACAGGGTGATAGTGACCAACAGACTTGGCTGCAACACTTGCACCGTTTTCTGTCTCATGAAACTTATCACCCGTTCTCAGTTCTTTACCTATCTGTAGCCTATGTAACAGATTACATATACGGGATCCTGATCCGGTATCACATACCCAGGATGTAAAGGATACTGAGAAACAGTTCTGTGTAATGAACACACCCGAAGATGATGCATCAACATGCACTTTTTTCGTTTGGGCGGCACGGGAAATCTGGTATTCCCCAATTTTCTTGCTCTGTCTTATAACAATTATAAGTTGGAGCGGGACCAACGATCCCCAGCTCAGTATAACAAGCAGGTTCGGTCAGTATATCCGTATTATTATCTTGATTAAGGCGTGATATGGTCGCTACCTGGAGAGAGAGAGAAGAAAACACTCAGCGTATGCTCTTGCAAGATTAGATTGGTTATCTAATATATCTAATCAGGATGTCTCCCACTGTTTTAATCAAATCTTCCTTCAAACCCTAAAAGGAAAAACTAGCCAGGATTAATTACACGCTACAAGTTCGCCAATCTTTCAGCCAGGCTAGTGTCGGTACTTTGAGGGAGGTCCCCCGTGCTTTCGCACGAACCTAACTAAAGTAAACCTCGTTTTCCTAGAGGCGTAACCCTGTTAACACCTTTCTAGACACCTACTTGATCGGCTAATTGTAATGTGTAAAACTCTCCCAGGAGTAACTCTTACTCGCAGCGGGTATCGGGATCCAACTATCTTATAGAAGGTATGCAATCTCATTGCAAATTTCAACACTTGAAATTCCCAATAATATTTTACCCCTAGCGTCCTATGACCTTGACGAAGGCCAAACTACTCATAGTCCGCTAGTCAAGTTCAACCCGTTCATTTCTTGATTGAATTAAACCCACCCGCACGACCCTTGACGAAGGCCAAACTACGCCGTACGAATACCCTAATCCAATCGCATCGTATGCAAGCAGATAAGCATTAGTTAGCTACCGTACACTACGCCTTGACGAAGGCCAAACTACCGCAGCACGAATACTAACTAGTACTTATCTGAAATGACGGAGGGCTACGACAGGTTTTTAAGAAAACCCTTTGCGTAATGAACTTGATATCGTTGTAGAATCGAGTGATTTTAAATGGAGTGTTTTTTAGGCTTTTCTAGTTTTGCTAAAGGGGTCACTCTCGGTGAAGGGATCGTCGGCCCTTTCCTCATCGAATAAGGTGCGGGATATTTCACAAATACCACTATGCAAAGCAGAAACTATAGAAGCAATCAAAAGACAAACCGAGTTTGTAGCATCTGCCAGTTATTGCTAAAGGAGTCACTCCCGGTGAAGGGATCTCGGTCCTTTCCTTATCGAATAAGGTGCTGGATGTTCTACAAGGAACACCGCTATGCAAAGCAAGAACTAGAGCTACCAGTTTTTATAAACAAGTTTCTACAACATCTTAGGTTTCTTTTAGTTTTATTAATCTCATTAATGAAGTCCCATTATATTTTGCTTCACAAGCATCTCTTTTTGAAACGAAATCTGCAATATAACATATATCTCATATATATAATATAAACATTCGTCTCAGGCAGTAATATGATCTCATCACAGAACATTGCAGTAGAAGAACATATATGAAATATTGGATATACTAGGGCGTCCGTGTTTTCAATACGAGCCTGTATAAAACACGGATTCCACGGTCGCGATGAATAGCCAAACCCACATCCCTAGACCCCTACGAGAGCGGCAAGTAACACTGCCAATTCTAGGGTTAGGAGACCCGGTCTCGACTCCTCGAGATGGTCTCCCACTGGACCCTAGAACCCGGTTACTTGTGCTCCCTGCCTTGGGTCTACCTAATGCGGAAAAGTAAATAATATACAACGGTGACATCTTCCGCTACCTGGAAGTGCCCCAATAAAAGAATATTACATACAAATGAATTTTACATGAATGAAAAAGAAAAAACTCTCATCTCACATAAAACCCCCGACTATTCAAACGCGACGATCCAATACAACATATCACAGCAACACATAATATCTCATATCATCAACGTAAGCAAGTATGCGTATCCCGATTGTCGTTGATGTATAGCAACGAAGCCGGCGATACACCACATACTACGCTTACGGTCACAGAAAAGAAAGTGTAAAACTACAACAGTTGGAATCCGCAACCTCCTTAGACATCGCATGCCTAACCAAATGAATTCCTTAGACAACGCATGCCTAACAATTATAAACCCCGCATTTTAGTCTCTTTATCGAAAACTCTTTTCAATATCAAGTCGGGCAATTCAACAAGATTCCCGACGTCCTGATCGAATGCTCGTCGCAAACGTTAGTAGACGGCCGCACCCCCGATACCGTCGACGAAGTGCACCAAGGCGGAACACCGCTACCGGGAGCACCCGAACGGATGCTTTCGGCGACGGGGTTCTCCTACAGTCACTTGGTCGGGGCTATGGGCGTAGCTGTCTATTAAGTTTACCCGGCGAGTATCCGCGTACACTATGTGATTGCGACGGACTTTTGATCACATCAAAATTCCGTGGCAACCGATCATCTGAGACTAAACTGCTATGTTTATAATATTCAAATTAGTTATCTCATAACTACCTGTGGATTCCAATTATTGTATCACATTCCAGATAAATAGAAAAAGTTAAACTTTCCGATCGAATCGTCAAGTACCCAAGATTTTCCCAATATATCTCAACACTTGAAATCAGTTTAAAAACATCCATCACATGCCCCAGTACCAATGGTCCAGCCGTAGAAGGGTCAAGCCAACGCCTCACATGTGGCACGCCGTACTTCCCCAAACCCTAAGGTTCAAAAGGCAGTTCAAGACGGTCACATAATCGAGTTAAGGTTTGTTGTCTTCTAGAGGGTCCACCGAGTTACTTGCATGACTTAGAACGTTCTTAAACACGAGAAAAATCCAACTTTTGAAAAAATTTCCGACAGGGGAAAAAGTGAGTTATTGATATCCGTTCGAACTTTTTAATAGTTTCTAAAATTTATCTGGAAAACACACATAGACAAAATCTGATAATCCGATCGAATCATCGAATCCCCAAAACAACCCCAGAAAACTCAACTGTAGAATAAATATTAAAAATTCCCAGAGAACTCAGCACTGAATAAAAGAAGTTACTGTGCAAACTTGAGTGGGTGACGTCATCATACTGCCGCGGAACCGCCGCAGATGCCATGCTTCTGCCGCGGTTCCGCCGCACTTTGGAGGAATTGGGTGATCGTGTTTCACAGTAATTCTTAGAAAGTCCTGCTTAATTTTCTGCATATTTTTAATTTTGAAAAAGACTAGATTTCAGAAAATTTTCAGAGAGCATTTTGGAGTCGGGGTTTCGGGTTCGATCGGACTTTAAACTTCGTCCAGACTTCGCCTAAAGCTCTAGCTTGGCTCTGATACCACTGTAAGGTTGCTAGGCACGCGCACAAGGGTCTACGAGGCATCAACCATGCCCGATTTAAAAATTAGCCGTGCCGAACAACCCGAATACGGAACTTTAAACTAGAGATTAGGCGAAAACAAGCATGCTAAACACTTTAACACTAAGTGAGAGGGATTACAACCTTTGTAGATCCGGTCCTTCACTTCATATGCTCCGTGTTGTGGTCCCTTCGCTGCGATCATCGGGATCCGGACTCTCGATAGGTTCCACGAAGAGAAAGACGCAACCTTTGCTTCCGATCTTCGATACTAAGATGATCTACCTTGAAGTTTCTTTAACACAAGCTAACACTCATGAAATGATGTGAACACCCTCATCTAAATGGCAAGGGAAGATGAGGATGATGAAGTAGGATTTTTGCTCTCTTTATTTATCTTTTTCTCATATTTATCCATCACAAAAATCAAAGTAAGAAACCATTTCAAGCAAAGAAGAAGAAGGAAGAAGATGATGAACAATATTAAAATTCCTTTTGTGATGATTAGGAAAAGAATAATATGATGAATTATGCAACCATGGTCAAGTAAACCTTTGTAGAGAATTAACTAGGGTTAGGGTTTGGGTTGGGTTAAAGCATGAGTCACTTACAAATATCTTTCACAAAACAAAATGAAAACCTTCTAGAAACATCTAGAAAGTTTAACCCTAATCCAAACCCTAATCATGTTTAAACTCCACTAAACAAGTTGCATTAGTTATCATATCATGTTACAATATTATATATCACATATATAATATTTATCGTAACAAAATAAAATAATACAATTAACATATATCGCATATATATCAATGTATTATCCGAGCGAGAAAAAGAATCTTTTAGTGAGCAAATATTAGTTAATATAATTTAATATATCATATATATTATTATACATTAAATTATCGAATCAACACTTGATCCGACAATCCGGCTATATCGCATATAACCGACTAATATTTATCCGTACCGATTCATCGAATCAACACTTGATCCGATGACCCGGCTGATATCAAATATCGCAAGAATAGAATACGGTATCTCATATCGTATTATCCTCGGTCCCGCACATATCACATATGTGCCCCTACTCCATTTTGCCTGAGTCAAGAAACCTCTGTGTAGGACTCTAAAGATTCATCAATACGCCGGCAGTAGGTGATGATCATATCAAACACCCATAAGCTGCAAGCGGTCAGCTAAACGTAACAGCTACCCAGGTATTGAGCGCTCAGAAGATCAACAAGCAAGCCTGTACATTCTCCTGCGAATCCAAACAGTAACACTCCCGTACAGTCCGGTCTCGTCGTCTGATATGTCGCATATCTCGCCTAGGGGTGGTAAACGTCAGACCCCAGTAGCTTGATAAGTCGTGTCGATTTGAGATCTATAACAGTTCGAGAAACTACTGATAACACTTACCAGTAAATATCAGCAACCCTGGCCAGGGATTTCCGGTTATAGCCAATCGAACACAGCACAACATCAACTCCCTATACCGGGAGAGACGAATCCCCTCCTATCGCTCATTGCCTCCATGTGATTCGGGACTGTACCCAAAAGCCACCTTTTTGCACGCCCTCTTGGACGTGGTATGATGGAAATCAAAGCACAGTGGGAATCACACAAGACTCTATGACGATCTCGGGTCAACAGACTACTCTGTACCAGTGTCACCGGAGAACTGCCATCTGACGTATGGTATAATACCATCTGGGAGTTCTCGGCGAGTCCGTCCAGTGTACCCAGTCTCCACTGAGCACCCGTACACCATCCTTGATGTCAAACACCGATGGATATGGAATCATCCATCGCCCATCATATGGGTCAAGATGCGTATACGCTAGTCTACTCTGGTGTATCGATGCCCTGTCTCGATACACCCTCGACTAGGAACAGTTATAGGATGTACTCGTCGACTACCGTGGCCCCACTAGTATGATCTCATCATAGTCCCAGTAGTCGAGTACATATCCTAAGGTCTTTATCAACATGTAATATAGAGACAATCAGAGTACATGTTAAGATAAAGTACAACTAGATAGCATACTATCATGTCGAGCAAGAAAGTCCTCCCTATATATGTCCTAGCATCCACTACAATATACATCGTATGTACAGTAATGGCCTCTAGGGCATACATATAACTAACACCCATGCCACCCAAACGAAGAAAATGCATGATGATGCATCTCCTTCGGGTGTGTTCATGACATAGAACTGCTTCTCAGTATCCTCTACGTCCTGGGTATTTGATACCGGATCAGGATCCCGAATATGTAATCTGTTACATGGGCTACAGATAGGCAGAGAACTGAGAACGGGTGATAAGTTTCAAGAATTGAAAATGGTGCAATTGTTGCAGCCAAGGTGTTGGCAGTTATCACCATGTATTACCAAATACATTGATTCTGAACGAATGCTATTAGATACCGAACCTGATATACAACATTATATCAATCTCTTTATTTAGTAAAGAAGGATATAATTTTGTATTGTTGGATAATATTTTGAACATTTCCTATATCAAGTGTTGATCGGTTCAGGCACGTTATCTAAAAACATATACATTCTAAATCAAATCACAGTTCTTAACGTACAGAACACACACAAGAGGAAGAGTTCAGAAATAAACGAATTCTTCTTGAGGCATTGTAGACTAGGTCATATCAATGCGACCTGACTAGCTAAGTTACATTTAGATGCATATTTAAATCAGTTTGAATTTACATCTTGTGAAACTTGCCAGTCATGTCATAAAGATAAGATGACTATAGCTCCGTTTACTTAAAACAGAGAAAGGGTTAGTGGAACTCTTGGGACAGATACATGATGATGTATAAAATTCCCCGGTCTACAAATGCCAGGACTGATTCTTTGTACTTCCTTACATTCACTGATGATCTCTCAAGATTCGGACACATGTTCCTGTTGAAACACATCTCTGAAGCTTTTAAGAAATTCAAAGAATATAAGTCAGAAGTAAAGAACCAAAACCGGATAAGTATTATGTCCTTTGATGTGATCAGGGAAGAGGATACTGAGGCATAGAGATCATGTACTATTCTAAAGGAGAATGAGATTCTCCCTCAGCATTGCTCCTCCGTATACACCACAGCACAACGGTGTATCGGGGCGGAGCAATCGCATCCTATTAGATATGGTGCGCTCTATGATGAGTACTACTGAGTTACCCATTTCCTTTTGGGAGTTATACACTTGAGAAGCTGCATACCTATTGAATTGGGTTCCAATCAAATCAGTGCCTACCATTCCATATGTGATATGGTATGGGAAGAGCCCATCTCTTAAGTGAGTTAAGATTTGGGGTTGTCCGGCCTATGTCTAAAGGCAAAATCCGGAAAAGATCGAGGCTAGGTCAGTTCTGTAGAACTGGAAGGAGTTCCAACTATACAAACTACAGCTGATGATTTGGTAGAACCAGAGGATTCAATAGTTCCCGATGAACCTCAGCCTCTCCGCCGATCTGATAGGGTTCCTCATCCGCCTGAGAGATACTTAGGTTTCTCGATGACAGTGGAAGCGAGGATTGCATCATGAGATGATGACCGAACTAGCTTCGAGCTGGCCATCAAGAGTGGGGACTCTGTAAGAATGGTTGGATGCTAAGCGATCTGAGATGGAATCCATGTACACCAACAAACTATGGACTTTGGTTGCTATATCTGAAGGGTTAAATCCCCATCAGGAGCAAGTATATCTTGAGAAGATTACTTGGTGTACATGGAAAGGTTGAGACTTTCAAAGCTAGACTTATTGCAAAAGATTCATGTCATTGACCAGGCATGGTGAATGATGAAACTTTTTCTCCAGTGGCTATGCTTAAGTCCACCCGGATCGTGCTTGCCACTTCTACATACCATAACTACGATATCTGGCGATTGGGTGTCATGACTGCTTTTCTAAATATTGATTTAGAAGAGAGCGTCTATAAGTACACAGCCAGAGGGCTTCGTAGACAGTGGGAGCAGCGGAAACGTGTGCAAGATGCTTTATGGGATAAAGCAGGCATCATGAAGTTGGAACATCTGTTTTGATGTAGTAGTCAAAGTGTTTGACTTCATCAAAATTGTAGATGAACCTTGTATATACAAAAAGGTAGTAGAGAGTAAGATGGTCATCCTCGTATTGTACGTGGACGACATACTATTGATAGGAAAAGAGTTTCCTATGCTACGCACGGTCAATCTCCTCTTATCGCATTGATTCAAGTGATACCCTCTAAATCCTGGGTTTTGGATCTATGAGATAGATCTAAATGGATGTTAAGATTCTCACTAGGTGTAGTGAGATGGTATCAATCGATCCTAGGGAGAATCACTGGATAGCTTCCACGGTGGTAAGGACGACTGAATGTCAGTCACAGGCATTGTCTTTATCCTCAGTGGAGGGATGGTATGTTGGAAGAGTTCCAAGCCAGATGCCATGGCAAACTAGATGATAAAGGCTGGTGACATCACTATCAAAGATGCTGTAAGTCCATGCTACCCTTCCCCGGTACTTACGGGGTTGCGGAAGTGGTGAAAAACGATTTTCAAGAGGGTGGTAACATGGACTACCAATACGGATCTTTATTAAACGACTAACTAACAACCTAACAAGAGTTTACCTACTCGGTTAGGGGGCTATACCTTTCTTGAACTCCTTCGTCTTCAACTCCTCCCGGTGTACGGATCGGCCTCACCTCGTCGTCTCCTTGCGCCGAAGATGGATCCACCCGAAAGCTTCTACTTTTGGCTTCTTCTTCGAGCTTTGAAGAAACTAGATCACTTGGCTTGCTAGGCCTTGTGAACTAGAATGAGTAGAGGATTGTTTTGGTGTCTTTTATCTCTAAGGCAATGAGTCTCAACACATGAGAATGGTTTTCCTTGAGCTAGAGAGAGCAAGAGGAAGAGGGAGAGCTTGAGAATGAGAGAGCTCAAGAGAGAGAAAGCAAATGAAAGAATGAGCAAGACTTTTCTCAACCTCTCTCTCATAATCCAAAAGCATCATGAGCCATAATGATAATCAAGTATTATGTGATGGTTATCATCTTACAAAAGGCAAGATCATTTCATGCACTCATTTTGCAAACCACAACAAGCAAGCAAAAGTCTTTGCATGAAAATGACAACCATTGTAATGATGATGGTCAACTAGTCCAACCTAGTCAACCGGTCAACAAAGTCAACAAGTCAACAAAGTCAACCCCTCAACAACCATGTCACTATAATACTTAATTAATATTATTGCTAATCATATTTCTTATTCTCATTAGGGTTAAGCAAAAGTCAATGGTCAACGGTCAACGGTCAACAACCCCAATGAGAATCCTCTGCCTCTGTCTCTCTGTCATCTGTGCATACACACCCGCATCCGCGTTCCGAGGAACACGAATACAAATGAGATAAAACCAACCCCAAAACGTATACTAGGATCTGGCTTAAACCAAAGCCCGCTAGTGTTAACTGTCCGGACACTGTACGTGCACAAGTGCACGAATGTGACCGAACCCTGTCGCAAAACCATGCGACCTGTCGCAAAACCATGCGACCTCTACTCTTTTGCCTAAAGGCGAATAGCTTTCTGTGTGGGACTCTAAAGACTCGACACTACGCTGGCAGTGGGTTTAACTACAGACCGCAAGCGGCACTAGCTGTGCGTAACGGTCCCCAGGTAGATGCCGACAAGAAGACTGACGAGGTGAAACCCATCTGAACTCCTACTGAGTCTGAATGTGACAATCTCCATACAGTCCGATCTGTTCATCTGATACATCGCATGGCGGGCCTAGGGGGCGGTAAACATCAGTCCCCCAATAGCGGTACAAGTCGTGTCGGAGTGAAGCCCAGAACACCCTGAGATAGCACTGGAAGCCTACCAGTATATCTCGCTTGCCATGGCCAGGGACTACTCGTGTAATGGCTCTCCTAGACACAGCGCGATGTCAACCCCCAATACCGGGAGAGATGAATCCTGTCTAACCGTCACTGCCTCCAAGTGCTTCGGGACTGCACCCAAAAACTACCTGTTTGCACGACTCCTTTGAGCCGTGGTAGGGTAGTAATCAAAGTACAGTGGGAACACACTCGAGGCGAAGTGACAGTGTCAAGTCAACGGACTAAGCTGTACTCATGTCACCTGGGAACTGATAACTGACAATAGGTATAGTACCAACCAACAGTTCCCGACGAGTCCTGTCCAGTGTACTCGTAACCCAACAAGCACCCGCATACTATCTCCACTACGACGTACTGATGGCTGTGGGACAGACCATCTCCCACACTGGGATGAGAAGCGCATACGCTAGTCTACTCCGGAGTATCGATGCCCTGTCTCGATAGTCCTGCGACTAGGGACCTGCATAAGGATGTGCTTATAGATTACCCAGCCCCCACTAGTGTGACTGCCATCACAACGCTGGTAATCAAGCAAAGATCCTAAGGGCTCCACTAATGTGTATAGGTGATATACTAAAATAAACACATGTACACATTGAAGTAGAAACAAACCAAGTAGCATACTACTATATTGAGCAAGATTGTTTATACAAGGTGAATATCCCAAGCTTCCATTAAGTAATATACAAACTAGTATGATACAGTAATGGCCTCTAGGGCATATACACTAACAGATGCTACCAAAGAGAAAGTCCGGGTGTATATTAGTTCATATGATGAACAAGGTTCTTACCATTGTGTGACAATGGAGTTGTGACTTTGGCCAAGGAACCCCGGTCCCATCAGTGACCCAGAAATATTCTGAGGCAGTATCACCTGATCATGGAGATGGTTGATCTCCAGGGAGATCAAGGTTAGGAGAGTAGACTCAGAGGACAATACGGCGGGTCCACTCATAAAGGCCTTTTCCCAGAGAGAGACTTTTATGGGATGGTTGAGTATGAGATACTACAACCACTGCTATATGATGGCCCTAGTGCAAGTGGGAGATTGTTAGTTGTATGTATGCCCTAGAGGCCATTACTGTACATGAGATGTATATTGTAGTGGATGCTAGGACATATATAGGGAGGACTTTCTTGCTCAACATGACAGTACGCTATCTGGTTGCACTTTATCTTAACATGTATGCTTATTGTCTCTCTGTTACATGTTGATAAAGCCCTTAGGATGTGTGCTCGACTTCCAGGATTATGATGCAGATCATACTAGTGGGGCCTGGGTAGTCCATGAGTACATCCTTTAATGTTCCTAGTCATAGGAATATCGAAACGGGGCATTGATATTCTAGAGTAGACTAGCGTATATCTTCTCGACCCATGTGATGGGTGATGGATGATCCCATATCCGTTGGTGTTTGACATCAGAGATAGTATACGGGTGCTCAGTAGAGACTGGGTACACTGAACGGACTCACCGAGAACTCTCAGATGGTATTATACCTCACGTCAGATGGCATTTCTCTGGTGACACTGGTACAGCTTAGTCTGTCGACCCGAGATCGTCATAGAGTCTTGTGTGTCTCCCACTGTGCTTTGATTTCCACCATACCATGGCTCTACTGAGTCATGCAAACAAGTGGTTTTTGGGTACAGTCCCGAGTCATATGGAGGCAATGAGCGATAGGAATGGATTCGTCTCTCCCGGTATTGGGGGTTGATGTTGCACTATGCTCGGCTGGCCATAACTAGAAATCCCTGGCCAGGGTTGATGTAATTTACTAGTAAGTGTTATCAGTAGTTTCGTGACTTTATAGACCATACATTGGCATGACTTATCAAGCTACTGGGGTTTGACGTTTACCATCCCTAAGCGAGATATGCGACATATCAGACGAACAGACCGGACTGTGCGGAAAGTGTTACTGATGGGATTCGCAAGAGTGTGAGCAGGTTTGCTCGTTGATCTTCTGATCGCTCAATACTCGGGTGGCCGTTACGTTTAGCGGACTGCTTGCGGCTTGTGGGTAACTGATATGATCACCACCTACTGCCGGCGTATTGACGAGTCTTTAGAGTCATACACAGAGGTTTCATGGCTCAGGCGAAACAAAATAGAAGCGCATATGAGATATGTGTGGGACCGAGAATAATACGAGTATGTGATACTGTATTCTATTCTCGCGATTTGTATCATCGGTCGGTTATATGCGATATAGCCGGGTTACCGAATCAAGTGTTGATTCGATATATTGATACACTAGATATTAATCGGTTATATGTGATATGACCGGATCATTAAATCAAATGTTGATTTAATGATTTAATGTATAATTATATATTTGATATATTACTTTACATTAACTAGTATTGGTTCACTTAAGATTATTTTCTCACTTGATGTACACATAATGTATATGTGATTTATAATTGTGTACATGTTTGTATCATGGTGGATGATACATGCAAACTTGGGTGTGTGTTTGACTTACACCATATTTAAGATAATAGTTAGGGTTTTTATTTATTTTGTAATTCAAAATGGTGGCTTTCTTTGTCTTGGCTTGAAGCTTAAAGTATCTTTGATAAAGTCCACTCACATTGTTTTGCTTAAGATATTTATTAACCAAACCATTAACTTGAACCATGGTTTAGTCTCTACAAAAGTTAGTGGATAAAAACTAACTCACCCATGGTTGCATGATAATTATCTTCACTTGATTATTCTTTTCTCATTATTCATTCTTTCTTCTTCTTCTTCTTCATCCAAAAGAAAAAGGTTGCTAGATTTTTTTTAAGTGAAGAAATAAAGTGAGAAATCAAAATCTAAAGTGAACCCATTTCCTATCTCATCATCCTCTACTACTTGCCATTTAGTTTAGGATGTTCTCTTCATATAGTTCTTGACCAAGTGAAGAGGGAGCTTGAGTTTGAGTCGCCTCGACGTAGATCATCTTCGGCCTCGAAGTCAACAAGCTAGCTTGATCATTTCTCCGGGGAGATCCATTCTAGAGTTCGGGACTATGATGATCGCAGTGAAGGGACGTCAACACAGAGCTTTAGAAGTGAAGGACCGGATCTACAAAGGTTGTATTTTCAGTCACTTCTCTTTGTAATGTTAGTATACAAGTTTTGTTACCCTAGTTTTCTAGTTCGATTCGTAGTTGAATGCTTAGCACCCCCTTTAATTTTTTTTGTGGCATGTGTGATGCTTTCAAACCCTTGGCTAGGTGCTGAGGAATCCCAACACCTCCGCTACCGGTTGGTTGTCCAAACCGAAACCAAAAGGATCGTCGAGTTTGGCAAATTTCGTGACTTCCTTTGACAGGGTTTCCGAGCGGAGAAAACGGGTGATGAAATCTGTGAAATTAACCCCGCGGCCTCCGGATTCAAGAAAGAGGCACTCATAGATATTCAACACCTTTATCAAACTTGGGAATCGATGTTGAATGGCGTTCTCTGGGGTTAGACCCGTTATCACTGATTTGGTGGTAAAGATGTACTCATCCGGAGGAAGCAGCTCCTCATTATGTTCTCCCCTAACCGGTAAGCCGGAAACCTCGGCAAACTCCTCTAAAGAAATTGAAACTTCTCGATCTAACAGAAGGAAGGTGTGGGTCGGAATGTTCCATTGCTCCAGAAAAGCCTTGACCCACTAGGCAGGAGGCGTGGAATGCTGGAAGAGGGACACATAAACTGCGGGATACAACCCAAGCTTCAGCAGTTGCGACTTTTTAGCAGACAAAATATAGCAGGCCCATTGCAGATATCCGGCTGGGTGACGGGGAGTTAAGCCTGTGTTATATGGCTGTCCCCAAGGATGCGACTAACCCTGGCATATACGCCGTCTTAGAGTATCCAAAGCCGCCGGCAGCTGTACGGGTATTGCAGCCATAGAAGGCTGAAGGAGACCCTCCGAAGTCCAATTGACCTCCTCCATGGCATACTTTTTCGGGGGTGCATCTGCATAAGGGATCGCCGAGATAGGCTCCGAGGGCGTCCCACAAGAAAAGCTCTGTCGGCCCCTGATAATTTGACTGTACCATCTACCCCATAGATGAAGATTCTTGCGCTCCGGGTCATGATCTTTGATCAAAGCGAAGACTTCCCTATCCACGGGTGCTTCAGCGAATCCGCCTTTTGAACGGACAAAGGGAAACGAAGTATCGAAAGACATAGTACCTACGCGTAAAAGAACAAAGTTAGCCGTCAATGCTACAAGTCAAGTTCGATACTTGGTACTTTAAATCCGTACCATACTGCAATGCATTAAAAAGGGGCCAAAGGGGACCCACACAATCTAGATAATAACTCATCGTTAATAAAAAAGTCTCATCATTTGATGAGACTGTCATTAAACGAGAAAATCCTCAAAGGATTCTCATTTAATGAGGATCCCTCGGGCCAAGGAGTAAATCTCCCATTAAGAGCAATGCTCTGCAACAGACTGGCAACTGTCATAATTAATCATGAGGGGAATAAAACTCCCCCCCCCCCCCGCAAATTTCTAAAAGAGCAATGCTCTGTAAGGAAGATGAAACAATCCATCAAGAAACCCTAAGAAGCAAAGTTTCTATAGAGTAAAAACTCCAAGCTCTTCAAAATCTGTGAATAAACCCTTAAGTACTTCATGAACTATATTACAGTTCATGGGTTAAAATCACCCTAAAAAAAGATTACATCTTGGAAATGAGCATAGCTCTGTTAATGGGTAAAACCCTAAAGATATATTTTTAGATCTATGATCTAAGGAGAGCAAAGTTCTGTTAAAAAGTTCGATTTTTACCTAAATTGGGCAGAGTTTTGACTCTTAAGAAATTTCTTAAAAGGAAGAGCTATGCTCTGAAAGAGAAATAATTCTCAGAAGACGAACAGAAATCATCTAAAGGGCCAAGGGTCCTATTTATAAGCTCTAAGAGCCGTTTCAACTTCTAAAGTTGATCTAAGGGCGCAGATGCTGCCACCGCTGCACTCACGTGTGAGCCACATGAGCGCAACGGTGGGGGGCATTTGTTTACCCTAATCAGAGCAAAGATCTGTTCAAATTTTAAATTTTGAAATGAAACAGCGCTTTATAACAGCGCCAGCGCTGAGAGTCAAACACTCTGAGACGGCGCTCACGTGCAAAACACATAAGCGCTAGCGCTAAGAGCGCTGCAGTACCCCACGTGCAAAGCACGTGAGCGCTAGCGCTAAGAGCGCTGCACTCTAAGCAGCGCACCATGTGCAAAGAACGTAAGCGCTGGCGCTAAGTACGCTGCACTCTAAGCAGCGCATCACGTGCAAAGCACGAGAGCGCTACTGCTGGAACTAAATGTTCCCAACCGTTGGATCAAAGATCCAACGAACATGATTAAAAATCATCAGTTGACCAGAATAAAATTCTGTTAAGGAAACATTCCTCAGAATCTTTCCAAACAGGAAAGATTGTGCTCTGTAAATCAGAGCACCGTTAGATCAAAGATCCAATGGTGATTAAAATCATCAAGATACAGAATAAATTTTGTATGGGGAAAGATTTCCAAATCTTGTTAAAAAACAAGAAGATTGCTTTCTGTAAATCAGAAGCCCTTGGATCAAAGATCCAACGGGGAAAACATCCCCAAATCAATTAGAGAAAAGATCTCTTCAACTGATTCAACAAATCAGCTCGCCCTATATAAAGGCCCCAAGACTTCAAGTCTCATAGAGAGGAACCCCCCATAAAACTTTGAGAAATTTCAAAGACAAAGAACAAGCTCTCAGAAGAAGAAAATTTTCTTCAAGGTAAAAAAAAAGAGAGATGAAATCATCTCATATAAAAATAAGAATTTACTTCTTTTTCTAAGATCATAGATCTATGAGACCAAGGTCTTTCCCAACATAGATCAAAGTATCTCATTATAAAAAAATAAGGGGAAGAACTTAATCTTCTTCAGATCATAGATCCATAAGACAAATTGTATTTCAGAGATTATAATATCTCATTATAAAAGGGGGAGAATAATTCAATTCTCCTAGGATCATAGATCCATAAAGGCAAATCCTTTCACCAAAAACATAAGAGATTGAAACATCTCCTATAAAAGATAAGAACTTTGTTCTTAGATCCATGAGACAAAGTCTCTTATAAGAAAGAGAATTTAATTCTCAGAGCGCAGAACTGCCTAAAAAGAGTCTTAGCGCTCCAAGTTTAAAGAAGCGCATCAGCGCTCCAATGCAGAGCCTTAGCGCTCCAAGTTTAAAGAAGCGCATTATCTGGCACATAGCGCCAAGCGCGCCACGTGCTCCTCACGTGTGCGCTACTTGACAGAAGCGCACTGCGCTCATTATTTGGCACATAGCGCCAAGCGCGCCACTTGCTCCTCACGTATGCGCTACTTGACAGAAGCGCAATGCGTCCATTATCTGGCGCATAGCGCCAAGCGTGCCACGTTCTCCTCACGTGTGCGCTACTTGACAGAAGCGCACTGCGCTCATTATCTGGCACATAGCGCCAAGCGCACCACGTGTTCCTCACGTGTGCGCTAAGAGAACATAAATTGTTCTTTAAATAACAAAGCCCCAGAGCTATGATGAGTACCCAGGACTCAATAAAGGACAAAAGGATTGTCAGAGCCCAAACCAATGCTCAGCATTGTTAAATGTTCAACATCTTAATTAAATAGGCCGAGCCCAAAGTGGCCATAGATCTCTAATTCAGATCAACTGAGCCCATGTGCTCATAAATCTTTGATCTTAGTCCCAAATTGGACTACAAATCTTCCAACCAATATTGGTTCAAGGGTATATCTCTTCACTCCAATGATATTTGTTATTGTAATCCTTCAACGTCTTCAGAGAGGTGACGGGTCCCGACAACCAGACAAACCATGGACTGTGGGGTCCTTAAACTCATGGACTATAATGTCCTTAAACTTTACAGACTATGATGTCTCTAAACTACTACGGACTGTGGGGTCCTTAAACTCATGGACTATGATGTCCTTAAACTTTACAAACTATGACGTCTTTAAACTGGACCGCAATGTCCCTAAACTAAAACAATAGAGCCTAAATGCTATTTTGTTGGATCTAAATGATCCTATTAAGTAGATCTTAGTCTAAAATTAGACTAACGTATCCTTAACAAATTGTTAAGTTGATCTTAGTCTAAAAATTAGACTAACGTATCCTTAACAAACATTTAAGTTGATCTTAGTCTAAAATGAGATTAACGATCCTTAAACCCAACCCAAACCCAAATCTAAGAAAATACGGATTTGGACTAATCCACGCCCTACGGGCGACAACATAAATTAGTCTACGTATACAATCCACGGGTAACCAAAAACAAAACAAACACACACGACACGAAGTGACCATATGGAGAAGGAGAAAGTTGTTACCGCGATGTAGTAGCGTAATTAACTGCAGGGGCTTGCGCCTGCAGGGAAGAGCGTCTCCACAATGAAAAACTCCTCAAACAAGGGGGAATCTGATGAAGTCTTCTACAACGGCCGCATTCGTCTAAACCTCTGATACACGGTGCCATAAATCAACTTGGCATCTTCGGAGAGGTGGACGGATAAAACTCAAATAGCTTCTGCCCCCAAATTCAGGCAAGACGTTTGTCTTTCCCGGTCTTTTGGCGGAGAACAGCCGTGATGTTGGAACAGAGCGAAATCCCGCTCTAAAAAAGTTAAGTCCATCGCTCGAAGAACAAATAGACAAGCTAATAGAAGAAGCTTGTCAAAGGAGCCGAGACAATCACAGCCGTGAAATAGCCATTTATGAAAAGGCCAGGACGCAGCGTCTCAATCGGCAATCTACGGAGAAAGAAGACTACAATGCCCATTATCCCCAGCCCGCTGTACATTCTTGCGACAGTGGAAAGTCCGAAATAAAGGAAGAAATAGGGCAAAGAACGCAGACAACGTTCGAAAACAACGAAGCGGATCCAAGAAGACGTGCAATCGAGGAAAAGTCGATTGGAACCCGTCCTTTATAATGAAGATGGGTCGAAAGTACTCTTTCCCCCAAGACAAGACAATGAAAATATTCAACCTTGTCATGAAGTATCAAATGGTGAAGCTCCCGGAGTCTCGACACCCTGGACAAATAAACAAGGTCCATCACCCGGATTATTGCTCCTACCACCGAGCCATAGGTCATCCCCTTGAAGACTGCTTCACCTTCAAAGACTGGGTCGAAGACCAATATCAACAAGGCAGGTTCGCTTTATCCGACAGCTGGAGGATAACCCCGCCGCAAATACATGAGCCAAAGAGGACCTATACCGTGAGGATATGACCAGCTCAACATCAAGGATGGAAGCGAACCCATACCTGCTATGTGATAACACTCTCAAAGGAGGGAGGGCACGAGACGATAGATGACCCCTTCAAGTGCTTCTCAAATAAAGACGAGGACGAGGTGATCTCAGAGTTTCCACCAGCACCAAAAAAGCTGGAAGATGGGATACACACTACGGCGGACAACCTAAGAAAAATTGACTTAGGGACGGAAAATGAGCCGAGGCCAACGTTCGTTAGTAAGCTGCTATCTAAAAAATAGGTAGCCATGTTAAAAGATGTGCTCATGCAAAATAAAGACTACTTTGCATGGAACTATTCCGAGATGCCGAGTCTACATCCAAAGGTGGCAGTACATAAACATGCCATATCGCCGGACATAAAACCAGTCAAACATGCGCCAAGAAAAATGCGGCTCAAATTTGAGATGAGTATCAACGCTGAAGTCAAGAAACTAATCGACTCTGGCTTCATCCAAGAAGTTCAATATCCCGACTGGATCGCTAACATCGTTCCGGTGATAAAAAAAATGGGATGGTGCGCATCTGTGTGGACTTTCGGGATCTCAACAAAGCTTACCCGAAGGATGATTTCCTAGTACCTGTTACCGAGATGATGATCGATACCATATTTATACATGATGACTTCTCCTTTATGGATGGATCTTCAGGATATAACCAAATAAAAATGCATCCTGAAGACCAAAAACATACCGCCTTCCGTACTCTGCTGGGCGTATTCTGCTATAAGGTGATGCCTTTCGGTTTAAAGAACGCTGGCACTACCTACCAGAGGGCCATGACGAAGATCTTCGATGACCTCATCCATGAGATTGTCGAATGCTACATCGACGACCTTGTGGTGAAGAGCAAGTCTTATAAGGAACATTGGGAACATCTAAACATAGTGTTATAATCTGAAGATGAATCCTCTAAAATGCGCGTTTAGAGTCTCCTCAGGTAAATTCCTAGGATTCATCATACGGCACCAGGGTATCGAAATCGATCCTCAAAGATCAAGGCGATTATGGAAATGCCCACCCCAAGAACTCTCAAACAGTTGCGATCTCTTCAAGGAAAGCTCGCGTATATCCGGCGCTTCATAACCAACCTCTTCGGAAAATGTCGTCTCTACAGTCATCTAATAAAGAAAGGGACCCCGTTCGTCTCGGATTAAAAGTTCCAAAATGCACTAGACGAAATCAAGCAATACCTGCAAAATCCATCGGTATTGACCGCCCCGGTTAAGGGAAAACCCCTTATCCTATATACAACAACCCTTGAGGGTTCTCTAGATGCGCTATGGGCATAAGAGAACGATCAAGGAAAGGAGAGAGATTTGTACTGTTTGAGCCGAGTTCTCCTGGGGGCAGAAAACAACTACTCCCCAATCGAAAAGAATTTCCTGGCACTGATCTTCGCGATAACGAAATTCAGACATTACGCATTGGCACATGAGGTCCATCTCATATCAAAAGTGGATCCTCTCAAATATCTGATGTCAAGGGCTATATTAACAGGAAGGCTTGCCAAATGGGCCTCCTCTTGATGGAGTTCTCGGTAACGTATCGGCCTCTCAAAGCAGTGAAAGGCCAGCCTATCGCTGACTTTCTCGCTGAGCATCCGATACCAGCCGACTCCCCCTTAAATTGCGAGTTGCCAGATGAACATGCGTTCGACACAATCGAAGGAGAGAAGGAGGAAAATGATTCCCGATGGGAACTCTACTTCGATGGAGCATCTTTCATGAAGAAGCGAAAGCAAAACACCCCCATAATCAAAGCCGGGGTGGGCCTTATCTTCGTGACTCCACAAGGAGGGATAATGCATTACGCCTTTTCCTTAATAGAGCCGAGGGCTAATAACGAAGCTGAATATGAAGCTTTGATAGAAATTCTCGAGATCGTTGTCGACATGGGAATCAAAGACCTTCTTATATATGGAGACTCTCAGCTGATCGTTAGCCAAGTAAATGGCGACTATCAGACGTGCAAGTTGGAGATGATAAAGTATGGTGAAAGAGTGCAACAACTGTTGACACAAATACCCTCCTACATCCTGAAGAGTATACCGCGTGCAGAAAACAATAAGGTGGATGAGTTGGCCAAATTGGCTAAGGAATTAGCCGACGAAGACCTCGATGACGTAAAGATCATCGTGCAAAGTTGCAGGATCCTCGCGCCGACAGAAATATCTTTAGGAGACTTAACAGAGCCATACGAAGGAAAAGAAACGACCGAACAAGTGACCCTTCAAATAAGGGACGAGGAAAAGGTCAATGATTGGAGGTAAGTCTTCATAGACTACTTCAAATCCAGACGAACGCCCAAAAATGCGTCGTCTAGACATCAGCTCATAAAACAAGCTCTATCCTTCGCCTTCGTCAATGATACTCTATATAAGAGATCTTTCGACCGTCTATGGCTAAGATGCCTGGAGCCGGAAGAAGCAAAGAAAGTCGTCCAAGAAACTCACGACGGACTCTGCGGTTCTCACCAAGCTGTGCCAAAAATGAAGTTGAAGATCAAAAGAATGGGTTATTATTGGCCCATAATGATTCAGGATTGCCTCGAATATGCGAAGCAGTGTCACTCGTGCCAAATTCATGGGGACTTCATCCACCTACATCCAAATCCGCTACACCCAACAGTGGCTAGCTAGTCGTTCGAAATGTGGGGAACCGATATAATTGACCCCATTGAACCGGCGTCGTCCAAAGGACATCGGTTTATATTGGCAACGACCGAATACTTCTCTAAGTGGGCATAAGCAGTAACTCTAAGGGAGGTGAAAATGGAGAATATCCCCCATTTCTTCAGGACACATGTCATCTATTGGTTCGGCACTCCATGACGAATTATCTCGGACAATGGGCCATCCTATAGGAGCCATAAAATCAGCCGCTTCGCAGAGCAGCATAAGATGGATTGGAGATACTCTTCAGTCTATAATCCTTGTGCTAACGGTCTAGCTGAAGCTTTCAACAAGATCTTGACAAAGATTATAAAGAAAACGGTGTCCAGAAATAAAAGAGACTGGCATGAAAATCTGCATGAAACTTTTTGGGCGTACCGAACAACGTTCAAAACAACAACGAATACAACACCATACACGTTGGTATTCGGCATGGAAGCAGTGCTTCCCCTGGAAATAGAACTCCCTTCTCTATGAGTAGCGGTTTGATACGAGCCGACAGATGAAGAAAATTCTCATCTTCGGCTTGAAGAGCCCGACGCCCTCGACGAAACTCGTCTTATAGCACAGCAAAACCTGGAGACTTATAAAGCAAGGATGACACGGTCATACGAAAGACTAACCAGGCCGAGAACATTCTGCCAAGACAAACTCGTGCTAGTCGTCAAAAGACCAATGATCCCCAATCGTGCAAAACAGGGGAAATTCGAGCCACGCTATGAAGGGCCATACATCATAGACAAAGTCTACTAAGGTGGAGCCTACCTGATCATGGATATTCATGGCGAAAGACCCTTCCGGCCAATAAACAGCCAGTTCCTCAAAAAATACTACTTGACGAATCATGACTTAGGTCTATGATAGATGACGACACTCGTGTCCGCTCACTATGTTTCTGAGTCAGGACTCTGAGAGTAGTATACAAAGAAATTCGCCTCAAACATGGCGACAAAGGACTGAGATGTCCTTAAACTAGAAATTTGCCTCAAATATGGCGACAACGGATTGAGATGTCCTTAAACTAGAAATTCGCCTCAAACACGGCGACAATGGACCGAGATGTCCTTAAACTAGAAATTCGTCTCAAACATGGCGATAACGGACCGAGATGTCCCTAAACTAGAAATTCGCCTCAAATATGGCGTCATTAGACCGAAAAGTCCTTAAACTAAAATTTCGCCTCAAACATAGCGATAATGGACCGGAACGTCCCTAAACTAATGCATCGCCCCAAATACGGCTATACATTCCCTTGGGATCTATATTGCAATCGATGTCTTAGTAGGAAATATTGCTTCTCGAATCCCACTGGCTACATAGCTAATCCAGCGATGAAGCCACCCTCAGAACCCACCGGCAAACAGGTCGGTCACCTGCAATGAAGGTACTTTCGAGAGTTTTGCCATTTAAAAAAAAGAAAAGAAATGGTATGTCCACAAGCAAAATGGGCATGGATGAAAACCAGAAAGGGCGCCGTGAGCAAAAACAGCAGGACTGTCGGTGAGTTTGTGAAAACCCGGAAAGGACACAAAACTCATAAAGTAAAAAATTCACATGCACTTACAAAGTCCTCTCGACCTTATGAGGAGAAAATACCTGCGTGAGATCCTTATGGCTCACAAAGGAGCAACACACTTAGGAATCCTCATGATTCCTAAGGAGAAATTACACTTGCGAGATCATCACGACTCGTAAAGAGAATTCCCCTTATGAGACCCTCATAGCTCATAAGATTCAAAAGCCTTAAGCTACAGGGATCCGGACCTATTCTTAAGCCGTCATATCCCACCAGTTGCCTTACAGGTGGTCCAATATTGACCCTTGTATACAATCCACGGGCACAAATAAACATTTCTCTACCAAGTTCTACCAATGGAAAGAAATGTCCCCATATGGTGAACAACACTTGTAAGTCCTCTCAACTTATAAAGAGAAAACACTCTTGCAAGATCCTTAAGACATACAAGAGAAAATATCACTTAGGAATCCCCATGATTACTAAGGAGAAAATACACCTACGAGATCCTCATGACTCGTAGGGCGAAATACTTTTATGAGACCCTTATGGATTATAAAGTTAAAAAGCCTTAGTCGACAGGATCCTAACCCTGTTTTCTAAGCCACCTTTGTTCAAATCAACAAAAGCAAATGATGATTCGCTTCTGGCAATATCCTAGTTGTAACGATGCTGATGCCTAAACAAGCATCAAACTCCAAGTCTTTTCATGGAAAATGATGATTCAATCCTAGCAATATCCCAGTTGTAGCGATGTTGATGCCTAGGTTGGTATCAGATTCCAAGCTCGCAATAAAAGCAACAACGAGTAGCAAAAAAGTGCATATAAAAACAGCCGAAATGATGGGGAAACTCGCAATAAAAATCAGCGAGTAAAAAAATATATGCATATAAAAACAGCCGAAATGTTTAGGCAACTCACAATAAAAAGCAGCGAGTAAAAATATAAAAAATAGCCCAAATGATTGGACACCGCAAAAAATAGCCGAAATGATTAGGCACCGTGAAAAATAGCCGAAATGATTGGGCATTCACGATTTTCGCGATATGAAAAGATAGAGTATCGTGGCAATAAAAAATAAAATAAAATAAAATTTTCTCTACTCTGCAAGTATATCCATATTGACTCTTGTATACGATCCATAGGCACAAATGAAAAGGAAACTATATTTTCCCACCAGGCTCCGTCAAAAGAAAAGCCAGATCTTGACGGCAATATCTACAGCCTAAAGATCAGCTCGACGTTCTTCTCATTCCAACAGGGTGCAGGTCCGACGTCAACAAAAGCTCCAAGGAGCCAAATCAAAAAGGAATGAAGGCAAAATCCTAACTCCAGCCCAACGTGCTTCTCATGCCAACAGGGTGCAGATGCGACATCAACAAAAGCTTCAAGGAGTCAAATAAAAAAGGAGTAATGGAAAAATCCCGGCTCCAACCCGACGTTCCTTTTCGGTGAAGAAGCAACGTTAACAAACAAAAGTGGAGTGATGGTAAAAATCCTAGCTCCAGCCCGACGTTCTTCTCATTCCAACGGGATGCAGACGCAACATCAACAAAAGACCTAAGGGTTGAAACAAAAATGGAGTAACGGCAAAATCCTAAACTCCAAGTCTCGACGGTACATATACAACCTAGAGACCATCCCGACGTTCGCCCTCGTTTTAGCAGGATGCGAATGCGAATATTAAATGAAAATGTAGCAACGGCATATTCCTAGCTCCGGACTTCAACTGCAATACATACAGCATAGAAGTCTTACAGATGTCTACCCTACTTTAGCAAAGAATCGGCGCGATATCGTCAAAACAAAAAAATGAAGCAACGACATATTCAAAGCTTCGGGTCTTTAAAGCAACTCATATAAAGCCTAAAAGACTATCGGAGATCATCCCACACCAGTGCGGAGTGGTTATGACTCATTGGGGCTCCAAACTGATCCTAATCACAAGAAAAAAGTGTCTTCGCAAATTCCTAACGTTTGCTCTTCCGACGGTAATATGACCTAAGGAGATTACTTGAAAACTTCTTGTCCAGCCTCCGAAGGGATCAGAGACACGACAGTTGTGGGGCTACTCGAACAACAGCTTAAAGACCGCATATCGAGGAATACATCAGCCAACGCGACGGTACCACGGACTAAAACTCTAGTACCATAAACCTAACGGACCTCCATCGTAAAGAATGGGGGTTATTTATATACAACGTCAGGACAAGTTTACTTGTAAACTCAAGGGAGGTAAACTAAAAAACTCTGAAATGAGTACATAAACTAGAAACTCCAAAATGAGTGAATAAACCAAAGACTCCGAAATGAGTGAATAAACTATAGACTCCGAAACGAGTACATAAACTACAAACTGCGAAACGAGTGAATAAACTAGAAACTGCGAAATGAGTGAATAAACTAGAAAGTCCAAAACGAGTGAATAAACTAGAAAGTCCAAAACGAGTGAATAAACTAGAAACTCCAAAATGAGTACATAAACTACTTCGCGCCGGATTAAAATATAATGAAACAGAAAGGAGCATCTCATGGGCCTCAGGGTTTAGAACTATATCCTTTAAGAGTTGAGATTTGAGTTAATAATGGATGACGACACTTGTGTCCGCTCGCTATCTTCTCAGATTAAGATTCTAAAAGTTATGAACGATACACCAGCCCAAAACTGGTCATATGCTATGTATTACTCTACACTACTTCACTCACGTGTATACCTCCGTAAGTAAAGTATGTTGGGTTATTCTTAGCACCCTCACTAGGTTTTAACAAGTATTAAGTATGCAACTTTAATAATCTAGGGTGCTAACCAACCCTAACCGAGAATTGAACTAGAAAATTAGGCATAAAGTTAAAAAGTATCACATACTAGCAAGTGTCTAACACTAAGAGGAAAGAAATATAACCTTTGTAGACCTCTCCTCCTTGACTCCTTGGTTCTACTCGAAACTTGAACGGGTCCGCTTGAGGCCTTCGAAGTCCACGATGATCCACGACGGAGTTCCTTTGCTCAAGCTCCTTACTTCACTTGACCTAAGTAGAAGTGAGGCAAACAACCTACACTAGTGGGCTAGACTAATATAGATTGGTGAAGTGGGTAATAAGCTCACTAAAAAACCTTTCTTTTTCTTTTTCTTCACTCACTAGAATATGGTAGAGAGCTTGGAGGAAGAAGGAGATGGAAAATGGCTTAGCTAGAGCTCAAGAGAGATGAACACAAGAATAATAAAAGAGAGAGAGAGAGAGAGAGTCACACTCACTAATAACCCAACCATGATAATATCTAGATATTTTTAGTAGTTGAGTTAGTGGATGATTAGAAATGAAACCATGGTTACTTAGATATTTTAAGAAGTGTGTAGAAGGAAAAAATCAACCATGGATTAATTTCTTATTTCCTTTAACTCAATAATTATAAAAATATCATAATAGTTGCCATGTGAGTCTTGCATAGCCATCTCCAATGTATCATCAACCCTGACACATGTATGCATGCATGTGTGCATACATATCAATATAAACATACATACATGCATACAAATAAAGAAAGGATTTAGTAAATGAGCTAATGGTCACTTGATATTAAATCAACACTTGATTTAATAATCCGGTCATATCACATACGACCCGACCAATAGAAAACGCCAGATTAAGATACGGTATTATATACTCGTATTTAATCAAGCTCCTGCACATATCCCCATATGTGCCCCACAACTTTTCGCCTAAACTTGGAAACCCCTTTGTGGGACTTTAAGACTCGTCAATACGCTAGCAGTAGGTAGTGATCATATCACATACCCACAAACCATCAGCGGTACTAGCTGCACATAACGGCTCTCAGGTATTAAGCGAACAGAAGAACAGCAAGCGAACCTGTCAAAACTCCCGTAGAGCCAACCAGTAACACTTACCGTACAGTCCGGTCTCTTCGTCGGATATGCTGCATATTGAGTATAGGGATGGTATTGTCGACCCTAATAACTCAATAAGTCATGCCGATGTATGGCCAATAACAGATCGAAAAACTACTGATAACACTTATCAGTAAATCTCATCAGCCCTGGCCAAGGACTTCCAGATATAGCCAATCGAGCACAGCGCAACATCAACCCCCAATACTGGGAGAGGCGAAACCCCTCCTATCGTTCATTGCCTCTATGTGTCTCGGGACTGTACCCAAAATCCACATGTTTGCATGACTCAGTAGAGCCGTGGTAGGGTGGAAATCAAAGTAGAGTGGGAGAACACACAAGACTCTATGACGATCTCGGGTCTACAGACTAACCTGTTCAAGTGTCACCTGAGAACTGCTATCCGACGATAGATATAATACCATATAGGAGTTCTCTGCGAGTCCGTTCAGTGTACCCAGTCTCCACTGAGCACCCTTATACAATCTTTGATGTCAAACACCAATGGATATGGGATCATCCATCGCCCATCAAATGAGTCAAGAAACGTATATGCTAGTCTACTCTGGAATATCGATGCCCCATCTCGATACACCCACAACTAGGAACATTTAAGGATATGCTTATTAACTACACATGTCCCACTAGTATGATCTGCATCATAATCACAGTAGTCAAGCAAATATCCTAAAGGCTTTATCAACATGTATCAAATGAACTGTATACACACTCAAGTGAACATGTTAAGATAAAGAGTAACCAGATAGCATACTATCATGTCGAGCAAGAAAGTCCTCTGAATATATATATATACATGTCGATACATCCACTATCAAATAATGGCCTCTAAGGCATACATATATCCAACAATCTCCCACTTGCACTAATACCAATTATTGGCATATCTCATTCCCAACATCTTAAAAATTCGCTCATGCTGCGGCTGTGGGAGGGCCTTGGTGAGTAGATCCGCGGTATTATTCATTGTATCTACTCTCCGAATCATGATCTCGCGGCGATCAACTATCTCCCAGATCAAATAATATTGCCTCAAGATGTGTCTGGATCACTGATGGGAAGCCTGAGATAGATTTGCTGTCATCCTAATCACTCTGGAAGCTCGAATCGGTAAAGGCCTCCATTTGGAGATCCCCGTTACCATACACTAAGAACATTTCTTTAGTCCTTCGTAAGTACTTAAGAATGTTCTTCATAGCTGTCCAGTGTTTCTCCCCTGGGTTGGATTGATACCTGCTTACTACACCTAGTGCACAAGCTATATCTGGGCGAGTACATAATATTGCATACATTATAGATCCTACGGCTAAAGCGTAGGGTATAATGCTCATGCGAGCTCTCTCTTCATCAGACTTTGGGCAAAAGTCCTTGGCGAGAGTGATTCCGTGACAAGCGGGTAAGGCACCCCGCTTGGAATCTTCCATACTAAAGCTCTTTAGGATGGTGTTAATATACCTAGATTGGTACAATCCCAACAACCATTTAGATCTATCTCTATAGATCTTAATGCCCAATATATATGAGGCATCACCCAGGTCCAGCTGGGTTCCCTAGCCACGCCGCTGGGTTTCGGGAGGCATCGTCCATGCTATTTTTAAAAAAATTGGCGCGTTAAAGAACCCTAACCTAGAATCTTAACTAGAGAATTAGACGAAACTAGAATGTAAATATCTTTACATCTAAGTGAATAAGGAATACAACCTTTATAGACCGGTCCTTCACTTCAATAGCTCCGTGTAGTAGTCCCTTCACTCCAACTAGTGATCTCCCGGACTCTAGTAAGGCTCCACAAGGTGAAATAAACAAGCTTGCTTGAAGTCTTCAAGGCCGAAGATGATCTACGTCGAGAAGACACTAACCCAAGCTACCTCTTCACTAATATGGAATTAGTGAAGTAAACACCCTAAACTAAATGGCTAATCTAGTAGAGGATGATGAAGTAAGAATTTTGCTCACTTTAGAAATATTTTTCTTACTCATTTTCTTCACCTCCCAAAAAGCTAGAGAGCTTGAGGAAAGAGATGAAGAAAGCAACCATGGAATGAAGCAAGTGAAAAATGAATCAAGTGTGAGAATAGCAACCATGGGTGAGATAATATCTCATACTAACTCTTGTAGAGACTTAACCATGGCTAAACAATAATGGTTGGGTTAATAAATATCTTCAAGTAAAACAAAATTAGTGTACTTAGTCAATGGTTCCACAAGCTTCAACCATGTGACAATTTCCAACTAATTTTGATTAACTTTAAATAAATAAAACCCATCATTATGATAAGCATGGTGTGAGTCTCAGACACCCATGTCTCATGTATCATCTAGCATGACACAAAAGAATGTACATTAATATATATCACATATATACTAAGTGTACACATGTGAGAAAAAGAATTCTTAAGTGAGTTAATATTAGTTAATGTAGGTTATATCAAATATATAATTATACATTAAATTATTAAATCAACACTTGATTTAATAATCCGGCTATATCACATACAACCGACTAGCATCAAATGTATCAACCTATCGAATCAACACTTGATTCGACAGCCCGGCTATATCACATATAACCGACCGATATCACATATCGTGAGAATAGAATACGGTATCACATACCCGTATTAATCTCGGTCCCGCACTGTTAGTTATATGTATGCCCTAGAGGCCATTACTGTACACAGGATGTATATTGTAGTGGATGCTGGGACATATATAGGGAGGACTTTCTTGCTCGACATGATAGTATGACATCTGGTTACTCTTTACCTTAACGTGTACACTGATTGTCTCTCTGTTACATGTTGGTAAAGCCCTTAGGATGTGTACTTGACTACCTGGACTATGATGCGGATCATACTAGTGGGGACATGGTAGTCCATAAGTACATCCTTGAAAGTCCCTAGTCGTGGGTGTATCGAGACGGGGCATCGATATACCAGAGTAGACTAGCGTGTACCTTCTCGACCCATACAGATGGGCGATGGATGATCCCATATCCATCGGTGTTTGACATCAGAGATGATATACGGGTGCTCAGTAGAGACTGGGTACACTGGACGGACTCGCCGAGAACTCCCAGATGGTATTATACCTTACGTCAGATGGCAATTCTCTGGTGACACTGGTACAGAGTAGTCTGTTGACTCGAGATCGTCATAGAGTCTTGTGTGGTTCCCACTGTGCTTTGATTTCCATCTTACCACGTCCAAGAGGGCGTGCAAAACGGTGGTTTTTGGGTACAGTCCCGAGTCACATGGAGGCAATGAACGATAGGAGGGGATTCGTCTCTCCCGGTATAGGGGGTTGATGTTGCGCTGTGTTCGATTGGCTATAACAGGAAATCCATGGCCAGGGTTGCTGTGATTTACTGGTAAGTGTTACCAGTAGTTTCTCGAATTGTTATAGACCTCATATCGACATGACTTATCGAGCTATTGGGGTCTGACATTTACCACCCCTAGGCAAGATATGCGACATATCAGACGACGATACCGGACTGTACGGTAGTGTTACTGGTTGGATTCACTGGAGTGTGAGCGGGCTTGCTCGTCGATCTTCTGATCGCTCAATACCCGGGTAGCCGTTACATTTAGCAGACCGCTTGCGGCTTGTGGGTGCTTGATATGATCATCATCTGCTACCGGCGTATTGACGAGTCTTTAGAGTCCTACACAGAGGTTTCCTGGCTCAAGCAAAACGAAATAGGAGCGCATATGAGATATGTGCGGGACCGAGAATAATACCAGTATGCGATACTGTATTCGATTCTCGCGATTTGTAACATTGATCGGTTATATGCGTTATAGCCGGGTTATCGGATCAAGTGTTGATTCGATAAGATGGTACTATTGATATTAGTCGGTTATATGCGATATGACCGGGTCGTTAAATCAAGTGTTGATTTAATGATTTAATGTATAATTATATATTTGATATATCACTTTACATTAACTAATATAGGTTCACTTAAAAAAGGATTTTCTCACTTGATGTGCACATTGTATATATGATATACTTTTGTGCATTTGATTGTATCATGTTTGATGATACATGATTGTTTGGTGTATAGTTTAAACCATGGTTGGTCAATGGTTAGGGTTTCTTTTGCTTCATTTACTTATTCATACTTATTTATTTATTTATGTATTTTGGAAAGGATTAAAGAGAAGAATGGTGGCTTTCTTTGTTTGTATTTGAAGCTTCATGAAGGTTTGACCAAAGCTACCATTCTTGTCTTCTTCTCATAACCCTAATCATTCAACTAACCTTGGTTAATTCTCTACACTAAACCATGGTTGGAATATGATAAGTATTCAATTTCTTTTCCATTTTTAATAGACTTATCATAACTTCATCATCATCTTCTTCTTCTTCTTCAAGAAGAAAACCTAGTTTCCATCAATGGTGATTGATGTAAAAGAGTGAGAAATCCAAATCTAAAGTGAACCCATTTCCTATTTCTTCATCCTCTACCTCTTGCCAAGTAGTAGAATGTGTTTTCTTCACAAGTTTCATGACTTGGTGAAGTGGGAGCTTGATCTAGTGATGCCTCGACGTAGATCATCTTCGGCATCGTCGTCGATGACCTAGCCCGCTTTTTCTCCGATGAAGCCGATGCAAGAGTCATGGTTCGATTTGGACAGCGGAGAGGACTTCATCATGGAGCTATGGAGGTGGAGAAACAGATCTACAAAGGTTGTATTTCCGTTCACTTAGTTTAGTTGTAAACTAGTTTCTTTTTCGCCTAAACTTCTAGCCAACGATCCGTAGTCTTGGGTTTCTCGGCACCGTAATTTTTGAAATTGGCATGGTTGATGCCTTGTGAGACCTCTTGAGTGTGCCTAGGAACCCTACAGTGGTATCAGAGCCAAGCTAGAGCCTTAGGCGAAGTCTTGACGGAGTTTGAAGTCCGATCGAACCAAAACCCTAACCCGAAACATGCTCTCTAGACTTTTTCTAAAAACTGGGATTTTTCCACATTAAAAATGCTTTAAAAGTTCAGCAGGGAATTATAAGAATTACGGTGCAAAATTTGACTCATTAACAGTACAAAGGGCGGCGGAACCGCGGCAGAAGCATGCCTTCTGCGGCGGTTCCGCGGCTAAAGGATGACATCATCATCCCCTGTTTGCACAGTAACTCTTATTTTATTATGCTGGATTTTCTGGGAATTTTTAATTTTTATTCAAGAGTTGAATTTTCTGGGGTTGTTTTGAGGATTCGGTGTTTCGATCGGAGTATCAGATTTTGTCTATGTGGCTTTCCGGATAATTTTTGAATATGTTAAAAAGTTCGACCGGATATAAATACCCAATTTTTCCCCTGTCGGGAAATTTCCAAGTGTTGAATTTTTCCGTAGTTTAATGACGTTCTAAGTAGTGCAAGTAACGCGATGGACCCTCTAGAAGACAACAAACCTTAACTCGATTATGTGACCGTCTTGAACTGCCCTTTGAACCTTAGGGTTTGGGGCAGTACGGCGTGCCACATGTGAGGCGTTGGCTTGACCCTTCTACGGCTGGACCGTTGGTACTGAGGCACGAACTGAATGTTTTTAGACTTGTTTCATGTGTTGATCTGTATCGGGAAAACTTAGGTGTTTGAACATTCGATCGGAAAGTTTAGCATTTTCTAATTATCTGGAATGTGATACAATAATTGGAATTCACAAGAAGTTATGAGATAACTTAATGAATGTTATAAACATAGCAGTTTAGTCTCACTTGATCTGTTGCCACGGAATTTTGATGTGATCAAAAGTCCATCGCAATCACGTAGCGTACGCGGATACTCGCCGGGTAAACTTAATAGACAGCTACACCCTATAGCCCCGACCAAGTGACAGTAGGAGAACCCCGTCGCCGAAAGCATCCGTTCGGGTGCTCGCGGTGGCGGTGTTCCGCCTTGGTGCACTTCGTCGACGGCGTCGGGGGTGCGGCCGTCTACTAAAGTTTGCGACGAGCATTCGATCAGGATGTCGGGAATCTTGTTGAATTGCCCGACTTGATATTGAAAAGAGTTTTCGATTTTGAGACTAAAATGCGGGGTTTATAATTGTTAGGCATGCGATGTCTAAGTAATTCATTTGGTCAGGCATGCGATGTCTGAGGTGGTTGCGGATTCCAACTGTTGTAGTTTTACACTTTCTTTTCTGTGACCGTAAGTGTAATATGTGATATCGCCGGTTTCGTTGCTATATGTCAACGACAATTGGGATGCGCATATTTACTTACGTTGATGACATATGATGTTATGTGTTGCTGGATATGTTATATTGGATCGTCGTGTTTGAATAGCCGGGGTTTTTTATGTGAGATGAGTGTTTTTCATTTTCATTCATGTAAAAACTTGTATGTAATATTCTTTTATTAGGGCACTTCCAGGTTGCAGAAGTTTTCACCTTTTGTATATTATTTACTTTTCCGCACTAGGATAGACCCAAGGAGGAGGGCACAAGTAACCGGGTTCTGGAGTCCAGTGGGAGACCAACTCGAGGAGTCGAGTCCGCGCCTCCTAACTCTAGAATTGGTAGGGTTGCTTGCCGCTCTCGTAGGGGTCTTGGGGTGTGGGTTTGGCTATTCATCGCGACCGTGGAATCCGTGTTTTATACTGGCTCGTATTGAAAACACGGACGTCCTAATATATCCAATATTTCATATGTTTCTTCTGCTGCGATATCTGTGATGTGATCATGTGATGTTCTGTGATAGATACAGTATATAGTATATATGATATATTATATAGGCGTTACTTATGTTTTACACCCGCGCTAGCCCTGCCCCGCTCTGCCGTTAGTTACCTAACCTAACGGTGCATGAGGGGACATCGAGGCGAATGCGGATGGCATAAGCGTACGTCGTATTTATCTATGAAGTTTAGGTACTTAAATGATGGGACTTCATTAATATGATTAATGAAATAAAAGAAACCTAAGATGTTGTAGAATCGAATTTCAAAATAAAACAGGTAGCTACAGTTCTTGCTTTGCACAGCGGTATATGTGATATATCCTGCACCTTATTCGATAAGGAAAGGACCGAGATCCCTTCACCGGGAGTGACTCCTTTAGCAATAACTGGCAGATGCTATACCCCTCGGTTTGTCTTTTGATTGCTTTTAAGTGTTTTTGCTTTGCACAGTGATATATATGATATATCCCGCACCTCATTCGACGAGGAAAGGACCGACGATCCCTTCACCGGGAGTGACTCCTTTAGCAAAACTAGAAAAGCCTCTAAAACACTCCATTTCAAAATTCATTCGATCCTACAACGATATCAAGTTCATTACGCAATAGGTTTTCAGAAAAACCTAGCGTAGCCCTCCGTCATTTCAGATAAGTTGTATATAGTATTCGTGCTGCATTTGTTGGCTTTCGTCAAGGTGCAGTGTGCGGTAGCTATATGCTGCTTATCTGCCAGCATACGATGCGATTGGATTAGGGTAGTCGTGCGGCTTTGTTGGCTTTCATCAAGGGTCGTGCGGGTGGGTTTAATTCAATCAAGAAATGTACGGGTTGAACTTGACTAGCGGGTTATGGTTTGTTGGCTTTCGTCAAGGTCATAGCACGTTAGGGGAAAAATATTATCGGGAATTTCAAGTGTTGAAATTTGCAATGAGATTGCATACCTTCTATGAGATAGCTGGATCCCGATACCCGCTGCGAGTAAGAGTTACTCCTGGGAGAGTTTTACACATTACAATTAGCCGATCAAGTAGGTGTCTAGAAAGGTGTTAACGAGGTTACACCTCTGGAAAAATGAGGTTTACATTAATTAGGTTCGTGCGAAAGCACGGGGGACCTCCCTCAAAGTATCGACACTGGCCTGGCTGAAAGATTGGCGAACTTGTAGTGTGTAATTAATCCCGGCTAGTCTTTCCTTTTAGGGTTTGAAGGAAGATTTGATAAAAAGCAGTGGGAGCCATCCTGATTAGATAAAATAATAACCAATCTATTCTTGCAAGAGTGCACGCTGAGTGTTTTCTTCTCTCTCTCTCCTGGTAGCGACCATATCACGCCTTAATCAAGATAACAATACGGAATATTGACCGAACCCACTTGTTATACTGAGCTGGGGAACGTTGGTCCCGCTCCAACTTATAATTGTTATAAGACAGAGCAGGAAATTGGGGATTACCAGAATTCCCGTGCCGCCCAAACGAAGAGAGTGCATGCTGATGCATCATCTTCGGGTGTGTTCATTACAAAGAACTGTTTCTCTGTATCCTCTATGTCCTGGGTATGGGATACCAGATCAGGATCCCAGATATGTAATCTGTTACATAGGGCTACAGATAGGTAGAGAACTGAGAACGGGTGATAGGTTTCATGAGGCAGAAAACGGGGCAAGTGTTGCAGCCAAGTCTGTTGGTCACTGTCACCCTGTATTACCAATACATTGATTCTGAACGAATGTTATTAGATACCGAACCTGATATACAAAATCATATCACTCTCTTTATTAGTAAAGAAATGATTAAATTTTGTATTGTTGGATAATGTTTTGAACATTTCCTATATCAAAAGTTGATCGGTTCAGGCACGTTATCTAAAAGCATTGATGTTCTAAATCAAACTACAGTTCTTAGTATAATGAACACACACAAGAGGAAGAGTTCAGAAATGAACGGATCCTTCTTGAGGTATTGTAGACTAGGTCATATCAATGCGACCCGACTAGCTACGTTACATTTAGATGCATATTTAAATCAGTTTGAATTTACATCTTGTGAAACTTGCCAGTCATGTCACAGAGATAAGATGACCATAGCTCCGTTTACAGGAAACAGAGAAAGAGTTAGTGAACTCTTGGGATGATACATGTTGATGTATGTAGGTCCCCTGTCTACACATGCCAAGACCGGTTCTTTCTACTTCATTACATTCTCTGATAATCTCTTAAGATTCAGACATATGTTCCTGTTGAAACACAAGTCCGAACCTTTTGAGATATTCACGGAATATAAGTTAGAAGTAGAGAACCAAAATACAGGTATAAGTATTATGTCCTATGATGAGATCAGGGAGGAGAATACTTGTGCATGGAATTCCTGGATTATTCTAAAGGAGAATGAGATTCTCTCTCAGCATTACTCCTCCGAATACACCATAGCACGATGGTATATCGGGGCGGAGCAATAACACCCTATATGATATGGTGTGCTCTATGATGAGTATTACTGAGTTACCTATTTCCTTTTGGGAGTTATGCGCTTGAGAAGCTGCATACCTATTGAATCGGGTTCGAATCAAATCAGAGCCTACCACTTCATATGTGATATGGAAAGGGAAGAGCCCATTTCTTAAGTTAGTTAAGATTTGGGGTTGTCCGGCCTATCTCTAAAAGCAAAATCTGGACAAGCTCGAGGCAAAGTCTGTAATATAGAACTGGAAAGGTTCCAGCTATACAAATTACAGCAGATGATTTGGTAGAACCAAAGGATTCAGTAGATTCCAACGAAGCTCAGCCTCTCCGCCGATCTAGTAGGGTTCCTCACCCACCTGAGAGATACTTATGTTTCTCTATGACAGTGGGAGCGAGGATTACATCATGAGATGATGACCCAACTAGTTTCGAGCTGGCCATCAGGAGTGAGACTCTGTAAGAATGGCTGGATGTTTATCGATCTGAGATGGAATCCTTATACACCAACAAAGTATGGACTTTGGTTGCTATATCTGAAGGGTTAAATCCACATCAGGAGCAAGTATATCTTGAGAAGATTACTTGGTGTACATGGAAAAGTTAAGACTTTCAAAGCTAGACTTGTTAAAAGTTTGCATCATTGACCAGGTGCGGATAATGATGAAACCTTTTCAAGTAGCTATGCTTAAGTCCATCCAGATCCTACTTGTCACGGCTACATACCATGACTACGATATCTGGTGGTTGGGTGTCATGACTGCTTTTCTAAATGATGTTTTAGAAGAGAGCGTCTATAAGTACACAGCCAGAGGGCCTCGTAGACAGTGGGAGCAGTGGAAACGTGTGCAAGATGCTTTATAGGATAAAGCAGGCATCGCGGAGTTGGAACATCTATTTTGATGGAATAGTCAAAGAAGTTGACATCATCAAAATGGTAGATGAAACTTGTATAAATAAAAGGGTAGTAAGGAGTATGGTGGTGATCCTCGTAGAGTACGTGGATGACATACTCTTGATAGGGAAAGAGTTTCCTATGCTACGCTCGGTCAATCTCCGCTTATCACAATGATTCTCCACATAGGATCAAAGTGATACCTACTAAATCCTGGATTTTGGATCTATGAGATAGATCTAATTGGATGTTAGGAATCTCACTAGCAGTAGTGAGATGGTATCAATCGATCCTGAGGAGAATCACTGGAAGGGTTCCAGGGTGATAAAGACGACTGAATGTCAGTCGCAGGCATTGTCTTTACCCTCAGTAGAGGGACGGTATGTTGGAAGAGTTCCAAGCTAGATACCGTGACATACTAAACGATAAAGGCAGGATACATCACTACTTAAGATGCTACCAAAGAGGTTGTTTGGGTGTATATTGGTTCATGAGATGAACTACGTTCCTGCCATTATGAGACAATGGAGTTGTGGCTTATGCCAAGGAACGCCGGTCCCAACAGTGATCCAGACTTATTCTAAGGCAGTATCACCTGATCATGGAGATGGTTGATCTCCAGGGTGATCGAGGCAGGGAGAGCAGACTCAGAGGATAACACGGCGGATCCACTCACGAAGGCCTATTCCCAGAGAGAGACATTTATGGGATGGTTGAGTATGAGATACTATAACCACTACTACAGATGGCCCTAGTGCAAGTGGGAGATTGTTAGTTATATGTATGCCCTAGAGGCCATTACTGTACACAGGATGTATATTGTAGTGGATGCCGGGACATATATAGGGAGGACTTTCTTGCTCGACATGATAGTATGCTATCTGGTTACTCTTTACATTAACGTGTACACTGATTGTCTCTCTGTTACATGTTGGTAAAGCCCTTAGGATGTGTACTTGACTACCTGGACTATGATGCGGATCATACTAGTGGGGAAATAGTAGTCCATAAGTACATCCTTGAAAGTCCCTAGTCATGGGTGTATCGAGACGGGGCATCGATATACCAGAGTAGACTTGCGTGTACCTTCTCGACCCATACAGATGGGCGATGGATGATCCCATATCCATCGGTGTTTGACATCAGAGATGATATACGGGTGCTCAGTAGAGACTGGGTACACTGGACGGACTCGCCGAGAACTCCCAGATGGTATTATACCTTACGTCAGATGGCAATTCTCTGGTGACACTGGTACAGAGTAGTCTGTTGACCCGAGATCGTCATAGAGTCTTGTGTGGTTCCCACTGTGCTTTGATTTCCATCTTACCACGTCCAAGAGGGCGTGCAAAACGGTGGTTTTTGGGTACAGTCCCGAGTCATATAGAGGCAATGAGCGATAGGAGGGGATTCGTCTCTCCCGGTATAGGGGGTTGATGTTGCGCTGTGTTCGATTGGCTATAACAGGAAATCCCTGGCCAGGGTTGCTGAGATTTACTGGTAAGTGTTACCAATAGTTTCTCGAATTGTTATAGACCTTATATCGACACGACTTATCGAGCTATTGGGGTCTGACGTTTACCACCCCTAGGCAAGATATGCGACATATCAGACGACGAGACCAGACTGTACGGTAGTGTTACTGGTTGGATTCACTGGAGTGTGAGCGGGCTTGCTCGTCGATCTTCTGATCGCCCAATACCCGGGTGGCCGTTACGTTTAGCAGACCGCTTGCGGCTTGTGGGTGCTTGATATGATCATCATCTGCTACCGGCGTATTGACGAGTCTTTAGAGTCCTACACAGAGGTTTCCTGGCTCAAGCAAAACGAAATAGGAGCGCATATGAGATATGTGCGGGACCGAGAATAATACCAGTATGTGATACTGTATTCGATTCTCGCGATTTGTAACATTGATCGGTTATATGCGTTATAGCCGGGTTATCGGATCAAGTGTTGATTCGATAAGATGCTACTATTGATATTAGTCGGTTATATGCGATATGACCGGGTCGTTAAATCAAGTGTTGATTTAATGATTTAATGTATAATTATATATTTGATATATCACTTTACATTAACTAATATAGGTTCACTTAAAAAAGGATTTTCTCACTTGATGTGCACATTGTATATATGATATACTTTTGTGCATTTGATTGTATCATGTTTGATGATACATGATTGTTTGGTGTATAGTTTAAACCATGGTTGGTCAATGGTTAGGGTTTCTTTTGCTTCATTTACTTATTCATACTTATTTATTTATTTATGTATTTTGGAAAGGATTAAAGAGAAGAATGGTGGCTTTCTTTGTTTGTATTTGAAGCTTCATGAAGGTTTGACCAAAGCTACCATTCTTGTCTTCTTCTCATAACCCTAACCATTCAACTAACCTTGGTTAATTCTCTACACTAAACCATGGTTGGAATATGATATGTATTCAATTTCTTTTCCATTTTTAATAGACTTATCATAACTTCATCATCATCTTCTTCTTCTTCTTCAAGAAGAAAACCTAGTTTCCATCAATGGTGATTGATGAAAAAGAGTGAGAAATCCAAATCTAAAGTGAACCCATTTCCTATTTCTTCATCCTCTACCTCTTGCCAAGTAGTAGAGTGTGTTTTCTTCACAAGTTTCATGACTTGGTGAAGTGGGAGCTTGATCTAGTGATGCCTCGACGTAGATCATCTTCGGCATCGTCGTCGATGACCTAGCCCACTTTTTCTCCGATGAAGCCGATGCAAGAGTCATGGTTCGATTTGGACAGCGGAGAGGACTTCATCATGGAGCTATGGAGGTGGAGAAACGGATCTACAAAGGTTGTATTTCCGTTCACTTAGTTTATTTGTAAACTAGTTTCTTTTTCGCCTAAACTTCTAGCCAACGATCCGTAGTCTAGGGTTTCTCGGCACAGTAATTTTTGAAATTGGCATGGTTGATGCCTTGTGAGACCTCTTGAGTGTGCCTAGGAACCCTACACGCACATATCACATATGTGCTCCTACTTCGTTTCGCTTGAGCCAGGAAACCTCTGTGTAGGACTCTAAAGACTCGTCAATACGCCGGCAGTAGGTAGTGATCATATCAGTCACCCACAAGCCGCAAACGGTCTTCTAAACGTAACGGCCACCCGAGTATTGAGCGATCAGAAGATCAACAAGCAAGCCTGCTCATACACCTGCGAATCCAATCAGTAACACTACCGTACAGTCCGGTCTCTTCGTTTGATATGTCGCATATCACAGCCTGGGGGTGGTAAACGTCAGACTCCAATAGCCTGATAAGTCATGCCGATGTGAGGCTCATAACTATTCGAGAAACTACTGAAAACACTTACCAGTAGATCTCAGCAACCCTAAACAGGGATTTCCTGTTATGGCCAATCAAGCATCGGGAGAGACGAAATCCCCTCTTATCGCTCATTGCCTCCATGCGACTCGGGACTGTACCCAAAAACCACAATTTTGCATGATCTCTTGAACCTGGTAAGGTGGAAATCAAAGCATAGTGAGAATCACACAAGACTCTATGACAATCTCGGATCGACAGACTAACCTGTACCAGTGTCACCAGAGAACTGCTATCTAACGATAGGTATAATACCATCTAAGAGTTCTCGGCGAGTCCGTTCAGTGTACCCAGTCTCTACTGAGCACCCGTATACCTTCTCTGATGTCAAACACCAATGGATGTGGGATCATCCATCGCTCATCATATGGGTCAAGAAGCGTATACGCTAGTCTACTCTGGAATATCGATGCCCCGTCCTGATACTCCCACGACTAGGAACATTTGAAGGATGCCGACTACCATTGCCCTACTAGTATGATCTGCATCTTAATCCTGGTTGTCAAGTACTCATCCTAAGGGCTTTATCAACATGTAATAGAGAGACAATAAGTGTACATGTCAAGATAAAAAGCAACCATATAGCATACTATCATGTCGAGCAAGAAAGTCCTCCCTATATATGTCCAAGAATTCACTATAATATACATCACATGTATAATAATGGCCTCTAAGACATACATATAAGTAACAATATCCCACTTGCACTAAGGCCATTTGTTGTAGTATCTCATACCCAACGCCCCATAAAAATCTCTCCAGGGAAAGGCCTTTGTGAGTAGATCCGCGGTGTTATCCTTCGCACTAACTCTCCTAACCTCGATCCCTTGGAGATCAACCATCTCCCTGATCAGGTGATACTGTCCTCAGAATATTTTTGGATCGCTGATGGGACCGGTGTTCCTAGGCCAAAGCCATAACTCCATTGTTGTCACAATAACAGTTATTAGACGCTCAATGGTAGGAACTATGTTCAACTCATGAACAATAAATATCCAGACATCCACTTTGGTAGCATCGTTGGTAGCGATGTATATAGCCTTTATCGTCTAGTTTTCCACGGTATATAGCTTGGAACTCTTCCAACATACCGTCCCTCCACTGAGGGTAAAGACAAAGCCCGAAACTGACTTTCAATCGACCTTATCACTATGGAAGCTAGAATTGGTAAAGGACTCCTACTGGAGTTCACCGTCACCAAACCCCAAGAACATTTCTTTAGTGCTTCTCAAGTACTTAAGAATGTCCTACACAGCTGTCCAGTGATTCTTTTAAGATCCGATTGATTCCTGATCACTACTCCTAGTGAGTTAGCTACATCTAGTCTGGTACATAACATCGCATTCATGACAGAGCTTACTGCCGAAGCATAGGGTATCTCTTGCACACGAGCTCTCTCCAAATCAGTCTTGGAAGACATCTTTTTGGAAAAAGTGATTCCTGAGTAAGTGGGAGAACCACCACGCTTAGAATCATCCATACTAAACCCCTTTAGTATGGTGTTAATGTACCTGGATTTGGGACACTCCCAACATCCACTTAGATCTATCACCATAGATCACAGTCTATAAGATGCAGTAGGTATCATCCAGATCTTCCATGGAGAATCCTCGTGATAAGAGGAGCTTGACCGAGTGTAGCATAGGAAACCATTTCTATCAAGAGTATGCCATCTGCATACAATATGTGGAAGACAACCTTACTCTCTACAGCCTTCTTGTAAATACAAGGTTCATCTACCATTTTGATGAAGTCAAACACTTTGACTGCCACATCAAAACATATGTTCCAACTCCGCGATGTGTGCTTTAATCCTAATGGACTTAAGCATAGCCACTTAAGAAAACGTTTTATCATAAACCATATCTAGTTATTGACGAAAACCTTTTACTACAAGTCTAGCTTTGAAAGTCTCAACTTTTTCATTTACACCAAGAATCTTCTCAAGATCCACTTGCTTCCGATGGGTTTTACCCCTTCAGGTGCAACATTCAAAGTCATACTTTGTTGGTGTACATGGATTCCATCTTTGATCACATAGCATCCAGCCTTTTCACAGAGTCCCCACTCGTGATGGCCTGCCTAAACCTGGTTGGGTCATCATCTACCATGATGCAATCCTCGCTCCCACTGTCATCGAGAAAACCGTAGTATCTCTCAGGGGGATGAGAAACCCTACTAGATTCGCGGAGAGGCTGAGGTTCGTCGAAAACTATTGAATCCTTTGGTTTCACCAAATCATCAGCTATTAGTTTGTCCAGCTGGAACTCTTCCAGTTCTACCTCATGACCACTAATTTCTTTACTAGAAATTCCTTTTCTAAAAAGGTGGCATGCTGAGAAACAAAACAACTTTTGTTCCTCAGCGGGGTAGAAGATATACCCTCGCGAACATTTGGGATATCCAACAAACTTACAGAACTGACCTTGCCTCGAGTTTGTCCGGATTTTTCCTTTCAAAATAGGCCGGACAACCCCATATCTTAACTTGTTTAAGACATGGTCTCTTCCCATTCCATATCTCATATAGAGTGGTAAGCACTGATTTGGATGGAACCCCATTCAATAGGTATGCAGCTTCTCAAGTGCATAACCCTAAAAGGAAGTAGGCAACTTAGCAGTACTCATCATAGAGTGCACCATATCTCATAGGGCACAATACCTCTGTCTCGATACACCGTTGTGCTGTGGTATATCCGAAGGAGTAAGTTGAGAGAGAATCCTATTCTCTGTTTAGAAAATCCAGGAACTCCATGCCCAAGTATTCGCTTCCTCGATCTCATCGAAGGATTTTAATACTTCTACCCATCTGGTTCTTAACTTCAAGCATATATTCCTTGAATTTCTCAAAAGTTTCAGACTCGTATTTCAACAGGAACACGTATCCGAATCTTGAGAGATCGTCGATGAATGTAATGAAGTACAAAGAACCAACCCTGGCATTTGTATACATAGGACCGTATATATCACCATGTATCAGTCCCAAGAGTTCAGTAACTCTTTCTCTGTTTCCAGTAAACGGAGTATTGGTCATATTTCCTTTGAGACAAGATTGGAAAGTATCATAAGATGAAAATTTGAACAGATTCAAATATTCATCCTTATGTAACTTAGCTAGTCGTGTCGCATTGATATGCCCTAGTCTACAATACCACAAGAAGGATTCGTTCACTTCTGAACTACTCCTCTTGTGTGTGTTCTATATACTTTGAACTGTGGTTTTATTTAGAACTTATATGCCATTACATAACGTGCCTGATCCAATCAACTCTTGATTAAGGAAAATGTTCACAACATTATCCAGCAATACAAAATTATATCCTTCTTTAACTTAATAACGAATATGATGTAATGTTGTATATTAGGTTCGGTATCTAATAACATTTCTTCAGAATCAATGTATTTACCATTTGGTAATACAAGGTGATATTTGCCAACTAATTTGGCTGCAACAATTGCACCATTCTTTACACTAGAGAACGATCACATACTCTCAGCTCTCTATCTTTCTGTAGCCCATGTAACAGATTACATATGTGGGATCCTAATCCGGTATCTCATACCTAAGACGTAGAGGATTCTGAGAAACAGTTCTTAGTAATCGAACACACCCGAAAAATATGCATCAACATGCTCATTCCTCGTTTGGGTTGCGTGGAAATCCGGATATTCCCCTATTTCCTGCTCGGACTTATAACAATTATAAGATTAAGTGGATCCAACGTTCCCCAGCTCAGTATAATAAGCAGGTTCGGTCAATGCATCCATATTATTATCTTGATTAAGACGTGACATGGTCGCTACCAGGAGAGAGAGAGAAGAAAACACTCTGCGTATGCTCTTATAAGATCAGATTGGTTATTATTTTATCTAATCAAGATGGCTCCCACTGTTTTTATCAAATCTTCCTTCAAACCCAAAAAGGTAAGACTAGCCGGGATTAATTACACCCTACAAGTTCGCCAATCTTTCGGTCAGGCCAGTGTCAGTACTTTGAGGGAGGTTCCCCGTGCTTTCACATGGACCTAATTAAAATAAACCTCGTTTTCCCATGGGCGTAACCCCGTTAATATCTTTCTAGACACCTACTTGATCGGCTAATTGTAATGTGTAAAACTCTCCCAGGAGTAACTCTTACTCGCATTGGGTATCGGGATCAAACTATCTCATAGAAGGTATGCAATCTCATTGCAAATTTCAACACTTGAAATTCCTGATAATATTTTTTCCCTAGCGTCTTATGACCATGACGAAAGCCAACAAACTATAGTCCACTACTCAAGTTCAACCCATACATTTCATGATTGAATTAAACACACCCGCACGACCCTTGACGAAAGCCAACAAAGTCGCACGACTACCCTAATCCAATCACATCACATGTTTTAGCAGATAGCACTAATTAGCTACCGCACATTACGCCTTGACGAAAACTAACAAACGTAGCACAAATACTAAATACTACTTATCTGAAATGACGGAGGACTACGACAGGTTTTTAAGAAAACCCTTTGCGTAATGAACTTGATGTCGTTGTAGAATCGAGTGATTTTTGAAAAGGAGTGTTTTTGAGGGTTTTTCTAGTTTTGCTAAAGAGGTCACTCCCGGTATAGGGATCTTGGCTCTTTCCTCATCGAATGAGGTGCTGGATATTTCACAAATACCACTATGCAAAGCATGAACTAAAAAAGCAAATCAAAAGACAAAACCGAGTGGGTTGTAGCATCTGCTAGTTTCGCTAAAGAGGTCACTCCCGGTGAAAGGGTCTCGGCTCTTTGCTTATCGAATAAGGTGCTGGATATTCTACAAGGAATACCACTATGCAAAGCAAGAACTAGAGCTACCGGTTCTTAAAACAAGATTCCACAACATCTTTAGGTTTCTTTTATTTCATTAATCTCATTAATGAAGTCCCATCAATTATGCTTTCTAAGCATCACAGAAGAAACGTTATATATCATATATAATATAAGCATTCATCTCAACATATCAAGTGATCATATCACAGAATATTAGCAGCAGAAGAACACATATGAAATATTGAATATACTAAGAATTCCATGTTTTAAATTAAGCCAGTAAAAAACGTGGATTCCACGGTCACGATGAATAGCCAAACCCACATCCCAAGACCTCTACGAGAGCGGCAAGCAACCCTACCGATTCTAGAGTTAGGAGACCCGATCTCGACTCCTTGAGATGGTCTCCCACTGGACTCTAGAACCCGGTTACTTGTGCTCCCCACCTTGGGTCTATCCTAATGCAGAAAAGTAAATAATATACATCAATGGTGACATCATCCTCAACCCGGAAGTGCCCCAATAAAAGAATATTATATACAAGTTTGTACATGAATGAAAATGAAAAACTCTCATCTCACGCAAAAACCCCCGGCTATTCAAACACGACGATCCAATATAACATATCACAGCAACACATAACATCACATGTCATCAACGTAAGTAAATATGCGTATCCCAATTATCGTTGACATATAGCAACGAAACCGGTGATACACTACATATTACACTTACGGTCGCAGAAAAGAAAGTGTAAAACTACAACAATTGGAATCCTCAACCACCTTAGACATCATAAACCCAATGTATCACATACTTTGGATTTCATGCCTAACCAAATGAATTCCTTAGACATCACATGCCTAACAATTATAAACCCCACATTTTAGTCTCGATATTGAAAACAATTTTCAATAACCAGTCAGGTAATCCAATAAGATTCCCGACAACCTGATCGAATGCTCATCGGAAACTTTAGTAGACGGCCACACCCCCGATACCGTCGACGAAATGCACTTAGGCGGAACACCGCGGCCGCGAGCACCCGAACGGATGCTTTTGGCAACGGGGTTCTCCTACAGTCACTGGGTCGGGGCTATAGGGCGTGGCTATGTAGTAAGGTTACCCGGTGAGTATCCGCATACGCTACGTGATTGCGACGGACTTTTGATCCACATCAAAATCCCGTGGCAACCGATCAACTAAGACTAAATTGCTAGACTAATAAAATTCAAACTAGTTATCACATAACTAAATTTTGTGGATTCCAAATATTATATCACAATCACAGATAGCTAGACGATGTTAAACTTTTCGATCAAATCAACAAACACCCTAAATTTCCCAAAGAGCTCAACACTTGGGCAGAGTTTAAAAAATACCCAGAACATACCACAGCACATATGGACCAACCGTAGAAGGATCAACCCTTGCCTCACCTATGGCGCCGCGGAACTACCACAAACTCTAGGGTTTTGTGGCGGTTCTGACGGTCACAGAATTGAGTTAGGATTTTGTTCTTCTAGAGGGTCCATAGAAAACACCTGCATAATTTTCTGAAGATTTTAAACTCGGAAAAATCCAACTCTTGGAAAATTTCCAGCGAGAGAGAAAATGGGTTATTGATATCCATTCGAACCTTTTAACGTCATCTAAAATAACCTGAAATGATGTTAGAATTACGACTACGAAACACTCCGAATTGCTTTTGCACAAAGATAACATCACATGCAATTTTAGCAAAAACAAGCAACACCTGAAACACCAAAACCCAGAGACTGGAACACTGACAAAAATTGAAACCTAAACTCATGAAATGGACCAGCCAGGCCGGATTTTCTTATGATGTCGCCGGCCAAAATACGGCGAGAGGGGCTCAAATTTCTGTAGTGTTCATGTTACATCTCATATAACATTCTGCAGTTGCTTAAAAAAATTTTAGACACTCTGAAAAATTCGATAAAAACCAAGTTTTTAGTTTCTTGTGTTTCGGAGTTATTTCGGTTTCGTAATCCTACAAATATCGTCTAATTCTCTGGCATAGCTCTGATACCATTACTGGGTTCCCTAGCCACGCCGCTGTGTTTCGGGAGGTATCGTCCATGCCATTTTTTAAAAAATTAGCGTGCTAAAGAACCCTAACCTAGAATCTTAACTAGAGAATTAGAAGAAACTAGAATGTAAATATCTTTACATCTAAGTGAACAAGGAATACAACCTTTGTAAACCGGTCCTTCACTTCAATAGCTCCGTGTAGTAGTCCCTTCGCTCCAAGAAGTGATCTCCCGGACTCTAGTAAGAGTCCACAAGGTGAAATGAACAAGCTTGCTTGAAGTCATCGAGGCCGAAGATGATCTACGTCGAGGAGACACAAACCCAAGCTACCTCTTCACTAATATGGAATTAGTGAAACAAACACCCTAAACTAAATGTCTAATCTAGTAGAGGATCATGAAGTAGGAATTTTGCTTACTTTAGAAATATTTTTCTCACTCATTTTCTTCACCTCCCAAAAAGCTAGAGAGCTTGAGGAAAGAGATGAAGAAAGCAACCATGGAATGAAGCAAGTGAAGAATGAATCAAGTGTGAGAATAGCAACCATGGGTGAGATAATATTTCATACTAACTCTTGTAGAGACTTGACCATGGCTAAACAATAATGGTTGGGTTAATAAATATCTTCAAGTAAAACAAAATTAGTGGACTTGGTCAATGGTTCCACAAGCTTCTACAAGCTTCAACCATGTGACAATTTCCAACTAATTTTGATTTACTTTAAATAAATAAAATCCATCATTATGATAAGCATGGTGTGAGTCTCATACACCCCTGTCTCATGTATCATCTAGCATGACACAAAAGAATGTACATTAATATATATCACATATATACTAAGTGTACACATGTGATAAAAAGAATTCTTAAGTGAGCTAATATTAGTTAATGTAAGTTAATATATCAAATATATAATTATACATTAAATTATTAAATCAACACTTGATTTAATAATCCGGCTATATCACATTTAACCGACTAATATCAAATATATCAACCTATCGAATCAACACTTGATTCGACAGCCCAGCTATATCACATATAACCGACCGATATCACATATCGCGAGAATAGAATACGGTATCACATACACGTATTAATCTCGGTCCCGCACATATTATATATGTGCTCCTACTTCATTTCGCTTGAGCCAGGAAACCTCTGTGTAGGACTCTAAAGATTCGTCAATACGCCGGCAGTAGGTGGTGATCATATCAGTCACCCACAAACCGCAAGCGGTCTGCTAAACATAACGGCCATCCGGGTATTGAGCGATCAGAAGATCAACAAGCAAATCTGCTCATACTCCTACAAATCCAATCAGTAACACTACAGTACAGTCCGGTCTCTTCGTCTGATATGTCGCATATCACAGCCTTGGGGTGGTAAATGTCAAACCCCAATAACCTGATAAGTCATGCCGATGTAAGGCTCATAACGGTTCGAGAAACTACTGATAACACTTACCAGTCGATCTCAACAACCCTGGCCTGGGATTTCTTGTTATGGCTAATCAAGTATAGCGCAACATCAACCCCCAATACCGGGAGAGACGAAATCCCCTCATATCGCTCATTGCCTCCATGTGACTCGGGACTGTACCCAAAAACCACCGTTTTGCATGATCTCTTGAATGTGGTAAGGTGGAAATCAAAGCATAGTGGGAATCACACAAGACTCTATGACGATCTCGGGTCGACAGACTAACCTGTACCAGTGTCACCAAAGAACAACTATCTGACGATAGGTATAATACTATCTAGGAGTTCTCGGTGAGTCCGTTCAGTGTACCCAATCTCCACTGAGCACCCGTATACCTTCTCTGATGTCAAACACCAATGGATGTGGGATCATCCATCGCCCATCATATGGGTCAAGAAGCGTATACGCTAGTCTACTCTGGAATATCGATGCCCTGTCTTGATACTCTCACGACTAGAAACATTTGAAGGATGTACTTACCGACTACCATTGCCCCACTAGTATGATCTGCATCATAATCCTGGTAGTCAAGTACTCATCCTAAAGGCTTTATCAACATGTAATAGAGAGACAATAAGTGTACATGTTAGATAAAAAGCAATCAGATAGCATACTATCATGTCGAGCAAGAAATTCCTCCCTATATATGTCCAAGCATCCACTATAATATACATCACACGTATAATAATGGCCTCTAGGGCATACATATAACTAATAGGTCCTTCATGGAGAACCTTTGTGATAAGAACAGTTTTCGTGATTATAGCATAGGAACATCGTTTCCTATCAGGAGGATGTCATCCACGTACAACACGAGAAATGTGATAGTACTCCCTACAATCTTCTTATAAATACAAGGTTCATATGGATTTTTGACAAAATCAAACTCTTTGATCGCATCATCAAAGCAGATGTTCCAACTCTGTGATGCCTGCTTTAATTCATAAATGGATTTAAGCAACCTACATGCTTTTCCGCTGCTCCCACTATCAACGAAGCCCTCTGGATAATCCATATAAATGCACTCTTCTAAATCACCATTTAGAAATGCAGTTTTAACGTCCATCTGCCAGATTTCATAGTGGTAGTGAGCAGCAATAGCAAGTAAGATCCGAATGGATTTAAGCATGGCTACAGGAGAGAAAGTTTCGTCATAGTCCAGTCCTGGCCTTTAACGAAATCCTTTCGCTACTAGCCTTGCCTTATAGATCTCCACCTGCCCATCTACACCGATCTTTCTCTTAAACATCCATTTGCACCCTACGGGTTTTACCCCAGAGGGTACAACTTCCAAAGTCCACACTTTGTTGGTGTACATAGACTCTATTTCAGATCTTATAGCATCCAGCCACTTCACAGAGTCACCCCTCATGATAGCTTGCTGAAAACTATTAGGGTCATCATCATCCATGATGCAATCTTCTCTATCACCATCAATGAGGAAACCGTAGTATCTCTCCGGTGGACGAGAAGTCCTACTAGATCTACGGAGTGCCTGAGGTTCATAAGTTTTTGTTGCAACATCGGGTTCAACCAAGTCGTCATTTGTAACTTGTGTCTCTAGAACTTGTTCTAGTTCTACTGCATTACTATCAGTGTTATTTGAAACAATTTCATTTTCTAAAAATGTGGCATGTTGAGAAATAAACACTCTTTGTTTCTCCTTATGGTAGAAAAGATATCCATACGAATGTTTTAGATATCCCACAAATATACACTGAACCAATCGTGTCTCGAGTTTGTCTGGATTCTGCTTTTTGACAAAACCCGGAAAACCCCAAATCCTAACTCGTTTAAGAGATGGTCTTTTCCCATACCATATCTCATATAGAGTGATAGACACGGTCTTGGTTGGAACTCTGTTGAACAGATATGCTGCAATCTCCAATGCATGCCCCTAAAAGGAGAGAGGTAACTCATCATCACTCATCATGGATCGCAGCATATCTAATAAGGTACGATTCCTCAGCTATGACACGCCGTTGTGCTGTGGTGTGTAAGGGGGAGTGAGATGAGAGAGAATCCCATTCTCTTTTAGGAAGTCCGAAAACTCTGTATTTAGATACTCTCCACCTTGATCTGATCGAAGTTTCTTGATGCTTAAAACTGTTTGTTTTTCTACTTCAAGTTTGTACTCTTTGAATTTCTAGAAAGCTTCAGACTTATACTTTAATAAAAACACATGTCCGAATCTTGAGAAATCATCAATAAAAGTTATGAAGTAAGAAAAACTGCCTCTAGCATGTGTAGACATTGGTCCACATACATTACTATGTATAAGGCCTAAGAGTTCTGTAGCTCTTTCTCCGTGTCCAGTAAACGGAGTTTTGGTCATTTTACCTTTGATACAAGACTGACAAGTCGCATAAGATATATATTCAAAAGGATTTAAATATCCATCTTTATGTAGCTTGTTTAGTCTTGTTTCGTTAATATGACCAAGTCTACAATGCCAAAGAAAAGCTTCATTTATATCTGAAAATTTTCTTTTATTTGTGTGTTGTGTGTTGAAAACTGTGTTGATTTAGAACGTGTATCCCGTTATTTAGTGCACCATACTCAATCAACTCTTGATTCAGGTTAATGTTCATAACATTATTTTGCAACACAAAATTATATCCTTTATTTTCTAACAAAGAAACGGATATTATATTACATAGCATGCTTGGTACATAATAAGACGGGTTCAAAATCAATATGCATCCCGATGGCAACCCCAGGTGATACTCTCTCACCGATACTGCATGTACATTGGAACCATTTCCAACCCGGAGGGTGTGATCACCAGTCTTCAAAACTCTGCTATTTCTCAATCGCTGCATACAATTGCAGATGTGAGAACCCGAACCGGTATCCAATACCCAGGAAGCAGAGTTTATAGAAAAACAGTTTTCAGTCACAAACACACCTGAAGCGGAAGCATCACCATGCTTCTTTTTCTTTAGATCAGCGATGTACTCAATACAATTTCGCTTCCAGTGTCCCGACTTTTTACAGTAGAAACATTCTCCTTTTCCTGACTCCTCAGCCATGGATTTGTCTTTCCCTTTTGCATTTTTCACTCCACCTCTTGGTTTGGTGGGTTTCTTCTTCATCTTTCCCTTGTCCTTGACTTTTAGGAGGGAAGAGGAAGATGGCCCGGCAAGCAAAGCAGGAGTTTTCATTGTTTTGATCATGCTCTCCACACTTCTCAACATATTGAGAAGTTCAGGCAGTGACTTCTCCATATTGTGCATGTTGAAGTTTACTATGAACTGAGCAAAGCAGGGGGAAACTGCAGAACAATATCAATATACTATTCGTTCTTCATTGTCCATCTGAGGCCCTCAAGCTCTTCAATAAGAGCTATCATCTTCAAGACATGATCACCGGCGGGTGTGCCAGGAGCCATTCTCATCTGAAACAACTTTTTAGATGCCTCGTAGTGCAGGGTACAAGATTGCTTTCCATACAACTCCTTTGTATAGAGAAAAATGGATTGAACGTCTATCTTCTCATGCTGCTTTTGATGTATATTATCCATCGAAGCAAGCGTGAGGCATTTGGCAGTGGCACAATCAATATCTCATGTCTTGCAGATCTCCCTATCCGCAACAGAAGATGTAGGGCCTAGGCTGGGAGGGGTTGGGGCAGTGACGACATATGATAATTGGGTCCAGTCAGTTTATTTTTCTCTAACAAAAGCTTAAGTCCAGTCATGGGTATCTGCTATTAGGGGAGAGAAAAGAATACACTCAGCGAAAGCTCTTGCAAAGATTAGAATGGTTATTATCTTATCTAATCGATGTCTCCCACTGCTTTCATCAAATTTTCCTTCAAACCCTAAAAAGAAAATTAGTCAGGATTAATTACATTCTACAACTTCGCTAACCGTTCAGCCAGGCCAGTGTCGGTACTTGATGGAGGTTCCTCGTGCTTTCGTACGGACCTAATTAAAGTAAACATCGTTTTCCCAAAGGCATAACCCCGTTGACACCTTTCTAGACACCTAATGTGTTAGCTAATTGTAAAGTGCAAAACTCTCTTGGGAGTGACTCTTACTTACAGTAGGATCGGGATCCAACTATCACATAGAAGGTATGCAATCTCATTGTAAATTTCAACTCTTGAAACTCCCGATATGGTTTTTACCCCTAGTAGCTTATGACCTTAGCTATGGTCAATATATCATAAGCACTAGTCAAGTTCTACCCGTCATTTCGTGATTAATTAGACCCACACACATGACACTTAACTATGATCAACATAATCACATGAATGTCCTAACTAATCGCATCATATGATGTGTAGGAAGACATCACATAGCTACTGTACACTACGCCTTGACTATGATCAATATACGTAGCACGGATACTAAGTACTCTACTTCCTAAAATGACGGAGGGTTGTGAATGGTTTTTAAGAAAACCTTTAGCGCTTTGAACTTGATCTCGTTGTAGAATCAAATGCTTTTAAAAAGGAGTGGCTTAAGCTCCGCATTTTGAAACTTTCTTTTTCATAAAAAGGCCGAGTGAGTTTCAAATTCGATTCTACAACATCTTTTAGGTTTCTTTTTCTTTACATTAATCTCATTAATGTAGTCCCATCATTTAAGTCCTTAAGCCATCACAGAAAAGAAACGAAAATAGAACGTACTCTTATACCATCCGCATTCGCCACGGGGACCCGTCATGCACTGTTAGGTTACTTAACTAACGACAGAGCGGGGGCAGGACTAGCGCGGATGTAAAATATAAGCAACGTTTATTATATATCATATATATAATATACCGTTAGTCTCAGCCTATAAAGTGATCACATCACAGAATAACAACAGCAGAAGCACATATATGAAAATATAGGATATACTAGGAGGTCCGTATTTTATATTTAGCCAACGATAAAAAATACAGATTCCATGGTTGTGATGAATAACCAAGCCCACACCCCTAGACCACTACGAGAGCGGCAAGCGACCCCGCCAATTCTAGAGTTAGGAGACTCGGTCTCAACTCCTCGAGATGGCCTCCCACTGGACTCTAGAACTCGGTCACTTATGCTCCCCACCTTGGGTCTATCCTAATGCGGAAAATTAAATAATATACATCAATGGTGACATCATCCTCAACCCGGAAGTTCCGCAATAAAAGAATATTACATACAATGAATATTACATGAATGAAAAGAAAAACTCTCATCTCACATAAAACCCGGCTATCCATTCACGACAATCCTATACATCATATCACACCAACACATAACATCACATGTCATCAACGTAAGCAAATATGTGTATCCCAATTATCGTTGATGTATAGCAATGAAACCGGCGATACACTACATATTACTCTTACAGTCGTAAAAAAGAAATGTCAAACTACAACATTTGGAATCCACACTTTCCTCAAACATCATAAACCCGGAATATCTCATATTCCGGCTTTCATGCCTAACAATGTAGATCTTACATTTCGGTCTCAAAAATGAAAACACCTTTTCGAAAGAAATCGGGTAATTCAACAAGATTCCCGATTCCGACCGAGATAGAAATGTTAGATTTACAAGCAACTAATTAATTTTCTCAAAACTAATTAGTGTAGATTCCAAATATAGTATCACATTCATAAAAACTAGGCGATGTTAAACATTTCGATCGATCTATCAAAACCCACGATTCTTAGAGACTTCAACACTTGAGACAGATTCAAAAATACCCAGACTGTGCCAATAGTACATACGGACCAGCACGTCCTTTGCCTCACCAACGGCACCGCGGAACCGCCGCCAAAAGCACCTTTTAGCCGCGGTTCCGCGGTCGTTAGGTCAAGTTAGGGCGTCGTTTTTCTTGGGGGCCCACACAATACCCTGCACGATTTTCTGAATATTTTTAAACCCAAAAATTCCAACTTTTGAAAATTTTCCAGAGAGCATGTCAAGTATGGGTTTTGATGTTCGTTCGAACACTTTAACGTCGTCTTGGTCACGCCTACTGCTCTAGCTTGACTCTGATACCACTGTTAGGTTATGCTTAGCACCCTCACTTGGTTTTAACAAGCATCAAGTATGCAACTTTAAAAATCTAGGGTACTAACCAACCTTAACCGAGAATCGAACTAGAAAATGTAGACATAAAGCTAACAAATATCACATACCAGTAAGTGTCTAACACTAAGAGGAAAGAAATACAACCTTTGTAGACCTCTCCCCCTTGACTCCTTGGTTCTACTCGAAACTTGAACGGGTCCGCTTGAGGCTTCGAAGTCCACGATGATCCACGACGGAGTTCCTTTGCTCAAGCTCCTTCCTTCACTTGACCTAAGTAGAAGTGAGGCAAACAACCTACACTAGTGGGCTAGACTAATATAGATTGGTGAAGTGGGTAATAAGCTCACTAAAAACCTTTCTTTTTCTTTTTCTTCACTCATTAGAATATGGTAGAGTGCTTGGAGGAAGAAAGAGATGGAAAATGGCTTAGCTAGAGCTTAAGAGAGATGAACACAAGAATAATAAAAGAGAGAGAGTTACACTCACTAATAACCCAACCATGATAATATCTAGATATTTTTAGTAGTTGAGTTAGTGGAGGATTAGAAATGAAACTATGGTTACTTAGATATTTTAAGAAGTGTGTGGAAGAAAAAAAATCAACCATGGATTAATTTCTAATTTCCTTTAACTCAATAATTATAAAAGTATCATAATAGTTTCCATGTGAGTCTTGCATAGCCATCTCCTATGTATCATCAACTATGACATGTGTATACATGCATGTGTGCATACATATCAATATAAACATACATTCATACATTGTAACGATCTAGAAAATCGTTTTGTGTTTGGTTGTGCTTTTGGGTGAAATTCAGCGGTATTGTCAGCTTTATACCGATTGCGATCAAACGGCCATATCGAGTTACCAGCACCTAGTTTTGAGAAAATAAAGCTTGTGCGCATACTTTGAGAGTATATGGGACGTTTTGGTGCAATTTGAATTTTTCCCATTTTTAATGTTATTTTAGTCCGGTTTGCACTTTTCGGGAAACCTTTTCTTTGCAACTTTTCTTAAAAATTTCTAAGTTAATCCAAACCACATAGGAATTGAGTGTGTGGCCTAGGATTAAAGGAGAGAATTAGAAAAGAAAAGAATAGAAGAGAAGGAAAAGAAGGTGCATGCATGGTTGACTATGCATTTAATGCATTTTGTTTTTGGTTTTGCTTGGAAATTGCATGGAAATTCCCTTTTCTCTCTCCTCTCCCTCACTTGGCCGAGCTCTCTCTCTCTCATTTCTGCACTTAGCCAATTCCCTCTCATTTCTATCATATCTCCTTCACAAATCCTCAAACACATCACAAGTTTTCACAAAAATCATATTTTTGTGCATGTTTTCTCACTTGGATGCCTTGGAGTGTTCTTGAGCTTGGATCCTTGTTGTTCTTTGGCTAGGTAAATTCCTTTACTGTTATTTTAAGTGTTTTTAGTGTAACGTAGCAGTTTAGATTGATAAATTAGGGTTTGATACGAAATATCGTATTTTTAGTATCGGATTGTGGTTTCTGGAACCTGCTTTGATCTGGGTTTGTTACGGTGAAATTCAACATAGTAGTTGTGTTGTACTAGAGGACCTAGAGCACCACCAGAGAGACGAGCCCCATGGCACCGGCCTGGGCCGGCGAGCACTTGAGGAGGGGCCGGCGACGCCGGCCACCCTGTTGAGTTAGGGTTTGGGTTTTGTACTGTAGGTGTCTGCTATGTTTAGGGTTCCTCTGGTCTTGTTGAAATTGTTTAGTTTTCACAGTAGGAAAATCTGGGATCAATTGTGCAGTTTCTAGTGTTTCGTGTTCGTGCGATACGTGTTACGACACGCGTCGTACTGTTTTAGTGGTTTCGCTCTTAAGTCGTTTTCGTCGTGTCGCTACTCTCGTTAGCCACGATACGAACACTTAAGAGGTGGTTGTGTGTTGTTGTGTCGGTTAGATGTAGCTAGTTTGTATTTCGTAGCTATTATTGATATATGTATATTGTTGTTGTTTATATGTTGCAGGTTCGCAGACGAGGACTACGGACACTGCTACAGGGGGATTCAGGGTGTAGACTTCTTCTAGCTTGGAGTGTGAGTGAGTAGATTTAACATCTACAGGGGAATCGCCCGCATGGCGTTATGCGTCTGGGCTAGAAACCTTTACCTTTGTCGCATATTCTATATCATGTTTAGAATTGCGCATATACCTGACTGCTTAGTGATAGTTGTGATTGGATTAGTATCCTTAGGACACTGCACTATTATTGACGGCTCAGATTGCGAGAGCACTGATTGGATGCCACACACACCGTCAATAATTGCCATGTTATATACGACCATATTTTAGAAATGCTATTGTATGGTTAGGAACATTGTGACTTTGATACATATTTTCTTATCGCTATACTTAGACTTGACATGCTAGTTCCTGTTTACCTATAGGATGCTGTACCTTTAGTGCTAGGTACATATACACCTAGGGACATGGATACAGGTGTACTTACATTCCATACTTTACTTATACCTGATAGGTATATCACATCAGTATACAGGCAGGTTACATGTATTTCATATTTATACCTGATAGGTATATCACATCATCATGTTATAGGTAGATACCTATATTTCTGCTTTACGATTCATGTATTCATTTATTATCTGGTGAATGCTATGTTATTCATTTATACGCTTTCACTACCGTTTCATATTGCGTATATTATTCATGGATTATCGCATTGTTATATGGATTTTTCATGATGTTTTCTGGATTTGGGAACCGTGGTGGTTCATGAAATTATGCATACATTGAACACCCGGCTTTCCTTGAGATGATATTATAGCATCCACCATGAGATTTATCGGTGCGGATATATATATCCTATGCGAGGAGGCGTCGAGAGCCGCATGAGGATACATGGTGGGGCCCGGAGGTACCCCGAAGCTAGAATGTTGTCGGAGTGAGCCGACGTCGCACTGAGGCGATGAGGCCTAGGGGAGCCATACTTTCCGGTGACAGTACCAGAGACTCGGCGGATATCAGGGGGATACCGTTGGGAGTCATGTGCGTATCGATACGTCGAGAGGCGAGGGGCAGACAGAGGCACTCGAGCTCTCGTGATAGCGTATGATACGTACTTATCAGTTTTCTGTGTCGATGCTTGACACATTGGTTTTTATGATATTCCTAAATACTCTTGTATATATAACAGGGGATTGAGCCGCTGTTATATATGCCTTTACACCAATATTAGTGGAATGGGACGCTAATATATGTGTACTGCCCTCATCATATTTATATATGTCATTATATTTAGGATGTTAGAACTGTGCTGGAGATTTGACTTGAGATTTATGAGATTCATTGGGATTGGACGATGATATCGTACACACTAGAGATGTGAGATCCACTTAGTGTGGTACATATGATATATTGTGAGATATACAGATATTGTACATACGAGAGATGTGGAATTCACTTACTATTGTACATGAGATATAGGTGAGATATACCTGATACTGTACATACGAGAGATGTGAGATCCACCTACTGTTGTACATACTAGATGTGTGAGATCTACTTGACTTGTACATTCGACACTTATGTGAGATACATTTGATATTGTGTAGTTTGAGGAGATGTGACACTTAGACGATATGAGAGCGGATTTGATGACTGATTGAGGATTGGGATATTGATTTGTCTTATTGGATTGTGATCCTACCACGATGTCAGGATGCCGTGGAAATGACATATTTCACTCCATACCTCATCATTATATACTTGTGCACTATTTCCATGTGTTAGGAGTACCTGTGAGAGTACCTCCATGAGAGTTGCACATTTACTTTCTCATATCCCCAGAGCATGATTATTGCATACTGTTGTCACATTATTATTGCAGGATATATTGGTGGTACTTGAGAGTGTACTTTCCATTATTACGTACTCATGATATGTTATTATTGAAATGGACTTATATATTAGATTCATGCTGTACGTTCATTCTCGCGATTACCTGCATATGTTATTTACTATTCACGAGTTGGCAACTCACCCCCGTTGTGCCACAGGTATTGCAGGTGTTTCCCCAAAGTAGTCAAGGCAAGCTATTCAGCTTTTCAGCTTCACACTCATCTATCATCTTTTGGGTTGCGGATACCACTTCGCCTGTTAGAGTGCAGTTTTGCCAGGTGGGTTTTTTGTGGTTATCTGAGAGATTGTATTATATTCGTTGTATATTGTACTCTCCATCTACTAGCAGTTGTTGTGACTTAGAGACTTGGTGAGGACGGTTTTGTATATTATTGTGGATTTGTGGATTTTATATAGTTTCCTTTCTTTTGTCTCTTATTTCTTCGCTACGGCGTCGTATATCTGTTGTGGTGTTGTTTTCCGCCGTTGGGCGTGGATTTTGCTCCCGTTTGGGATGCTTTATATTATATCTATGTTGTACCCTTTTTAGGGGCTTGTTTTATAAAGGAGGTGCTGCCAAAATTTTATAGAAAATGTGGATTATTTTAAAGAATTTGGGTTGTGATTTCAAATGTTTCCAAAACTTTATATTATCTTTTCCGTATTTTTATGGTTTAGATTTCTGGGTTTTGGCTTTCTTTTACTGCGTTACGTCTGGAGGCGTTGCGTAGTATTAGGGCCATCACGTACCTTTTTGGGTCGTGACATACATGCATACAAATAAAGAAAGAATTTAGTAAATGAGCTAATGGTCACATGATATTAAATCAACACTTGATTTAATAATTCGGTCATATCACATACGACCCGACCAATAGAAAACGCCAGATTAAGATACGGTATCATATACTCGTATTTAATTAAGCTCCTGCATATATCCCCATATGCGCCCCACATCTTTTCGCCTAAGCTTGGAAACCCCTTTGTGGGACTCTAAGACTCGTCAAAACGCTAGCAGTAGGTAGTGATCTTATTACATACCCACAAACCGTCAGCAGTATAAGATGTACATAACGGCTCCCAGGTATTGAGCGAACAGAAGAACAACAAGCGAACCTGTCAAAACTCCCGTAGAGCAAACCAGGAACACTTACCGTACAGTCCGGTCTCTTCGTCAGATATGCTGCATATTGAGTTTAGGGATGGTATCGTCGACCCCAATAACTCAATAAGTCATGCCAATGAATGGCCAGTAACAGATCGAGAAACTATTGATAACACTTATCAATAAATCTCATCAGCCCTGGCCAGAGACTTCCAGTTATAGCCAATCGAGCACAGCGCAACATCAACCCCCAATACCGGGAGAGACGAAACCCCTCCTATCGCTCATTGACTCCATGTGTCTCGGGACTGTACCATAAAGTCACCTGTTTGCACGACTCAGTAGAGCCATGGTAGGATGGAAATCAAAGTACAGTGGGAGAACACACAAGACTCTATGACGATCTCGGGTCTACAGACTAACCTGTACAGGTGTCACCTAAGAACTGCTATCCGATGATAGATATAATACCATATAGGAGTTCTCGGCGAGTCCATTCAGTGTACCCAGTCTCCACTGAGTACCTGTATACAATCTTTGATGTCAAACACCAATGTATATGGCCGAGCAGTGAGGATCCTGTTAGTATCTAGCTTAGTTTAGTTTTATTTCCATACTTTCATTTCCTGATGTGAGCCCGTATTTGGGACGTACTTTCCAGATGTTATTGTTTATTGGATTTATTGCTTCTGCATATATATTTCTTAACTCGTTTATTCTGGCATATGGACATGTACTAGTTAGCTTTTATATATTTTACTGTTCTTGATATCTTATAGACGGCCGTAATGTGACTGTGGAAGGATATTTCCTAGCCACAGGTAGCATGGTTGGCTCTGTCACGTGCCGATCTTAGCGCACTCTGGGAAGTGGGGCATGATCCAACACTCATCAAATGGGTCAAAAAAACGTATACGCTAGTCTACTCTGGAATATCGATGCCCCGTCTCGATACATCCACGACTAGGAACATTTAAGGATATGCTTATTAACTACACATGTCCCACTAGTATGATCTGCATCATAATCACAGTAGTCAAGCAAATATCCTAATGGCTTTATCAACATGTTTCAAATGAACTGTATACACAATCAAGTGAACATGTTAAGATAAAGAGTAACCAGATAGCATACTATCAAGTCGAGTAAGAAAGTCCTCTGAATATATATATACATGTCGATACATCCACTATCAAATAATGGCCTCTAGGGCATACATATATCCAATAAAGTAGTGGTGGGCATTTTTTTACACCGGTTTAAATTTCGTTTACAGATATGTGTGAAAGCAGGCTCATTCATATACACTTGTGGATGGTTAGTGAATAACACGAGCACATCTGTGACGTTTGCGCTTAGCAAAAATCCCTAAGGGTAAAGTGCACGTGCGCATATGTATGTTGCACGTATATTTCAACAATACGATTAGAGGAAGAAAAGGTGTTAGAAATGAAGCACTTAGTGGTCAACGACAAAGGGAAAGCATTTAAATAAACATTTTATACTACAGGAAATAGATCATCAAACACGGGATCAAAAGTACAAGGGTTTACAAAAATATGAATAAAGTTTTCTAAAACCCTTTCGGCTTCTCCACTATGTCAAAGCGGCTATCTTTGTGAGGAGTTGATTCCCATCGGTTAGCGCCATGCCCATCGATGAAGGCAGACATGATGGCCTGATGAGCCCGTATCTGGCTCAGCAGCAGAACAGAACGATCCCTCAGAGGCTTGGTAATCAAAAGTGCCTCATGAAAGCACTCGATCTTGTCCTCCGTTGCGTCGAGTATCGCCGGAGTCATCTTCGCTGGATGAGGGGGGATGTCAGCAAGCACGGACAAGAAGATCATCCGGAGCCAAATGGAGCTAATGGGGAGAGGAGATCCTCTACGAGTCAAGAGCTCGTGTAGCATCGTATCACATTGGTCATCCGTTAGAGCAAGATTCACTAAGCATGCAACAAAGCGAGAAGCAATTTCCTCAATAAGCACCTCCCATGGCTGCCGATTAGCATGCTGACGATTCCAAGCCATGACTCTTCTCTGTTAGAATGATTCTCTGAAAGTGAGAGAGAGAAGAGGTGCATTGGTTAGATTATAAAGGGATGCATTTAAGTCTCGGCACAGAAAATATTGTGCATGGTGAAACTAATTCCAAACTCTGATAAAAGAAGACATTGGAAAAGAAAATTTGACTCAGGAAAAGCAGAGAAAGAAGATGAAAAGAAACCTTCATTAATGAGGCAACGCCTCACATGCTCTCCACGAGGGTGCCAGCGCCAGAGCCAATCTTATAGGATTAAATCCTATGGTGGCGTCTCACGTGCTCCTCATGCGGGACCCAATGTGCAAAGCACAGAAGAGTTTATTACATAAGAGTTAAACTCTTAGATAGCACCGCACGTGCTCCTCACGTGGGCGCCAATATGCAAAGCACAGGAATGCCCATCTTAAGAATTAAATTCTTAAGTGGCGCCCTCGTGCACGACACGTGAGCGCCAACGCCTAGGTAGAATTAAATTCTACAATAATCTCTGTTAAACAGAGCCGTTCGATCAAAGATCCAACGGAGACGATAAATCATCAAAATACAGAATTAAATTCTGTTGGAAGAAATCATTTCCCAAAACTTTTTGAAATAAGAAAGGTACTTTCGGTTGGATCAAACATCCAATTGTAGAATAAAATTATATTCTGGAATATATTCTCCCAATCTTTCTAAATAAGAAAGATTACTATCTGTAAAATAGAGAACCATTGGATTAAAAATCCAATGGTGATTAAAAATCACCGTTTTACAGAATAAATTCTATATAGGGAAAATATTTCTCCAATCTCGTTAAAAACCAAAAATCATATTCTGTAAAAATAGAAGTTCTTGGATCAAAAATCTAATGGTGGGTACAATTCCCCAAATCAATTTTGAGACCAATCAAATTAATTAGAATCTTTCGATGAGAGATTTTCTCAAAACTAATCAACAAGTTGCCTTACCTATATAAAGGACCTGAGACTTCAAGTCTCGAAGACACAGGGAGACACAGAGTGACACATAGAGAGACGGAGAGAGAAAAAACAAAGGGGGACCACAGATAGAAAGAACAGAGAATTCAATTCTCAAAGAAGGAGAGCTCCATTCTCGAAACTCTAGGTAAAAGAAAACATTGAGATCAAAAATCTCCTTTACCTAACATTTCTAAGGGTTGAACCCTTCTAAAAGAACATAGTTCTTTCTCTGGATATGAGATCCACAAGACAAGTCTTCCACAAGTTAAGAATTTAATTCTCATCAGGAAGATCTTATTCTTGAGAATCAAAGATTCAGGAAAGAACAAATTTAAAAGAGAAAGAATATGGAGTCCATAATACTCTAGGAACTCAGTTCCTTCGAATCAAGAACTTAGTAATTAAAAAAGAACATGATCCCAGATCCTCAAAATAGTGATCTTGGTGATCGTTAATTGTCAAAATACCATTAACAGAGATTTAAGTTCTCTAACAACATCAACATAGATTAAATCTCCAAAGAACATAGTGCCTCACGTGAAACACACGTGAGCGCCAGAGAAAAACTAGTGCACCTCACGTGAAACACACGTGAACGCTGGAAAAATTTAGTGTTTAGCACTATTGGAGCGCCTCACATGAAACACACGTGAGCACCACAATATATCAGTGCTTAGCACTATTATAGCGCCTCACGTGAAACACATGTGAGTGTTATATACAGCTAAGTGCTTAGCACTGTCGAAACCCAATCTTAGCCCAAATTGGCTAAGTTTCCTGAGGTTAAACCTCTTTGATTTTAAAATCAACCGAGCCCATATTGCTCATGATCTCCCAAACTGATTTTAGTCTCATACATGACTAAAGATATGTTATTGATGATATCCAAAACAATATTCATCCCACATCTCCTAAGGTAATCTTAGTTTCAAATACGACTAACGATTCTTAAGTCCACCATAACCCTTTTTTCCCTCAAATACGGGATTTGGTTCAAGGGTACATCCTTCTATATCTCTAATATATGTCATTGTAATTTCTCAACGTCTTCAGAGAGGTGGTGGGTCCCGACAACCAACAACTCCTTTCGTCATACATTGATGCACTTCCAAATTGATGTGTACACCTCAGAGCCTCGCCTCAAACATGACGATAATAGACCGAAACGTCCCTAAACTAACGCATTTCCCCAAAATGTGAATGTTGGACCGAAATGTCCCTAAACGAATATTCGCCCCCAAATACGGCGGTAATGGACCGCGATGTCCTTAAACTAAAATAATCGGGCCCAAATTCTCATATGTTTAAGTCGATCTTAATCTCAAACCAGATTAACGGTCCTTAAATAAACCAAACCCAAATCTAAAATACGGATTTGGACTGATCCGTGCCCTACGGACGACGACATAAACTACTCTCCGTATACAATCCATGGGCAACCAAAACAAACAAAAAACACACACGACACGCAGTGAACTGCTGGAGAAGGAGAAAGTGGTTATCGCAATGCGGTAATGTAATTAACTGCAGAGGTTTGCGCCTGCAGGGAAAAGCGTCCCCACAATAAAAAAAACCCTCATAAAATGAGGGGGAATCTGATAAAGTCTGCTACAACGGTCGCATCCGTCCAAACCTTCGATATACAGTGCCATAAATCAACTCGGTATATTCGGAGAGGTGGACAGATAATCCAAATAGCATTTGCCCCCAAACTCAGGCAAGAGATCCATCCCAGTTTGTCTTTGTTTTTGGCGGTGAACAAAAGTCATCCCTACACTAGAATTCAATTCAAGCTATCATACCCTTTGTCCATCTTCCTTAGTACTTTTTAGTCGGTGATGTTTTAGATGGATTTGTTCACACATTCTTCATGCGACCGTTAATACTTCTTGAGGTATTAACCAACCGATTACCGAATGTGCTCACTTATTAAGGAGTAATTAGCAATATCCTAATCTTGCAACACCTTAGGCTTAGCAGTGACTCCCAAACCTGTTGGTCTAAGGCACTAGGTGATAAGGCACCGTCATTATATTTTTTTATGATGCCTTAAGTAATTACAAAACCAGTGTTCATTTTTCTGCACCATTTATATTTTGTTGATTTTTTTTCATACTAAGGTTTTTAGGTAAGAGTATTTCAAGGTATTCTCTACTATCTCAAGTTTCAAGATATGTGCAAGTGCGTATAGTAGGGTATCAACATTCAGAAGTTTAGACTCAAGAATAGGAACTATTTTTCAGACGTATTTTTATTTGTAGATTAGTGATTCCTTCATCTTGCTAACCTTTAGGACAACAGCTCATGACTACGTATTACTAGCTTCGTTTTAAAATATCTAATTTTCTTGCATTTCTTAAATTTCTTCCCATCTTTCATATGTATTTTCACTTTCTAACTTTTATTTTCTAAAAATTTATGCAATTCAATATTTACACATGATACGTGGATATATACAAACCATCCCCCCAAACTTGTTTGCAGCAGTGTCCTCACTGATGTTGTCCTGTAAGCTCAAAACCTGAAGACTATAAGGAACAGTTCAATAAGATGGTATAAAAAAAGGGGTTAAGAGTGAATGATAGTAAAATCCTCCCCAAACTTGTTCTTGGCACACAATCATGCAAAAATTTCTTTTCTTCCAAGAGCCATTTAAAAATACTTTTCGTTTTCCCCCCAAACTTGAGTAAAACAGTGTTTTCATTACTAAACATTAAAATTCAACATAAGAGGGGGGTAAATATTATCGGTCTACACAAAACTTTACAAAGACCAAAATTTAAAACCAACTATTCAAATATTTTATCTAGGCAACACGATGGTTGATAGAAGAATGCGTAACGGATGTACGTATAGAAGACTCGAGACTGTATAAGAATGAAAGTTGTATCATATCTTAAGTAGAAGAAACAGAAATGAGAGAAACAAGAAGAGATGAAGTGGGGAGAAGATAATAGGTGTAATCGAAAGGTTTTACGTCTCGGTTGGTAGAGACGAAAAAGTGATAGTGAATGAAAACGAGAATTTGAAAGATAAGGAATGAGTGGAATATTCGCATTCTCGTATGTGATAAGAAGAAGGGGTGGTGGTTCAACTTCTTCGGTCTCAAAGTGAGGCGCATGAATTTTCGGTGGATATTGATTCATGACAACATCCAAATCTTTAAGGAACGCGAGTTTTTCGGCGAAAATATTTTCGAAATTTTCATCGATGATCTCATCGGAAAGAAAAGAATCAGTGGAATAGGCATATTCACTAAGAAGGTTGAAAATTTCAAGGTCAATATGTTGCGCACCAGCATTCAAAATACTCGATTTGTCAGAAATTATGGAGGTAGGAGACTTGAAAAACTCATCTACCTTATCCTTAAAAGAGTCTAACTCGAGTGGTCTTTCAAGAATCATAGAACTCGAAATATCGGAGTGTGGTTCATCAAATCTCGGTGGAATTGAAAGAAAATGAGAAGAAGAACCAAAGAAAGTGGCTAATGAAATAGGTAAACGAACTTGGGTGTCGAGCTTTGTTGAACCAGATATAAGAGATGAAGGATGAATATCGTTTTGCATATCAGATAGGTCGGTGGTAAGAAAAGGATCTTTTAAATGCATAGGAAGATGTTCACATTCAATGGAAAGGATATGATGGGTCGGAGAATCCAACTCATCCAACATAGCGAATTCATTTTCAAAGATATTCTCACCACCGCTCTCACTAGCACCTTCAGTCAAATCAAACAAATGGTTCTTTAAAAATTCATCAATTATATTATCCTCAATCGATGGATCACTTAGTTCACTTGATGGAATTGGAAAGTTTAAAATATCAAGTGTAGTCGAATAAGGATCGGTTTGATTTGGAATGGTGTAAGGCTCTCTTTAACACTCATGATTGGAAAAGTCAAACATATTATTCTCGGGAACCTCATCAATTAGATTATTAAGTGGTTGGTCATCAAATAAATTCGGTTGGGGTTCAGGATAGAAGGTGACTCGGGTTGTACACGAGAAAGGCGCTTTAAACATTTTCCACGAGAGCAAGTCTGTTGATAACAGAAATAAGGCCAGCATAGCATACCGACCTCTTCTATAAAGTAAAGTTATATTTGTAGGCTATGTCACTTGTAGCGCCCCGTCACTGCGTTAAGGGACCTTGATCCGGGAAGGAATGAATGGCAAGCCTGCCATTTCCAAAAAAAGAAAGAAATTACATTCGGTTGGGGTTCAGGTTTGAAGGTGTCGGGATCAAAAGAATTGGTTTTGGTTTGACTTGGAAGGATCCCTAGTTCCTTCTCACTACTCAATTCCAACTCTACTTCAAGACTAGACATGGTTTGTGAAGAAATTGTAATGAAGGATTCTTTTTGAACCGTGGAACTTCCTAATTGACTTCTAGAAGTATTGTCTAGATAAGGTGCAACAGTTGAGTATGGTTGGAATGCGTTTAATTGTTGGCTACGGGCGAGTTCAACGTGTTCTGCAATAGAAATGGATTTACGATTTGCCACATTAGCCTCAAGAGAAGTATCAACATGAGAAGATGTGAAAGTTTGGTGCTGTTGATAAGAGTTAGAAGGTTGTATCCAAGTTTCATAAACAGGATTATGATTAATATTATGATATGAAAAAGATTGAGATTGGTTGGTTTGTTGGCGACTGGCAATTGCTATTTGCTCAGCAATGATCATGAGTTTAAAAGTTGCCATATTCGCCTCAAAAGGAATATCAACATTTTCATATGGAAATAAGTGTAATTGTTGTCCTAATGGTTTTGGAGAAGTGAAAGGTGTGAAACTTTGGCTACGGGCCTTCGCAATATGCTCAGTAATAAACATAGGTTTAAAAGTTTCCTCACTAGTCTTAAAAGGATTATCAATATAAGAAAGTGTTGAATTTTTAATAGGACTTTGAGTGAGATGTCCAACTGTTATTTCGATAGCGTTCTATCCTATCCCTTAAAGAAATGGTAGGGTCGGAATTTGTACCAAAGCAATTATGATAATAAGAAATATCTGGTTGTTTGTAGCAAAGCTCGGTAAGAGTTGGTCAGTTTGGGTTACACATTATAAGAGAATGAAAAGAAAAGAGGGTGAAATGGTAATAATTTTAAGCTCGTCTTTTTTAGAATTTTGAAATTGTTTTACTTGGAAAGAGGGACTCGATAAACGTGCACAAACAATACCTAGAACTAGGGTCATCTATGTCAAATTACTATACCGCTCCTAGACTTTCAAATAACAAGACGTAGGATAAAGCCTCTATTACCTTCTTATCAATCTTGCAGCCAGGTAAGTGCTAGGTAAGTGGAAGGTAACCGCTATACGAATCACCAAAATAGCGGGCCTAATTAAGTAACCACTTTCTCTAGTCACACTTACCTTAGACACCATAAGAGAAATGCGGATAAGCAATAGATTACCCACGACCCTCCTTTATCCTAATTGAGTACGACTATCTTTAGAGGCTTGGTCTAAATATTTTTTTATTAATGTAAGATTATGCGTGTGCTCGTTTGTGATTTATATTGCCTAGGAATGGTAATGAAATCCCCACCTAATCTGAAATTTGGGTTTCTTGCCCTTTAATGTCCGTTTTAAATATGCAAAACAAACCGAAATATAAAACACGCAAAAAGATATTTGGCGCTGTTTGCAAAGAATCCTGCAGGTAGAAACAATTTATTGGATCTTCAGAGGAGAGAGGAAGTTTATAGGATAATACCAGAAAAAATTTGGGGGTCAACTCCCCAAAGTGGCCACGCTTCCGCCGCCAAAGGCTATGTGGGGCCACGGTTCCGCCGCTATCTGTTGGAATATTTCCTTCAAAATTTCTCAGAGCACTCCAATACTTCTCTGCTCCTATTTGACAATCTCTGAATCTCTGATGGTTCATTCCAAATGCTCCAGATTTCTCGCAAAACTCGCAAAAAAATCGTTAAAAATACAAAATACGGTTTTTTATTTCTATTTTTATGTTCTCTGGTTTTATATTAGAAATCAACCCGAATAACAAGAAAAATAATTATGACCATTTTATCGGCAACGGCGCCATTTGATTAATGCGAAAATGTGTGAATGTGTGTTGTAAATAACCGCAATCAAGACGTTGTCGCAAATAGCTAGCCTCGATAAGTATGGGTCATCCGCAGGGAAGCGGTGAATTTCTTTTCTTGCTTTAGACGAGTTGATAGAAGAAAAATGGGATTGTTTGTCATTTTAAATTAGGATGGTTAGAAAATTTTATAATAGAAAGGCTTGTAGAGTTTATAGGACTTAGTAATTAATGGATGAAGTAAAAAAAATTATTTTTTTATTTTTTTAATACTAGAGAGATAGCGATGAATGTGGATCAGGGTTCTTGGAGGAAATTAGGTTTCCATCTACTGCCCCTTGTCCTTCCATTGATCTCTATTTATCTCAAGTCCTTAACAAAACGATTATTAACGAATCTCAATTCGTGGTCGTGACTATCATGAATTGATAGCTCGCCCGAAAAGAGAGTTAACATTTATTTTGCTAAAATTTATAAACATTAAAACTTTTAAAAATAATTTAAGTTATAGTTTTCATATATTATTCTACCCTATCCTGCAAACCCTGGTAAGCAAGCATTTACTCGCTCATGGGTATTAGCGATTTAAAAGAGAGGTGGAAGATAAATGAAACCATAATTAAAAATTAAAATTGCAGAAAGTAATTGCGGAATGTAATGCAGAAAGTAATGCGGAAAGTAAATGCGGAAAAATTAAAAGAAAGAACTACCTTTATTGATTAACTAGTGCATTACAAAACTTGCTCGCTGAAAAAGTAATTTACAAAACCCTAGTTTGCTCGCTGGATCTTAATCGATCGATGGATAGATAGTTCGATAATATTTTTGATGATAATTGCTCTCGGTCCTTTTATAGGCTCTGGAATGTAAAACCCCAGATGTGATGTTAAAATGTATCAAATTACGATTAAGACCCTGAAATTTCAAATCCTACGGCCGCCTGAAGACCGCTGAACCACCGCCAAAAGCCTATTTTGACCGCGCTTCCGCCACCGTTTGCTGGGTTCGTGCCTCCAAATTTTTCATGCCTTTTCTTCTCGATATTTGGAGATCCTTCTGATAAAAAATTCTGAAAATATATCTATTAGTCTCTGCCGTTGCGAGATTCTTCAATTTGCTCCTAATATTCGGCTGATTTGGTTTTGTAATCCGATTTGATGTGGATCTCCTATTTATAGTTCAGATATGAGCTAATCTTATTATAATACATGCACAATATCTCAAATTATCTTGTTAGTAGCATTTATTTTATTTGAGATATTATTTTAACCAATTAATTGATATGGTATTTTAAGAATATTGGTTAAGAATATTCAATATGATATGCATATTTTAATAATAATCTCATGGATATTTTATTTAAATATGATATCCATATATTTTCCCTAATTATATTAATTATAAATTAAGAAACATATGATAATAACCTTTTTCCACATAAACCCACATATGTTCTTTATTTACAATTAACACTTTTTAGTAGTTAATAATAGTAGGGAAAATGTCCATACAAATTTGCAATAAATTTGACTAATCAGTTTTGAACTTAGGTTATATGTTCCTTTAGTTCAAAATGTTTTGTTTTGTTTAAGTACCGTTAATCTAGTTTGAGATTAAGATCGGCTTAAACATATGAGCATTTGTGCTCAATTTATTTTTAAACTTAGGATACGTTAGTCCTATTTGAGATTAAGATCAACTTAGCAACATTTTAAGGATCATTTTTTATTTAAGATCCAACAACAGAGCATTTGGGCTCAGTTACAAGAAACTTCCGAGAGACTTAGCCATTTTGGGCTTGGTCTGCTCAGTCTTTTTTCTCTCTTTTATTCAAAAGTGCTTAGCACTTATTTGGGTTCTGTTTGCTTAGCCTTTTTCCTTTTATGAAGAAGTGCTAAGGACTTATTCGGGGCTCTGGCATTCACATGTATATCATGTGAAGCACTCAGTCATAGGCGCTTCCCAATCAGTGCTAAGCACTTTAGTCATTTTGACTAAATATATAGAGTGCTAAGCACTTTAATTTATATAGCACTCACGTGTATATCACGTAAGGCGCTGAGATTCGTGCGCTGCCCAACCAGTGCTAAGCACTCAGTCATTTTGACTGAATATGGAGTGCTAAACATTTTTACTCAACGCTCACGTGTCTTTCCCATGAGGCGCTGGCCTTCTGTTTTGAGCGCCCATATGGAAAGCACGTGAGGCGTCAAGTCCTTTGCATGGGACGCCCACATGAGAAGCACGTGAGACGCTGAGTCCTTTGTTTTAGGAATCTTTTAGGCGCTCATGTGTTTTTCATATGAGGCACCGAGTTCCTTTTTTTTTAGAGATTGAATCTCTATTAATAGCATTTTGACCATCAATGATCACCAGGATCCTTACCCTTTTTTTTTGAAGATCTGGGATCTTTTCTTTCTTTCTTTTTATTGGAGAACTAAGTTTCTTTTCATACTAAGTTCTTTTATATAGGATTAAACCCTGCTTGCAGAGGAATTAAATTCCTAGAACCATAAGTTATATTCTATCCTTTTCTTTTAATCTAGTTCTTTCCCTAAATTTTGAGTTTGAAGAACAAAATCTCCCCGATGAGAATTAAATTCTCAACTTGTGGGGGGATTTTCTTTGCAAACTTCAGATCAGAGGAAGAACTAAATTCTTTTTATGAAGGGTTGAACCCTTATTTTCTTTTATACCAGACAAAGGAGATATTTTGATCTCTTCTTTTTCTTTACCTAGGGTTTGAAAGAAAGGAGATCTTTTTCTTCTAAGAGAATTAAATTCTCTGTTTTTGTGACTTCTGTCTTTTGTTTGCAGAAGCTTAGGGGTTGATCATTTCTGTGTGCATGTCCTCTCTCTTCATCTCTGTGTGTGTGAGACTTGAAGTCTCAGGTCCTTTATATAGGCAAGGCAAATTGTTGCTTAGTTTTGAGAAAATCTCTCATTAAGAAATTCCAATTGATTTAATTGGTCTCAAAGATTATTTAGGGGATTCTATCCACTATTGGATCTTTGATCCAATGATTTTTGTCTTACAGAATATGTTTTAACAAGATTAAGGAAATATTTTCTCATATACAGAATTTAATTCCGTCAAACGGTGATTTTTAATCACCATTGGATTTTAATCTAAGGATTTTCTGTTTTACAGTCAACAATCTTTCTTTGTTTAGAAAGATTGAGGAAATATATTCCCAAAAATCAGAATTTAATTCTATCAGGGTGCTCTGTTTAACAGAGCATATCTTTCTTATTTAGAAAGATTGGAAAAATATATTCCCAAAAATAGAATTTAATTCTGTTATTGGATCTTTGATCCAACGGTTTTCTGTTTAACAGAGAATATCTTTTTTCATTTAGAAAGATCAGGGAGATATTTTTCTCTAATAGAATTAATTCTATCATTTGATAATTTATCATCACCATTGGATCTTTGATCTAACGGCTCTGTTTAACAGAGAATATCCCAGATTTTAGGGAAATAATTTGCATGTAGAATTTAATTCTACTTGCTCTTAATTTGGGCGCTGGCGCTCACGTGTTATGCACGTGGACGCCACTTAAGAACTAAATTCTTATACATAATAGGTGCTCCTATACTTTGCACATTGGTGCTCACATGAACTTCACGTGCGGCGCCACTATAGGATATAATCCTAGAAGACTGGCATCGGCGCTGGCGCTCACGTAGGAAACACGTGAGGCATTGCCTTATTGGAATTAACAGAGCTTAGCTCTTATTTTTGTGTTTAATTATTAGGGGAGAAAATACCCCCCACCGTGGTTCTCACGTGGCTTACACATGAGTGCAACGGTGTCACTTTTACCACCGTTGAATCACCTAGGAAGTTGAGCTGTTCCCCTCACGTCTTATAAATAGGGCCTTTGGCCCTTGAGATGACTGTCGTCTCATCATCTTATTCCTTGAGCCTTACTCTTTTTTTGAGAATTTATTTCTCGTTTCAGAGCTTAGATCTCTGTCCTCAAGAAGCTCTTTTGAACAGAGTAAACTCTGCCAAATTTCTTTATGAGTATTATGAACAAAGCTTAACGCTTAACCCCTTTTGATCATATATATATATATTATTTCTGGATTTTGAATACATTATCAGATCCAACGGAGCTTGGCTCTCTTTTTTCTTTTGAATCGATCTCTTAAAGATCTAAAAAAACCTTTTTTTTGTAGATCGTGGATCTTGATGTCCATATTCAAAACTTAAGAATCTTTGATTCTCCTTCTTAGGCTTTTACTCTGCTGTCAATCTTGACATTTTTCTGAAACTTGATTCCATCAATTAATCCATGAATTTTCTAACATGGGATTTAATCCCACGTTTTAGGGGAATTTAATTCCATTTTTTTTGCAGAGCTTAGCTCTGATTTGAATCTTAAGAATTTTGGGAATTTTATCCCCTTTACTATTCTTGGATGTTTTTTTTCCTTTTCTAGAATTTTTGGGGTTTTAACCCCTTCTTCTTTTTTACAGAGTTGAATCTGCTATTTGTTTTAAAAAAGCCCGCCTTTCGGGGAATGTTGGGAGTTTCTAACTCCACTGTTTAATGGGCATTATCCTTTTGGGTTCTCACAATGAGCACATATCTCATTATTGATGAGCCACCATCTTAATTTTCTGGGGCCCACTTTTTTTTCTAGACTTTAGTATTTTAATCGCTAACCCTCCACCAGGTTTCTTTTCAGGTACCATGGTTTCTGGTTCCTTTTGAGTCCCACGTTTTTATACCTGCAGGGCCCTTCGCTAAACGCCAATCTTCTAGAGGCGCAGGCTACACGAATTTATCGAAGACATTAATACCGAGACTCTCACTTCTGCTGCGGACTTTGAGGATGAAGTCAACCCCATGCTGGCGACTCTTGTTACTTTCTATAATGAAGATTTCGTCCACCTCTGGGTTGATTATTGTAAGCAAATCGAGGCCTGCCTCCATGAGATTGAGCACAAGCATCTTACGCCTGAGGCATTATCCTCAAAGGCTTAATTGATCGCGTGGATCGACCAAAGTGCTGCTTCCATTCAATATACAAGCAGAAGCTGTTCCTGAAGCAGAAGGAGCATGAAACGGCTTTAGTGAGTCAAGCCAATTATATGCCCAGGTAAAAGCGAATGCTGCGCGGCACCAAGTTATCTTTGAAAATCTTCAACGATGCATTCAATATTATAGAGAGACGAAATGCCGTTTTAGTATCTTATCACCCAAGGGCAACTACAAACATATATACTGTGATTATTTGATCGCGGAAAAACACGACACGCGAAATGTGGAGTGGAAAGAGGGAAAGGTCCCACCGGGCGTGCCAGAATCTGTTTACCGCCGAAGACCAGACTGAGACGTTGGGACGTATAGCCTGAATTTGGGGGCAGATACTATTTGGACATATCCACGCACCTTTCCAAAGATATCAAGTTGATTTATGGCATTATCTATCGGAGGTTTGGATAGATGCGACCGATGTAGCAGACTTTATCATATTCCCCCTCATTTGTGAGGTTTTTTTTATTATGGGGACGCTCTTCCCTGCAGGCGTAAGCTCCTACGGTTAATTACGTTACCGCATTGTGATAACCACTTTCTCCTACTCTAGTAGTTTACTTCGCGTCATCTTGTATTTATTTTATTTTGGTTGCCTATGGATTGTATACGGAGACTAGTTTATATCGTCGCCCATTGGGCGCGAGTTAGTCCAAATCCGTATATATTAGTCTTGGGTTTGGGTCAAGCATTTGCATGATGGGGTCCGCATTGGTAGCTTGGTTTGCCAACGGGAATGAACTTAGGACGCATTTCCCACATTTGTGAGGTCCATTCGTTCATGGGATATTTAGGTTTGATCTAAAGATCGTTAGCCATATTTGAGCCTAAGATCAACTTAGAAAACAAATGAGCATATGGGCTCAATTATATTAGTTTAAGGACATCACGGTCCATTATTGCCGTGTTTGGGATGAATATTAGTTTAAGAACATTTCGGTCCATCATTCATCTTGCGCACATGTGTATTTGTTACTTGGCGGAGTGAACGATAGTGACATGGAATGTGCCCAATTTGGGGTGCAATCCGATTTGAGGTTTGCACGTCAATTTAGAATTGCATCAATATGGGATGTAGCATTCCCTATCTCGATGAAATTTTATATCAAGTTGTGACGAGAAAGGAGTTGTTGGTTGTCGGGACCCGCCACCTCTCTGAAGACGTTAAGCAATTACAACGATATATATCAGAGGTGTGGAAAGATGTACCCTTAAACCAAATCCCGTATTTGAGGGAAGAGGTTGTGGTGGATCAGCCAAGAATCATTAGCCTTGTTTGAGACTGAGATTAATTTAGAAGGCATGGGATGAAGATCGTTAGTCATGTAAGGGACTAATATTGGTTTGGATATCATGAACATAAGCTTAGCCAATTTGGGCTAAGATTGGGTTTCTGTAACACCCAGCAGTGCTAAGCACAACTAAGCACTAATTTTTCTCTGGCGCTCACATGTGTTTCACGTGAGGCACTGAGCGTCTGGCGCTCATGTGTGTTTCACGTGAAGAGCTAAGCTTTGGCTTCTTTTGGGCGTGCACGTATGTTTCACATGAGGCGCTGAAATAGTGCTAAGCACTGTCTTTTCTAACCCTCACGTGTGTTTCATGTGAGGCAATGAACTTCTGGCGCTCACGTGTGTTTCACGTGAGGCGCTAATTTTTTTTAGAGATTTAATCTCTTCTGATATTTTTTAGAGAACTTAAATTTCTGTTGATGGTATTTTGACCATTAACAATCACCAAGATCACTATTTTGAGGATCTTGGATCGGATTATTTACAAACTAAGTTCTTGATTCGAAGAAACTAAGTTCCTGGAGTATTATAAACTCTATCTTCTCTATATTCTTTTATCAATATTCTCCTATTCATGTTTTCAGAGAGATTAAATCTCTGTTAATGGTATTTTGACCATTAACGATCACCAAGATCACTATTTTGAGGATCTGGGGTCAGGTTCTTTAAGAACTGAGTTCTTGATTTGAAAAAACTAAGTTCCCGGAGTATTATGAACTCCATCTTCTTCATATTCTTGTATCCATGTTCTTCCTTGAATTTTTAATTCTCAAGAACAAGATCTTCCTGATGAGAATTAAATTCTCAACTTATGGATGACTTGTCTTGTGGATCTCAGATTCAGAGAAAGAACTAAGTTCTTTGAGAATGGTTAAACCCTTAGATATAGTATGATTGGTAAAGGAGATGTTTTGATCTCTGCTTTTTTTTCTTTACATATGGTTTTGAGGAGGAAGATTTTCTTCTTTTATTGAGAATTAAATTCTCTGTTTACTTTTGTGGAACCTTTTGGAGAGCCTTTCTGTATTTTTACATAAGCTTATGGAGCTTTTTTCTTCAAGATTTAATCTCTTTGCTCCTTTATATAGGAGAAAAGAAAAATCCATTTTGTTGAGAAAATCTCTCATTGAGAGATCATGATTGATTTCATAATCAATCAAATTGATCTTAAAGATCAACTGGTGAATTTTATTCACCGTTGGATTTTTAATCCAAAGGCTCTCTGTTTAACAGAGAAAATTTCTTGTTTGTTATAATAAGATCAGGAAGATATTTTTCCAACATAGAGTTTTTATTCTATCATCTGAATATCTTATTTGTTTAACAAAATTAGGAAGATATTTTTCTAACCATAGAATTTAATTCTGTTATATGAATATCTTGTTTATTTAACAAGATTAGGAAGATATTTTTCTAACCATAAAATTTAATTCTGTTATATGAATATCTTGTTTATTTAACAAGATTAGGAATATATTTTTCTAACCATAGAATTTAATTCTGTTATATGAATAACTTGATTGTTTAAAAAGATTAGGAAGATATTTTCCTAGCATAGAATTTTATTCTATCATATGAATATATTATTAGTTTAACAAGACTAGGAAGATATTTTACTAACATAGAATTTTATTCTATCATATGAATATCTTGTTAGTTTAACAAGACTAGGAAGATATTTTTCCAACAATAGAATTTAATTCTGTTTAATAGAGAAGATCTTTCTTATTTTAGAAAGATCAGGAAAATATTTCCCACATAGAATTTAATTCTATTTTGGTGATATTTTATAACAATTGGATTTTAAATCCAAGATTCTCTATTAGAGAAAGATCTTTCCATATTAGAAAGATCAGGGAAAATATTTCCCAAAAATAGATTTTAATTCTATGTAGAATTTAATTCTATAATTAGAGAGCATTTTAGATTGCGGTTTAACACGTGACCTCTAGTGTGTTTGACACGTGAGGCTTGTTTGGGCTTTGGTTATTTATGCTCAACGCTCATATGCTTTGCATATCACGTGTTTAATACGTGAGGCCAGTTTGGCCCTTATTTGTTTTCAGCGTTCACGTGTTTAACACGTGATAAAAAACCATGAGAATTCTTTTCCTCTTTCTTTTCTCTCCCTTTTTAATAAGAGAACAAATAGCTCTTAGCCAAAAAAAAATTGGCGGGAACATGGCAGTTTATAGCCGTTAGGAATTCAGAAATCTCACAAATTCAAATTTGAAAAATTTCAAAACCTGCAATGGACGTCGATCATAGACGTCTATAAGGAATGTCTATTTGAAAACTCAGGAACGGTATAAGATATAAACGGAGATATAGATTAGCCGATCAAAACAAGATTATGCGGTAAAGTAATATTTAATCGATGATGGAAACAAAGGTAGAACCCCAAGTCACTCAAACAGAGTACAGTATTGTAACTATACTGCAGTTCATAATTACAACCACATAACTCTACCATATCTGATATCATTAGATACAAGACTTTGAATTTTTAAAAGAAAATTTAAAATAGATTTTGGAGTTTGGGTATTGAAACAGAAAGTTTTGATTCTAACCATTTGAGATTAACTTGACTCTAGACAAAAATAAAGTAGAAAAGTCTTGAATGTTTTCGATATGTGACTTCTCCATTTATAGCCTTTGAATGCGTATTGAGTGCGTCTGACTCTTGACTGTCTTGAGATGTCAGTTGCGATATTGGGTGTCCTTATGCTTGAATAACACCAGCTGTGTAGCAGTTTGACTAATCTGACATGGTTAGTAATCATATAATATATTTGAAATATGGTTTTGTAAAATAATCAAAACACAAAGAGATTTATAAGCTAATATTCTCTCCCCTTTTTGATATTTTACAAAACACACATAAAATAATTTGAAAATATATTCATATGCTCCCCCTTAATATATGCTCATTATTTCTCCCCCTTTCTCTGAAATATCAAAAAGTTGTAAGCATGGAGAAGAAATACGAAAAATAAAGAAGCATAGGAACGGGTTTTTTTAAATGTGATAATAATAAATTTATTAAAGATGCATAATAACAACTTAGACTTAAGCATAGAAACGACATAATTTCAAATACTTAATAAGTTTCTAATACAAATCACACATAAACCTATATAAGTGCAAATACAACCAAATGCATAATCCTAATATATAAAACTATGAAATAAAAGAACTAATCGTTTGGCTGTGGAGGCTGATTGACATCCATGGGACGGTGATACTTAAATGGAGGCGATAGAGGATATGAAGCGTGAGCATACTGATAGCCGAAGTGGTAATGGAGATAAGCTTGTGTTTCATCTAGTAGGGTGTTGAGATTGTCAAAACGATTGTTAATATTGAGAATCAAATCATCGAATAGTTGGAAGAAACGGTTTTCAAATTCTTGAAAATTGTAAGGAGGTGGTTGTTGTGGTTCGGGTGTCAGAGGAGACTGTAATGGAGATTGATGTGGAGGAGATGGAGCTTGCATGTCATAATCTGCTAATCCCATGAGGCGGACATTATAGAAACCGAAATGTTTGTCGGCGGACTGAATAGAGGAGTCAATAGTGGGATTTATACCGGCATCTTCAATGATCTTTGTGATCACTTTGCAGTGATAAAGATTGGATTTGGAATTCGGAAAACTCTGCATGGTGTAAGAGTTTGGGTGAGAGGATCATTGAACAAATGAGGGTAATCATTACCGTGGAGGAGTCGAGATGCAGCCTCTTTGGTAATATTGGGTGAAAAGTGAGGAAAAGTAGAGAGTGTGTAACGATAAATGTCTACATCTTCGTTAGGAACCTGAAGGATCCTGCGATGGATGAGGGTGAAATAGTGATTGTGTGCCGTTGTAACCGAGTACAAAGATTGGTGACATTGTTTTGGTTACTAATTAGGTTGGAGTAAAAGAGATGTGATGGAAATGTGCGATTTCGTTCAAGCGAATGACACACCGGTGATGTTTTGTTTCTTGACTAAACGATCGTAGAGAGCGGAGACTTTTGGGTTGATGAAGGCAAACAAGACATCTTCTTCTTTGAATTCTTCTTTTTCGTCGTCTTGTGCTTGAGTAGTATCCTCGGTCTTTTCATCATAAGTTTCATCTTCTCCTTCATCGTAAGAATCACTCTCAGATTCTTCTATTGGTTGTGGTAGAGGAGGTGTTTGGCAACGGCGTTTGTTTGTTGATTCACCAACTTCTACGTTCTTGGTTCGAACCATTTTTGAAAATTTTAAGAAGTGGTAAAGTTATGGTTTGAGTAGGGATTTGAGGAGGACGAAAGAGAAAAAATATGATGTTGTTAAGGTTTAGAAGGGATGAGAGGAATAAACAGGAGTTGAATGGACGTCCTAGATGTAAACGGACGGATCCAAGAGGTGTGATTTTTTAAGGAAAGGTCACGTATAATGGCTGAAATCGACATATGGACGTCCTGTATGGATGTCCATACCCAAATAAACGTTATCATGGATGTCTATTGAGACGTCCCTGCACATGTTTTTCTGAAAAAACGGTGCATGGTGTATTTGGGGTAAACAGTTGGTTTTGAGTATTTGGTTGGTGTGGTACGTCTAATATACAGTTAACAAGTAATGTTAACAAAAAACAACTTTGTTTATTTCATTAACATAAATAATACAGAACAAATACATAAAGACACTAAAAAGAAAAATCTATCCTAATACAATGACGGACTTATACATTAATACAAAAAAACAATACAAACAAATATTAACGTGACATAAAATACATAAATCTTTGAGAAAACAACGAAATTTAGAAGCAAGAGAGATGCTTCCAAAATTCAATCGTTTTAATCTCTCTTTTTTATAAACTCCCCCTTGATCCCGTTGAACGATTGAATTTGAATGTCATGAGTCTCAACTCGGACGGTGAACATTATACGCTCATCTATACCCAGATGAACGTAGAATGGATCATTCTCTCCAGTCTCAAAACCATTTAGGGCATGGTAGTAACGATTCGCATTGGGACCGTTTGGTGGTGGTCCTTGTGTTGGCGAATCGATTGGAGGGGGTCTTCACCGGTTGGAGGAGTAGGGAACGTGAATTTCTCGAACGGTTCTTCAGAAAAGTCATCTTCAGAAGAAGGCGGCAAAAGGGATTGCAGTAAGGTGAAAGGAAGAATTCTTGATGGATTGAAGACGGATGAACCGAAGAGATTCGTTCCTTTTTTATTCTCTTTGACAATGGTGAGCCCTTCTCTGTAATAGGGGTTGTCCTAGTAGCCATCGTTTGTTTAGACATGATTTGTGTATGTTTGAGAAAAAAATAGAGTGAACACAAGATGATATAAATCAAAGTGTGTGCAATTCTATTTATAAAAGGGATTAGGGATGGTTTCAAAACTGATAAACAGTTTTAAAGACGTTTAAAGTTTGAATTTTGAAATATTCAAACGTTTAAACCCTAATTATTCATCAAATTGCTGTGCGGTTTGTATGAACAGACATATAAATGGACGTCTATGATGGACGGCTTTGTTCCCATCCGAAAGACGCAGCAAGAGACGCGGTGAACATCTAGGCTGAATTTCGAGGCAGATGGAAATTGGTGCTATCCGTCCACCTCTCCGAAGATACCAAGTTGATTTATGGCACCATGTATCGAAGGTTTAAACGGATGCGGCCGATGTAGCAGACTTCGTCAGATTCCCCCTCGTTGATGAGGGGTTTTTGATTGTGGGGACGCTCTTCCCTGCAGGCGCAAGCCCCTGCAGTTAATTACGCTACCGCATCGCGGTAACAACATTCTCCTTCTCCATATGGTCACATCGCGTCGTGGGTGTTTGTTTTATGTTTGGTTTCCCGTGGATTGTATACGGAGACTAATTTATGTTGTCGCCCGTAGGGCGTGGATTAGTCCAAATCCGTATCTTCTTAGATTTGGGTTTGGGGGTTAGGTTTAAGGATACGTTAGTCTCATTTGAGGCTAAGATCAACTTAAACGTTTGTTAAGGATACGTTAGTCTAATTTTAGACTAAGATCAACTTAACAGGATCGTTTAGATCCAACAAGAGAGCATTCGGACTCTGTTGTTTAGTTTAGGGACATTGCGGTCGATTACCAGTTTAAGGACATGGTGGTCCATTGTTAGTTTAAAGACATCGTGGTCGAGGTTAAGGACATCATAGTCCGTGAGTTTAAAGACCCCACAGTCAAATGTTAGTTTAAAGACATCACAGTGGAGGTTAAGGACATCATAGTCCATGAGTTTAAGGACCCCACAGTCCAATGTTAGTTTAAAGACATCACGGTCGAGGTTAAGGACATCATAGTCCATGGGTTTAAGGACCCCACAGTCCAATGTTAGTTTAAAGACATCACGGTCGAGATTAAGGACATCATAGTCCATGGGTGTAAGGACCCCACAGTCCAATGTTAGTTTAAAGACATCCCGGTCGAGGTTAAGGACATCATAGTCCATGGGTTTAAGGACCCCACAGTCCAATGTTAGTTTAAAGACATCACGGTCGAGATTAAGGACATCATAGTCCATGGGTTTAAGGACCCCACAGTCCATGAAATGTGTGGTTGTCGGGACCTGTCACCTCTCTGAAGACGTTGAAGGATTACAACGACAAATATCAAAGGAGTGAAGAGATGTACCCGTGAACCAAGGTTGCTTAGGGATCTGTAGAACAATTTGGAACTATGATCAATTATTAGATTATGAGCACATTGGCTCAGTTGAATCTGAATTGAGGAATTATGGCCAACTTGGGCTAAGTCCAATTAAGTTTGAAATATTGGCTCTTTGTTAGACCATTAAACATTTGTCTAAGTTCGAGCCTACATTATTTAGCAATGCCAAACAAGAGTTTGAAGTCTCTGATAACATTTTTATCCTTGACTGAGCATTAACATTGTAGCTGTGAGTTTTACTCAACTTTGAGATTTAGTCAAAGGGGAAGTTTTTGCCTCTGGAAAATTAGCCAATTTGGCTTAAAAAATAGTGTTAAACACTAGAGAACAACAGAGTTAAACACTGGCAATAAAATTCTCAATTAGTGTTAAACACTAGAAATAGAATCCTCGAATTAGTGTTAAACACTAGAAGACAACAGTGTTAAACACTGGGAATAAAACTCTCCAATTAGTGTTAAACACTAAATAGGAATGGGTCACGTGGGGACACGTGACGGCACCCAAAGGTGGGGCCAGATCCTCTTTTACTTTGTTCTGCAAATAAGTGTTAAACACTTTTGATTTTCTAGCCATCACGTGTTAGCACGTGATGGAGATTTGTGCGCTGATTATTAAAGCATTTATCAAGGGGTCACGTGGTAACACGTGAGAACGCCGAAGCTAGAATCTGCCTTTGCTTTTATTCTCGTTTTTTTGGAGGTCACGTGGGAGCACGTGAGGCATTGCCTCAGGGCTAATTCCTTCTCATTTTGGGGGATCTTTTCAGGGGTCACGTGGAGGCACGTGACCTAGTTTATTCTTTCTTTTCTGATCACTGCGGATTGGGGTCACGTGTCATCATGTGACCAATGTTCTTTACATGCATGGAGATCTTTCAAGTCTCTTTATTTTTTTTAAGAATTAAATTCTCTGTAGGGTTAAACCCTAATTATGTTTTAGAGAAATTAAATTCCCATGTATGTGAAAGAATTAAATTCTTATATAGGGTTAAACCCTAGTTCTGTCTTAGAGGAATTAAATTCCTATAACTTTAAGAGAATTAAATTCTCATATAGGGTTAAACCCTAATTTTATCTTGAAGGAATTAAATTCCTATGAATTTGGGACAATTAAATTCTCATGTAGGGTTAAACCCTAGTTTTATCTTGGAGGAATTAAATTCCTGTGAATTTGGGAGAATTAAATTCTCTAAACTCAATTCTCCCTCTAAGTCTTGAATCTGCATGGCAGAATCTCAACCCGATGAGAATTAAATTCTCAACCTATGGGGAGATTTGCTTCTGCAGATCTTCAACCAGAGGAAGAACTAAGTTCTTTTTGCAAAAGAGTTAAACTCTTAGATTGAGAATTAAATTCTCTTTTTGAAGTTTTGATCATTTTCCTCTTTCTCACCTAGGGTTTTTTTTCTTGAGAATTAAATTCTCCTTTCTTTTCTCTCTCTGTAGTTATCTCCCAAAAAAGTAGATCTTTTCTCTTCTTTTCTTGGCTCCTATTTATAGGAGAAAGAAAAGAATCAATTTGTTTTGTGAATCTTTCATTGAAATATTTTAATTGATTTTATAACCAACATGATCTTTTAGATCACTCGGTGAATTTTATTCACCATTGGATTTTTAATCCAAAAGATCTTTTATCTGTTATTCCTGGAAAATTTCAGGGAAATCTTTCCTTTTATAAAATCTTTCCATAAATTGGTGATTTTTAATCACCATTGAATTTTTAATCCAACGGTGCTCCATTTTACAGAGCACCGTCTTTTTTGTTTGGAAAGATTAGAGAAATATTTTTCCAGTTAGGGTTTTTGATTCCCTCTTAATTAGAATTTAATTCTATTAGTTCATAGATTTTTAGGAACCCATCATATGTTGGCACGTGACCCCCTGATTAAGCATTTGACCAGAATTTAATTCTGTTGTTTTAAAGAACTCAGGAATTATCACGTGTCAGCACGTGACCCTTGGTCACGTGTTGGCACGTAATGCCCCATTGGGGTTTTTCCTTGTTATTTTATTATACCTTTAATTCTTTTCAGTGGGTTTAAAGGCCCATCACGTGTTGGCCCGTGACCCCACTGATTAATTATTTCCAATTATTTATTTTATTCGGTGCCTACAGGCTTTGCCTGTAAATGGTCACGTGTGGGCACGTGATGCCCGGTCACTTGTGGGCACGTGATGCCTCATAACTTTTGATCCCGGATGAATTATGAAGCCCATATTATATCAAATCGAAGGCTTTTTCGAGACGCTTTCGATACCATCAGAATTTAGCCGTTTCACATTTGGGAGTTTGTCAAAATATTTCCCGGAAAATACCGATAGCATTTTCTTAAATGTATCACTGCCATTTGATACCTTGGGCTCTTTTGCGCAGAAATTTTTTTGGCGGGAACAAATGCCCCCCACTACTTTGCCCACCTAAGTATATACGTGGGTGAAGTAGTGCAGAGTAACTCATAGCGTATGACCAGTTTCGGGTTGGTATATAATTTTCAGAATCTTAATCTGAGAAGATAACGAGCGGACACAAGCGTCGTCATTTATCATTGACTCAAATCTCGACTCTTAAGGGACATAGTTCTAAACCCTCAGCTCTATGAGCCGCACCCTTTTGTTTCTTTATGTCTTACTCTGGAATGAAGTAGTTTATATGCTTCATGAGTAACTTCTCCATTTCAGTGGCATGTAGATTTGGCAAGTGTGGCCCATAGATGGTAGATAACAGTTCATCTTGAACTCTTTATAAGGTAGCGATGGCTTAGGAAACAGGGTTAGGATCTGTTGCCTAAGACTTTCCAACTTTATGAGCCGTGAGGGTCTCACAAAGGCTTTTCTCCCTACGAGTCGTGAGGATCTCGTAGGTGTCTTGTCTCCTTAGGAGTCGTGGGGACTCCTAAGTGTGTTTTCTTTTGAGAATCGTAAGGATCCCACAAGAGAATTATCTTTATGCGTAGGGACACTAATTTCCCCGCAAGTTGAGACGAATCGAGAGATTCTCGGAAAGACACTGATTTCCTTGCGGGTCGAAATGAATCGAGAGGTTCTCGCCAAGGACACTGATTTTCCTGAATCGAGATAAAAAGCGATGGTTTAGGAAACAGGTTCAGATCTGCTGCCTAAGACTTCTCAATTTTATGAGCCGTGAGGGTCTCATAAAGGCTTTTCTCCCTACGAGTCGAGAAGATCTCGTAGGTGTATTTTCTCCTTAGGAATCGTTAGGATTCCTAAGTGTGTTTTCTCTTGAGAGTCGTAAGGATCTCACAAGAGAATTTTCTTCCTTACAAGTCGAGAGGACTCGTAAGTGATTGATGAGTTGACTTACTTCCGAGTCAAAGCATTGCTTCAACAGGGAGGTCGAGTGTTAACTTTGGTTTGTCTGTGCACCGCCGAGTCATGGAACTGGGAACTTTGCCGCGGCTCCGCTTTGCTGACGTCGTATATTCCTGCAGAGACACTGATTTCTCTACGGGTCGGCGCGAATCGAGATGTTCTCATCAAGGACGCTGATTTCCCTGAATTGAGGTTTTTACCAAGGACACTGATTTCCCTGGAGTCGAAACAAATCGAGGTATTCCTGCAAAGACACTGATTTCTCTGCGGGCCGACGCGAATCGAGGTGCTCTCGTCAAGGATGCTGATTTCCCTGAATCGAGGTTTTTGCCAAGGACACTGATTTCCTCGAAGTTGAAACGAATCGAGGTATTCCTGTAAAGACGCTGATTTCTCTGCGGGTCGATGCGAATCGAGATGCTCTCGTCAAGGACGCTGATTTCCCTGAATCGAGGAGGTTGCCAAGGGCACTGATTTCCTCGGAGTTGAAACGAATCGAGGTATTCCTGCAAAGACGTTGATTTCTCTGCGGGTCGACGCGAATCGAGATGCTCTCGTCAAGGACGTTGATTTCCCTGAATCGAGGTTTTTGCCAAGGACGCTGATTTCCTCGGAGTTGAAACGAATCGAGGTATTCCTGCAAAGACGCTGATTTCTCTGCGGGTCGATGCGAATCGAGATGCTCTCGTCAAGGACGTTGATTTCCCTAAATCGAAGTTTTTGCCAAGGACGCTGATTTCCTCGGAGTTGAAACGAATCGAGGTATTCCTGCAAAGACGCTGATTTCTCTGCGGGTCGATGCGAATCGAGATGCTCTCGTCAAGGACGCTGATTTCCCTGAATCGAGGTTTTGCCAAGGACACTGATTTCCCTGGAGTTGAGACGAATCGAGGTATTCCAGCAAAGACACTGATTTCTCTGCGGGTCGACGCGAATCATGGTGCTCTCGTCAAGGACGTTGATTTCCCTGAATCGAGGAGGTAGCCAAGGACACTGATTTCCTTGGGGTTGAGACGAATTGAGGTATTCCTGCAAAGACGCTGATTTCTCTGCGGGTCGACGCGAATCAAGGTGCTCTCGTCAAGGACGCTAATTTCCCTGAATCGAGGAGGTTGCCAAGGACACTGATTTCCATGGAGTCGAAACGAATCGAGGTATTCCTGCAAAGACACTGATTTCTCTGCGGGTCGACGCGAATCGAGGTGCTCTCATCAAGGACGCTGATTTCCCTAAATCGAGGTTTTTGCCAAGGACATTGATTTCCTCGGAGTTGAAACGAATTGAGGTATTCCTGCAAAGACGTTGATTTCTCTGCGGGTCGACGCGAATCGAGATGCTCTCGTCAAGGACGCTGATTTCCCTGAATCGAGGAGATTGCCAAGGACACTGATTTTCCTGGGGTTGAGACAAATCGAGGTATTCCTGCAAAGACGCTGATTTCTCTGCGGGTCGACGTGAATCGAGATGCTCTCATCAAGGACACTGATTTCCCTGAATCGAGGAAGTTGCCAAAGACACTGATTTCCCTGGAGTCAAAACGAATCAAGGTATTCCTTCAAAGACACTGATTTCTCTGCAGGTCGACGCGAATCGAGATGGTCTCGTCAAGAACATTGATTTCCCTGAATCGAGATAAGAAGCGATGGCTTAGGAAACATGTTCATATCTGCTGCCTAAGACTTTTCAACTTTATGAGCCGTGAGGGTCTCATAAAGATTTTTTTATCCCTACGAGTCGAGAGGATCTCGTAGGTGTATTTTCTCCTTAAGAATCGTGAGGATTCCTAAGTGTGTTTTCTCTTGAGAGTCGTAAGGATCTCACAAAAGAATTTTCTTCCTTACAAGTCGAGAGGACTCATAAGTGATTGATGAGTTAACCTACTCCCGATTCAAAGCATTGCCTCAACAGGGAGGTCGAGGGTTGACTTTGGTTTGTCTGTGGACCGTAGAGTCTTGGAACTAGGGACTTTTCCATGGCTCCGCTTTGTTAACGTTGCGTCCGAATCCTGCTGGAATGAGGAGGAACGCCATTGTTGGTCTCCAGGCTGTAGATGTGGCCGTCGAGACTTGGAACTAGGGACTTTGCCATGGCTCCGATTGGTGATGTCGCGTCCGAATCCTGCTGGGATGAGGAGGAACGCTGTCATGGGTCTCCAGGCTGTAGATGTGGCCGTCGAGACTTGGAACTAGGGACCCTACCGTAGCTCCGAGATTGATTTTCGCGTATAAATCCTGCTGGGATGAGGAGGAACACCATTGTTGTTCTCTAGGCTGTAGACATGGCCGTCGAGATTTGGAACAAGGGACTTTGCCGTGACTCCGAGATTGATTGTCGCGTCTAAATCCTGCTGGAATGAGGAGGAACGCTGTCGTGGATCTCTAAGCTGTAGATGTGGCCGTCGAGACTTGGCTCTCTATCTGATGGAGCCTTGTAGGATGATATGGTTCCCTTTTTGTTTGTGCCCCTGGATTGTATACAAGGATCGATGTGATCTCACCTGTAGGGCAAAAGTTTCATTTCATATGTATATTTTTTGTTTTCTTTCCGCGATGCTCTATCATTTCAGCTTTTTGTATCGCGCAAGTCACGATTGCCCAATCATTTCGGCTATTTGTTTTATTTACTCGCTGCTTTTTATTGCGAGTTGCCCAATCATTTCGGCTATTTTTGTATGCATACATTTTTACTTGCTGATTTCGTTGCAAATTGCCCCATCATTTCGGCTATTTCATATGCATTTTTGGCTCGCTGATATTTTTATCGCGAGTGTGGAACTTGGAATCTGATGCCAATCTTAGCATCAGCATCGCTGCGACTAGAATATTGCCAGGAGTGAATCATCATTTGCCATGAAAGGACTTGAAATTTGATACCGATTTAGGCATCATCATTCCTACAACTGGGATATTGCTAGGAGCGAATCATCATTTGCCTCTATCGATGTCGAACAAAGGTGGCTTAGCAAACATGGTTAGGATCCTATCGACTGAGGCTTTTGACTTCATGAGCCGTAAGGGTCTCATAAAGGTGTTTCTCCCTACGAGTCGTGAGGATCTCGTAGGTGCTTTTTCTCCTTAGGAATCGTGAGGATTCCTAAGTGTGTGTTCTATTATAAGTCGTAAGGATCTTACAAGAGTGTTTTCTCCTTGCAAGTCAAGAGGACCTACAAGTGTTTGTTCACCGTGTGAGCATATCCCTAGTCGCTGGTAGGACTCTGTTAGGGAAATGTTCATTCGTGCCCGTGGATTGTATATAAGGGTCAATATTGAACCGCTTGTATAGCAGCATTGGAGGTTGTGATAGCTTAAGAACAGGTTCAGATGCCTGTAGCTTAAGGCTTTTGAACCCTATGAGCCATGAGGGTCTCAAAGGGGAATTCTCCTTACGAGTCGTGAGGATCTCGTAAGCGTAGTTTCTCCTTAAGAAACATGAGGATTCCTAAGTGTATTTCTTCTTTGTGAGTTGTAAGGATCTCACGCAGGTGGTTTCTCCTTACAGGGTCGAGAGGACCTTGCAAGTGTCTTTTAACGAGATTGCGCCCTTTCGGGTTTTCACAAAACTCGCCGGTAGTCCTGCTGTTTTTACTCACGGCGCCCATTCGGGTTTTCATCCGTGCCCATTTTGCTTGTGGACATACCTTTTTTTCTTTTTTTTACCACGTCAGCCTTGGGATGCTGCGGTCCGTAGTAGTTTATAGATGTCTCGGTCAGTTGAAAGTTTTAGGACATTGCGATCCATCGTTAGTTTAGGGATGAGGAGAAGTTTCGCCGGATGCTTTATGAACAAGTAGGTTTCTCCTTGATAGACCTTGTCACATAATCCAAGGGTTTTAGCACTGCTCCTGCCCTCAGCTCCTCTACGTTATCTCCTAACGCCGAGTGAGCTGCTTTGTTACTTAACGACAAATGAACGATCATGTGGCAACTTACCACATAATCTTCGGATTCTTCTAACAAGTCGTCTCCCTCATCATTGTGGTTATCTTCATTCTCAAGGATGTGACTGAGGAACTCTTGAAGTGTGACTGGGGTTCGCGCCCTCTGGTTGTATTCTTCCAGCGCGTCAATATACTTTTGCAGGTCCGTGCGCTTGTCGTTAGACAGCACGGGCTTTTTGGTCTTCTTCTTTTTCTTCGAAGACTGTGACGGCCGTTCCTGGGTGCTTTTCCCATTTCTATTAATTCCCGATGTTGGGCGTGGTTTCAGCATCCCGTCGATGATCTCCGGTTCTTGCGGGATTTTCCACCTGATCGCCGGACATGTTTGAAGATCTTTCAGCATTTTTTTAGTTTTTTCCGAAAGAACAACTTCCCATGGACCTTCCTTTATGAATGAGCACGATAACCCCGGCATGTCCTTCTTTTTCGGAGCATGTGGTTGTGGCGGATTTACCTTCCAGTTTTCAGACAGCGCGAACTTACCCTGTTGATACTGGTCTTCAACCCAATTTTTGAAGACGTAGCAGTCTTTGATCGGATGGCCCAATACTCGGTGGTAGGGGCAGTAATTAGGATCGTTGACGTCGTTCGGTTGCGGTGGATGTCTCGACTCCGGTAGAGTAATGAGCCCATTGCGCACTGCCAGTTCAAACAATTTCCTTGTTTTATCCTGGGGAAATGAGTAAGGACGTCTCAACTTCTCATTGACGGACTGCTGCTTGTTGCTTTGGTGAACAACCCGTCTCGGGCCACTCGGTTGTTATCGAGCGTTGGCGACGAAGGTTGCTTTCCCTTTGCCCTTTTCATTCCAAGGCTCCGTCTTTGAAGAGGAAGTCCTATGGCCCATCTAGTCCATTTGAGCCAGCTTGTCAATCAAGGCCTGGAAGGTGGTCGGCTTGAAGAACATCATGAATTGGGATATGGTCTCTTGAAGGTCAAGAGTACCTACGAACATGCCTACCGCAGGCGCTTCTTCGATGCGTTGCTCGCACTTCGACCATAGATTCTGCCATCGTATTGCATACTGGACCCATGTTTCTCCAGGCTTCACTCTGGCATTGATCAATGCCGTGATTGGGGTGCGTTCACTAGCACTCGCGAAACGCGGGTGAATAGCAACTCCATCTCTGCGAATGTCTTGACAAAGTCATTTGGGAGTTCAGAATACCACTCGAATGCCGTCTCCGACAAACTGCCAACAAACTGGCGGAGCAGTAGCTTATCGTCACCTCCAGTGTTGCCGCACAGAGCCCTAAATTGAGCGACATGCTGATGTGGATTTCCCATCCCCTTATATACATGGAACTTGGGAATCGTGTATCCTAGCGAGTACTTTATTTGGTCATACCAACCCGGATAGGGTCGTCCAGTTTTAACAATTTTCCCAGCCGCTTCATTCGCCTGATGAACTCGTAACTGCTGAGCGATGTAATCATCCAAGGCGGCTTTTAAGATGGTCTCATCCTTGGCTGCTGACAGAGCCGGCAGAGGATTTGATGTCTCTCCTCTATCATCTTCGAGGACAACCGGAGGGTCTTCAGCCGGAGGATCCGGTTGTATCATCATCCCGACCATGTCTTGGAAGAGAAGCGCCATTCGTTTTATATTGGCCGCTTGTTCCGCCGCCTCTTTGTCCTTCTTCTCAAGCATTCTCTGAAGGAATTCAGCATCAGTTTCCTGCTCACGGCGCTGCTCCGAGGATGTCTCTGGGCTTGCTTTCGGTCCTGTGAGTGCGGCCATAGCTGTTAATATCTCTTGGAGCTTTTGTTGTTGTTGCTCCTGAGCCTTAGTCACTGATCGCATAAGCAGTCGATGAACTATAGAGATACGGCTATCCTCTTTTCCGGATGCCATATAGATGGTATACACCACCATGCCCCCAGACTTAGGGCATTTAGGTTCAGTGGTCTTGCGATTCGTCGCAGACTCAGGGATTTTCTCTGGCCTTCTCCTCTTGTGAGCAGTCGAAGTTGAGGGGGCCGTTGTAGTGGGCACCCAAGTAGTTGTCGCCTTTTGTGGCTTGACAGAATAGTCCTCTTCTCGCTGAACTTTCACCTTTTTCTGTCGGCGAGAGTAATCTTGATCAATCACCGAGTCCTGAACCTGTCGCCAAACTTTGTAAATTTTAGAGGACAGCCACTGAGGGGATTGTTCTAGCTTCACCTTAATAGCGTTCTCCATGGGTGGAGGAGACCTCTTCAGCACGGCAGTCGGAGAGTTTTTGCGCACTCTCCTTAGCGGTTCAAAACTATTCCCAGTTGGAACAGCAGCATCAATTTCCACCATTAGAGCCGGCGGAGTCAGTCCAGAAGGAGAGTTGCCCCCAGCATTCCTTACTCGGCACCAGTGGCGACGTCGAGCGTGTCGAGCCGTTGGGATTATCTCAGCTGTAGGAGTGACTTCCTCATGCCCCTGTGTTGGTCAGAAGTTATCGTTGTCAGCCTATTGAAGACTGATGTCCGCTGAGTGGGAATGGCCAACCTATCGAAAGCAGACTTCCGAGCAGGTGAAGCAGCCTTGATGATTTTGCCTGAAGAGCTGAAACAGCCAGTCTTGTGAAGACCGACCCTTTGGCGGGAGAAGCCGCTTTGACGACTTCGAGAGCAGGAATGGCTATCCTTTTTGGGATAACCATTTCTGGTATCACGGGCTTCTTCATGGGCCTAAATGAGCTTTGGCCCAGTCTATCAAAGACTGAGGCACTGGATTTGGGCGACCCGTTGAGAAGGGCCGCTGTAGTTGCAGGCCGATCAAAGACCGACTTCTTGGGAGCTTCTTGCGATGGTACAGGGGTGTTGAAGCTCATCGGTGAGAGCATGGTCCCGAAGAACAATCCAGTGGTGGCCTGAGTCACCTGTTCCACCGGAATAGCGAAGATGGAGGCCGCTTGGGGCCCGTACGTCACTCCTCCGAACAGGACGGAGCGAGAGTTACAGTTGCAGTTAGTGCAGTTTGAAGCCATTGATCTTCTGTTTTCTGCACGGAGCAAGACACCAAATCTTAGTACCTCGAATCCACAGGCAACCATAGCAAACCGCGATTCGTTCGCGAACACAGCACACGAAGTGTAGAGTGGAAAGAGGAAAAGGTCCCACCGGGAGTGCCAGAATCTGTTCCCCTCCGAAAGACGCGACAAGAGACGCGATGAACATCTAGCCTGAATTTCGGGACAGATGCTAATTGGTGCTATCCGTCCACCATTCCGAAGATGCCAGTTGATTTATACCACCATGTATCGAAGGTTTCAACGGATGCGGCCGATGTAGCAAACTTCGTCAGATTCCCCCTCGTTGATGAGGGGTTTTTAATTGTGGGGACGCTCTTCCCTGCAGGCGCAAGCCCCTGCAGTTAATTACGCTACCGCATCGCGGTAACAACTTTCTCCTTCTCCATATGGTCACTTCGCGTCGTGGGTGTTTGTTTTGTGTTTGGTTGCCCGTGGATTGTATACGGAGACTAATTTATGTTATCGCCCGTAGGGCGTGGATTAGTCCAAATCCGTATCTTCTTAGATTTGGGTTTAGGGTTAGGTTTAAATATACGTTAGTCTCATTTGAAGCTAAGATAAACTTAAACGTTTGTTAAGGATACGTTAGTCTAATTTTAGACTAAGATCAACTTAACAGGATCGTTTAGATCCAACAAGAGAGCATTCGGACTCTGTTGTTTAGTTTAGGGACATTGCGGTCGATTACCAGTTTAAGGACATGGTGGTCCATTGTTAGTTTAAAGACATCGCGGTCGAGGTTAAAGACATCATAGTCCGTGAGTTTAAAAACCCCACAGTCAAATGTTAGTTTAAAGACATCACGGTCGAGGTTAAGGACATCATAGTCCATGAGTTTAAGGACCACACTGTCCAATGTTAGTTTAAAGACATCACGGTCGAGGTTAAGGACATCATAGTCCATGGGTTTAAGGACCCCACAGTCCAATGTTAGTTTAAAGATATCACGGTCGAGGTTAAGGACATCATAGTCCATGGGTTTAAGGACCCCACAGTCCAATGTTAGTTTAAAGACATCCCGGTCGAGATTAAGGACATCATAGTCCATGGGTTTAAGGACCCCACAGTCCAATGTTAGTTTAAAGACATCACGGTCGAGGTTAAGGACATTATAGTCCATGGGTTTAAGGACCCCACAGTCCATGAAATGTGTGGTTGTCGGGACCTGTCACCTCTCTGAAGACGTTGAAGGATTACAACGACAAATATCAAAGGAGTGAAGAGATGTACCCTTGAACCAAGGTTGCTTGGGGATCTGTAGAACAATTTGGAACTAAGATCAATTATTAGATTATGAGCACATTGGCTCAGTTGAATCTGAATTGAGGACTTATGGCCAACTTGGGCAAAGTCCAATTAAGTTTGAAATATTGGCTCTTTGTTAGACCATTAAACATTTGTCTAGGTTCGAGCCCACATTATTTAGCAATGCTAAACAAGAGTTTGAAGTCTCTGATAACATTTTTATCCTTGACTGAGCATTAACATTGTAGCTGTGAGTTTTACTCAACTTTGAGATTTAGTCAAAGGGGAAGTTTTTGGCTCTGGAAAATTAGCCAATTTGGCTAAAAAAAATAGTGTTAAACACTAGAGGACAACAGTGTTAAACACTGGCAATAAAATTCTCAATTAGTGTTAAACACTAGAAATAGAATTCTTGAATTAATGTTAAACACTAGAAGACAACAGTGTTAAACACTGGGAATAAAACTCTCCAATTAGTGTTAAACACTAAATAGGAATGGGTCACGTGGGGACACGTGGGGGCACCCAAAGGTGGGGCCAGATCCTCTTTTACTTTGTTCTGCAAATAAGTGTTAAACACTTTTGATTTTCTAGCCATCACGTGTTAGCACGTGATGGAGATTTGTGCGCTGATTATTAAAGCATTTATCAAGGGGTCACGTGGTAACACGTGAGAGCGCCCAAGTTAGAATCTGCCTTTGCTTTTATTCTCGTTTTTTTGGAGGTCACGTGGGAGCACGTGAGGCATTGCCTCAGGGCTAATTCCTTCTCATTTTGGGGGATCTTTTCAAGGGGTCACGTGGGGGCACGTGACCTAGTTTATTCTTTCTTTTCTGATCACTGCGGATTGGGGTCACGTGTCATCACGTGACCAATGTTCTTTACGTGCATGGAGATCTTTCAAGTCTCTTTATTTTTTTTTAAGAATTAAATTCTCTGTAGGGTTAAACCCTAATTATGTTTTAGAGAAATTAAATTCCCATGTATGTGAAAGAATTAAATTCTTATATAGGGTTAAACCCTAGTTCTGTCTTGGAGGAATTAAATTCCTATAACTTTAAGAGAATTAAATTCTCATATAGGGTTAAACCCTAATTTTATCGTGAAGGAATTAAATTCCTGTGAAATTGGGACATTTAAATTCTTATGTAGGGTTAAACCCTAATTTTATCTTGGAGGAATTAAATTCCTGTGAATTTAGGAGAATTAAATTCTCTAAACTCAATTCTCTCTCTAAGTCTTGGATCTGCATGGCAGAATCTCAACCCGATGAGAATTAAATTCTCAACCTATGGGGAGATTTGCTTCTGCAGATCTTCAACCAGAGGAAGAACTAAGCTCTTTTTGCAGAAGAGTTAAACTCTTAGATTGAGAATTAAATTCTCTTTTTGAAGTTTTGATCATTTTTCTCTTTCTCACCTAGGGTTTTATTTCTTAAGAATTAAATTCTCCTTTCTTTTCTCTCTCTGTTGTTATCTCCCAAAAAAGTAGATCCTTTCTCTTCTTTACTTGGCTCCTATTTATAGGAGAAAGAAAATCAATTTGTTTTGTGAATCTTTCATTGAAAGATTTTAATTGATTTTGTGACCAACATGATCTTTTAGATCACTCAGTGAATTTTATTCACTATTGGATTTTTAATCCAAAAGATCTTTTATCTGTTATTCCTGGCAAACTTCAGGGAAATCTTTCCTTTTATAAAATCTTTCCATAAAATGGTGATTTTTAATCACCATTGGATTTTTAATCCAACGGTGCTCCATTTTACAGAGCACCATCTTTTTTGTTTGGAAAGATTGGAGAAATATTTTTCCAGTTAGGGTTTTTGATTCCCTCTTAATTAGAATTTAAATCTATTAATTCATAGATTTTTAGGAACCCATCACGTGTTGGCACGTGACCCCCTGATTAAGCATTTGACCAGAATTTAATTCTGTTGTTTTAAAGAACTCAGGAATTATCACATATCAGCACGTGACCCTTGGTCATGTGTTGGCACGTGATGCCCCATTGGGGTTTTTCCTTGTTATTTTATTATACCTTCAATTCTTTTCAGTGAGTTTAAAAGCCCATCATGTGTTGGCACGTGACCCCACTGATTAATTATTTCCAATTATTTATTTTATTCAGTGCCTACAGGCTTTGCCTGTAAATGGTCACGTGTGGGCACGTGATGCCTTGTCACGTATGGGCACGTGATGCCTCATAACTTTTGATCCCGGATGAATTATGAAGCCTATAATATATCAAATCGAAGGCTTTTTCGAGACGCTTTCAATACCATAAGAATTTAGCTGTTTCACATTCAGGAGTTTGTCGAAATACAGCCCGGAAAATACTGATCATATTTTCTTAAACGTATCACTGCCATTTGATACCTTGGGTTCTTTTGCGCAGAAATTTTTTTGGCGGGAACAATCCTAGAGACGTCTATTTTGTTAAAGAAAATCTATAAGAGTTTTCTAAGTGTAAGAGATTCAAATTATTGTATATCATTTGGTTTCTCTAGTTCTAACATGTTGTTCACCTCTAATCTTTACAAAACAAGTTCTATCTAAGGGTTTTGTGAATATATTGGCTAGTTGTGATTCAGTCAGTATATATTCAAGAATAATATCACCCTTATGATAGTGATCTTGTAGGAAGTGAATCTAACATCTATGTGTTTGGTACGACTATATCGGTCAGCGTTTTTGGTCATTTGGACTGTGCCAGTGTTGTCATAAAGTATTAGTATTTTAGAGACTAATTCCTTATAGTCTTTTACGGTATATTTAATCCAGAGACTTTGTGCACAACATGCACTGGCGGTAATGTACTTTGCTTCAGCAGTGGACAATACTACTGATTCTTGTTTTTGGAATTCCAAGACACAGGGCAATTTCCTAGGAAATGACATGTATCTCTAGTACTTTTACTGTTAGTTTGATTTCCAGCATAATCTGCATCCGAATAACTTGTTAAGTGAACCACGTTAATCTTAGGATACTATAACCCTAGATTGACAGTGCCTTTGAGATGTCTAAAGATTCTCTTGGCCGCTAACAGGTGTGACTCTCTAGGATCAGCTTGGAACCGTGCACAAAGATAGACGTTGTACATTATATCATGTCTATTGGCAGTTAAATATAACAAACTTCCAATCATTCCTCGGTAGAGTTGTCTATTGACAGCCTTACCGGTTTCATCCTTGGTGAGTTTTGCTGTTGTTTCCATGGGTGTCTCACAAGTCTTTGTATCTTCTAAGCTGAACTTCTTGATAAGTTCCTTTGTATACTTAAATTGATTGATGAATAGTCCTTCTGAACATTGTTTGATTTGAAGTCCAAGGAAGAAGTTCAGTTCTCCCATCATACTCATCTCAAATTTATCCTGCATAGACTTAGAGAATTCTTGGCAAAGCTGCTCATTAGTAGAACCGAATATAATATCGTCAACATATATTTGAACTACTATGATATCCTTTCTATAGGATTTAGTGAATAATCTTTTATCTACAATCCCTTTCGTATACCCTATCTTGAGTAGCAATGTACTGAGTCTTTCATACCAAGTCCTAGGGGCTTGTTTAAGACCGTACAATACCTTTTCCAATTTATATACATACTCAGGATGTTTGTGATCTTCAAAACCTAGTGGTTGCGCTACATATACTTCTTCATCTATTATCCCATTCAAGAAAGCGATTTTCACGTCCATTTGAAATACTGTAAAGTTTTTAAAACAAGCAAAGGATAATAATATCTTTATAGCCTCGTGTCGAGCCACAGGTGCGTAAGTTTCGTCATAATAAATTCCTTCGATTTGATTATAATCTTGAGCAACTAGTCGTGCTTTATTTCTTACGATATTCCCTGACTTGTCTAGCTTGTTTCTAAAATCCCATTTAGTGCCTACAATTGGTCTATTATTGGGTTTTGGAACTAATTTCCAAACTTTATTTCTTTCAAATTGATTTAACTCTTCTTGCATTGCTTCTATCCAATGCTCGTTATTCTCAGCCTCTTTAAAATTCTTCGGTTTTATGACTGAAATGAATTCTGAGTTGATACATAAGTTAAATCTTGATGATCTAGTGACCACTCCTCTGTCTGTATCTCCTATAATCAAATCTTTAGGACGGTTTCTGTTGAATTGTCAATCTTTAGGAAGAGAAGTATCGACTGCTTGCTCTTGTTGATCTGTTTGATTGACTACAACCTCTGTATTTGGTGATGGATTATCCGGACCTGTTATTATGATTGGATCATTATCATCATGATTTGAGGAGTTAGTTTCAACTTCTTCATCTGATGATGAGTTATCCAAACCTTTTATTGTGATTGGATAATTATCATCACGACTTGAGGAGTTGGTTTCATCGAATTAGACATGCATGCTTTCTTAAGTTATCTAAGGTATTAAGTTAAGTATTTTGGTAAGTGATTTTCATTCAGTATGGATCGTGCCGTTTCATGTAAGGAACGGTTTTTTTTCAGCAACTCCATTTTGTTCTGGTGTCACGGGAGAATTCATGTTTAAAATCTTTCTTATTTTAGTATTATTCAAATACTTGGTTTTCAAACTCTCCTCTATGATCATTTCTTAACTTTGATATTCTTAAATTCATTTTGTTTTGAATTTGTTTTGAAAATATTTTAAAAGTTTTAAATGTCTCATCTTCGATTTTTAAGAAGAAAACCGAAGTAATTCTTGAGTAACCATTTATCATTACATATGTATAAAAAATTTCTTCTAAACTCGCATTGCGACTAGGACCAAATAGATCCATATGAAGCAATTGGAGTGAAGTTTCAGTTGAAACGTTACTTTTAGGTTTAAAAGACATTTTAATTTATTTTTCTCTTTGGTAAGTATCACATTGTCTATCTTCTATAAACTTTAGACTGGGTGTATGCCTTTAACGAGATTATTCTTTGTAAGTTTGGATAAAGTATCCATTGAGGAATGGCCTAATCTTCTATGCCAGAGTAAATGGTCTACTTCATTGTTTTCTATTAAACATGTAATATTTGGATTTTTAAAATGTTGTGTATACATTATATATATGTAACACTAAATAGGTTATGTTTTAAAGAACTGCCCCCAGCTCATTTTTTATGATGTCATTATCGACGTCGACCGTTTCTTACGGCCGGGATTTGATTAGCCTCAGGATTTTGCCGAGCCTACCCCCTGTTTCTTTAGAGAGCTTGAATATTCTGCCCCTTGCGTCGACCTTGGTCCTTGGCAGATGCCAGTTGTTTGAGGACTGATTCCGTCGGCAAAACTGCTGCTTAGGGTCTATATATAGTACATCTTTTATGATAATTGAGTTAGATGAGTTATTAAAGCAGATATCACCTTTAACGATGGTCTTGCCTTTATTGTTGTCGCCAAAAGTGACATTGCCATTTTCTTCTCTTGATAGTGTTTCGAAGGTTTGAATGTTTCCGATCATATGCTTCGGAACAACCACTATCAAGTATCTATCGACTGCTACGTTTTTGGATGCCCAGTAATATAGGAAGAAGAAAGTGTTATTTTTAGGACTCAAACCATTTTAGGTTGATTAAGAATAAAATTGTATTTATAAGTGGAATTATTTTTAATTTAGCAATTTTTTGATATGTGTCCTAATGTGCAACAATAGTCACACATTGAATTAGCATATTTGTTATCAAATTTGTAATAATAATATTTAGGTCTATAAGGTTTAGTTTTAGGAACTAACTCTGTATATTAATCAAAACCTATTCCCACTTTATCACGGTGTTTAATGGATTGCCCCATTTTTACTTTTAGTAAAATTCAAAATCATTTCATCTTTTATTTCTAATTTTCGTTTAAGATCGAAGATTTCAAATTTAGTTGTTTCAATTATATTTTCTTTAGTTAAGGTTGTAGACTTAAGTTCTTCATTTAAGTTTCCATTGTCTAATTTAACTTCATTTAATTCATTTTTAATTATTATTTCTAAATTATTCTTTGCGATTAATTTAGTTTTTAAAATTTTATTTTTAGACTTAACCATATTGTAATTATTCTTAAGAAAATGACAAAGACTAATTAAATCTGTTTTACTAAGAGATTCAATATCAAAGTCATCATCGGTTTTCTCATAGTCTAGTGCCATGAAGCACATGTTGGCGACTTCTTTGGTTTCCGAGTCACTGAAATCCGTATCATCCCAAATAACTTGAAAACGTTTTTATGATTCCTTCTTTGATTTCCATTTGTCTTTGTTGAGAGTTGGACACTCGGACTTTAAATGGACTTCCCTATTGCACTCAAAACAACATAACGTTTTATTAGAATTAAAATTTTTATTAGACTTATATGTACCTTTCTTTTGAGGAAATCTTCTAGACTTCATATACTTCTTGAAATGTCTTGCAATGTGGACCATTTCTTCATTGTCGCTTGCATCATCACTTGATGATTCTTTAGGTTTTGATTTGGTAGTCGTTGCCTTTAGCGCGATATTCTTCTTTTGAGTGTCATTCTACTGTTTTTGTTTAAGATCTCCTAATTGCATCTCGTAAGTTTTTAATTTTCCTATAAGGGTGTCAACTTTCAACGTTGTCATGTCATTAGCCCCTTCAATGGTAGTGATCTTAGGTTACCATGATATCATAAGAGATCACAGCAACTTCTAATGCTTTTCTTTATCATCGAATTTCTTTCCTAAATTGAAAAATTCGGTAATGACATTAGTGAATCGAGAATACATAAAGTCGATCGATTTATCGTCTTTCATTTGGATCATCTCATATTCATGCATGAGACAGCCGATCTTACTCTTTTTGACTTGAATGGTTCCTTCATGGGCAGTCTGGAGAGTAGTCCAAATTTTATTAGCAGTCTGACACATTGAGATTTTATTGAATTCTTCTGAATTCAATGAATAATGAAGTGCATTCATTGCCTTGACATTTAACGTCATCAATCTCTTATCAGTATCAGACAATGGATTTGTCGTAGGAGAAACAAAGGGTTTTTCAATAATTTCTAAAACTTCTAGATCGATACATTGGAGAAAACTTTAATTTTGGTTTTCCAAAATTGATAATTAGTACCATTGAAAAGAGGAGGAGGATTAATGGCTTTTCATTCCATTTGGTTTACTATAAGATCAGAAACTCAAGAGCTTAATCTTATAAAAGAGTAACCTTCTCTGATACCAATTGAAAATAATTTTAGACACAGAAAGTAAATGAATACAGTTGTAGGTTCACTAACCCTGTGGCTAATCCCCGTCTGAGAACTCTTGCTCAAAATTCAACACATTATCCAGTGATTTCTTACAGGTGGAGAAACCCAGATCTTTTTCCAGGCTCAGATCCGAATCTTTACAATTGCAGGCTGTTAATCAGCTAGACTTTTTCCCATCCTCAAGTACAAATCTTTACAACGTGAAGATTTTAGACCTTTCTTCACTAGGTCATATAAGATAAGATTTTACAATCTTAAAAAACCAACTCTAACAATCCTAACGATCTCAAAAAATAAATCAAAGTTTTGATTCAAGAAGATGGTTTAAAAACAATTGTTTATTCGAAACTTTTAGAGATCTTTCTTTTCTAAAAGAATAGAAAAGTCTAATGGCTCTAGAAAGATCTCTTCTCTTTGAAAAAGTGTAGTAGAAAACTTGAGAACAAGAGAGGCAAAGTTTTCACCAAAACTTTTAAAGAAAAAAGTTGGTGTGAAAACTTGAGAAAATGAGTCCTATATATAGAATTATAAAAACAGACGGTTGGGACAGTTATTACAGCTGTCCCAAAAATATAGGACAGTTAGTGGCAGTTTATAACCGTTAGGAATTCAAAAATCCACCAAAATTCAAATTTGAAAAATTTCAAAATTTGCAATGGACGTCCATCATAGACGTCTATAGGATGTCTATATCTGATATCATCAAATACAGGACTTACCATTTGAGATCGACTTGACTCTAAACTCAAATAAAGTAGAAAAGTCTTAAATGCCTTCGATATGTGAATTCTCTGTTTATAGTCTTTGAATACGTATTGAGTGCGTCTGAGTCTTGACTATCTTGAGATGTCAGTTGCGATATTGAGTGTCCTTATGCTTGAATAACACCAGTTGTGTAGAACTTTGACTAATTTGACATGATTAGTAATCATATAGTAGATTTAAAATACGGTTTTATAAAATAATCAAAACACAAAGAGATTCATAAGCTAACAACAGATCCATCAGCTAGTTTGATAAGTGTGTGAGAAATATGTGAGAAATTAGACAATATACCTGAATTCACAGTCATGTGATCTGACGCTCCTGAGTCAATCACCCATGACGTAAGAGCTACTGAGGATAGACAACTAGAGAATGACTGGGACTGAGAGAGCTGAAACTGCTGAAACAATCTGAAACTTTCCAACGTCTCCGCATCCATAGAAAAATGGCAGAGTTAGTACCGAAAGTGACATGAGCTATAGAACTCTTACTTTTTTTTCGGGCAATCATACTTCATATGTCCAACTTCATGACAATAATTACACTCAACCCCCCTCGACTACCACCAGATCCTCTCCATGAGTAACTATCTCGGCTACTATCCCCACAATCTCCTCCTCCATAATAACTACCACAACCCCCTCCTCGACCAGAACAACCTCTGTCTCGACTGAAGCCGACTCTCTATTGCATAGCGGCTAATGCAGACTTTTCTGCGACTGATTCCGCGCTCGGGTGAGTTGGAAACATCTCTCGTATTAGATGGAATGCCTCCTGAAGATTCTTTGATGACTCATTACCAATCACTAGTGGTCGTGCTGCATCATACGAAGAATTTAAACTGTGTTTTTATTTTCTCCAAATCAGCTTCTAAAAGAAAAATAGCCCATAACTCATCACATACATTCTTAAAATCAACACAGTGCTCCTCTAACGTCCGACTCTCTTGATCTGATCTAGAATAAGTCTAAGATATAGAGCAAGCTCGGGGCATGCTTCCTTGAATATGTGGACTGCAACAATGTCCAAATCTTTTTCGCAGTAGAATAAGTAAGAACCAGATCCATTACCTCCTGCTTCATGACCTTCTATAAGATACCTTTCACCAAACTATTATCTTTTATCCAAGCAGCAGTTTTCGGGTTGGGGGAATCATTGGTGAATAATGGTCTTTACCCCTCCCAGTCAAATTCGTCATCACAATAATCTGCCATTGTTATTGATTCGAACCATTGAGCTTTCGATCTGACAACTTAACAGAAGCCAAGTTTAGCCTGAAAACAAATCGCTCGACAGCCTCCTTCTCAGCGTCACTCATGGCAACAACAGCAGAGTCACAACACAAAAACTCCTACCACCATTCTACCTCCTAATCGAACAAATAAATCCAAACAGATGATCCACGACCGGATCTAAACAGACATCCAACCGAACAGATAATCGACAACTAGATCTAACCCGAACAGATGATGAAGTAGATCATCGATGCGATGGTGATGCGGTGATGATGCGACGGTAATGCGGTGGTGATGTGGCGGTAGTGCATGGTGATGCGAAGTCGCTGGAGGATCGAGGCACGGTGGTGGTGTGCTATGGTGGTGCAATTTAGACATCAAGGCAAGATGGTTCGGTGGTGGTGCGATCTGAAGGCGAGGTGGTGCAATGGTGGTGCGAGATCTGAAGACGAAGCGGAGGTGCGATCTGGATCTAAAGGCGAGGTAGTTTGATGGTGTGCGATGGAGGTGCGATCTGGATATGGATCTGGATCCGGATCAGGAGGCGGTGGTGCAACAATGATTCAGGATGGATGTGGCGAGGTGGCTGGCGGCTAGGGTTGCAGGATGGATGCGGCGAGGCGGCTGGCTGCTGGGGTTTGGTGTTGGCAGCGGCTAGGGTTTGGAAAAAGGTATCTCTGATACCATGTTAAGGAATTTGAGGAAAAATAGAATTCATATATTAAAAGATACAGAGAGTCCCTCTATATATAGGTGTTACAATATGTCTACTCTCATAATTTTCCCGATGCGAAGTTAAACTCTAACAAGATATTAATAGAAACCCTCAAATATTATCATGTTGTTTAGGGTAATGTGTTCATCTGCGCCTTCATATGTGTTTGGGGTTTTTATTGTACGATTCACTGCTTGCTTTATTTTGAATTGTAAGCTTTTACTTAAACCTATGATGTTATTGTTGAATAAAATACAGAAATAATTGCTAAATAAATGATTTTAGATAAAATATGATTTTAGATAATATTTGTTTGAAAATCGGTTACATAAACAATATTGAAATATGAAATAAAAGTTAGACAAGCGAGCCTGACGAAGGGAGGCATACAGATAGCTGTGTTGCTCTAAGAACGTATTCTCACTTCTCGTACGGATTGTACCGACAAAGACGTTTCTAAGGTACAAGACTCCTCGGCCCATCCGATCCCCCCGATGAGTACGGATCACAGAGGAAGCTTTGATTTTGATCTTGTAATTTTGTAGTGTCTGAAAAAGCGAAAACATTGGAAAAGAAATCACTGAAATCGATGTTAAATTGAAGAAGTTATTAGGGTAATGGTGATTCACATTTTTGAGAAATACTAGAGAAAGGAAAAGATTTTTGTAAATTATCTTCTGGGAACTAGGCGTTCCCTTTAAATATTGACCGAAGAGATAACTTTGAAAAGTCGCCATCTTTTGGTCAAAGGTCGCATCCTTTAGATTTAAACGGGCAAACCCTTCATCATGGGCTTTTAACGGGCCTTCACAATAAAGAAGAAGAATAGATGGGCTAGATTTTAACTGTTAAGTAGAATTTATAATCCTAACCATCAATCTTATAAGATATATACACATGCATGCTTTAGGGTTTAAATATAGGGCAAATTGTTGAAAAGCCCCCGGCCCAGGAAAAAGGATAAAAAAGTCTCCGGTATTTTCGAAATAGGGAGAAAGGGTTTACTGTTCAAGAACTTAATCTAAAAACTCATGGCCCAAGGCCTGGGTATTTTATTTTGGTGCAGGAACCAATTCATTCACAGTCATTCAAAATTTCACTATCTCTCTCTCTCGCTCCCATCTCCTCAAATCCCTAAGGCTTCTCTATCCTCTCCGGTGAGCCTTAGATACTCCGAAGAGCCACCGTCTTCGATCGCCTCTCCACCCTTCATATCGCCGTCGTCTCCCTCGTTGCAACCTCGCCTCTCCAAGTCGACATCTCAATGTCTTTTTAGAGCTCATACTCTTCTTCTTCTCTTTTTAATTCCATTTCTCTTTTCTGCATTCTTTTCCCACACATTTATTCTCTCTCTTTGTCACACACACACATATCTCCTCAACACCAACAACTTAATAATTAAGAAGCTTAATAGGTTGTGTTGGAAAATATTGATAGGTTTTGTTCGAAAAGGATGATGATGAGGGGAGCAAAATGTTGATGGGTTGTGTTGGAATCGCAAGGAGAAAAGAAAAAAGAAAAAAGAAAAGAAAACAGAATAGATAATGGGAAATTAAAGAGAAGACGTTTTGAGTTGTAAAGAGGAAGAAAAGAGAGAGAGAGAGAGAAGTTATAGGCAACTGCTTAAAAATTACAGATAACTTAGTAGAAGTTATAGGCAACTGGTAGTGGAGAAATGAAAGGTCTAATTTTGCAAGTTCTTAATGAGTTGTGTTGGAAAAGGAGGAGGATGATGAGGGGAGCAAAATATTGATGGGTTGTGTTGGAATTGCCAGGAGAAAAGAAAAAAAAAGTTACATGCAACTCAAAACTTAATTCCATTTCTTTTCTCTACATCCTTTTCCCACACATTCCAGATTTGTGGATACAGCTCCTATTGAATCAATTTCGGTCTTCTTGGGTCTTCATCATTGTTTTTCTCTTTTGAAAACTTCATTCCTCCGTCCTCACATGTTGCCTGTAACTTGTAAACAGTTGCATGTAACTTCAAATTAGTTGCATGTGATTTTAATTACTTTTAACCACTTGTCTGTAACTTCTAATTAGTTCCCTATAACTTTTAATAAGTTGCATGTAATTTGTAAACACTTCCATGTAACTTTTGATAAGCTGCATATAACTTGTAAGAAGTTGCATGTAATTTCTCATAAGTTGACTGTGACTTCTAAGCAGTTGCCTCTAAGTTCTAACCAGTTGCATATAATTTCTAATAACTTGCATGTAACTTCTAAGCAGTTGCCTGTAATTTCTAATAACTTGCCTGTAACTTCAAATAAGCTGCATGTAACTTCTAAGCAGTTGCTCATAACTTCTAATAACTTGTCCATAACTTCTAATAAACTGCATGTAAATATTAAGCAGTTGCATGTAACTTCTAATAATTTATCCATAATTTCTAATAAGCTGCATGTAATTTCTAAGTAGTTACTTGTAATATCTAATAAGTTGTCTATAACTTCTAAACAGTTACATGTAACTTCTAGGCAGTTGCTTGTAACATATGGGGCCAGACGTCTGTAGTTCCAAAATTTCCTAGAGATGTCTGCCTCAGACATCTTCTTTTAAAGACAGAAACCGACATATTGAAAATTTCCTTTAGCAGATATCTGTACCAGATGTCTGCAGTTCAAAATTTTCTTAAGAAGACGTCTGGTACAGATATCTGCTGAAGGAAATTTCCATTTGCAAATCTCTGTTTCTATTTCAGAGATGACTAAGCAGACGTATCCTTAAGAAATTTTTGAACTGAAAACGTCTGGTACAGACGTCTGATACAAGTAAGCGGTTAGAAATTAAAGATAAGTGCATAGAAATTACAGACAACTTATTAGAAATTACATGCAAGTGTCTAGATGTTATATGCAACTAATGAGAAGTTATAGGCCAGTTGTTAGAACTAACAGGTAAGTGCTTACAAATTACAGGTAACTTATTAGAAGTTACAGGCAACTAATTAAAAGTTACAAGTAAGTCGTTAGAAATTAAATAGCAAATTAAGTAACTTTGAGCCCTGCAACTCTAAGTACAAGAACCCAAAACCTCATGATTGATCATCTCCTTCGTGTCGTATGTAAAATGTTTCACAACAAAAGAAATTTATACCGCAATCAATTAACGGTGTCTATTGTAGTTTCGTCGGTGAATGCGGATCGTCCACTGAGAAAGTGTGATTTGCTCGTTATTGTTTTAGTTGAGTCGAAAATTAAAAGATAAAAGAAATTGCAATAAAATTGATTCAAGATTTGTGAGTTTTCATTTTCAAGAAACTTAAGAAAGTAAAGATCTAAAATCAAGGATCAAGAAATGTTCCCAAATTGTTTGAATTATCAAGATTTATAAAGAGGTTTGTCGGAATCGATCCAATTGATAGTGATGATGAATACTAATGATTACAAATTCTTATCTATTGAAGATTTGTTGCTAGATCGATGACGATCAACGAGAATTAGGGATCTATTGGAGAAACTAGGGTTTCTTCATCATCATCCCTTGTCCTTTCATTGATTATCATTCAAATTCTAGCCTCTAGCAAATTAAATCACCGATCGTTGATCCCTAATTTAGAGCGAAAACATTCAATAAAGCGATCTCGCTCAAATTAGGTTTTCGATGATTCAATTTCCGAAAATTTACAAAACTCATAAGATTTAAGAATCGTTCAAGAATTCAATCATCATCATCTACCTATTTTCTCGATTCCGCTACAAGCGGAGATTTCACTCACACGTCATGAAAAAGGAAAGAATCAAGAATCGATAAATTTTCATAATGCAAGAATGTAAAAAAAAGCAAGATTTACAATATTCACCTTTATTAATCGACGATTAGGTACAATTCACTCAACTCGAGATTACAAGATTTGAGGAGGTAACTAGATTCGCCGAAATTAGCTTCGCATCGATCTTCTTGAGTCGCGGAAAGTCTTGAATCTCTTGCTCGGATGATGGTCGGCGTTGCTTCAAAAGATCTTTATTTCCTTGCTTGATTCTCTTCTCGGTAGATCTTGATTTGGCTTTGGATTTGGCTTGGGGCTAGGGTTTTGAGTTGCAAGTTGTGTCACTCAACTTGCGGAATTTTGGCTCAATAGTCAACAACGAACAATCTTTGTAATGAAGCCCTGGGTGCCCTTTTATAGTTTTCCCTCAAGCTTCCCCTAGAAGCTAGATCTAGCTTCCCTTAGAAGCTTGGTTGTTATGAACCTTGCACAAGAAGCTTGGTAGTTGTAGGGAAGTTTCTAGATTAAGGTAGTTAGCTAGCTTGCATGAGAAGCTTGGTAGGTATTAAACTTGCATAAGAAGCTTGGCTGTTAGAAGGGAAGCTTCTGGAGAATTCGAGGAACTGAAACGTCTTGAAGAAGTTTGGCCATTTAAATAGAAGCCTCGGAAAAAGTTTTCTGCCACCGATGAGTCAACACGGCCGCGGATCCGCGGCGGATCGGCCTAACTCGGCCGCGGATCCGCGGCCGTTTTGTGAAGTCAGTGCGTGATTTATCCAATGTTGTTTCATGTTGGCTTAGTGGCACTTTTCTGATGTCTGGAATATTTTTATACTTTCTTGTTTACTGCCAGATTTCAAGTCTTGGACTTGACGCGTTTTATCAGCACTTTTAGCAGTTCCGGTTCTTTTACCTGGAGAATTTCCTGCACACAATCTCGAGACAAGTGTTTGATATACAAAAGATCACGTATGCAATAATAAACACACAATTTCCCTCATAATGCTGGTTATAATGTATAACACATGTTATTTGGTATTTTTGCAGACAAATTGCTAATATGTGCTATATTTATACCAAACACCTTTAAATGATTACAAATAGTAGGGAAATTGCTGTGTTAAAAATGCAATATTTTCGAATGATCAAATTCCCCCAAACTTAATTTTGATCGTCTTGAGCAAACTTGTTTTATTCAAGAGAAGGAGAAAATATAAGAAAAAGAAAAACTAAATGTAACACCCGAGCCAAAATACTACTATTTTCTGTTACTGGTTGAGCATTAGGTAGTACTCATTTCTTTTATCTTGCTTGTTTGGGCCTACTGTAAAATTTTATCAGGAAAAGTCATTTCTGCATATAACAAATTTTAGCGTCTAAAATGAAATTAAAAATATCTATCTTGGCCTACTCGACACCCCTAGCCTTGTGGTAGCGTCCGTGCATCGTGTTCTCGCCCCGTTCGGTGAAACGGGCAAGTTTGGATGGCTACGCGCGCGTACAGGTGTCCGACTTGGGGGGTATGCTTTTTAATCATAAAACACTCAATTTCAAAATTTGGAACCCGCTTAAAATCCTATTATTTAAATTTCAAATTTTTGGACCCAACCAGGGCGCGATTTGGAAATGTTTTATTTAGCGCCAAAATCCCAAGATTAATATAATATTTAAACCATATAATATTTCCTTAACTTATAATCTTTACTGTTTAATCTTCTAAAATCATTTTAAAAAATTCCTTTTAACCTCTGCAATCTCTCCCCAGGCCAATCGCGAGGGATTTAAGATTGTTGGGCCCCACTTTCTTTAACTCTCTCTCTCTCCTTCTCCCATTATCTCTCCCGCCTCTCTCTCTCTCTCTCTCTCTCTCTAACTCGCTTTCTCTCTCCCCCTCATATATATATTTCCCCTCCCCTTCATATTTTGGAAAACCACGAACACAGAGAACCCATCAAGCCTCAACCCTAGCCACCTCCACCATCGTCGCCGCAGCCCCGACGCCGGCGCCAACGTCACCGTCGCCCTCGCCTCCGCCTCCTCGCCTCAACCAACCCTTGTCTTCTCCCCGCGCACCCTGCACGACAGCGGCCACCGGCAGACTTCCCTGCAGCCGCCTGAGTCGTCACCGCGACCCCCTGCGCCGCCCCTGGCCGTCGTCGACGAACCCCAACCACCTCTAAACACCATGCAAGTGTCTCTCCACCCTTCCTTTCCTCTCTTCTGTTTCCAGAACTGAAAACAGTTGGCTGGGAGTTTTTGCAGATCGCCGGAGACGCCGTCCTCACCGCCGTCGATCTCACTGTCGTCGCTAGTGCCCTCTGGACCAGTGAGTATTCCCCCATCATCTTCTTCTCTGGTCATTTCCTTCTTTCCAAGATCTATACCCGTTTGAAACCCTATTTACTGTTTTTGTGCTCGCCGGAATCCGGCCGTGCCGACGACGTATCCAGCGGAGCACTCTGACCCGTGAGGTCCCTTGGTTCGTTGTTTGGGTTCAATCCGTGAACCGTGCGTTCGTCGCGTGTTTCCCGCCGACGTTACGTTCCGTTTTTCCCGGTTCGCAACCCGTCGAGGCAAGTATCCCTTGCTACATGCTATATAATACATTTATATATGTTTTGACACATTGAACCTGTAAAACTTAACTTGGTATAGTCGTTTCTCATTTGGTTGCAATATAGCATTATATCATTTTACAGTTAACATAAAATTTACAGTTTGCCAATTTAACCCTAATAACCAAGTTTACCTGTTAATCACATTTTTTACTGTTTAATAGACGGTAGCACTTACCCATGTAGTTCTATTACATTCGGACATTCGTATTCAAAGGCTTGATATAACTGTATTGCATCAATATCTAAACTATTGCACCGCTAAGGGTGCTCAAACCTGTTAATATAATTAAACGGCTGCACTATATTACTGCACTCTTGTGATTGAATGAAACTGCTTATTATTGTTTAACTCATTGCTTATTTCCTGTTGTTAATACCCTGTTCGACTATACATCTGATTAGGAGCACACTCACGATATTGTTTATATCTTGACCTGACATGGCTACATATATATATATATATATATATATATATTGATACACATGACATGGTACCGTATACTGTTGACTTGACCTGATGTATTATGACCCGACCTGTTACCTGATCTCGTGCCTAATGCCAACAAACCTGACATGTAGTCCTCATGGACCGTTCCTGTTGTCTATCCAGACAAACCTGCTTGTACCTGATCCTGTGTTGGCATTGGTTCTTGATTACTAAATACCTGACTTGACTTGCACTTATAACTTGGGGGTATGTGGAAATCAAAGGTGAAACCTGACTTGTAACTCGACAGTTCACTACCTGTCTGAGTGTACACATTCCTGTTCTGTGCCTAGCGACATATCTCGGTTTTAGCCGAGAATATTATGGCCGTGGTCCCGGGTATGTACGGGGATACTATCGAGTGTACACATTCCTGTTTTGTGCCTAGCGGCATGTCTCGGCTGTAGCCGAGAATATTGTGGCCGTGGTCCCGAGTATGTACGGGATACTATTGAGTTACATCGATGATTCATCAATTTGGTTTCAAAGACTTTAGACTAGAAAACTTGATAGAACAGTTTTGTTACCCACTGCACACTACCTTGTACTGCTTGTTTCACATTATTGCTTTATTCATGTATATTTTGCATTGCCTGTTACATTGTTCATATTATATTACTGGTTGACATGACGCGCTGACGTCTGGGTTTTGCATGGTCCAGATTCTGTACCGCTGTCGCAGTCCGAGCAGGAGTACTTCAGCCAGCAGGCTGAGCTGTGAGTTCAGTAGTAGTTAGTTTTATTTCCTGCATTCATTTCCTGATGTGAGCCCGCATTATGGGACATACCTTTCAGTTATTTATATTGGATCATTTGCTTCCGCATTTATTTATTATTGACTCTTGTTATTCTGGATTATGGACATGTTTTAGATAGTTTTGTCTTGTTCTTGATATCTCTACAGCCGTAATGTGACTGTGGATGGATACTTCCTACCCACAGGTAGCATGGTTGGCTATGTCACATGCCCAATCTAGCGTACTCTGGGAAGTGGGGTGTGACATGGTTCTTTTGGTATCAGAGCCATGGGTTAGTTGGGTTGATTCTTTTGTAGTTGGGTATTGTACCCAATACACGAATCAGGATGCCCGTGTTTAGGAAACATGTCCTGCCACTTTGCCGTTTACCATTCTTGAATCACATTCTTCCTGATTATATCTTTTACGACATGCAAACTTACTTTGCATGTCGACTCGAAAACCTGATTTCTTGTTATCTCTAGGACTTAGGCGACTTGGGTAGAGTTAAGTAATTGTGGCTATGATACCGCGGCATAGTTACAATGCAGTACTCTATTTAAGTATCTTGGAGTTCTAGCCTTGATCTATATATTTAATCTATCATCATGCTAATGTTGGGTGTTCTTGATTTCAGGAATATGGCAGATAAGAATTTGAAGACGTACCAGAGGCGTGTGGATGAAGCCGCCATGCTTGGAGTGATAAGGGGAATGCTGGAGAATCAAAAGAGACAGACCGAGCTGATCCAGCAACAAGCAGATTCGTTTCAGGAAGGTTTGCAAATCGTTCAGCAGTCTGTAAACAACGTTGGAGCTAAACCAGTTGACCGAGTAGGGACCGTGGCAGATTTCAGACGTTTGGGTCCGTCTACATTCACTGGTTTGGAGGAGCCGTTGCCAGCCGAGCAGTGGCTAGTCGACACAGAGAATTTGCTGATTGCGGCACAGATTCCAGAGGACAAAAGAGTTGACGTGGTACGCATTCAGTTAGTGGACTACGCCCGAGAGTGGTGGCTTGTGGAAGAGACCCGCTTGCCCAAGCCGATCAAGTGGGCGGATTTTTTCTAAGAGTTTCCTGGAGAAGTTCTTCCCGCGGACTGCACGGGAGGAAATGGAAGAGAAGTTTATTGGGTTAAGGCAGAATGGAGCATCCGTGGACGTGCATGCAGCAGAGTGGACGAGACTCAGCAGATTCGCTGGACCTTTAGTCGCCAACGATGCAGACAGGGCACGAAGGTTCATGCGCAACTTGGATGTGGACATCCAGAGGCAGATTATCTCCCTGGGTTTGACCACTTTCTCACAGGTTCTTACGGCAGCTCGGGAACAACAGAGTCTATCTGGGATGAAAGGGAGCTCGCAGCAGACAGCAGTTGCGGCCAGGAAGCCCGCATTTGTACCTAACCGAGCTCATGGGCGCAAGGGTATTCCAGTGGACCGTCGTGGTGTAGCACCCGTGAAGAAGCCTGTGATTGTTGATCGAAGAAAGAGCATGAATTGTAACTACTGCAATTTACCTGGCCACATGCAAAAGGATTGTCGAAGGAGGCTGGGACTCTGTTTGGTTTGTGGAGCGGCAGATCACGCCGTTAATGCTTGTCCGTCAAAACTTCGTACGAGAGATGATATTCAGGAGCCTCCGCAGAGACCGTTCCAAGGGCAGAAACAGCTGACTCAAGGACCTAATCAGGCTCGAGCTTTTACCTTGACAGCTGAGGAGGCCAAGGCATCAGGAGAAGTTGTTTCTGGTACTTTACTCGTTCATGGTTTTCCCGCATTGGCATTATTTGATTCTGGTGCATCCCACTATTTTATGTCATCCAAATTTATAACTACACACTCGATTGCCTGCACGACCCTGTCTAGTTTCTGGGACATACACACTGGGAATGAGAAAATCATATCTAGTAGGGAGTGTACAGATTGTACAGTTGTTGTGTGCGGACGGGAACTCTTTGCAGATTTCTTGGTGATTGATACGGGCAGCTATGAAGTTGTCTTGGGAATGGATTTTCTTGGCCCTTTCCACGCCCACATTGACTGTAGGGCAAAGAAAGTAATTTTCCAGATTCCCGGACATCCTGAGTTTACCTTAGATGGAGGAAGCAGTTTTGTCGGGCCAGTCGAGTTTAGGGCTAGGCCGACAAACAATATTCTTGCAGCAATGGAAGTTGATAGTAGTGAAGAGCCGGTGGTTGTTCGTGATTTTATGGACGTATTTGAAGATATATCGGGTTTACCTCCGAAGCGAGACGTGGAGTTCGCAATTGACCTTATTCCTGGTGCAGCGCCAGTATCTAAAGCGTATTATCCAATGGCACCAGTAGAGTTGGAAGAAGTTAAGAAACAGGTTGCTGAATTGCTTGAGAAGGGTTGGATTCGAAGCAGCAACTCGCCTTGGGGAGCTCCAGTTCTTCTAGTAAAGAAGAAGGATGGCACAAGAAGAATGTGCATCGACTATTGAGAATTAAACCGGGTGACTATTAAGAACAAGTACCTGATCCCTCGCATTGGAGAACTTTTTGAGCAGCTTAGTGGCGCGAGGGTATTCTCGAAGCTGGATTTGCGATCCGGATATCATCAGGTCCGAGTGAAAGCAGAAGATATTTGCAAGACGGTGTTTCGAACTCGGTATGGACATTACGAGTACCTAGTAATGCCCTTCGGAGTAACGAATGCGCCGACAATATTCATGGACTTGATGAACCGAATCTTTTCACCGTTCTTGGACCAGTTTATCGTGGTATTCATTGACGATATTCTAGTTTACTCGAAGAGTTTTGAGGAGCATGCTGAGCATTTGAAGATCGCACTGCAGACTTTGAGACAGGAGAAATTGTATGCGAAGATGAGTAAGTGCGAATTTTGGCTGAAGGAAGTGAAGTTTCTGGGGCATGTTGTGTCGGGCGATGGAATCGCCGTCGATCCCGAAAAGATTGCAGCAGTTCGAGATTGGCCGATTCCAAAGAATGTTGCTGAGATAAGAAGTTTCCTTGGATTAACCGAATACTACAGGAGATTTGTGGAGAACTTTGCTCGTCTGGCAGAGCCGTTGACCAAGCTTACGCGCAAGGAGGTACCTTTTGTATGGACGGATGAATGTGCGTTATCTTTTGAGACGTTGAAGCAGAAGTTGATAACCGCCCCTATTCTGACCGTGCCAGACAATTCCGGAGGATTGGTGATTCACAGCGACGCATCTGGGAAAGGATTGGGATGTGTTTTGATGCAGCATGGGAAGGTTATAGCATACGCATCGAGACAATTGAAGACCCATGAGAAGAATTATCCGACTCATGACTTAGAGCTTGCGGCTGTGATCTTCGCTTTGAAGATTTGGAGACATTACCTTTTGGGCGAGAGAGTCGAAGTTTTTACAGATCACAAGAGTTTGAAGTATGTGTTCACTCAGAAGGAGTTGAATATGAGGCAGCGTAGATGGTTGGAGCTGATGGCCGACTACGATCTTGATCTTAAGTACCATCCGGGGAAGGTTAACGTCGTGCCGGATGCGCTTAGTCGGTTACCAGCAATTCAGGTGTTAACTACGCAGAGGGAGATCATTGCAGATTTTCAAAGATTTGACTTGGAGGTTGTGCTACCGCATTCTACGGGACAGTTGATGCAGTTGCAAGTACAGTCGTCTTTAATTGAGAAAATTAAAGCAGCACAATCGCAGGATCCTAGACTGCAAAAGTTTCGAGAGCAAGTTGAAGCCGGACTACGAACAGATTTATTGATCCACGAAGATGGTTCGTTGAGGTATGGTAGCCGTTTGTGTGTGCCAAAGGGAGATGTTCGTGAAGAGCTTATGAAGGAGGCACACAGTTCAGCTTACTCTGTACATCCAGGAGGTACAAAGATGTACCGAGATATTCGACAGCATTTCTGGGGGGAAGGCATGAAATGGGAGATTGCTCGCTTTGTGGCTAAGTGCTTGGTGTGTCAGCAAGTTAAGGCTGAACATCAACGGGTTGCTGGTTTATTGCAACCACTTCCGATTCCTCAGTGGAAGTGGGAACATATAACCATGGATTTCGTGACGGCTTTACCGCGGAGTCCAAAGGGCAACAATGCAGTATGGGTGATTGCTGATCGGTTGATCAAGGCAGCTCACTTTATTCCTTTCCGGGTTGGTCAATCAATGAAGACTTTGGCAGAGCGGTACATATAGGAGATTGTAAGATTACATGGTGTACCGGTGAGCATCGTGTCCGATCGGGACACTCGGTTCTTATCACACTTCTGGAGGAGTTTACAGGAAAGTTTGGGGACTCGATTGAAGTTTAGCACAGCTTATCATCCTCAAACTGATGGTCAGTCGGAGAGAACGATCCAAACTCTTGAAGACATGTTGAGAGCATGCATGTTGGACTTCAAGGGTTCTTGGGAGGATCATCTACACTTGGTGGAGTTTTCTTATAACAACAGTTTTCAGGAAACTATCCAGATGGCTCCATTTGAAGCTTTGTATGGTCGTAAGTGCCGTTCACCTGTTTGTTGGGATGATGTCGGTGAACGAAGATTGTTGGGACCAGATTTGGTAGTGCAGACAGTTGAGAAGGTTAACACTATTAGAAATCACATGAAGGCAGCTCAAGACAGACAGAAGAGTTGGGCTGAAACGTCAAGAAGACCTCTAGAGTTCGCCGTGGGTGATTTGGTATTCTTGAAGATATCACCGACTAGAGAAGTGATTCGCTTTGGGAGTCGAAGAAAGCTTAGTCCTCGATTTGTTGGACCCTTTGAGATATTGGAGCGTGTTGGAGAGGTAGCGTACCGTTTGGCGTTACCGCAGTCCTTGGCAGGTGTGCACGATGTGTTTCACGTATCTCAACTACGACGGTATGTTCGAGATGAAACACACGTTTTGGATCATTCGGAGTTAACAGTACGGGAAGATTTGACTTTTGAAGAGCGACCGGTTGAAATCGTGGATCGAAGGGAAAAGGTTCTTAAGAACAAGGTTATCCCCCTTGTGCTTATTTCTTGGGGAAATCGATCGCATGGAGAGTCCACTTGGGAACGAGAAGATGAGATCCGGCAGAAGTTTCCTCACCTTTTTCTGTAGTTTTCTATCTTGTATTCTTGGAATTTCGAGGACGAAATTCTTTTTGTAGTTGGGTATAATGTAACACCCGAGCCCAATACTACTATTTTCTGTTACTGGTTGAGCATTAGGTAGTACTCATTTCTTTTATCTTACTTGTTTGGGCCTTACTGTAAAATTTTATCTGGAAAAGTCATTTCTGCATATAACAAATTTTAGCGTCTAAAATGAAATTAAAAATATCTATCTTGGGCTACTCGACACCCCTAGCCTTGTGGTAGCGTCCGTGCATCGTGTTCTCGCCCCGTTCGGTGAAACGGGCGAGTTTGGACAGCTACGCGCGCGTACAGGTGTCCGACTTGGGGGTATGCTTTTTAATCATAAAACACTCAATTTCAAAATTTGGAACCCGCTTAAAATCCTATTATTTAAATTTCAAATTTTTGGACCCAACCCGGGCGCGATTTGGAAATGTTTTATTTAGCGCCAAAATCCCAAGATTAATTTAATATTTAAACCATATAATATTTCCTTAACTTATAATCTTTACTGTTTAATCTTCTAAAATCTTTTTAAAAAATTTCTTTTAACCTCTGCAATCTCTCCCCAGGCCAATCGCGAGGGATTTAAGATTGTTGGGCCCCACTTTCTTTAACTCTCTCTCTCTCTCCTTCTCCCATTATCTCTCCCGTCTCTCTCTCTCTCTCTAACTCGCTTTCTCTCTCTCCCTCATATATATATTTCCCCTCCCCTTCATATTTTGGAAAACCACGAACACAGAGAACCCATCAAGCCTCAATCCTAGCCGCCTCCACCGTCGCCGCCGCAGCCCCGACGCCGGCGCCAACGTCACCGTCGCCCTCGCCTCCGCCTCCTCGCCTCAACCAACCCTTGTCTTCTCCCCGCGCACCCTGCACGACAGCGGCCACCGGCAGACTTCCCTGCAGCCGCCTGAGTCGTCACCGCGACCCCCTGCGCCGCCCCTGGCCGTCGCCGACGAACCCCAACCACCTCTAAACACCATGCAAGTGTTTCTCCACCCTTCCTTTCCTCTCTTCTGTTTCCAGAACTGAAAACAGTTGGCTGGGAGTTTCTGCAGATCGCCGGAGACGCCGTCCTCACCGTCGTCGATCTCGCCGTCGTCGCTAGTGCCCTCTGGACCAGTGAGTATTCCCCCATCATCTTCTTCTCTGGTCATTTCCTTCTTTCCAAGATCTATACCCGTTTGAAACCCTATTTACTGTTTTTGTGCTCGCCGGAATCCGGCCGTGCCGACGACGTGTCCCGATGATCCAACGGAGCACTCTGACCCGTGAGGTCCCTTGGTTCGTTGTTTGGGTTCAATCCGTGAACCGTGCGTTCGTCGCGTGTTTCCTGCCGACGTTACGTTCCGTTTTTCCCGGTTCGCAACCCGTCGAGGCAAGTATCCCTTGCTACATGCTATACAATACATTTATATATGTTTTGACACATTGAACCTGTAAAACTTAACTTGGTATAGTCGTTTCTCATTTGGTTGCAATATGGCATTATATCATTTTACAGTTAACATAAAATTTACAGTTTGCCAATTTAACCCTAATAACCAAGTTTACCTGTTAATCACATTTTTTACTGTTTAATAGACGGTAGCACTTACCCATGTAGTTCTATTACATTCGGACATTCGTATTCAAAGGCTTGATATAACTGTATTGCATCAATATCTAAACTATTGCACCGCTAAGGGTGCTCAAACCTGTTAATATAATTAAACGGCTGCACTATATTACTGCACTCTTGTGATTGAATGAAACTGCTTATTATTGTTTAACTCATTGCTTATTTCCTGTTGTTAATACCCTGTTCGACTATACATCTGATTAGGAGCACACTCACGATATTGTTTATATCTTGACCTGACATGGCTACATATATATATATATATATATATATATATATATATATATATTGATACACATGGCATGGTACCGTATACTGTTGACTTGACCTGATGTACTATGACCCGACCTGTTACCTGATCTCGTGCCTAATGCCAACATACCTGACATGTAGTCCTCATAGACCGTTCCTGTTGTCTATCCAGACAAACCTGCTTGTACCTGATCCTGTGTTGGTATTAGTTCTTGATTACTAAATACCTGACTTGACTTGCACTTATAACTTGGGGGTATGGGAAAATCAAAGGTGAAACCTGACTTGTAACTCGACAGTTCACTACCTGTCCTGAGTGTACACATTCCTGTTTTGTGCCTAGCGGCATGTCTCGGTTTTAGCCGAGAATATTGTGGCCGTGGTCCCGGGTATGTACGGGATACTATCGAGTGTACACATTCCTGTTTTGTGCCTAGCGGCATGTCTCGGCTGCAGCCGAAAATATTGTGGCCGTGGTCCCGGGTATGTACGGGATACTATTGAGTTACATCGATGATTCATCAATTTGGTTTCAAAGACTTTAGACTAGAAAACTTGATAGAACAGTTTTGTTACCCACTGCACACTACCCTGTACTGCTTGTTTCACATTATTGCTTTATTCGTGTTTATTTTGCATTGCCTGTTACATTGTTCATATTATATTACTGGTTGACATGACGCGCTGACGTCTGGGTTTTGCATGGCCCAGATTCTATACCGCTATCGCAGTCCGAGCAGGAGTACTTCAGCCAGCAGGCTGAGCTGTGAGTTCAGTAGTAGTTAGTTTTATTTCCTGCATTCATTTCCTGATGTGAGCCCGCATTATGGGACATACCTTTCAGTTATTTGTATTGGATCATTTGCTTCCGCATTTATTTATTATTGACTCTTGTTATTCTGGATTATGGATATGTTTTAGATAGTTTTGTCTTGTTCTTGATATCTCTACAGCCGTAATGTGACTGTGGATGGATACTTCCTACCCACAGGTAGCATGGTTGGCTATGTCACGTGCCCAATCTAGCGTACTCTGGGAAGCGGGGCGTGACACTAAATAGCACACTTTCGTAGGCAACACGATTGCACTGAGCACGTGCAACAAGCCTTTAAACCTCTAGGTGTCCCTAGTAGGAGGAGTGTTGTCTCCTGAGTATTTTCAGCGGATTGCACCCACAAAATCCAATAATAAAAGGAAGACTGTGAATGTTACATATAAAGATAAGAATTGTAAAAGAAAGACTTTGAAAATTAGAGTTTCCAACTACACTAGCTTTTCGGTTGTCATGAGCCATATCTTAATAGTCATGAAAAGATGTTAGAAATCACATCATCCCTCAATAAAACATCGTCCTTATTCTTCATCTCTATCTTTCTTCCAAACATCGATCATATACCCCTACGTATGTGTAAAAGACATCCCTACGCTCGGAGAATTCAATTCAAGCTATCATACTCTTGTCCATCTGCCTCAGTACTTTTTAATCGATGAATACTTAGATGAGATTGCTCACACATTTTTCATGCGACCGTTAATATTTCTTGAGATACTAACCGACCGATTACTCATGTGCTTGCTTATTAGGCGTATTAGTATTTTCCTCGTCTTGCAACACCTATGGCTTAGCAGTGACTACCAAACCAGTTGGTCTAAGGCACTAGGTGATGAAGCACCCTCACTATATTTTTTTTATTGCTGTCTTGGTGATAACAAAACCAGTGTTCATTTTTCTACACCATTTTATCTTTTATTCATTTATTATCTTCTTCATACTTTGGCTTTTAGACAAGAGCATTTTAAGGTACCTCTACTATCCCGAGCTTCAAGACGTATGTAATTGCGTATAATAGGGTATCAACATTTAAATGTTTGGCTTTCAGAATATGAACTATTTTTCAGACTTATTTTTATCCTTAGATTAGTGACTTTTTTCATCTTACTAACTCTTGGGACAACGGCTCATAACTACTTATTACTAGTTCGTTTAAGAAAAATTCTAATTTTCTTAAATTTTTCCAATCTTCTGGATGTAATTTTTCACTATCTAATTTTTTATTATCAAATTAAATATTAAATATTTTTATCTTTTGAATTTTTTTTTATTTTTATATGTTTTAAAAAGTTTTGTGCTTATGCAAAGTATGATGCAAATGATGCGCAAATAAGCACAAACCTCCCCCAAACTTGTTTTCAACCGTGTCCTCACTGTTGTCTTCTGCTAGATCACAAAAATCTATAAGCCTGGGAGGAAATTTATTAAATGGGGGCAATAAATATGATCGTGAAAATCCTCCTCCAAACTTATTCTTTTCACTCACCTCCATTCTAAAAATGATATAGTATTTTTCAAAAGATGGAGGTGAGACAGAGGAATTTTAATCAAGATAAAGCGGCTCCTGTAAAAACAGGAGCTCCTCCGTGGGGTCAGTAGAAAAATACAGTTTTAATCTATGTCCATTTACTTTGAAAAATGTACCGTTTTCAACATTTTCAACTTCGACTGCCCCGTGCGAATATATATACCGCACAACAAAAGGTCCTTTCCACCGAGATTGTAACTTACCCGCATGAAGATGGAGTCGTGAATCATAAAGAAGGACTTGTTGACCAGGTGTAAAAGTTTTTCTCAAAATGTTTTATCGTGAAATACCTTAGTCCGATTCTTTATAATCACAGCATTATCGTAAGATTCATCGCGGAGTTCGCTTAGCTCGTTTAATTGCAGCTTTCGAAAGTTGCAGGCTTGATTTAAGTCAAAGTTAAGTTCTCTAATGGCCCACATTGCTTTGTGCTCAATCTCGACCGGAAGGTGACAAGCCTTTCCAAACACTAGTCTGTAAGGAGACATACCTAGATCGGTTTTATATGCAATTCGGAATGGCCAAAGAGCATCCGTCAATTTGGTTGACCAATCTTTTCGATTTTTAGAAACTGTTTTCTCCAAAATTTGTTTGATTCGTCTGTTTGAAACCTCAGCTTGCCCGCTTGTTTTGGGATGATAGGGTGTGGAAAGTTTGTGGTTGATTGCATATTTCTGCATCAAAGTCTCGAAAGACCGATTGCAGAAATGCGTCCCATTATCGCTAATGATAGCACGTGGGTGTCCAAATCGCGAAAAGATATTTTCTTTTAAGAATTTAATAACAACCTTTTTGTCATTAGTGCGACAAAGAATAGCTTCAACCCACTTTGAGACGTAATCAACTACAAGCAATATGTACAGATTCCCAAAGGAGTTGGGAAAAAGACCCATAAAGTCAATACCCCAAACATCGAAAATTTCAACCACCAAGATGGGCTGCTGTGGCATTTCATTTCTCCGGGAAATCCTACCCATGTGTTGACACTGTGTACAGGTTTTGCAATGATCAAATGCATCTTTGAACAAAGTCGGCCAATAGAAACCGCATTGCAAAACCTTCTCCGCCATCTTTCGAGGACCGAAATGACCCCCACATGCCTGATCATGACAAAAAGATAGAATACTCTTGAATTCGTCATTAGGGACACATCTGCGAATGATCTGGTCTGGACAATACTTAAACAGATAGGGTTCATCCCGGTAAAAATGTTTTACTTGGGATAGAAATCGATGTTTGTCCTGTTTCGACCATTCGCGGGGATAAGTCCTGTAGCAAGATAATTCACAATATCTTTGAACCAAGGTCCGTCCGATACATTCAAGAGTTGTTCATTTGGAAAAGAATCATTGATCGGCAGGGTCACAGGTGAAGAAGAGATGCGTGACAGATGGTCGGGTACAGCGTTTTCACATCCTTTCTTATCTTTAATAACAAGATCAAATTCTTGTAATAGAAGGATCCAACGTATTAGCCTACTTTTAGCATCCTTCTTCGCCAAAAGATGTTTCAAGGCATCAGTGTACACAACAATAGGTGAGCCAATCAAGTAAGGCCTGAATTTTTCTAATGCAAATACAACTGCCAAGAGTTCTTTCTCGGTAGTTGTATAGTTAATTTGAGCATCGTTCAGGGTCTTACTTGCATAATAGATCATGTGTGGCATCTTTTCAATGTGCTGTCCTAAGACTGCACCAACTGCAAAATCCGATGCATCACACATAAGCTCAAACGGATGGCTCCAATCTGGAGATGATAGAATGGGGGCTGTAGTGAGAGAGTGTTTGAATGAGTCAAATGCTGATCCGAGTCGAAGTGAAAGGTTGTATCCTTGGCCAAGAGAAGAGTTAAGGGTCTAGCAATTTTGCTAAAATCCTTAATGAATCTCCTGTAAAAGCCTGCATGGCCAAGAAAAGATCGGATATCCTTGATGCATTTGGGATGAGGAAGGTTTTGAATGACATCTATTTTGGCCTTGTCAACCTCAATGCCTTTTCGTGAAATAACATGTCCAAGCACAATTCCCTCTTGGACCATGAAATAGCATTTTTCTCAATTCAAGATTAAGTTCTTTTCTTTACAATGAGTCAGAACTGCGTCAAGATGAGATAGGCAGTCAGCAAAAGAATCTCCGAATATCGAGAAATCATCCAAGAAAATCTCCAGAAAATTCTCGACCATATCCGAGAATATCCCCATCATGCACCGCTGAAATGTAGCGGGGCATTGCATAACCCAAAGGGCATGCGTCTATAAGCAAAAGTACCAAAAGGACAAGTAAATGTGGTTTTGTCTTGATCCTTTTTGGAAATAGGGACCTAGTTATAGCCAGAGTATCCGTCCATGAAGCAGTAATATTCACGTCCAGCTAAGTGTTCTAGCATCTGGTCAATAAAAGGTAGAGGAAAGTGGTCTTTCCTCGTTGCGGCATTGAGTTTTCTATAATCAATACATACACGCTACCCAGTTTGAGCGTGTGTCTGTATTAACTCATTTGCCTCATTTGTTATGACCGTGATGCCAGATTTCTTAGGGACAACATGAATTGGACTCACCCATTGGCTATCGGAGATTGGGTAATTGATACCATTGTCAAGGCATTTGACGATTTCTTTCTTCACCGCATCCTTCATGACGGGGTTTAACCGTCTCTGTGGTTCTCGGGTTAGCTTGGCTTCATCCATCAGATGTATATGATATTCTACAATCAAGGGACTAATCCCTTTGATGTCAGCCATAGTCCAACCAAACGCCTGCCTATTAGATCTCAATACCGTCAAAAGCGCATTCTCTTGCTCTGGGGCTAGAGAAGCGGATATGATCACAGGTAAAGACTCATTCTCACCTAAATATGCATATTTAAGATGAGAAGGTAAAAGTTTGAGATCTAATGTTGGCGGAGAAATTATAGAAGGTGGGGTCATCGAATGATATTCAGAGTCACAAAGAAGCTCGTAGCCGGCAAAAGTTACAGACTCGGAAGGTGATGAGTCAAGAGTGTAGACTCAGGAGTGGAAAGAGTGTCCTCACTAAGATGTGCAAGATCAAACATTGATGTACTAATGTCATCGAGATCATCAAAGCAAAGTTCATCAACTTCGCAACTTTCGGGAGCAATCTCGTGGACAGAACAGACATCAAGTATGTGAGCAGAGGGTTCAGACAGCTGACTTCCAATTTTATAGATGTTCAGTTCAATTGTCATTTTTCCAAAAGATAGGTTCATTGAACCGTTTCGACAATTAATAACAGCATTGGAAGTGATAAGGAATGGTCGACCCAAAATCACCGGAATTTGGTTCTGTGGGTTTGCTACAGGTTGTGTATCAAGAACAATAAAGTCTACAGGGAATATGAATTCCCCGACTTTTATCAACACATCTTCCAGTTCACTCCTAGGTTTGGTGATTGAACGGTCTGCCATTTGGAGAGTGCAATGAGCTGGTTTCAACTCTCCAATCCCTAACTGCTCATAGACAGAATATGGAAGCAGGTTAACACTTGCGCCCAAGTCAAGTAGAGCACGGTTAATGTTTTTACCCCCAATAGAAATCGAGATTGTAGGACATCCTGGATCCTTACGTTTCTTTGGTAACTGTGGGGTAAAAGCAGTGCTAATATTATTAGTTATGAAAACCTTTTTGGGCACTTGAGTCTTCCTCTTCCTAGTGCACAAGTCTTTGAGAATTTTCGCATAAGCGGGGACTTGTTGGATAGCCTCTAGGAGAGGGATGTTGATGTTAACATGTTTGAACATTTCCATAATCTTCTCCATTTGTGGACTCAATTTGTTTCCGCTTAACCGATTCGGATAAGGAGCTTTGGCAATAAGAGCTGGGTCCAATATTGGAGAAGGTGGTGTGTGTGGAAGTGATCCCAGAAAAGAAGTGGAGATCGTCTTTAGTGGACTAGAAGAGGTATGCTGAGGTGTCGAGCCTTGGGGAAAATGAAGAATAGGCTCGCAAGAAGGTGGTGGGGTAGATAAAGTAGGATTAGAAGTAGAAGTGTGTGTGGAGGGAAAAGTCTCAGCCGGGGTATTATTGATAGATTTTTCATTATCATCAATCTCTTCCCTAACGTGATTGTTCAGCACTCTTCCAGATCTCAACGTTGTGATGGCATTCACATTGTAGTGTTGCAAATGCCCAGGATTCGGTAGGGGTTGAGACGGAAGTTTCCCTTTCTCTCTAGCACTCATTTCGGATTTTAATTGTGCGATTTGTGCTTCCATTGATTTTATACTCTCAGCTTAGGAGGTGGAGTTTTTCTTTATATCATCGACAGAAGACTGAATCTCGACCGAAACTTGCATGAAATTTTTCAGAATCAAATTCATGGTTTGAGCGAGTGAAGAGGATTCATCAGAACCGGTCAACTGCAAAAGATTATACGGTGTAGGTGTGTTGACCGAGTTTTGAAAGTTTTGTGATTGGTAGGGGTGTTGACTCAGTTGAAGTGGTTGTTGTTGTGGTGGAGGAACCCTTTGGAAATTATTTTGATTTGGAACTGTGTTTTGATTTTGTTGTTGGTTCCAAGCAAAGTTAGGGTGATTCCTCCAACCCTGATTATAAGTGGAAGAATACGGATCGTTTCTAGGTCTTTGTTGAAAAGCAGCATTGGTATGCTCTTGACCTTGAAACGGAGAATTCAATGGACATTCTTCTATAAGATAAGATGGATCAGAACAGCATCCACAGACAGTTTTGGGGAGTGGCATCTGATTTAGGGAGGCTGCTAAAAATTTATGTTTCATAGCTTCGAGTTTCTTTTGCATTGCTTCCATTTCAGCTCTAACTCCTATGGAAACATCAATTTTGTGAATGCCACCCCTAGACGATGACTGATTTATACTCTTCCACTGTAAAGATTTTTCAGCGAAATCTTCTAAAAATCTCCAGACTTTACCATCATCTTTATTCATGAAGGTTCCTTGACACATGGATTCAAAGTTCTGTTTTGTTGTAGGATTAATGCCCCCATATATGATTCTACACAGATCCCATCTAGGAATTCCGTGATGAGGACATTGAACTAACAGATCCTTGAAGCGTTCAAAACACTTCGAGAATGGTTCATTTGGAAGCTGGGTAAATTGATTTATTTCGCTACGGACTCAAGCTGTTTTATGATTAGGGTAGAATTTCTTTAGGAAAGCTGTTACGCATTCTCCCCAGTTCGAAATAGAATGTGCGGCTGTGTTATAAAGCCACTTCTCGGTTATATCGTACAAAGTGAATGGGAAAAGACGTAAACGCATAGCATCAACAGAAAGCTGTGAAGTACCCATCATTGCGCATACATTTTCAAATTTGGTAATAAAGACATATGCGTCTTCAGACTCGATACCGTGATATTTCGGTAGAAGATTAATGTATTGTGGTTTGATTTCAAAAATTGTCCCCATTGGCTGGTGGAATAGTGAGACAGGTCGAAAGTGGACCTCGCATAGGGTAACATCTCTCTTGGAGAGAGATGCGAAGCGGATTCTGCGCACCTGCGGGCGGTGGCATAATAATGTTAAAGAAATTCGATGGAGAATTGTTCATCGAAGTAGGTGTGGTAGTGGGTGAAGAAAAAGTAGACGTAGAATTACCGACTTCGGAGTCGATAGGAGGAACACGGACAAGACGGGCACTAGAATCTCGTGTCCAGCCGAGCATGCACTAAATGATTTAGCACAAGTGGCAGCGTTAAGTGATAATTAAGGAAAAGATGGGTTTGGTGTTTGGTTTGAAAAAAAAGTACGGATTTTTGAAAAATTCACACAAACAATGCACAAGAAACCCTAAATCTAGTGGTCGCCTAGGTCAAGTCTCTAGACCGCTCCTAGACTTCCAGAAGACAAGTCGCAAGATAGATTCTCTACTGCCTCTTTGCCCCTTCTGTGGCCAGGTAAGTGCCAGGTAAGTGGGAGGCTCTCCACTACATAAGTAGTGGGCCTAATTAAGTAACCACTTACCTTAGACACACTTGTCTTAGACACCACAAAAGAAACGCGGATAAGCAATAGGTTACCCACGACCTCCTTCTGTCCTAAGTGAGCACGACGGTCCTTAGAGTCATATCTAGATATTTTTTAGTTAATGAGGGTGATGCAGATGCAAGTTTGTGATTTTTGGGGCTTAGGAAGGGTAATGAACTCCCCACCTAATCTGAGTTTGGTCTTTGCCCCTTAATTTCCGTATTAAAAATGCAAACAACCAAGATCAAACACGCATAATTTTTCTTTTTGCGGCGCTGCGAATTTTTGCAAAGAATCCTGCAGAAATTGGTTATTGGACAGAGCAGGAAGGAGATAAGAAAGTACAGAATATACCAAAGAAGTTTGAAGCACTGAAACCCTAATATCACCGCGGATCCGCCGCCAACTGCTGCAAGTTACCACGGTTCCACCGCAAGATGAAAAGATCCCTGCACAAAAATTGGTACAGATGCTTCTGTTGCCTCACTGAGATTCCTGAGATGCTCTGAAAATTTTTCCTCTTGCTCCACAGATTCCAGATCTCCTTGCAACAAATCACAACAAATCGTTAAGCGCTTGTGCGAATTTTGATCTAAAAATTCTGATGGAATAATAAATTTTCCAATTCAAATTACAAAAACGAACAAATTAGCACACTATCCCCGGCAACGGCGCCATTTGGTTGATCATCTCCTTCGTGTCGTATGTAAAATGTTTCACAACCAAAGACTTTATACCGCAATCAATTAACGGTGTCTATTGTAGTTTCGTCGGTGAATGCAGATCTTCTACTGAGAAAGTGTGATTTGCTCGTTATTGTTTTAGTTGAGACGAAAATTAAAAGATAAAAGAAATTGCAATAAAATTGATTCAAAATTTGTGAGTTTTCATTTTCAAGAAAATTAAAGAAAGTAAAGATCTAAAATCAAGAATCAAGAAATATTCCCAAATTGTTTGAATTATCAAGATTTGTAAAGAGGCTTGTCAGAATCGATCCAATTGATAGTGATGATGAATACTAATGATTACAAATTCTTATCTATTGAAGATTTGTTGCTAGATCGATAACGATCAACGAGAATTAGGGATCTATTGGAGAAACTAGGGTTTCTTCATCATCATCCCTTATCCTTTCATTGATTATCATTCAAATTCTAGTCTCTAGTAAATTAAATCACCGGTCGTTGATCTCTAATTTGGAGCGAAAACATTCAAGAAAGCGATTTCGCTCAAATTAGGTTTTCGATAATTCAATTTCCTAAAGTTTACAAAACTCATAAGATTTAATAATCGTTCAAGAATTTAATCATCATCATCTACCTATTTTCTCGATTCCGCTACAAGCGGAGATTTCACTCACACATCATGAAAAAGGAAAGAATCAAGAATCGATAAATTTTCATATTGCAAGAATGTAAAGAAAAGCAAGATTTACAATATTCACCTTTATTAATCGACGATTAGGTACAATTCACTCAACTCGAGATTACAAGATTTGAGAAGGTAACTAGATCCGCCGAAATTAGCTTCGCATCGATCTTCTTGAGTCGCGGATCGTCGTGGATCTCTTGCTCGGATGAAGGCCGGCGTTGCTTCAAAAGATCTTCATTTGCTTGCTTGATTCGCTTCTCGATGGATCTTGATTTGGTTTGGGGCTAGGGTTTTGAGTTGCAAGTTGTGTCACTCAACTTGCGGAATTTTGGCTCAATAGTCAACAACGAACAACCTTTGTAATGAAGCCCTGAGTGCCCTTTTATAGTTTTCCCTCAAGCTTCCTCTAGAAGCTAGATCTAGCTTCCCTTAGAAGCTTGGTTGTTATGAAGCTTGCACAAGAAGCTTGGTAGTTGTAGGGAAGTTTCTAAATTAAGATAGTTAGCTAGCTTGTATGAGAAGCTTGGTAGGTATTAAGCTTGCACAAGAAGCTTGGCTGTTAGAAGGGAAGCTTCTGGAGAATTCGAGGAACTTAAACGTCTTGAAGAAGTTTGGCCATTTAAATAGAAACCTCGGAAAAAAAATTCTGCCACCGATGAGTCAACGCGGCCGTGGATCCGCAGCGGATCGGCCTGACTCGGCCGCGGATCCGCGGCCGTTTTGTGAAGTCAGTGCATGATTTTTCCAGTGTTGTTTCATGTTAGCTTGGTGGCACTTTTCTAATATCTGGAATATTTTTATACTTTCTTCTTTACTGCCAGATTTCAAGTCTTGGACTTGACGCGTTTTATCAGCACTTTTAGCAGTTCCGATTCTTTTACCTGGAGAATTTTCTGCACACAATCTCGAGACAAGTGTTTGATGTACAAAAGATCACGTATGCAATAATAAACACACAATTTCCCTCATAATGCTGGTTATAATGTATAACACATGTTATTTGGTATTTTTGCAGACAAATTGCTAATATGTGCTATATTTATTCCAAACACTGTAACACCCTAGTTCATTTATAACAATTTCAGTTCACTTATTTTCTTATTTGTGGTATTTTCTTGATTTATCGTGCTTTAGGTGCGAATGGTATTTTTTTTTTACATTTTGCATTGAATTCGACCCGACCCGCTTGCTTGAAACCTGTTTGATTCATGTTTACAAATTATCCTGACTTGTTATATAGACACGTGCACTTTCATGTATACTGCATACTAGCATTTTATCTGGCATTTGCATTTTACAATATAACATTTTAAGTCGCATAAAATATTTTAAAAATACATTGCATGGCCTGCCTAATACCCCTGATCCTGTGGTAGCATCCACGCATCTTGTTCTTGTCCCGTTCAGTGAAACAGACTTGTTTGGATGGCTACGCGCACGTATGTGCATCCGTTCTTGTGGGTATGCATTTTCGTTAGCCGGATATCCTGTTTTAATTTTGGTTGACACGTATATTATCCGTATTTTCAAACCATAATTTTAGACACGACCCGGACGTGCTTTGGACTAAGTTTGTATTTGCCAGAATCTCAAAATTTAACTATATTATATTCTTTATATATCTACTGTTATATTTTTTTTAAACTAAATATATTTTTGTTTACAGTTCAAATCTCTCTCTCTCTCTCTTTCACCGTTTCTCTCTCTTTTCTCTCTCTCTCGCTCATCTGCATAGTATATAAATATTTGTATATTATATTTAATTATTCTTTTATTTATATTTATTCTCACCCCTCATCTCTCTGTCACTTTTCTCTTTCTCTCTCTCTCTCTCTACATATATTTCTCTAACCCTATTCCTCCCCCACGTTCTCTCTTTCTTCCTCATCTCCTTCTTTTCTTTTTTTTATTTTTCCGCCGTCACTCGCCGCGAATCCAAGCCGTGCCCGCGCCCTTCGCCTCGCCGCCTCCACGCTCGTCAGCATCCCCATCTCCCCGACCTCCTCATATCTCTCTCCGGCTTCGACCACCACCTCCGTCACCTCCACGATGACCCCGCGACCCATACCCATATCTGAATCCAACACCAGCCTCTCTGCCTCCGTTCTCATCTCGCCGGGGCCCCACCTCACGTCGAATCTCTACCCTAAACCTCTTCTTCCTCCTCCACCTCCACTCCTCTTCCCTGCACAACCCACGCTTTCACCCTCGCCTCGCCTGCACCACCTCGTCGCCGCCTCACACCGCCGATCCCCGTCACCACGACCATCCCTCTCGCCTCCCAATGCCACAACCATCACCAGCATCACTTTCTTTCCCCGACTGCAACTCACAACCCGATCTAGGAAACCTACAGAATCCCAACCCCGACAAGAACCCATCGTTGCCTCTATTCTCACCTCGCCGGAGCTCCGACCACCTCGTTGTCCCCTCCACTCCCTCGCAACCACCTCGTTCTCCTCTCTCCTTTTCCAAAAGAAACCGAACATCCCCAAGCAAGAACCTGCACCCCCTCAACCCTAGAAACCTACTGCCTTGCTGGAAAACCCTCGCCTGCATCGTTGCCGTCGATGGACCATCGTCGACGTCACCCCTTGCCTTCACATCTGACCCCAGAGCATCAAACCATAGAGAACAGCCACAGTTCTTCTCTTCTTTCTTCTCCTTTCTCTTCTCTTTCTCTTTTTGGATTCTTGTTTTCCGGTGATCGCCGGAGCCGTGCCGCTGCCGACGATCCGAGAAACCCTGGGGATGTTCCTAACCAGCATGGTCACTCTCTTGCATTGCCTGGTCCTGTTCTGTACGCGCGAGCGTGCATCGAGATTTTTACCGACATTGAACGTTGCCGTGCGGATCCGTCGCGTGATTCGATCGAGGCAAGTTAATCTTTCTACATGCTATATAATTCATTATATACCTATTTAAATAAATATCATACCTGTATTTTAAATCTAAGTATCCCATGTTTCATATTATAGCTTTTCGATGTTCCGTTTGCATCCATTCATACCATTTCAGATCTAGGTCATGAAAACTAATCTTGTTACATAGTAGATTACAATATACTACATCCATATCAATATTTACATCACATATTGCTTAGTTGTGCATCCCACATTACCATTTTACAGCTTTACCGATTACAGATACCCGTTTGCATCCATCTCATTTAAAATATATATAATTGCATCCATAGATCACATTAATACATAATACTGTGATATTAACACTCCATGTTTAATAAATTGCATCCTAATTAGTATTGGAACTGTAAATGTAACCCTAATCGATAAGTATGCATCCATATCTTGAATTTATATCTATTGGCATACTACGTCACATTATTCCATTTTATTGTTATATTAGTACTCCATACTTGATTTTGTGTACCCATACTTATTACAGTTTGATTATGAGCACCCACTCGACACTTGTGCACTACCTGACATGACCTGATATCCTACTACTGACATGACTTGATACCTGTGCACCACTTGATATGACTTGATATATGTACACCACCTGACATGACCTGATGTACCACAGCTTGACATGTTACCTGATCTTGTTACTAATGCCGACAATCTTAACCTGTTGTCCCTACAGACATTTCCTATTGTCTATTCAGACAAACCTGTACCTGCTTGATCCTGTGTTGGCATTAGCTCCAGATTTATCAATACCTGACTTGAACACATAACTTAGGGGTATGGGGAAATCAATGATGAAACCTGACTTGTAACACGACAGTTCGATGCCTTTACTGATCAGTCTTACGGGCTAGGCCAGCCCCGAAATGATGCTGCTGACATCATTCGTATTTACATACTACCTTTTACTTTCTAGCGGCACGTCTCGGATTCAGCCCGAGAGTCTTTGACCGTGGTCCCGGGCACACACGAGATACTGTTGAGTTATATCGATGATTCATCAAATTGATTTCACAGACTTGAGAGTAGTTAACCCAGTAGTACAGTTTAGTTTCACCGCTGCACTTCACATATACTGTTACACTTCACTGTTCTATATCCCTGCTCACTTATTACATTCATGTACCTTTTATAATTCATGCTTGCATTCCTGTTACTCCCCGTTTATATTATTGTTGATATTATGACGCACTGACGTCTGGGTTTTGCATGGCCCAGATCCTCTACCTTTGTCGCAGGCTGATCAGGAGTATTTTCCGCCGTCAGGCCGAGAAGTGAGGATCCAGTTAGTATCCAGTTTTACTTTCCAGGTGTTTTGTTTATTTGATCTATTGCTTCCGCATATTATTTCTTGACTCGTTTATTCTGGCATATGGACATGTACTAGATAGTTATTTTATTTTCCTGTTCTTGATATCTCCCAGACAGCCGTAATGTGACTGTGGAAGGATGTTTCCTATCCACAGGTAGCTTGGTTGGCTCTGTCACGTGCCTATCTTAGCGTACTCTGGGAAGCGGGGCGTGACAGGGTTTGTTTGGTATCAGAGCCATAGGATTTAAGTTAATCGGGTTTGATTCTTTTGTAGTTGGGTATTAGACCCAATACACGAATCAGAAAATCCGTGATTAGGAACATGTCCAGCTACATTGTTATCATGATTCTTGAATCATATCTTTATGTTGACCCTTGTCTTGACGATATGCAAACGACTTTGCATCTCGGCTTGAAACCTTTTGGTTCTATTGTTTCTCCTTTCCTATTCCTTTGATTCTGATACTAGGATTTGGGCGACTTGAACGGAGTTATGTGATTGTACCTATGAACTGCAGCATGGTTATAATGCGGTACTCTATTTAAGTAACTTGAAGTTCTAGTCTTGATTCATGGTCGTGAAATTTCCTTGGTTCTCTCAGTTTCATTGCTTACCAGTTCAGCTTTTGCAGATTTCTTGGTGATTGATACCGGCAGTTATGACGTTGTCTTGGGAATGGATTTTCTCGGCACTTTCTACGCTCACATTGATTGTAGGGCAAAGAAAGTGATTTTCCAGATTCCCAGACATCCGGAGTTTGTTTTCGCTGGAGGAAGCAGTTCTGTCAGGCCAGACAAGTTTAGGGCTAGGCCGACAAACAACGTTATCTCGTCAATGGAAGTTGATAAGGAGGAAGCGCCAGGTATGGTTCGAGAGTTCATGGACGTGTTCGAGGACATCTCGGGTTTACCGCCAAAACGAGATGTGGAGTTCACGATCGATCTTGTTCCTGGTGCAGCGCCAATCTCAAAGGCGTACTATCCGATGGCACCAGTGGAGTTGGAAGAAGTCAAGAAGTAGGTTACCGAATTACTTGAGAAGGGTTGGATGCGCGGCAGCAATTCACCTTGGGGAGCTCCAGTTCTTCTAGTCAAGAAGAAAGATAGCACAAGGAGGATGTGCATCGATTATCGAGAATTAAACCGGGTGACTATTAAGAACAAGTACCCGATCTCTCGCATTGGAGAATTGTTCGAGCAGCTTAGTGGCACGAGGGTATTCTCGAAGCTGGATTTACGATCCGGATATCATCAGGTCCGAGTTAAATCAGAAGATATTTGCAAGACGGCGTTCCGAACTCGGTATAGACATTACGAGTATTTAGTGATGCCCTTCGGAGTAACGAATGCACCGGCGATATTTATGGACTTGATGAACCGAATCTTTTCACCATTCTTGGACCAGTTTATAATGGTGTTCATCGATGATATTCTGGTCTACTCGAGGAGCACTGAAGAGCATGCAGAACACTTGAAGATCGCACTGCAGATATTGAGGCAAGAAAGATTGTATGCAAAGATGATCAAGTGCGAGTTTTGGTTTGAAGAAGTAAAGTTTTGGGGGAATGTGGTATCCGGAGATGGAATCGCCGTTGACTCTGAAGAGATTGCAGCAGTTCAAGATTGGCCAATTCCGAAGAACGTAACAGAGATAAGGAGTTTGCTTGGACGTGCAGGATACTAAGATTTGTGGAGAATTTTGCTCGCTTAGCTGAGCCTTTGACAAAGTTTACGCGAAAGGAAGTACCGTTCGTATGGACGGATAGTTGTGCGTCAGCTTTTGAGGCGTTGAAGCAAAGATTGATAACCGTTCCTATTTTGACCGTGCCAGACAGTTCCGAAGGATTGGTGATTCACAGCGACGCATCTGGAAAAGAATTGGGATGTGTTTTGATGCAGCATGGGAAGGTTATAGTTTACGCATCGAGACAGTTGAAGACCCATGAGAAGAATTACCCAACTCATGACTTGGAGCTAGCAGCTGTGATTTTCGCTTTGAAGATTTGGAGACACTACTTATTGGGCGAAAGGGTCGAAGTATTCACCGATCACAAAAAGCCTAAAGTATGTGTTCACACAGAAAGAGCTTAACATGAGACAGCGTAGATGGTTGGAGCTGATGGCTGACTATGATCTTGATCTCAAGTACCATCCAGGGAAAGTTAATATAGTGCCGGATGTGCTTAGTCGGTTGCCAACAATTCGGATGTTGACTGCACAGAAGGAGCTTATCGAAGACTTTCGGAGATTCGAGTTGGAGATCGTGCTACCGCATTCTTCAGGACAGTTGATGTATCTGCAAGTACAGTCGTCATTGATCGAGAGTATTAAGACAGCACAGTCACAGGACCCAAGATTGCAGAAGTTTCGAGAACAAGTTGAAGCGGGACTTCGAACGGACTTGTTGATTCATGAAGATGGTTCGTTGCGTTATGGTAACTGTTTGTGTGTGCCAAAAGGAGACATTCGCGAAGAAGTTATGAAGGAGGCACACCGTTCCTCATATTCCGTACATCCAGGAGGCACGAAGATGTACCGTGATCTACAACAATATTTCTGGTGGGAAGGTATGAAAAGGGAGATTGCTCGCTTTGTAGCGAAGTGCTTGGTGTGTCGGCAAGTTAAGGCTGAACATCAAAGGGTTGCTGGTTTATTGCAACCACTTCCGATTCCTCAATGGAAGTGGGAACATATAACCATGGACTTCGTGACAGTTTTACCGCGGAGTCCAAAGGGCAACAATGCAGGTTGGGTGATTGTTGATCGATTGACCAAGACAGCTCATTTCATACCATTTCAAGTTGGTCAGTCAACGGAAGCGTTAGCAGAATGGTACATGCAGGAGATTGTGAGATTGCATGGAGTACCTGTGAGTATCGTGTCCGATCGTGACACACGATTCTTATCGCACTTCTGGAGGAGTTTACAGGAAAGTTTGGGGACTCGATTGAACTTTAGCACAGCTTATCATCCTCAGACAGATGGCCAGTCGGAGAGAACGATCCAAACTCTTGAAGATATGTTGAGAGCTTGTATGTTGGACTTCAAGGGTTCATGGGAGGATCATCTACACTTGGTGGAATTTTCGTACAACAACAGTTTTCAGGCGACTATTCAGATGGCTCCATTTGAAGCGTTGTATGGTCGCAAGTGTCGTTCACCTGTCTGTTGGGATGATGTTGAAGAACGAAGATTGTTGGGACCGGATTTGATCGTGCAAACAGTGGAGAAAGTTAACACCATCCGGAATCACATGAAGGCAGCACAAGATCGACAGAAGAGTTGGGCCGCCACATCGAGAAGACCTCTTGAGTTCGTTGTTAGTGATCTGGTATTCTTGAGGATATCACCGACTAGAGAAGTGATTCGTTTTGGGAGTCGAGGCAAGCTTAGTACTCGATTCGTGGGGCCTTTCGAGATTTTGGAGCGTGTTGGAGAAGTACCGATTGGCTTTACCATAATTTTTTGGCGAATGTTCATAACGTGTTTCATGTATCTCAACTCTGTAAATATGTTCGAGATGAAACACACGTGTTGGACCATTCGGAGCTGACTGTACGAGAAGATTTAACCTTTGAGGAACGACCGATGTCGATTGTTGATCGAAGAGAAAAGGTTCTTAAGAACAAGGTTATCCCTCTCGTACTTGTTTCTTGGGGAAATCGCTCGCACAGAGAATCGACTTAGGAACGAGAAGACGAAATCCGACAGAAGTTTCCACATCTATTCTTGTAAATTCTTGTTTGTTATTGTTTTGGGAATTTCGAGGACGAAATTCTTTTTGTAGTTGGGTATAATGTAATACCCTAGTTCATTTATAACAATTTCAGTTCACTTATTTCCTTATTTGTGGTATTTTCTTAATTTATCGTGTTTTGGGTGCGAATGGTATTTTTTTTTACATTTTGCATTGCATTCGACCCGACCCGCTTGCTTGAAACATGTTTGATTCATGTTTACAAATTATCCTGACTTGTTACATAGACACGTGCACTTTCATGTATACTGTATACTGGCATTTTATCTGGCATTTGTATTTTACAATATAACATTTTAAGTCGCATAAAATATTTTAAAAATACATTGCATGGCCTGCCTGATACCCCTGACCCTGTGGTAGCATCCACGTATCTTGTTCTTATCCCGTTCAGCGAAACGGACTTGTTTGGATGGCTACGCGCACGTACGTGCATCCGTTCTTGGGGTATGCATTTTCGTTAGCCGGATATCCTGTTTTAATTTTGGTTGACATGTATATTATCTGTATTTTCAAACCATAATTTTAGACCCGACCCGGGCGTATTTTGGACTAAGTTTGTATTTGCCAGAATCTCAAAATTTAACTATATTATATTCTTTATATATCTACTGTTATATTTTTTTAAAACTAAATATATTTTTGTTTACAGTTCAAATATATATATATATATATCTCTCTCTCACCGTTTCTCTCTCTTCTCTCTCTCTCATTTGCATAGTATGTAAATATTTATATATTATATTTAATTATTCTTTTACTTATATTTATTCTCACCCCTCATCTCTCTGTCACTTTTCTCTCTCTCTCTACATATATTTCTCTAACCCTATTCCTCCCCCACGGTCTCTCTTTCTTCCTCGTCTCCTTCTTTTCTTTTCTTTTTTTATTTTTCAGCCGTCGCTCGCCGCGAATCCAAGCCGCGCCCGTGCCCTTCGCCTCGCCGCCTCCACGTTCGTCAGCATCCCCATCTCCCCGACCTCCTCATATCTCTCCCCGGCTTCGACCACCATCTCCGTCACTTCCACGACGACCCCGCGACCCATACCCATCGCTGAATCCAACACCAGCCTCTCTGCCTCCATTCTCATCTCGCCGGGGCCCCACCTCACGTCGAATCTCCACCCTAAACCTCCTCTTCCTCCTCCACTTCCACTCCTCTTCCCTGCACAACCCACGCTTTCACCCTCGCCTCGCCGGCACCATCTCGTCGCCGCCTCACGCCGCCGACCCCCGTCACCACGACCTTCCCTCTCGCCTCCCGATGCCACAACCATCACCAGCATCACTTTCTTTCCCCGACTGCAACTCACAACCCGATCTAGGAAACCCACAGAATCCCAACCCTGACAAGAACCCATCATTGCCTCTGTTCTCACCTCGCCGGAGCTCCGACCATCTCGTCGTCGCCTCCACTCCCTCGCAACCACCTCTTTCTCCTCTCACCTTTCCCAAAAGAACCCGAGCATCCCCAAGCAAGAACCTGCACCCCCTCAACCCTAGAAACCCACTGCCTTGCTGGAAAACCCTCGCCTGCATCGTTGCCGTCGATGGCCCATCGTCGACGTCACCCCCTTGCCTTCACCTCTGACCCCAGAGCATCAAACCATAGAGAACAACCACAGTTCTTCTCTTCTTTCTTCTCCTTTCTCTTCTCTTTCTCTTTTTGGATTCTTGTTTTCCAGTGATCGCCGGAGCTGTGCCGCTGCCGACGATCCGATAAACCTTGTGGATGTTCCTAACCAGCATGGTCACTCTCTTGCATTGCCTGGTCCTGTTCTGTACGCGCGAGCGTGCATCGAGACTTTTCCCGACATTGGACGTTGCCGTGGGGATCCGTCGCGTGATTCGATCGAGGAAAATTAATCTTGCTACATTCTATATAATTCATTATATACCTATTTAAATAAATATCATACCTGTATTTTAAATCTAAGTATCCTATGTTTCATATTATAGCTTTTCGATATTCCGTTTGCATCCATTCATACCATTTCAGATCTAGGTCATGAAAACTAATCTTGTTACATAGTAGATTACAATATACTGCATCCATATCAATATTTACATCACATATTGCTTAGTTGTGCATCCTACATTACCATTTTACAGCCTTACCGATTACGGATACCCGTTTGCATCCATCTTATTTAAAATATATATAATTGCATCCATACATCACATTAATACATAATACTGTGATATTAACACTCCATGTTTAATAAATTGCATCCTAATTAGTATTGGAACTATAAATGTAACCCTAATCGATAATTGTGCATCCATATCTTGAATTTATATCTATTGGCATACTACGTCACATTATTCCATTTTATTGTTATATTAGTACTCCATACTTGATTTTGTGTACCCATACTTATTACAGTTTGATTATGAGCACCCACTCGACACTTGTGCACTACCTGACATGACCTGATATCCTACTACTGACATGACTTGATACCTGTGCACTACTTGATATGACTTGATACATGTACACCACCTGACATGACCTGATGTACCACAGCTTGACATGTTACCTGATCTTGTTACTAATGCCGACAATCTTGACCTGTTGTCCCTACGGACATTTCATGTTGTCTATTCAGACAAACCTGTACCTGCTTGATCCTATGTTGGCATTAGCTCCAGATTTATCAATACCTGACTTGAACACATAACTTGGGGGTATGGGGAAATCAATGATGAAACCTGACTTGTAACTCGACAGTTCGATGCCTTTACTGATCAGTCTTACGGGTTAGGCCAGTCCCGGAATGATACTGCTGACATCATTCGTCTTTACATACTACCTTTTACTGTCTAGCGGCACGTCTCGGATTCAACCCGAGAGTTTTTGACCGTGGTCCCGGGCACGCATGTGATACTATTGAGTTACATCGATGATTCATCAAATTGATTTCACAGACTTGAGAGTAGTTAACCCAGTAGCACAGTTTAGTTTCACCGCTACACTTCACATATACTGTTACACTTCACTGTTCTATATCCCTGCTTACTTATTACATTCATGTACCTTTTATAATTCATGCCTGCATTCCTGTTACTCCCCATTTATATTATTATTGATATTATGACACACTGATGTCTGGGTTTTGCATGGCCCAGATCCTCTACCTTTGTTGCAGGCTGATCAGGAGTATTTTCCGCCGTCAGGCCGAGCAGTGAGGATCCAATTAGTATCTAGTTTTACTTTTCAGGTGTTTTGTTTATTGTATCTATTGCTTTCGCATATTATTTCTTGACTCGTTTATTCTGGCATATGGACATATACTAGATAGTTATTTTGTTTTCATGTTCTTGATATCTCCTAGACAACCGTAATGTGACTGTGGAAGATATTTCCTATCTACAGGTAGCATGGTTGGCTATGTCACGTGCCTATCTTAGCGTACTCTGGGAAGCGAGGCGTGACAAACACCTTTAGATGATTACAAATAGTAGGGAAATTGCTGTGTTAAAAATGCAATATTTTCGACTGATCACCTCACATCCAAATCCAAAACCTACATTGTAAAAGATAAAATACAGCAAACAACCAAGCTGCCCATTACAAAGAATAAAAGAAAAAACAAATTTTTAATGAAGGAAATGGCAAAAAACAACAAATTGCAAGAACCCGTCTCCATTTTTTTGGGGGGGCCTTGTTCTGTTGAGGTGTGACTGGAGTATTTAAATGAGGTTACTATGAAGATAGAGAGCAATCGATAAGGACGAGAATAGTTCGTTTAGGATTTCGGCTGCGTCGGTGATGAAGACGGGGGGGATCATAGAGGGGAGAGAAGAAGATAACGATGGATCGAGGTCGAGACAACGATCAAGACAGGAGAGGAGAAGGCAACGATGATGAGGCGGCGAGAATCGTCCTTGATGATCGCGGTGACGAGGAAGGGAACAGAGGAGGTGAGAGAGAGAGAAGAGAAAGAGAAGTTTTTTTTAGAGAGTGACCTGCGAGAAGAAGGAGAATGACATTTTTTGGATATACTAAAATACCCACTGCTGTGAGTATGTGAGGGAAAAAACGATCAAACTAGGGATTTTTTAACATGTTCAAAAAGCTCAAGAACTTTTTGGTCCCTTTTTCTTGGGGCCCCCCACCCCCCACAACGATTACCCTTAAATATTGTTAGTGTATATGCCCTAGAGGCCATTACTGTATTATACTAGTTTGTATATTACTTAATAGAAGCTTGGGATATTCACCTTGTATAGACAATCTTGCTCAATACAGTAGTATGCTACTTGGTTTGTTTCTGCTTTAATGTGTACATGTGTTTATTTTAGTATATCACCTATACACATTAGTGGAGCCCTTAGGATCTTTGCTTGATTACCAGCATTGTGATGGCAGTCACACTAGTGGGGGCTGGGTAATCCACAAGCACATCCTTATGCAGGTCCCTAGTCGTAGGACTATCGAGACAGGGCATCGATACTCCGGAGTAGACTAGCGTATGCGCTTCTCATCCCAGTGTGGGAGATGGTCTGTCCCACAGCCGTCAGTACGTCGTACTTGAGATAGTATGCGGGTGCTCGTTAGGTTACGAGTACACTGGACAGGACTCGTCGGGAACTGTTGGTTGGTACTATACCTATCGTCAGTTATCAGTTCCCAGGTGACATGAGTACAGCTTAGTCCGCTGACTTGACACTGTCACTTCGCCTCGAGTGTGTTCCCACTGTACTTTGATTACTACCCTACCACGGCTCAAAAGAGTCGTGCAAACATGTAGTAGTTGGGTGCAGTCCCGAAGCACTTGGAGGCAGTGACGGTTAGAAAGGATTCGTCTCTCCCGGTATTGGGGGTTAACATCGCGCTGTGTCTAGGAGAGCCATTACACAAGTCGTCCCTGGCCAGGGCAAGCGAGATATACTGGTAGGTTTCCAGTGTTATCTCAGGGTGTTCTGGGCTACACTCTGACACGACATGTACCGCTATTAGGGGACTGACGTTTACCGCCCCCTAGGCCCGCCATGCGATGTTATCAGACGAACAGACCGGACTGAACAGAGATTTTCACATTCAGGCTCAGTAGGAGTTCAGATGGGTTTCACCTCGTCAGTCTTTTTGTCGGCATCTACCTGGGGACCATTACGCACAGCTAGTGCCGCTTGCGGTCTGTGGTTAAACCCACTGCCAGCGTAGTGTCGAGTCTTTAGAGCCCCACACAGAAAGCTATTCGCCTTTAGGCAAAAGAGTAGAGGTCGTATGGTTTTCCGACAGGTCGCATGGTTTTGCGACAGGGTTCGGTCACATCCGTGCACTTGTGCACGTTTAGTGTCCGGACAGTTAACACTAGCGGGCTTTGGTTTAAGCCAGATCCTAGTGTACGTTTTGGGATTGGTTTTATCTCGTTTGCATTCGTGTTTCTCGGAACGCGGATGCGGGTGTGTATGCACAGTTGACAGAGAGACAGAGGCAGAGGATTCTCATTGGGATTGTTGACTGTTGACTATTGACTTTTGCTAAACCCTAATGAGAATAAGAAATATGATTAATGATAATATTAATTAAGTATTATTGTGTCATGGTTGAGATGAAGAGTTGACTTTGTTGACTTGTTGACTTTGTTGACCGGTTGACTAGGTTGGACTAGTTGACCACCATCATTACAATGGCTATCATTTCAAGGCAAAGACTTTTGCTTGCTTGTTTCTTTTTGCAAAATGAGTCCATGAAATGATATGGCCATTTTGACTTGAACCATCATATAATACTCAATTACTATTATGAGTTATCATGACTTTAGATTATGAGAGCATGGGAGCCAAAAGTCTTGCTCATTCTCTCATTTGCTTTCTCTCTCTTGCTTGAGCTCTCCCTCTTGCTCTTCCTATTGCTCTCTCTCTAGCTCAAGGCAACTCCCTCTCATGAGTTGAGAAACATTGCCTTAGAGATAAAAGAAAACCCATATCACTTCTCTACTCATCCTAGTTCATAAGGTTTAGCAAACCAAGTGTTCTAGTTTCTTTTAGTTCGAAGAGAAGCCAAAGGTAGAAGCTTTCAGGTGGATCCATTTTCGGCGCAAGGAGACGACGAGGTGAGGCCGATCCGAACACCGCAAGGAGTTGAAGACGAAGGAGTTCAAGTAAGGTATAACCCCCTAACCGAATAGATAAAACTCCTAGTTAGGTTGTTAGGTAGTTGTTTAACAAACATCCATATTTTAAGTCCATATTACCACCTCTTGAAAAACGTTTTTCATCATTTCCGCAAGCCCGTAAGCACCGGGAGAGGTAACGTGGACTTACAAATATATATTTCTATTAGCCCATTAAGTATCCAAATACAAACAACCTTGATATATTCCAACATAATTCAAACTATAATTTTTAATCTTTCAATTTTATAAATCAATCACCAAATTCTAAATAAATAAATCAAAATTATTTATCAAAATTTATATATTAAATCAAAATAATTTAACAATGCCCTGCAAAGGTTCAAAATTATAATATATGTTTATTGTAAAATAAAATAAAACAAATAATCAATAAAGCCAAAACAAAACAAGATGGAACGAACACTAAACATATTGTGCATAAATGCAGGTATGCTTAGACTTGAACAAGTATTCTAGTGTTGACCACGTCTGACCGAAAGATGATAATAGTCATTAGTTAGACCTTGGAAACTATTTCTTTTCGCCGATCATTTGTATGTCACACACAATACAAGAGTAACAAGATCTTCATTCTGCGGGCGGGCGTTGTTAATGGTCATGCGCAGAACCTTGATTCTTATGGAGCAACTAAAGATTTGCCTAAATTTCTCAGCCGCCGCCTCACGACCCTTCACTTAGGTGATGTCTCAAGAGGTACTAAGGTGCGAGAGATATCTCGACAAAATTATGTTTTTGACATTATTAAAAGTATATACTTAACCTAACGTCACCAATAAAGCACATTCCTTCACCATAGGAATGAGTTGGAAATAATTCCTTAATAAAATTTATACTCTTCTTGTCACATCAAGAGTTTTGTTTTTTCCCATTGGAAACCTCTATAGCGGTGTTTCATATTTTGAATGTAACTCGGTGGATTACCAATATTTAGTATATATAAAAAAAATGTGTTCATCTGGGGTTTGCTCTATATCTCTTCCCAGATTCCAGTTCACTTGAATGTTTAGAGGTTTTGGCTTTTACGGGGATTATAGATTTAAGGCAGTAAAGTAACCAGCTTTGATTACTTTAGTCATGCATCAAGTTATGATTTCACTTGAAGTTTCATTATAATTTTCTGAGCTAGCTTTTCAAATTTGTAATATTTTCCATAGCCTAGTTCATAAAAAGATATATATTCTCAATGTAAAAGTTCCTAGTAAAATGGTAGATGATAAAAGTGTAATATTATTGCTAATTTGCTATCATATTGTGAAGTCTTTTTCCTGATTAGTAGCCTAATATCTAAATTCTTTTCTCCTTCGATGATCATCGTCGTCGTTGATGTATATTAAGATTCAAGCAAACTGTAGCTGACATGATATCATGGAATTCATCATTTATGAATTTCTTTCCCATTCATTTTGTTCTTTTCATCATATAGTATTTCGACCAAATAATACATGCATGCATGTGCGCATACCTTAACAATTTAAGAAACATTATTATTATAGTGCATCTCTAAATACACAATTTTATGGAAATAAACATTCCTCATAAGGGGTAGAGAAGAAATCTCATATGATATAGTTAATGAAATAAACTATAATGACGTTTTGTTTCTCCTTTTTGGCCTGAAATTGCAGAACTAGGACTTTTGCAGTCATGTACCTCGAGGTAATCTAGGTTTGGGAATGACCGGTGCAGCTGAGACTCATTTACATCCATATCATGCAAACACCTCAAACGCAAAATCTTAACAGCAGGCCATGGAGAATTATAATCAAGACTAGCCAACTTTCCCCCTCTTATGTATAGCCTCTCTATTTTTGTCAACTTATCTGGAATCAGCCATGACGCCTCGCTCTCCGGAAAGCATCGAATGTCTAGCTTTTGAAGATTTGGAGGCGGGGAGGAGTTATGCGCTACGAACAACATCCCATTATCTGAAGATGACGCTGATGGTGATGTCTCAACTCCCCATGTCAACGTTAGTGAACGGAGGGATGTTAACCCTGTCAGACAATCGAGATCCCATTGCCAAACATCGGAACGACGATCAATATTTATGCTCAGCTTTCTCAGCTTCTCGAATTCACGCAGGCGAAAAAGTATATAACCAGCAACAAAACCCTTGAACACTTCTAGCTTGCTAAGCTCGTCGATCCCATCAGGTATGCGAACTAACAAGTAACACTCCGATACATCCAAGTGAATAAGTCTTTTGAGTTGTGCAATTTCAGGAGGCAACCTCTCCAAATTATGACAAGCTCGTAGATCCAAGATCCTTAGCTCGATAAGTGACCCAATAGATGGTGGCAGCTCCGTGATTCTCGAAATACCTTGGAGGCTGAGATACCTCAGTTCTGTGAAAGATCTCAACCAACCAAAAAACTCAATGTTCTCTACTTCAATGTGATGCTTCGGAGAATTCTGCCACCTCCCGAGTTGTGCAGCCACAACTCCTTTCATCCTCATGAAACGTTTCTTTTCAAATTTCAGGTATCGCCTTTCAACATTAAAGCATACTCTCGATTTGCAGTGAAGATATATCCTCTGATACGAATTTTCCTTTGCAGCTGCATATGCAAGCTCCTCTTCTATGGGTAGGTCTATTTCTTGCTGAACTGACATGCATGGAAGAGAATTTATAGGATCAAATGGCATGTCGACGATTATTCTACTGTGATTTTCCTCCTGATAGCTTAGGAGGAGCAGTTCTTTGCGAATCAGCGGAGGGATCCTCAAGCTGTTGATGATCCTAGGATTATGAGGCCTGAAAATCGGTGCAATGAAGCCCATGTCGATAAGGGTACTTAAGCACTCTTCTCCATCCTCCTCCGAGGCGATGTTGTTTGCTATATGCTCCGACATCCAACAGTAGAACAACATCCTCTTTTTTATCACCGAGTTTATTGGGAACACAAGCAAGAACTTCAAGCAGTGCTTATAATAATGGTTGAGGCCTTCATACTGCTCTCTAACCTTAGCTATTATGTCCTCAACAATTGGATCTCTATCGTCAGATACAAGCTTTTGATCAGGATCATTATTAGCTGTAGATGGCATCGAACCAATAAATTCAGTTTCAGATAAGTGAACAGGAGGAGTAGTCATGCCTTTTTTTAAGACAGAGGTCATGCGGTCGATTGCTTCGAGCTCTAATGACGGGATTTCATCTTTACTGCCACTATTTTCCAAAAGGACATCGAATCGTTTTACTATGTCCTCGAGTCCATCTTGCACATCGTTTCCCCATCTCTCAACATTGGTCAAGACTTCCCTAACGAATTGGATATCGTCCTCAATCTTCCTAAAGAGACCGGCTTTATCTAAGGAAGAGCCAGGTTTTGATTTGGCCTCTTTGAGATGCATTAACAATGCACGAAAAATCCCGAGAACTTTATCTTCTGGCATCCTGAAGGAGGATAAGAAGAAACAACAGTTTGACAAAGATGAACATCTTAAAATCAGGGGCAGGAAAAGCACAATGCAAGTTTATACTTGAAATTCTAAATGTGTGTAAATCCATTGGATACCATCACGGATTTCTATATAAAAGAGGAAAAATCAAAAGAAACACGAAGCGGAGAAGAAAATATTGCGTGGTAGTGTAGCAAAGAGAAAGACCTTATTGTTTATAGTTAAACACAAAAAATTAAGCATATGAACATGTTAGAAAAGAAATTTAAAAAAATATAAATTAGCAAGCGGTATCTGAACTCTAGTAGCAGATACAAGAACTCGATCAAGGAATTGTTGAAAGCAACAGATATCACATCCCCTACAAGATGGCAAACATGAAATGTATAAAACAAGGAAAAATTAAAGAGATTTTTTTAAAACAGCAGTGTAAAGCCTACATGATGGATCTCTAGATCTTCTTCATATGCTATCTTCCGTTGATCTCTTCGTGTGCTGATGGACGACTGAGATTGAGTTGGAGGGTGGACTCCTGGAGTGTGTGGATCTCAATGGATTTTGAGTGGTTGTGGCCGAGCTGCCTGCAAAGAAGTCCCGGGATGGTTGTGTCACCGAGGACCCTCCGACGATCAAATTAGACGGGGTATTTTGGCAGAGTAACGGCCTAGTGGAGTAAAAATGGCTTACCTGAGTCGTCTGAGAGAGGGGTTTATACAGTGGCAGCAATGGGCCGGATGTGAGATTCACGCCGGCCGTTACGCCCCTGGCGTTACGCCCGCGTGATAGGCGGGATTCCCCATTAATGACGAGATATACTCGTTAATGGGGGATCGTGATGGCATGGAACGCGGGATCATGGGCGGCGGATATCTCGCGCATGGCGAGATTCGCGGAGCCGTGGTGGAGACGCCTGTGATCGGTGTTGTGGGTCGGTCGGTGAGACCGAGGAAGATAAGCTCGGCGGGAAGCTCGGGAACGAGCGGGAGGCCGAGGCATCTTGGTTATGTGATATCTCGGAGGCGAGCCGGGAGGGCCGAAGAGGCCCATCGTACAGGAGGCTCGAAGGCGAGCCAACAGTTGTTTGTAAGAAGGGCATAGGAGTGGTCTGGACGGCCACTGAAGGTCGGAAACATCCTCGGGTCGAAGGCCCGGGACATGCTTCTAATGTACCGTTGTCGCTCCCTTCCCATGAGCCATAGGATACGTCAGTCGCCATGTGTCGTGGTCTTAGGAAATACCACTTCTGAGCATCATCATTAGCCCCCTATTCTCGTTCCGACCTATTTATGGGTCGGGTCAAGAGTGGATTATATGGAGAATCTTCTGCTCGGTTTGGCACCGAGAATCATGATGTCGATTGCCCAAGAACGAATGGAGGCGTCGTTTCGTCTGTTAGGGCCAGCTATCGACCGAATTCGAGCTCTCCTATATTTTTTGCTTGAGCTATGTTAGGAGCTTGCCTTCTTTGGGTGCATGCGCCGGGCAGAGGCTTGCTAGCTGGTTCAATGTGAGGCTCAGGGATCCACCGTTGAGACCGAGCATGAAGATGTCTGGCGGCTTCGTGACGAGGACTTTGATCCATCTCTTTATAGGGAAGGGAGCTTCCTGGAGTGGATGGACCGAGCAGGAGAATGCCCGGTCGCCTCGTGATGAGGGCTTATGATCCGCATTGTTGTGGGGCAGGAAGCTGCCTGATTGAATGAATTCTCGGTGTGTATGTAGAAAATGTATAGAAATCACAACCAAAGAAATTTTTTGACCGCAATCAACAACGGTATCGATTGTAGCGCGTTAGCGAGTGCGGATCGTCCACGGGGAAAATGAGATCCATTCGAATTTGAATTAGATGAATTGAAAATTAAAGAAAAGAGAAAACAATTCAATTCAAGATTAAAAGTGAATTTCAAGAATTATTAAAATCTAGATCTAATAACAAGAAAACATTAAAATCAAGAATCAAGAATTGATGATTTCCAATCAAATAGTAATCAAGAATCGAAGTGAGGCTCATAGGAATCGATCGAATCTATAGACATGATAAAAACTAGTGATTACGTTTTCTTATCCATCGATGATTTGATACTAGATCGATGATGATCAACGAGAATTAGGGATTTCTTGCGGAAACTAGGGTTTCATCATCTATCCCTTGTCCTTTCGTTGATTTCATTCGCATTCTAGTCTCTAGTAAATTCAAGAATCGATCATGGATCCCTAATTAATAGCGAACACAATCAAGAAAGCATCGCTCGAAACTAGGTCGTCGATTCTTCAATTTACTAATGTTTACAAAACTCATAGGACTTAAGAATCGTTTCAAGATTTGTAACATCATCATCTATTGATTCTCTCGACTCCTTCACGAGCGGAGTTTTACTCAAACATCATAACAAGAAACACAATCAAGAATTGAGATCTAATCATGATGCAAGAATGTAAAGAAAGCAAGATTAAAAAATTTCACCTTTTATTTATCAACAATTTCGTTACAATTCTCTCAAGAACTACAATGAGGAAAGAACTCGATCGTCGATTTGGTTTCGCTCGTCTTCGTGAGTCGCGGATCGTCTTGGATCACTTGCTCGGATGAAGATCGGCTTCGCTCCTAAAAGGTTGAAGGCTTCTCGCTAGAATTGGTACTCGGTGTTCTTGAATTTGACTTTGGATTTGATTGGATTAGGGTTTTGAATGCACAAGTTGTGTCACTCAACTTGTGTGTGTAATGGTTAATGAACCAATGAACAACCCAAAACCCTAGATCTAGGTTTCCTTTTATAACCATCTCAACCCTAAATCTAGAATTCAAAATTCAAATTTCCCTCCAAAATGAACCACTTTTCCCTCCAAAATGAACCACCTCATTTGAATTTTCCCTCCAAAATGAACTACCTCATTTGAATTTTCCCTCCAAAATGAGGTTGTTAGAAAGAATCTTCTAAAAGAAGTTTGTTGGAGGGAATATTCTAGAATGAGATTGTTACAAGGAGGCTTCTAGAAGAAAGTTGTTATAAGGAGGCTTCTAAAAGAAATTTGTTGGAAGGAATATTCTAGAATGAGGAATATTCTTGGGTAAGGTTGTTAGGCCGAGCCTTCTGGATGAAGCCACGTGGTCATTCTGGAGTCTTCTGGAAGCTGAGCCGTTAAAGGGAGACACGTGGAGGAAATCTGCAGAGATGACGTCACCAACTAGCCGCGGATCCGCGGTGGGAATGGGCCTTTGGCCGCGGATCCGCGGAGCTTTAATGGCCTTGCTGCTTGCAACTTCTGTGCTCTTTTTGTGCTGTTCTGGTGGCACTTTTATGATATGTGGAATCTCATAAATCTTTCTTGTTCACTGCCAGATCACAAGTCTTGGACTTGGCGTAATTTTCTCAGCATTTTTAACTGTTTTGGCTTTTCTCCTGCAATTTCCTGCACAGATTCTCGAGACAAGTGTTGCGCTACACAAAGATTATGCGATGCAATGATAAACACTCAATTTCCCTCAAAATGTCGGTTTTAAAGTATAACACAAGTTATTTAGTATTTTACATCTGTTTTGCTAATATGTGTTATATTAATACCGAACACCTCTAGATAAGTGCAAATGGTAGGGAAATTGATGTGTTAAAAATGCAATATTTTCGACTGATCACTGCCCGCTAGGATGAACCGAGCAGGGTAGCTGCTCGGTTGCCTCTTGGGGAGGGCTTTGGTCCTTGGCGTCGGTGGGTAGTGAACTACCAGCCACGTGTGGACCAAGCAGGATAGCTACTCGGTTGCCTCTTGGTGAGAGCTTTGATCATTGGCGTCGTTGGGTAAGAGATTACCGGCTAAGGATGGACCGAGCAGGAAAGCTGCTCGGTGGCCTCTTGATGAGGGCTTTGATCCTTGGCGTCATGGATAAGAGATTACCAGCCAAGGATGGGACCGAGCAAGGAAGCTGTTCGGTGGCCTCTTGATGAAGGTTTTGATCCTTGGCATCGTGGGGTAAGAGATTACCAGCCAAGGATGGACCGAGCAGGGTTGCTGCCCGGTGGCCTCTTGGTGAGGGCTTTGATCCTTGGCGTCGTGGGGTAAGAGATTACCAGCCAATGATAGACCGAGCAGGGTTGCTTCCCGGTGGCCTCTTGGTGAGGGCTTTGATCCTTGGCGTCGGTGGGTAGCTAACTACCAGCCATGGATGGACCGAGCAGGGTTGCTGTCCGGTGGCCTCTTGGTGAGGGCTTTGATCCTTAGCGCGGGAGGGTATGGAGTGGCCTGCTAAGGATGGACCGAACAGGGTTGCTGCTCGATGGCCTCTTGATGAGGGCTTTGATCCTTGGCGTCATGGGGTAAGAGATTGCCAGCCAAGGATGGACCGAGCAAGGTAGCTGCTCGGTAGGCTCTTGATGAGGGCTTTGATCCCTGGCGTCGTGAGGTAAGAGATTACCAGCCAAGGATGGACCGAGCAGGGTAGCTTCTCGGTAGGCTCTTGATGAGGGCTTTGATCCCTGGCGTCGTGAGGTAAGAGATTACCAGCCAAGGATAGACCGAGCAGGGTAGCTGCTCGGTGGGCTCTTGATGAGGGCTTTGATCCCTAGCGTCGTGGGGTAAGAGATTACCAGCTAATGATGGACCGAGTAGGATAGCTGCTCGGTGGCCTCTTGATGAGGGTTTTGATCCCTGACGTCATGGGGTAAGAGATTACCAGCCAAGGATGGACCGAGCAGGGTAGCTGCTCGGTGGCCTCTTGATGAGGGCTTTGATCATTGGCGTCGTGGGGTAAGAGATTACCAGCCAAGGATGGACCGAGCAGGTTAGCTGCTCGGTGGCCTCTTGATGAGGGCTTTGATCCTTAGCGCGGGAGGACATTGAGTGGCCTGCTAAGGATGGACCGAGCAGGGTAGCTGCTCGGTCTTCTTCTTCTCTTCCCTGGTCCTTTTCTTCTGATCGGCTTGCTCTGTCCGGGGCAAGTTGGCATTCATTTCGGACTCAAGCTGGATCTCACGTTCGGTCCAGACCTTTACCTCGGTCATGGTTTTAGTTTGCGCTAATGCAAAAGAGCGTAGTCACTCTTGTGCCTAAGACCTGACCTAAGGGCCGTAATGACCGTCTCCTCCCGGTGCTCTGGGACCTCAAGGAGGGTGTTGTAGAAGCGGGTGACGTACCCTTTGAAGGATTCTTTGTCCCCCGCTCTTTATGATGAAGAGATAATCAACGGTCCGCTTTTGCCGTATGTTCCCGACGAAATGGCCGAGGAATTGGCTGGCCAGCTCATCGAAGGTAGAGATTGAGCGTGGTATGAGTCTTCGGAACTAGTCTCGTCCGGAGCGGATGAGAGTGGCGGGGAAAGCTCGGCATTGAGCGCGTCAGAACAGTTCTGGAAACACATCCCGGCTGTGAACGCGTCCAAATGGTCCTTCGGGTCGGACTTTCCGTCGAAGAGTGAGACCTTCGGGGACTTGTTCCGGAAGGAGACATGGACGGCGAATAGCTCTTTGGTGAAGGGCTTCGTGAGCGAGTCGGCGGCATATTTAGCCCCATCGCTTGAAGGACGATTTTCCCGATGGATGCCTTTGATCTTCTTTTCGAGGGCATCGAGTCGGCCGTGGTATTCCGATGATTCGGCATATTCTGATTTTTGGCCTCTGCTGCCGGAGACCTGCGCTGGCCACGGCCCTGGTTCCGTTTGATGAGGTTCTTTAGGTCCCCTGGCGAGGTCGTCTTCGAGCTGCCATGGCGAGTCCCGTACGCGTGACCCCGTCGAGGGAGGGGGTGTCGGTCATGCCTGGGCGCAGGCGAGCTGACCGACACCTCCTCAGGAGGGACAGGGACGCGATGGGCCTCGGGACCAGGCGCTCTGGTGAAAGATCTTGGTGTTGAGCTGTGCGACGCCCAGCGGGTCATTGATTACGTTGCCCCAGGGGATCTGCAGCCGCCGGAGACAGCGAGGTGGTGTCCGGTTGTGCCGACGCGGGCAGAGTCTTCTCTCCCTCTGTAGGGGTCCCGGTCCCGAGGTGGGGGAGCGGCGACCTGGGAAGATTGCACGGCCGTTTGGACACTGACGGGTGTATCCACGACGGACGTGAGCCGATCTATCCGAGCAGATAGGATATGAATGGCGTTCGGGGAAGGGGGATCCATCCACGCCTCCATTGTGGGGAAGGCGGCGGTTAGTGCTTGGATCGTCGCAGTGATCGCTCGACATAAAGTTGAGATTGGAAGATGAACTTTCGTTGAGTGGAACTAGCTTTCCCACAGACGGCGTCAACTGATGGATATCTGGATCTCCTTCATATGCTACCTTCCGTTGATCTCTTCGTGTGCTGATGGGCGGCTGAGATTGAGTTGGAGGGTTGACTCCTGGAGCGTGTGAATCTCAATGGGTTTTGAGTGGTTGTGGCCGAGCTACCTGCAAAAAAGTCCCGGGGTGGTTGTGCCACCGAGGACCCTCCGACGATCAAATTAGACGGGGTATTTTGGCAGAGTAATGACCTAGTGGAGTAAAAATGGCTTACCTGAGTCGTCTGAGAGAGGGGTTTATATAGTGGCAGCAATGGACAGACGAGCGCGAGATTCACGTCGGCCGTTACGCCCCTGGCGTTATGCCCGCGTGATAGGCGGGATTTCCCATTAATGACGAGATATGCTCGTTAATGGGGGATCGTGATGGCGTGGAACGCAGGATCATGGGCGGCGGATATCTCGCACCTGGCGAGATTCGCGGAGCCGTGGCGGAGGCGCCTGTGATCGGTGCTGTGGGTCGGTCGATGAGACCAAGAAAGATAAGCTCGGCGGGAGGCTCGGGAACGAGCGGGAGGCCGAGGCATCTTGGTTATGTGATAGCTTGGAGGTGAGCCGGGAAGGCCGAGGAGGCCCATCGTGCAGGAGGCTCGGAGGCGAGCCAACGGTTGTTTGTAAGGCGGGCATAGGAGTGGTCTGGACGGTCACTGAAGGTCGGAAACATCCTCGGGTCGAAGGTCCGGGGCATGCTTCTAATGTCCCGTTGTCGCTCCCTTCCCGTGAGCCATGGGACACGTCAGTCGCCACGTGTCGTGATCTTAGGAAATACCGCTTCTGAGCATCATCACTACACGTGGTAATAAGTATGCTTCTAGACTAAAAGAGCCAGATATATAGAGCTTGCATACTGTAGCTTTAACGGTTATTAAAAGGAAACGAATTTAATAACCCATAACAACAAGGGGAAAACAACAGCATTTGTCAATTACAATGAGAACTTTATTTTGACATATAATTGAAGGAATCGTCAGGTTCTTTCAATTTCCAGATTTCAATCCATGAATCGATCAATTAATGAAACATTAATTTCTTAATACCACTAGTAGCTCACATAATTCTAGCTCAGGTAGCAGAATTACTAATTCAAGTGTCGTTGTAAGTTTGTGAAATTTGAAATAAGGGACATGAGCGCTCAAAGGTGAAGGCATAGAGCTCAAACACAAGCTTAAAAATTGATGCAAAGAGTGGAGTTAGCGATCGCTCTGGAGATTTGGCCACCTAGTTATATTACTTTGGGAAAACTTTATCAAGCAAACAGTGAGATTTAGGTGGTTCTTGAATGTGTTATAATGTCACATAAATAAAAACCAGTCAACATATTACATAGGGATAATAATCAAAATATGAGAATACTATTATCTTTTGAACCATCAATATATTCACCGAATGATACATAAATATAAATATAGAATAGCAAGAATACCTTTTATTTTTATCAACAGATTATGCCCTCATATTTCCAAGATATTTTGAATGTCGAAAAACAAGTGGGCAAGAATAGTGTGGAATTGTTATCTAAGAACCAACTATTATGGGTTGTAGAAAGAGAACGGAAACAGAAAATATAACTCAAATTCTTATTTAATTTCAGCCCCCTTGACAAGAAATAAAAAAAAGTGAAGGAAGGTATAAGATGGGAAAAGGAATTAAGTGCAATACAAGGATAAGGGAATAAAAAGCTAAGAACTAGGAGAATAATATCCCTAATTAGATCACCCCTCGAAGACAAGAATCTCTCAAACTTCCAACATACAAGTCAGATGCGAGATGCAATTGGATGTCTGATTTCGGATACTTGTTTGCGGATGGAAGATAAAAGGCCTATAAAATAACGATTTGTATGAAATTCTTCTTTCCCTGTCACATCCTATAAATTTTTTATTTGTAGACATATGTGCATTTAACATGTGTAACTATATATAGATATTAAGTTATTACTAGAAAAAAGAAAAACCTTATTTTAAAGAACAAATGATTTACAGATAATTTTTTTTAGGGTGAATAAAGGCTCATGTGTTAGTGTGCGTCACACGCTGATTGATAAATTTGTGGTGTCCAATTCCAAAACTGACGATTTTTGTAATGAGTAGTTTCTTGAAATTGAAAAAGATGCGAAGAAACTGTTGTTATATTACAATAATCAGCTTGGTAAAACAAAATTATAAATATAATTCTCAATAATATAAAGAATTTATCTGTATGTGCCTGCGTGAGCGCACACGTGAGTGAGTGCGTGTACATGCGTGTATTTCAGAGTAGTGAATATAAAGTAGAAAAAGATCCATTTCGATATATAAAGATTCGTATAATCGCACACAACACGAAGTTTGAAACCAGATTAGTGATGATGCTCAATATTGGATCTGCGATAAGATCAGGACACGTGGCGGATAACATGTCCCAAGACTCAGAAGAAAGGGCCCACAGAGGCCGACCAGGCCACCCTTGTACCCGACCTGTAAGCACAAGTTGGCCCTTCTCGGGCCCCCCTACAAAGTGGCCTCCTCGGCCCCTCAGCTCGTCCCGAGCTGCCACAGGACCAAGACTCTTCGGCCCTCTTGCTCGGCTCCGAGCTCCCCAGCCGAGGTCGTCTTCCTCGGTCCCTCCGACCGACCAACTCCACCACTCACAGGCGTAACCGCCGCTCCGCAAATCTCTCCACGCGCAGATTCTCCGTCAGCAACGTCCCCACGTTCCACGCCATCACGATCCCCATTAATGGGCGATCCGCTCTTTACGCGGGCGTGACGTCGGGAGCGTAACTGTCGGCGAGATTCTCGCGTCTGCTGCTGCGTGCCGCCGCCGCTATATAAACCCCCATTACAAAGTGGTCAAGTAAGCCATTTTTTACCCCACTTAGCCGTTACGCAGCTCGGATCTAGTACTAACTTGATCGTCGGAGGGTCCTCGGTGGTACCAAACCACCCCGGGACTTCTTTGCAGGTACTCGGCGCTAAACTCCTCCAATCACCAATCTCCTCAAAACCCATTGAGACCCACACATAACAGGGGATCCCCACCAGAATCCACCTGGAGATCGACGGAAGACAACATCTGAAGGAGACCCGAAAAGGACCTCCATCAGTTGGCGCCATCTGTAGGAACGCAAACTCCACAAAAGCAAAGTTGGCCTTCCGATCTCCATCCACATGGCAAGCAATCGCCCTGAAGATCCAGGTACCAGCCGCCGCCTCCCCGTCATCGGAGGCGTCGATGAACCTCCTCCGATAGACCAACTAAAGTCCAAATGGCCAGGCCAAGGCCCCAGATCGCCGCTCTCCCGCCTCCAGAAGACTCTGCCCTCGTCGGCGCGGCTGACCACGGGCAGGCTACGTTCCATGGCCACAGATCTCACGGGCCAATACTCGTCCGCTGGGCGATCATTCAGTCTTCTCTGGCGGAACCGAAACGACGCAACCCTGGCGCTTCGCCTCCCCGCACAATCGATGCGCGTGCTACGCGCACGTTCACCGCGACCGTTCATGTTCCCCATACCTGCAAATGGACGGTCGGGCGAAACCTCATGAAGAATCAGTCGAGCAGCTACCCTGCTCGGTTATCCCTGGCCGGTAGCTTCCCTGCTCGCAATGCTAGGGATGAAAGCCCTCGCCAAGAGGCAACCCAGCAGCTACCCTGCTCGGTTATCCCTGGCGGGTAGCTTCCCTACCACAACGCCAGGGATCAGAAAGTCCTCCCAGAGGCAGTCGAGCCCGACCCTCGCTCGGCTATCCGTGGTGGGTACCTTCCCTACCGCAATGCCAGGGATCAGAAAGTCCTCCCAGAGGCAATCGAGCCCTCCCTTCGCTCAGCTATCCCTAGCGGGTAGCTTCCCTACCGCAACGCCAGGGATCAGAAAGTCCTCCCAGAGGCAGTCGAGCCCGACCCTCGCTCGGCTATCCCTGACGGGTAGCTTCCCTTACCGCAACGCCAAGGATCAGAAAGTCCTCCCAGAGGCAGTTGAGCCCGACCCTCGCTCGGCTATCCCTGGCGGGTAGCTTCCCTACCGCAGCGCTAGGGATCAGAAAGTCCTCCCAGAGGTAGTCGAGCCCGACCCTCGCTCGGCTATCCCTGGCGGGTAGCTTCCCTACCGAAACGTCAGGGATCAGAAAGCCCTCCCAGAGGCAGTCGAGCCCGAGGATCCCTCGCTCGGCTATCCTTCAGGACAAAAGCCCTCGCCAAGAGGCACCGGACGGTAACCCCGCCCGGCCAAGGGTCCTTGGTAGGCTTCTTACAGCCCCTCCCGCGCTAAGGACCAAAGTCCTCCCAGAGGCAGTCGAGTCCTTGCTCGGCTATCCCCGGCTGGTAGCTTCCTACCACAACCGACAGGGATCAAAGTCCTCGCCAAGAGGCACTGGGCAGTAACCCTGCTCGGTCCCCGTCCTGAAGGATCAAAGCCCTCGCAAGAGGCAACCGAGCGGCTTCCCTGCTCGGTCAACTCCGGCTGGTAGCTCCCTACCCATGACGCCAGGGATCGAAGCCCTCGTAAGAGGCATCCGAGCGGTTACCCCGCTCGGTCGTCCCAGGCTGGTAGTTGCCTACCCACGACGCCAGAGATCAATGCCCTCGCCAAGAGGCAACCGCGCAGCTTCACTGCCCGGTCATCCTTAGTGGGCTTCTTACAGCCCCTCCAACGCTAAGGATCAAAGCCCTCTCCAAGAGGCGCCGAGCAGCTACCCTACTTGGTCATCCCCGGCTGGTAGGTCCCTACCCACGACGCCAGAGATCCAAGCCCTCGCCAAGAGGCACCGAGCAGCTACCCTGTTCGGCCATCCTCAGCAGGCCTCTCACGTCCCCTCTCACGCTGAGGACCGAAGCCCTCACCCGAGGCCACCGAGATCCTTCTCGCTCGGCGCATCCCCAGCGGGCATCCTCCTGCCCATCAGACGCTGAGGATCTCAAGCCCTCACCGTGAGGCCGCCGAGTTCTTCCCTGCTCGGCGCATCCCCATAGGGCATCCTCCTGCCCATCAGACGCCGAGGATCTCAAGCCCTCACCACGAAGCCGCCGAGATCCTTCTCGCTCGGCACATCCCCAGCGGGCATCCTCCTGCCCATCAAACGCTGAGGATCTCAAGCCCTCCCCGCGAGGCCGCCGAGTTCCTCCCTGTTCGGCGCACCCCTATAGGGCATCCTCCTGCCCATCAGACGCCGAGGATCTCAAGCCCGCACCACGAGGCTGCCGAGATCCTTCCTGCTCGGCGCATCCCCAGCGGGCATCCTCCTGCCCCATCAGCGCTGAGGGTTTGAAGCCCTCATCGCGAGGCCGTCGAGATCCTTCTTGCTCGTTGCATCCCAGGGGGCATCCTCCTGCTCATCAGACGCTGAGGATCTGAAGCCCTCTTCACGAGGCCGCCGAGCCCCTTTCTGCTCGGCGCATCCTAGCGGGTAGCTTCCTACCCAACAAAGACAAGGATCAAAGTCCTCCTTAGAGGCAGCTGAGCGGCTTCTTTTGCTCGGCTATCCCTGACCAGTAGCTTCCCTACTCGCAACGCCAGGGATCAAAGCCCTCTCCAAAAGGCAACCGCGCAGCTTCACTGCCCGGTTATCCTTGGCAGGCTTCTTACAACCCCTCCAACGCTAAGGATCAAAGTCCTCCCAGAGGCAGCCGAGCGGCTTCCCTGCTCGGCTATCCCTGGCCGGTAGCTTCCCTACTCGCAACGCCATGGATCAAAGCCCTCGCCAAGATCAACCGAGCAGCTCCCCTGCTC